>CM040127.1:123102209-123702209 GCA_022559845.1 Amorphophallus konjac | reverse complement strand
TCAACATGGGTGGTATGGGTAGGGTGAGGTGAGTGGTGAATAGGGGGAGAGGGTCACATGGAGATTTAGGCTCCCATAGAAAAGGGTCAAAGGGATCATGGTAAGGGTCACCTAGGTAGGGGTACTCCGTGTTCTTAAGGACCTCAAATGGTGAGTCATCCTCCTCCAAGATAATTGGGCCAAGGTTGCTAATGGGTTGGCCAATCAAAGCACTTGGGATCTCAATGGTTGGGGAGTAGACTATGATAGGTTCTTCCTCCATGGGAAGAAGGAGGATGATCTCACTAGTAACTTGGCCATTAGTATAGATGGAAGTGATGGAGCCAATTGTGGGATATGCTAGGCTAATGGTGTTAGTTTCGGGCGGCCTCATGGCTAGCATATTGGTCAAGTGAATTTGCCCATGTAGGTAGTTCACTAAGTCTCCCAAATCTTCCACACAATAGGAAGTTTGATAAGTGACATGTGGCTGAATGGGAATGATTTGAGATTGATATCCCATAGGTAGGTGGCATGGTTGTGAACTAGGAATGGTGAGACTTTTCTTGAGCCATTGGAGTATGGACTTATCTATGGTGAGGTTGGGTGTCTCTAGAGGATCTAGGCTAGGGGTGTGTGAGTTGTTTGGCCTTTGGATTTCCTCTATGTTGGGAGGTGGATCCGGAGGGGCATCTTTTTCCACTTGGGTGGGTGTGGGGGTTGCAACTTCTATTGCTAATGGAGTAGGGGGATCTATGGTGGGTGGTTTGGTGATAGCTAGCGTATGACACTCCCGGGGTGGTGAATAAGCATGGGCTTGGGTTGGGCTAGGAAGGGGAAGTAGAGGAGGCCTAGGTTGGGGAAAGATTGGTGTAGGAAGTGGGAGGTGGGTTGGGTGAGGGGTTTTGGGTTTTGGGGTGGTGGCCATTATGGGCCTTGGTGGAGGGGTGGACATGGTGTCCACATGGTTTTTAATGGTGAGGGTTGGATGAGTGGTGGTCACCATGGAGGGAATTGGGTCGGTTAGGGGTCTCTTGCCCTTGGGATCATTTGGGGTGGAAGTGGGGGCTAAAGGGGCTTGACTAGTGTAGGTTAGGGAAGGGGGTTTTGGTTGGGGTGTGGGGGACCTCATGGGGTTAGGTGGGGAGGTGGAGGTCTTAGGTACTTGGGTTTTAGTGATAAGGGTTTGGACGGGTGGGGTGGGAGGAGTGGGAGTGCTCCTTGGGTTTTGGTGATCCGAGTGAGAAGGGGACACATATCTAGCCCTTAGTTGATCCTTCATGTCCTCCCATGTGGTGAGGGGAGCTTCCCGTCTAATTATCCTTAAGCCCTCAATTTTACACCAATGAGTTTGAGCCCTTTTGGTTAGTTGCATTTTGGCAACCCATGCTTTTTCATCCTTGGAAATATGATACCAATTGAAGTATTGGTCCATTGTAGCTTCCCAATCTAAATATTTGCTAGGAGAGGTCCCATCAAAGGTGGGAAGTGGGAAAGGGGCCATCCTATCGTCCGTCCTTGGGGCGGGCCTATTTTTTCCAAGTTGGTCGAGTCGGCCCGATATGTTATCAAGCCGCTCATTGGCATAGGTCAAGGCTTTCATGAAGTAGTTGATATGGCCCGGGAAGTTATGGGTGTTAGTGGTAGGCATCTTTTGGTGACTTGGACTTATGGAGTGGGCCGATTGGTAAGGTCGATATGAGGTGGCCATATTAGGGGACAAGAGTGATGCATTTGAAGACTCTAAATGCTTAGACATGCCCTAGGACCAACTTGATAGAGACAAGTTGTGAACTTGCTCTGATACCACTTGATGTGACACCGAACCTTGGACCTATTTTCAAGCATTCAAGTTGAGCAGCGGACTCACACTAGCGAACTCACCCGTTTGGTGCACACTTGTGCCCGTTGGCAACTAAGCGATGTGGGAGAGGGTCCGAGGCGGGACCATGAAGCTCCAATGGTTGGCTAGCTTGTGGAGAACCCCAAATGGGCCTAGGATGCCCAAACCATGGGCGGCCAGCACACCAAGGGTGTGGGTTTAGTGGGTTCACTCTCAACTCGCCCGCGGTGGTCACTCACGGAACTAGCAAGTTGGGCCGAGCTCTCACTCTCCGTCCGACGCAGTACTAGCAATAATACTAAGCTAAGCAAGTGATTAAACCAAGCAAGAGAGGGACTGAGGCTCACCTAGCCGGCGTGAAGACGCCGACTCCGGCCGGAGACGAGGGCGAGCCGGGAGGCGAGGGTATACACCCGATCGCCGCGGCGATGTAGCTTGAACCTGAAATTGAAAGAATTACACCACTACACCTCACGCAGGAGGGATGAACTTGGGGTGGGGATTATTCTTATTACATTCAAAACTACCTCCACGCAGGGAGGGGCCTTCAGCCGGCCAAGCGGGGTGGGGTTTTATGCAAAGGAAAAGCCGATCTTCCGAGTCCGCCGGTTCTGCCAATCTGCAGGTCTGCAGGATAGGGTGTCGCTGTTGACACTGCCACGGGCTCCACGGGGCTCCAAACTTGACGAAACCACTGCCAAAAGTTCCTCAGCTGACAGGGGATGAAGCTTGAATTTTTGGGGAAGCTTTGAGTCTCGGGGCTGACTGCACCGGCGACTGGAACAGGACACCACCGTCTGGTCTCTGGCTGGTATCGGGCTGAAGCAGTAGGTTGCAGAAGTCACTGTGGGCTCTCCCGGACTCCGATTGGAATGAAACTAGCGGTGACGCGAACTTGGTCGGAGTAGCTTCGAGCAGGAGTTGACGGGGATGCAATCCGATGTCAGTGGAGAGAGGAGTGACCGGAGAAATGAAGACTGATCTAACCTGGGACCACAGGGGCAGTCTGCCCTCTCCGACGAAGAAAATTGGAACAGAGGGTTCCAGAGGTCGATTGAGTCCCTTCTTCTTGGAGGTGGCAGCTAGCTGGAAGTAGTTTCTCCCCTCCAAAAATGGCGCTCAGAGCCTTCACGAGCTGGCTGTGGCAGAGTCTGGAACCGGGATGGTTGGTTCTGCCTCTGTCTGGTGCAGAACCATGTGACTGGATGCAGGGGGTGCCACGATTGCTACCGAGCTCTGATTGAGGCGAGACTTGAACCGTTGGAACCGTGGTCAAGTCTTCTTTCTTTCGGACTTGACGGCGATGTCGGCAGATGTTGGAGTATACCGGGACGAACAGATGAGCAGAGGGATGTCGGTTCTGGCTCCTGAAAACTGACCTGATGCCTTGGAGTAGAAAATTCGTAACTTCTGATGCCGATATCCAAATGCAGCTCTGCTTCTTGAGGATTAAAGAGGACTTGAGAGGGAAGATTTCTTCTGAAGAACACTTGATCTGAATCCCAAAGGGTTTGCCGTGGTTGAGCTTCCAATCACGTTCTAGTTCCTTGCCTGGGGTCTCCTGCGCAGTCGAGGGAGAATGGATGCTGCGGACTGCTCGGAGCTCGGATGCTGACGAAACCGCCTCGCCTGGAAAGCTCTCTGGAAGACCTTTCCAGAGATGTAGGCCTTGCTACTTGAATCTTCAAGTAACGGTCGTGGCTGCTTCTGCAACTCGTTGTAGTTCTGCTGCCTGAAACAGAGATAGAATGAGGAGATGTGCAAGGGGAGAGCAAGGGAGAGGGGGGGTGAACTTGGTTTGACCAAGGGGAGGTGGGGGACGAATTTGGGAGCTTGGGGGTGGGGGAGATGGAGGGGCACAGCCCTAGGGAGAGGGAAATTCGAATTTGGGCTTTGGGAGGGGTTAATTCAGCCTTGGGAAGGTGGTGGGGTGCTTTGGAAAGTGGAAAGGTGCCTAGGAGAAGGGGTTTCCACCTAGGGGTTGGAGGGGGAGTTGAATGAGTGCATGGGGAAGGGGAAGGGGCCTTAATGAGGGGTGAATGGGGAGGAGAGAGAGTGAATTTCGAAATTGGGGTGGGGAGGAGAGAGAGAGAGGGGGTACAACCCACTTAGAGAGAGTGATAGTAAGAGAGAGAGAGAGAGGGAGATATTGAGAGGGAGATGGCAAATGCTTTTCAATATTCATCAAAAGTTGTTACAAATGAGAGAGGGGTGGGGTATTTATAGACTCCATAATTTTCCTAAGACCAAACTGACCCTGACAAACTAACTAAAGACCACACAGTCCAAGGGAGGGGCGCCCCTGGGCCTAGCCCAATGGATTGGGCCCATTAACCTATCTAACCAACATAATGACTCAATACTTTAGGAAAATGACTCAACTACCTAGGTACATGACTCAAAATAAAGGGAAAATTACATGATAATGACTCAAAGAAAATGTGAAGATTACATGACTAGTCTCAAAAATACATGACAAATATAATGGTGCTTGCCGTCGAACAATCCGAGTCTGGAAAAAGAGTGGAGGGGCAAGGGATGCCCTCATCAGGAAGAGATTGGAGGACCTACCAGATCGTGTTCACCTCCCTCCGCGACATCGGGCCCCTCGGGTCCCTCGGGGGCCCGAAGCGGCCCTTCCCCCTCCATGGACGCCGTTCCGTGCTCTGGCGCGTCCCTCCTTGGGCGAGGGGTCCCGCGTCCCTCTCCACCTTCACCATGGTCGGGCCCACCGAACTCCATCGATCAAAAGAGGAAGGAGATGAAAAGGGGGACGAGCGAATTTTGGCAGGGGCGGGCTCGTTTGCGGGTAAGGCACGGAGAAGAAAGGCCACCCGTCGCTTTAAATTTGAATTCGAGGATTAAGACGCGTCCTCACGCTTGGACGCGCCCAAAAGAAAGCGAAAAAAAAAAGGAACAAAAACCCTCCATTTAAAGTAGTTCCCTCCTGACCAGGGCAAAGTCCCGTGAAGCGTGAACAACGTGGTGTGAAAGAAAGTGCAGGAAGGAAAAGGGCACACGACAAAAGGAACCACACAAAATCCATTTCATACAAACAGTCAAAAGTACATCATACAGGGAGGACGGTGGGGTGTACAAACAACTCTCTAACTCTCACCACCACCCTCCTGGTCATCTCTCTCCTCCCTCCTCTAACGGGGATCCCTAGGGGGCCTCTGCGACCTCTGCGAACCCTGAGAAGCCGTGCTCTCCTCTCCAGGTGGCACCATGCCAGCCTCCAAGGTGCGGCGACTCTGCTCGGCCGAAGAAACTAGAAAGCTTCCCACAGAAAAGGAACCGGACTGACGAAGTCGTGCCCCGCGCTCCTTCGCCCTCTGATACCGCTCCTCACTCTCCCGAAGTCTCCCCTCCGCCGTGCCAAGACTCAGCCGGAGCTCCGACACCTGGGCCACCAGAGCTCTCCTCTCGTCCCAATCTCGATATTGCTCTGCCATCCTGTACTCCCTTTTTTTCTCTATGGTCTCCCTATCCCTCTCCCTCTCTCTCTCTAGGGTCTCCCTATCCCTCTCCCTCTCTCTCTCCACGCTCTCCCTATCCCTCTCCCTCTCCTCTCTCTCCCTCATCGCCTCTCTCCTCGACAGCTCGAGGGCGATCCGCAGATCCACTACGTCGCGAGGAAGCTCCTCAGCCTCCCATCGCCGCTCCTCTTCTAGCTCCGCAATCCGGGCTTCACGCTCTGCCACCCAAGCATCGCGCTCCTGCTCAGCACGAACAGCACAGGCCAGGGTCTCCCGAATCTCGGCCACCTGTCAAAGCACGCATGCACCGTAAGAGAACAGTGATAGAAGGAAAGCAGCTAGAAGAGGGTCAGGGCCAAGCAAGCACTCACTCGAGCCTCGCGGTCATGCTCGGCCTCCTCAGCCCGAGCCACCGCATACGCCAGCTGCTCCTGGAGGGCAGAAACCTCCGGAGGAGGGCCCCGCGAACTGGAACCCGCTCCACCAGCTGTCCCGGCTGCCACTGTCTGGTGGGCCCGCTGAAACACGGGGCAAACGACAGTCAAAGGCTAAGCATCAAAATCTAGGTCACAAAAAAATGCATTGCATAGACTCACCAGGATCTCCAACTCTTGTCGGATGGCCACCAACTGCCGCCTGGCGTCCGCCAACTGGGCCCGCAGGTCGGCGATCATGTTGTCACGAGCATCCTGCATTGCAATTAAGTTAGTGCCACATGCATATACATATAGAAGGGTGAAGTAGTTTCATTTCACTTTCCCCTGCCATACCACCCAAGGAGAGGCGGTCCCCGTACGTAGCTCGGTACCGTCTCATATAGTCTGTGCTATCCTGTACATGGGACACCACTGGGACCCCGCCCTGCTGCTTGTCCTGGTACTGTGCTGGGAAGCGCGTGCGCCAGTCCACAATCTTTGCCTTCCCCTTCGTCTTTCGTCTGATGCGGGCCGGCTCATCTACATCGACCCACTCCTGGGCCAGCCCCAACGTCCTCATAACCAGCCTCAGCCGAAGCGGCTCGATCTCATTCAGGCAATGGACCCACACGTCCCGCCCGAAACGAGGAAGACCCGCTACAACCCAAGGCTGGCCAGCGTCGCCCATGCCCAGGTAGGGTCTCCACACCACCTGCATCACCATGCATACATCATGATAGTTACCATTGAGTCACATGCATAAAACACAAAAAAAATCATACGCATCATACAATGGCCTCGGGATACTCGCTTAGCTCCCGACGAAGTGACGCCAGCTGGTAGCTGTGTGGTGCCGCTACCACGACCGGCCTCCACTGTCGCGCTAGAGGAACGGCTCTCCTGTTCCCCTGCCTGGCCCTCCCCATCGGGAAGTAGTAATAACTCCACACCTGCATCCATCATACATCATTAGCACGGGTGATTGCATATTTAACTACGGTAAAATGCATAAATAAATTGTGTACCTGGAGAAAAGGTGCGAAGCCGCTGACTGTCGTCTCCCTCTCTGAAGTCTGGGAGAGATCGGCAATCAAATGGGAAAGCAGAGCCGCTCCCCACGCGTAGTGCCCCACTCTGTCAAGGTCCGCCAGGATCCCGAGGAAGCGGCAGTGGATGCCATCCCCGTTCGTCCCCAGCAGAAGGTGGCCCAAGAAGAAGAAGAGGAACCTCCGGAGGTCTAGATCCACCAGCTCCCGCTCGCTCGGGTCCTGGGTAAAAGCTGCGCGGGCGTCTCTCTCCAGTCGTGCCAGAAACTCCGCTCCAGTCTCGCTAACCCGCTGGTGTGAGTCACCGAACCCAAGCGCCTCCATGATCTCCACTCGACCGACTACCCTGCTGTCTCTATCAGTCACACTCGTCTCCAACCACAGCAGGTCCAGGGCACTCTCTCGGTAGTCAGGGTAGGTGACCCCGCTCACTTCCTCGCCGTCCACTCGTAGCCCGGTGATCCAAGCCACGTCCTCTAGTGTCAGCACCATGTGCCCCCAGGGCATCAGAAATGCTCGGCTCGGCGCGTGCCACCGCTCCCGCAACGCCTGGATAAGAGGAAGGTCGAGCCGAAAGGGCTCGATCCTGAGAAAGGGTCCAAAACCCATGGCGTCTACACGCGCCCTTTGGAAGTCGGGCAGTCCCCGGTACGCAGCCACCACTAGAGACCAGCTGATCCGGCTCTTCATCACCCCCTGCACACCATAAAACAAACAACACATCAGAATCATGATAAACAAATAACAATATACATAATATTTATTTTATTTATCTATATACACATATATACATTTTTAGAGGCGTCCAGCCTCGTGGACGCCTCCCTCTTTTTTATTCTTTTCCTATTTTTAACACAAAAGACAAAAAAATGATAAGTAAATAAATAATAATATATATTATGTTGGAGGCGTCCAATGCCCTGGATGCCTCCTTATTTTTTAATTTTAGTTTATTTACATAATAACCCAAAATAAATAAATAAATAAATAAATGAAAAAAGAAGATGTGGAGGCGTCCAGGCTCCTGGACGCCTCCTTCCCCCGCTCCCCGATCTTCTCCATACAGCCTCTCGTCCGCCCATTTAGCCTAAGAAACCAACAAACTGAAGTTCTGAGGGGCTTACCGGATCGTGCTCGCCCTCCCCCACGTAGCCAGCACCCGCAGGGCCTTCCACGGCCAGGATAGGTGCCTCCGCAACGATCTCCTCCTCCACGGCAATCTCCTCCGCCTCGGTAGCCTCCTCGGCATGATCTCTCCACCCCCTCGAATGACGAGCTCATCGTTTCCGCCTCCCCCCATCCTGGCTCGGGCCTCCTTGCTCCATTGGGACTGGGAATGGGTTCTCTGGAATGGCCGGATCGTCAGAATGAACAGTGTAAGTGAGCAGGGGGGTGAGGCCCCCCCTATATATAGAATCAACTTCCTTGGGGCGTCCATGCGCCTGGACGCCCCCACCTTTTTTGTTTTTTTCAAAAGAATTCAAATTTTAGGGGCGTCCAGGCGCCTGGACGCCCCCAAGATAAAAACAAAAAAAAAATTAATAAAAAACGTAGGGGCGTCCAGGCCCCTGGATGCCCCCAAAATTAAAATAAAAAAATTTGAAATAAAAGAACTTAGGGGCGTCCAGGCCCGTGGACGCCCCAACAATAAAATTTTTGAAAAAAAATAATAATTATAATAACCAAAAATTCAAAAAAAGAGAGATGAGTGTACAATCCAAGCAATAGCACAAAATAAAAACAAAAACACAAAGAAAAATGAAAATCACAAAAATGATAATTAGGGGAATAGGGGTCCAAAACATCCAAAAGCCACACTTTATTCCATGAGAAAGCCGCATGAGCTAGATCAGGGGCTTAGGCGCCTTAGGCCTTAACTTCCCCAGTTCGGTTACATAAGCCCTCCAAAGCTCGCATTTCTCCCCCACATACGCTAAGGATTTTCCCGCAACGCTCATCTTCCAAGGCGCTTTAATAGCCTTCGCTTCCTTCGCGTCCGCTTCAGTGCCTAACTCCCTCTTCTTCAAAGGAACGATCCCGGTCAGTGATGAGAACGAGTGGCGTGGAAGGCCGATCTGGAGGCAGCACCGATGCGCGTTGTAAAGGACGAACTCGGTCGCGCCGATCAGTTGGAGCTCGGCTCCGGGAGAGGGCCTCATGAGAAGTTCAAGAGAGAGGAGACATGCCGGAGCACAAGTGAAGAGAGTTTGTGCCATGATTCGAAAGTGAGACCGCCAGTCTTCACGCCTCTTCAGCCATGGAACTCGGTTCGCCACGGTACCACCGAAGCCTAATACGTCGGCTATGTGATAAAGGGGGCTTTGTTGAAAGAGCTTCGAACCGGTCGGCATCCCCTCACGGTGGTCGAACTTGAAGTGCAACTCAATCCAGCAGTTCAAAACAAGTGCGCAACCATAAGGAGGCTTACCCATGCTCAAGGCAGTAAGGCCACTGTAAAGATAGGCAAGGACGGCCGGCCCCACCCTCTTGCCGCTCCAAAACCCATGGATAGCATTCAGTTGGTCCTCCTCCATTATGTTGTCGGCATAAGGAAACAGAAGAGCCCCCGCCAGACAGATGGTAAAACCTTTCACGACTCCTTCCAAGTGTTCATCATCTGGTGAGCCTTTCAAGGCATCCATGACCCATACCGCGAGCCTTCACAAGTCGATTCCCTTTTGAGTGCGGACCTTTCTGACTGCGTCAGGCAGCATGAAGCTTCCAAGGACGCTCTCGGAAGTCACCTTTGTCAACATCCGCATCGGCTTCGTCTTCCCATCACTCTTGAATTTCTTCAGTCCAAGCAGAAGCTCCACCTCCTCGAGGAGAATGGTCGCCTCGAACGTGGGGAAGATGAAAGTGTGGGTCTGGGGATGTCAGATCTCCACTAATGCGCCCATAGCTGCCCAGTCCATGTGGATTCTTTTATGGGGTGCTTGGCATGAATAAGGAGCCCCTGAAGATGCCACTTCGAGAGTATAGCCCTCATGCCAATGGAGATGTTAGAAGTTAGCTCTGAGAGCCATGGTAGTTTTGAAAACTTCCTCGGGCCCGGAAAGAGCGGATACGGCTGGAAAGAAAAAAAAAGGAAAGGAGGGAAAGTGAGAAGAGAGTTCATGCAGTAAAATTTGAAATAAATCAATTTACCATATGTGACTGGATCACCCCACTCAAATGACCCTCGAGGTCGGAAAGTCGCCTGATCTCACTACTAGGCCTGCCCCTCTTAATGACGCGGGAAGACTCTCCTTCCATCCTGAAGTCCCTGGACCCTCCTCTTCTCCTCCTCTTGAATTTTCAAAATCCCCCTTTGGTGCATTTGAATAAACTAGCCTATGGGGTGGTACTTATAGGAAATGGGAGGTGCTACGAGACGGGACGTCTCACATGTGTGGTTAAGTCATGTTTTGTCCTTGTACTGTGGTACGATTCTGTGATATTTCTGTGCTTTCTGATGTATTTAATCTATGATGGTCTGTACAGGTTTTGCCAACGGACACTTTTCACGCTATCCTGTACGCCATCCTTTAATGTTTGGTCCTCCGTGTCGTTCATCGTACTATAGGATATTTACGCTATTAGAACATGTCAAGGACCTTGCGACCTGAACAAATCTGGGATTTGAGTTCCCCTTTAACAAAAATAGTGATGATTCCAGAAGAATTTGGGTTGCATGGATAGGCCGTTAGCTGGTGATAGCGTGGGGATGACGGTTCCATTCGGTGAGTTGGTGCATGGACAAATGGGCCCCGGCTCAGTATCAGCTCACCGAACTGGTATCCTGACCCATTCTTAACGAGTTGATAATATTATCCTTGACTATTTTCTATTTTAGTTTTTTTTTAATTTTTCTTTAAACCCAGCATGCATTCATATACGACTTTGAGTCTATTGCGAAAAATCACTAAAGTAATTCGATTGCGAAGGTCGCTGTGCTTAAATTCCGATAATATGAGATATTCCATTCCGAATGAAGTACTAAGTTTTCTTGAGACAGCCTCACGCTGTTCTTCCAAAGGAGACCCTTGTTTGGATTGATCCTCAAATATTACTTTACTTTTTGCTCCGTTTAACCCATCTTGGCCGCAGCACTTCCACATTGGCTGGTAACCGCTCCCCAAGGTGAAACCTGCAGGTTTACGACCCAGGTACTTCCACACAGAGAAGTTGGTCCCCTTTTTTTTTTACTCGTGCCTGAGCGCACATCTTCTCCTTCCTTGTTTGATTTCCGTCCAAACAATTGTTGAATTCGAAAGACCTTCTCCCAGGTCGTCTCGTTGAAAACTCTAAAAACATTCCAAAAATCGTAATGTTGAAAGCGTGTCTCATCACACCTTGGCATCTACTTTTCAATCTATTTTCACTACATTCCATTCCACTTCAATGCCATTTCACTACGTGACACTCCCTTGCAAAGCAGACGCCAAGGTGGGGCAGCTGTAGACACGCCGTTCTTGACGTTACAGTGAGTAAATCTCATATTAAACTATGATACCCCAAGGCGGCCTTCTCATTTTTAATTGCTCTGGTGATTTCCTATTTTTCTGATTTTTTTTACATTTTTCTGAATTTTTCCATGAAAAATCTTGGAGGTGTCCAAGAGACTGGACGCCTCCATAAATTCATATATATATAATAATAATAAAAATAATAAAAAAATTGAAAAATCATGGAGGCGTCCAGGCGCCTGGACGCCTCCATAAATAAAAATAATTAAAAAATTAAAAAAATCAGAAAAATCATGGAGGCGTCCAGGAGGCTGGACGCCTCCATAAATGACAGAAAAAAATTGAAAAAAATAATAAATAAAAAAATATATATATTCTTGAAGACGTCCAGGAGACTGGACACCTCCATCATCCGGCTCACGGGCGGCCCCGGCCGTCGACTGACCGTTGCTCAGTCTGTCGTTTGAAAAGAATCCAAATCATGGAGGCATCCAGGCCCCTGGACGCCTCCATCATTCAGCTCACGGGCGTCCCTGGCCACTGCCCGACCGTTGCTCAGCCTGTCGTTTAAAAAGAATCCAAATAATGGAGGCGTCCAGGCCCCTGGACGCCTCCATCATTCAGCTCACGGGCACCCCAGACCCCGACTATCCGTTGGCTGGATTGTAGTTCGAAAGGGATCCAATGCAATGGAGGCGTCCAGGCCCCTGGACGCCTCCATCACTCAGGTCACGGGTGCCCCTGGCCACTGACCATCCGTCAGCCGGTCAGATTGTCGTTTAAAAAAGAGCCAAATCATGGAGGCGTCCAGGCCCCTGGACGCCTCCATCCTCCAGAGCTCTATAAATAGAGGCCTACCCCCCTCAGTCCAGGGGTGGAAAAAAAAAGAAAAAGAGAGCGCCGGGAGGCTGTCAGATTCCATTCCTAACCCGTGGGTGTTTTGTAGGTGAGGTTATGCCGGATTCCTGGGTGCCCGTGCTCGCAGGAGAAAGGCCGTCTTCGCCCGTCGCGCTCCCACGTCATCCCTACGCTACCGAGGCTCCGCCGGATCTCGCCATCGGCCATCCAGGGTACTCAAGGAAAGCCCTCCCCGTCGGCCGGCCGAAGGGGGAGGAAGAAGCAACCCACCATTTCCCGCTCTCGATGATTCACAGTTTCCGTGCCTTGTGCCAGGTACACGCGATCATTTCTTTTCATTGAGGTAACCCCTCTGGCGATCACATCCCTTTGGCATCCTACGTATGCTCTTTTCTCTGTTGACATGTTGCATGACCCCTTCCCCTATTAGCTTTTAGTTATTGTGAGTTTGTAGCCCGTCGCTCGCGTTTCTCGTTCCCTTTTGAGTGGATCTCCATTCGGCAGTCCACACTAGTTATCTAAGTTTTGACATTGAGTTTATTAACTGGTTCATGATAGGAAATTACATGTTTAAAGCATCTTGAGTTATTTTAAGTTATGCTAATTTCATTGCCTAAACTCTATAGTTTTGAATTTAAACTATGATTTTCAGTACTGTATTGACAAAGCTTTATCATGGTTCCACATTGTTAGACATTCTTTTCTCTTTTATATAGTCATTTCTTTAAGTACATGGCATATATTCCGGTATATGACCATTAGTTCACACTTTGCACTATAGGAACATATTCTTGAACTTGAGGACCTCTCTATTGGATATTCCTTCCAATTGATTAAGAAATCTTGTTTCAAGGCCTCCATAATTCTCCACGAGCCAGGGATTCCCACTAGGACGCCGAGTTGGTTGTATCATGAAAGCCCAATTATTAGAAAGCACTATCGAAGTTTCTGGTTCTAGATATGTAACGGATCTATATTAGACCGTCATGCTCATCTAACGGCTTAATATATGACCGTCACATTTACTGAGTCTAATTTATTTATTTCTGGATTCAGCCATTCTAGCGGATCAACAATAGACCGTCACATTGATGTAACGGACCATTGATTGACCGTCACAATTCTTGCATACGTTAACCCGAGATTTGACCCAAGGGTTGATATTCTAAAGTTCCTAGATGGACTATTGATGGTCTAGGACTTGTCATATTGTTCAAGATACTTAATTAAAATTATGAAAAATAAGGAATGTATCGTTATGCTGCCGAATTATTTCCATGAGCATAACATTGTTTTAAGACATTCTTGACCTCGCATTTCTTAATTGAAGTGTTCATTCATTAAACTATTGTTATCATGAACTTATTTGAACTTGCTATATTATTGGCCATACTTTATTGCTTGAAACGTGGAAGTAGCTTGATTTATACTTGAAGATGCGATCGAGCACTGATTGTGTTCAAGGGCTCTATGCTAGTCCCATCGGCTGATTGCCAGAAACATACTATTATAAACCATAGGGTATGATGCTACTGGCGTCGCATTACGTTGGGAGTACTTTCTCTATAAATAAGTGAAGATCCACGGGCATCATGAAAATACTTGTACATGACTTTCTTGCTTGATACATGATATTCCACAGAAGTTCACCAAATACTTGCTCATAAGCAAAAGATGTTTGGATGATGACTACATGGTATTGCTAGTACATGCTCGTTACATTCTTGTTCATGAAAGGCCATATCATGTTCTTATTATATTCTTGCTAGTTCATACTTGCTCATTCTATCTTAAATGATCGTCTTTTGTTACTTTGGTTATTCGCATGATTTATCGCAATCGCATGATTTTATCTTATTCTTTAGAGCCAAAAATGCTAATTACTTAAATATTGCTAATCATGTTGATGCGAAGATACCTATTGGGCAAGTGTGCTCATTACCTATTTCCAATCTTTTCAGGAGATGGAAGTGAGTCGGATTCGGATTCGGAATATTCAAGTAGCGGATCTGATAGTGAATGAAGAATGAGTGAAGACTTAGGAAGTCTACATTGTTTAGATTGAGTCTATGTAATTTTTCTTATTTCTTGAGTCTAGTGTGATGAAGGAAGTTGAATTAGTGATTGTATTTGAATATTTGATTGATAATAAAAATGAAAGTTGAAGTTTAAGTAATATTGTGCAATTACATTATTATTATGTGTGGTTGTCTTGCGCTCTGATCGTTCTTGCTTGCAAGAGGCTTATCATGCCGGCTGTTCACGTTCCTCGAGCTAGTCTTCCGCTATAATAAAGGCTCGGGGCGTGACAGTTCTATTGATAGTAAAAGCCCTAATTTTCATGCTCTATATTGTTCGCATTTAGTTATTGTTGCTAACCCTAGCAAACCCCGCCGGAGACGGGCGAGGCGAAGGGGTGGCAGACTGATCTGACTTGCGCGACCTCTCGATAGACCGCCCATATTCTATAGGCGGCCTGTTCTTGACCGTCCATATGTTTCACCTTCGATCGGTGTTGTAGATTGCGCGGTGTAACCCTAACCGCCCATTCCTTTAAGGGGCCAGTCCCAGACCGTGCACTAGTCTCAGCGGCATATTACAGACCGCTCATCACCAGCAGGCCTTCAGATCTGAGAGGGTGTGAATGGATTGTCGTGCGACCGCCGAGGCCAGTGAGCGGTTCTGCACGAACCGCCCAACTATGCAGAACTGCTTATTTTCTTTTTAGCATGATTTATCTTAGTAAATTTATGGTTAATGGTAAGTTAGCAATCCACATGACAACTGGAACTTATGGAAGTAAACAATTAGGAATTATGCTAGGTTGTTTTCACTTGATCTTGATTCATCATGGCCTTGACTTATTTCAATATGTTAATTTCAAACATGATTTCATAAAACTATTAGGATTGTTTGACAGTCACTCTACTCCTGTAGGATTGACTGACTGCTATACTTGATTTTCGATGGTTTGACAGCAACATTTCCTTGTAATGGTTGGGACTCTCCGCCAGATATTCTTTCCGTCGGACTAGGACCTTCATTACGGGACCTCCGTAAGCCCCCGCGAGCCTGGGATTCCCACTAGGACGCTGGGCAGGTTGTACCACCAAACCCTGAACTTGTTTGCATGATCGAACCGCTTGAATTACTGTGCTGTGAGTCACGGCTCAATGTGGACTGACTGAGTTTTGAACGGTTAGGATCGAACCGTTTAACTCAATAGATGGCCCATTATGAACCATGCATTCCCTGGCCAAGTGCCACTTACATTGGTCGATTAACCTTGTTCTATCTTCGACCAAATCATGTTTGGATCGACCCAATAAGCCCTAGGTTGACCATTGGAGAATGGTCTGGACCCTGGTTCAGTTCTGCCCCACTTATGGCAACCCGGAGCCCATGTTTGGGTGGATTTCTAGTCTTCTAGTTAGGCCCAGTTGAGCGGTCTGATTAAAACCGTCCATATAGTAGAGCGGGTCTTATTGGACCGTTCATCCATTGAGCGGCCCTATAAGGACCGTTTACCTTGTTCTTGGGCTTCCAGTTTCTCTAGTCACGCGTGGCCCAATTCTGACCGTTCTATCTAGAGCGGCCCAGGATGGACCGTTTGTTCTTGACTTCGGTGAGGCTGATCCTCAGCCCAATTCTATCCTAAACGGTCCAGTGTAGACCGTGTCTAGTTTGAGCGACCGATTTTAGACCGCGCACCATCCAGAAGTTATTTTTCCGTGGTTATACGTGTGTGAATCCAAGGACCTGATTGGTTCATGATAGTTTGAACTTTCTGGTCAAGTATCTCTTTGACTTACCCTTGGAATTCTCCGAGGTAAGTTCTATATCATGTCAGATTGGCCATTTAACTTGATTAATGTCTAGACATAACTTGGATCTCGGATCCATTAAATCAATGCCAACGCATCATAAGGGCCCAGTCTAGTCCTGGGAGGAGCGCCCGAAAAGTACTTGTGCCCCGGGGAGTTTGAATGACATGGTGAGGAATTGCACCGAGTGCATGACTAGCGTGATGTCTACGACAATAATCTATTACTTGAATTTTTCTTGACTTGATTAGTTCCTGCTTGTTGGCCAATTTCTAGTTATATCATGATCTTGCCCTCTCTTTATATTATTGTTTCGTCATGTCATCATTTCGTTTCGTTACTTATATTCTTGCATATAATTGTAATTAATTGGTTAATCACTTAAACTTGCCTGTTATTACTTACTGAGCGTTCGCTCACCCAGTTGTTTCCCCCTTTTCAGATAGCTCAGGTGAGGATTCACAGACTGGTGGGGATGGGCAAGAGTGATGGCCATGGAGCGAACCTATTAGAAGCATGTGGAGCCAGTCATAGTTGTTTGTGTTTATTTATGTTTTAGAGTGTGTAGTGGAAGAATTGTAATTCGAAGTTAGCAATTGTAATAGTGTCAAGTGGATGTTAAGTTGAAAGTTTGTTTCAGTGGGCTATGTGATTGGAATGTGGATTATTTAAATGTTATTTAGTGAATGAAGTTATTTTTATGTTCTTGATATTTGTGTTGACCCTTAGCGTTAGCATATCATGTCTGTAAATCAACATATTATTATTAATTGTTTCTACTGCCAGTCCCGATATTCCACGTTGGGGCGTGACAGTTAGGTGGTATCAGAGCATAGGTTTCGAATATTCCTAGGTTTTCTAAGTTCTAGGGTTCTAAGTGATGTCGTAAAACCTATAAGCTTGGTATAAGTCTAAGAATCCGACCTTGTGAGACTTGGGTTGAGTTAATAACCTAATTCAAAACTATTCATTCTAAATTATCCTAAAATAATTTATTCTACGTGTCGGTCGTTCTATGGCAGCCGAACGTGTGCAATGGCGAGACATGCAGTGAACGGTTCAAGGACTTACTCGGGCCTTGCAGCAAGTGGCCCAAGGAGGAGCGGCGAACCACGGACCTGGCGATCTTCACTGGAACTTTTGTGGGATGAATCCCCCGCGTTTTGGAGGCTCGACCGATCCCGATGAAGCCGAGCACTGGCTAAAGGAGATGGAGAGGATCTTTGAAGTGATGCAGTGCAGTGACCAGGAGCGTGTTCTTTTAACGACCTTCTAGATGGAACGTGATGTGAGAACATGGTGGGATGCAACGAAGGCTACCCTCGATGATAGACAAGTTTCATGGAAATAGTTTGAGGAGCTCTTTAACGGTAAATATTTTTCTGATAGAGTACAAGAAAGGAAAGCGGCTGAGTTTACGGCTTTGAAGCAGCGGAGTTTATCAGTGGCGGAATACGAAGTTCAGTTCTCTCGATTATCTCGTTATGCCACTCACTTGATATCTACGGAGAAGATAAAGGCCAAGTGTTTTCTCAACGGGCTAAAGTTACATTACATCAATCAGTTGGCACCAATGGAAACTCAAACGTATGCGGAGATGGTAAGGAAAGCTCAAGTCTTGAAAGATACCTTGGAGATGACGGAGAGAATCCGTGGAAAGAATGTTAAGAAGGAACAGCCTACTGGTTCCGGGAGTACCAAACCCGGCAATGGCAAGAAGAGGCCCAATGGCGGGTCTGGATCGTGGAATGGTAAAATGCCGAAGAATGAAGACAAGAAGCTTGGCCCGATTGTGCCATTTAAAGGCGTGTGTAAGTATTGTGACCGTCCAGGTCACAGGATGGAAGAGTGCTGGCGCAAGCTGGGTGCCTGTTTGTGTTGTGGTAGTAGGGACCATCGTATCCCTTAGTGTCCCCTCTTGTCAGATCAAGCTACCTCGACTAAGCCCTAAGAAAATAAGAAGCAGCAGGGCAAGCTCCAAGCCCTACAGGAAGATGATGCAGGAACCACCGAGGAGGGTGGACTCGTTGAAGGTACTCATATTATACATGATAAGCCAGCATTCGTTCTCTTTGATACCGGTGCCACTTGTAGACACGCCAAAATTGACATTATTTTGAGTATATTTCATATCGCTCTGCGATGCCCCATTTGACTCTCAAATCAGCTTATTTGAGTGGTTTTTCCCACTTTTCTGGAATTTATCCTATTTTTCCCCATTTATCTCCCTTTTCCTATTTTTTTGGATTTTCTGGGCATTTATCTCATTTCTGAAATTCACGACCTTGGTAAGGGCGTGTTTTCTTAAAACATGACTTAACCTAGGACGTTTCTTTGAGAAAGGACGCCCATACCTGAGGGCGTCAATTCTTTTGGTTTGACCGACTTCCCCATTTGAGCTCTTGCAATTAACGCCCTTCCCAGGGGCGTGTTCTTAAAAATGGCTTTTCCTGAGGCGTGTTTTACATTTTTCAAATATGGGGAGTTTTTATTTCTAAAATTTGGTTTTTGAGAAACGCCCTTGTTCAGGGCGTGTTTTTGAGAAACGCCCTCTGGTCAGGTCGTCAATTCAACAATTGACGCCCTGAACCAGGTCGTGTTTCACTTTTGTGCTCCGAACGTACGCAGCCTTTCCCCCAAGAGTCCTACTTTGTTTGGTCATTACCCGTTCTTATCTTTCCTCAGTCGGGACTCTTGCCTTGCTTATCCTTTGATCAATCCTATAAGGGGTTGATCCCCTTATCTTTTTCTTCTGCTTCGGTTTTTCTTCTTCTGCTTTCTTCTTCTGTTTCTCCTTCTTCCTACGTTTATGCTTCTTCTTCTTCTATCTTTTTCTTCTTCTTCTTCTGTCTGTCCCTCTTCTTCTTCTTCTTCTTTTCTTTTTACAGGAACCGAAGGAAGGCTGTGGCAAAGGAGGATTTTCTTCCAACGATCAACATCTTTCAAGCTTCCTCCCCATTGAGCATTCAAGCCAAGGAACCAATAAAAAGATCTTTTATCTTATCTCCCTTCTTTTCCATTATAGTTCATAATACATGCATCATGCCTCATTGTTATATTGATTTTTCTCAACCATCATATTGAGATCTCCCCATAGTGCAACTCTTGCACTCTTTCCCCTTAATTTTTATTCTTATCTTCATGCATTCATTCATCTCCCACACCCTCTTTGCTTAGGGGTTTAAGGGCCAACACCCACAAGGTGTGTCTTGCACATATTACCATGCTCATCCTTTTTATTAAGAATTGATCCTACACTCACCATATTCTAATCCATATTTTTTTATTGGTGTTTGTCTTTTTGCAAGGGTAATCAAAGGAAGAACTCTCTTCATCGGCCGGCCGATTTGAAGAGAAAGGAAGCACTCACATCCCCGCATCTTTTGAGGTATTTTGCGATCATCTCCCCATATTAATCTCCTCTTTGAGACCCTCGTGTCTCTGGCGATCACAAATTCCCCTTAGCACCTCGTGCTATTTCATGCTTATTATTTATTCATATTCTTAATATTTATTTGTTTAAGTGGATTTTTAAATAGATCTACAAATTGGCGATCACGGTGGGACACTTTGTGTTCTTCTTTCATTACCCCTTTCCCCTTAGGCACCCGCGTGTGCCGTCTCCCCTATTGCACCCTCGGTGCGTCTCCCTTTTGTACCCCTCGGGCACCCTCCATTGGTTTTGCACTCTTCCCTAAGTGATTTGTCAGTTTGTTGATTTTTCTTTAAAAATTTCCACTTATTTAAGATTTTCTTTGATGAGCATGCTGTTATCATATCCATATTGTTGATTGCCTGCTGTGACTGTGAGTGCTTGATACTGCCGGCTGTGAAGTTTCTCTGGAGAAAGTGAATTCACGCCTCTGGAAGAGGCGTTTTTCTTGATTTCACGCCCTGGCCCAGGGCGTCTTATTCATATTTTACGCCCTTTCACAGGGCGTTTTCCAGCATATTTCCTGATTTTCCCTGTTTTATTATGATGCCTGTTAATTCACGCCTTTCCCCAGGGCGTTCTGTTATTGATTAGCGCCCCACATCAGGGCGTGTCTCTTGATTTGACGCCCGCTAGACAGGGCGTCCTTTTATTGGTAGCGCCTCACCCTAAGGCGCGTTTTACCCTACCCTGGGCCCCTCGCTTTGATTCACGACAGTCACACCGTCGTGTCCTTTTTTAGTAGCGCCCCCTTCCAGGGCGTGTGTTTACTGTGGGTTTGCAGAGCCCTCCCAGCTGTGATTTTTCATCATCATTCATGCTTATCTTTATTGATTGATCCTTTGCTGTGATTAGCTTGATTTTCCCTGCTGCATTCATATTTGCATTTTGGTTTGGGAGCCCCCTCCTCTTCATTAAGATCCACACACCCTCTTGGAATCGGGACGACCCTCCATTGAGAATTCCGTCTCTTTCGACTGGAAATCCCTTTTCCAAGCCTCCGTAAGTCCCCGCACCCGTGGATTCCCTCACGGACGCCGGGCAGGTTGTACCCTTGAAGGTCCCGAGTTAGTTGGCCCTATACGTGGTGAGAAAGGGTTCCTAGTTGGCATTGGAGTTCAAACCATATTGAAACTATGTCCCCCCCCCCCTTGTGTGAATCATTCAAAACTTTGATAAAATCTTTAATTCACCAAGGTTTAAACAAATAAAAATCAAGGTAACCATTCCAACTTGTGTGTTTCTTTGCAAATTGTTTGCACATTATTTGGATTGCATAATGGCTTGCTTTGATAAACAAAACAACATGTTTAGTTCAATTCATGAGGATGATCAACCTAGCACATCTTATAATCCTCAAATTCAACATGTTTATCAAAATCCTCACCATTCTTTCAAGGGACCACGTCCTTACTCTTATGGTCATGCCCGACCCATGGGCAATGTCCATTCTCATGGTCCTTCAACTCAATTCCGAGCCACTACTCTCTCGGGATCCTCTCGTCCCAATGATGAGAAGGTCTCCCAGATCATTCATGCATTAGATCATCTTACCCCTCAACAGATCCAAGCCCTTAAGGCTGCCGTTGAGGGTACATCTCATGCATCTCTCCCTCCTTCCAATTCTATACGGGTGGCCCATCACCCACCTCCTTCCAATTCTATTCGGGTGGCCCATCACCCACCTCCTTCCAATTCTACACGGGTGGCCCATCACCCACCTCCTCCTTCCAATCATATTCGGGTAGCCCATTACCCATCTCCTCCCGTTCATTCTACGTGGGTGGCCCATCACCCGCCTCCTTCTATTCCTCCTCCATCACGGCCCCGAGGCCCCTTTACTCCTTGCAATCCGGCCCGTCCGGGTTCTTTTACGGGTCATCCCGTCAACTCCCCTCCACGGCCTTTTTATACGGCCCTTCCGCCTTCAAGGCCCTGCCAACCCTCGGTTGTTCATGTCACACCCCTCCAACAATCTCTTCTCGATAAAGTCACTTTGATGGAGGAACAAATAAAGAGGGTAACGGCTCCTACCGCTCCGGTCAATCCTCTCCACGCCGCTTTGGACGAGATTACTAAGTTGGAGAGAGAATGGAAGGATAGGAGAGATGATTATGGTATCGGCATTCCAAGCGAGGAAGAACCGTCATTCGAAGAATCCGAGGCAGTATACAATAATGATGAAGCTCCCCAGGCACCCCTTCCGAGTTTCCTTAACTTTTTGCTTTCCCCATTTTCATTCGATGAACCCCCTGCTAAGGAGGAAACCACTCCTAATTCAACCCCTGTTTATGAGACTAGTTGGTGTTACGACGATGGGTCGATATTCCAATCGCCCGCGCCGGCGCCTATTGAGTCTCTTCCCATTCCCACTCCCACTCCTAACACCGCTCGCCCCGTCCGGCATTTCCTACACACCAAACCTTCACCCATTAACCCTCCACTAATTAAATCTCCACCTATTAAGCCATCAACCTCCACACCATCGGCCTCCACCGAGCCTACCATTGAACTGTCCCCAATTCAACCTCCCGTTATCCCATTACCACCATCCTTAAAACCCACTTTACCTACCCCACCATTTAACCCTTCATCCTTACCTATGGTTTATCCTGAGCAGGATCCACCACTTTATGCACTCGAGCTAACTTCGACCGCTTGCAAGCAAAGGGAGAAACTCGATGTGTTTGAACCTCCGCCTCCACTTACGCCAACACCTCCCCTTATATCTCCACCATCCATGGAGCCTTCCGCCTCCGCTTCACCTCCCTCTACTACTCGGAATGGGGGGCCTTCTGCAAGCACTGGTGCCGAAGATAATCAAGAGCCGGGCGGCAAGGATTTGGCCGTGCCATTCAAGATGCAAGAATTCATTTGCCGGATGCCAATCCGGGTTATTGTGCCAATCACGGCCGAAGAAGCCAAGTCGCCGCCATGCCGAGCATTGATGCCGTCTAAGGGCCGGGCAGGGCACCCCTTGTTCCAATTTCTGAATTCCGAATTCATTATCCCTTACAAGGGGCGAATGCCCATTTTGCTCAACTTTCCATATATACCACATTCAATGGGCAACACGATGCTTCCCGTTCCAACTCTCCAACTCCCTCACATTGTTGATCTTTGCCTTCCAAGGGGGTTGCCACTTATTGAAGCTCCTCTTATTGGGCCAATTGGCTATACACTTTCACTGCCGTGGAGGGGCAGTTATCTTGGTGCTAAGGGGCCGTCCCCTATTTGTTCCACCTTCTATTCATCCATTTCCCTCACATTTTCTTCATGGGCTACTCCAAGGGTTAGGAGGAGGACCTCATCCTCTCGCCCTTCATATTCTTTATATTCTTTCCATTTCATGCATTCTGTTGCATTCATGCATTCATAGCATCCATTGCATTATATTTGCACACATTTGCACCTCCTGCTTCCCGGGTTTCCAAACCCGTATCTTCCCCGCCTTCCGGCACCGCCGGATATTGCGCATTTCCCATCTTATTCATATTCATCTTTTTGTCCACTCCCCTTGGGGCATCGCGTCCCTTTTCCTGCTATCTCCCTGGAACCTCCAGGAATTTTATCCCTCCTCTTTGGGCATCTCGCCCTTTCTGATTCTACTCCTCCGGAACCTCCGGACTTTCCCCTCGGGCATCGCGCCCCTCTCCATTCTCCTCCTCCGGAACCTCCGGACCTTTCTCTCGGGCATCGCGCCCCTTTCCATCTTCCTCCTCCGGAACTTCCGGATTCTCCCCTTGGGCATCGCGCCGCTTTTCATTTGCTACCTCCGGACTTTTCCCTTGGGCATCGCGCCCCTTTCTATCTCATTCCTCCGGAACCTCCGGATTCTCTCCATCTTTTCCTCGGGCATCGCGCCCCTTTCCATTTGCTTCCTCCGGAACCTCCGGATTCTTCCCTTGTCCTTTCAGGGCATCGCGCCCCTTTCTATCTTATTCCTCCGGAACCTCCGGATTCTCCATCTTATTCTCTCTATCATCTCCCAGGGCATCGCGACCCTCCTGATTTCATTCCTCCGGAACCTCCGGACCTTCCATATTTCTTTCGATTCATCTTCTTGCTCCTCCGGGACTTCATATCTTTTATTCTCTTCTTCCTTTTCCGTCACCTTTTTTATCATCTTTTTCCCTATTTCTCCCCAAGGCATCGCATCCCTTCTTTAAATATTCCTCCGGACCCTCCGGATGATTTCTCCTCTCATGATTCTCCTCCTCTACCTCCGGAACCTCCGGATCCACCACTCTCCATTTACCAATTTCTTCTTCTGATTCCTCCTAATTCTGGGTCCGACCCAACTTCTTCCACATCCATTGCTTTGGGCATTTGCCCCTTCTCCCATTGTTTTCGAGGCTTTAGTCCTCACCCCTCTTCTTGATTTTCCGCTTCTTCTGTAGACTGTTCCATGTGATCAGGGTCTCCACGCCTTAGCAAGGGAGTTCTAGCCCTCGCCTCTTTTCCTTTTCTCCTTATTCGTCTGAGTCTGGTTTCAGCACCACTCATTCTTGTTAAGCCACTCCCAAAATCCTTTGCTTCCAATCCTTTTGACTGCCAAAGAGGACAAATCCCATGATGATCAACCTCGCCTCTGACAACTGCTTCTACAAAGGTTGCAAGGTAACATATTGGCGTAAGTATGCATTTTAATGATATCATTTTCTCATTACTTCACGCATGATTTTCAAAATCAAGTGCTTCTTAACGAGATTAAGAGTGGTGTTTTAAACCTTTATCTTAAGCTTTTGTTTAATTGAAATCATTCTCAAAAGAGTCTTTAGGCTTGTCTTTCGCAGCACTTTGGTTGATAAAGAAACCCGCGCTGGGAATTCAATATTCTCTCCCCGCTTGTTAAGAGCAACCCTTAGCTGGGCATTCCATACACTTCACGGCGTCCTTAGCCGGCTCCTTTGGTTAAAACACCGTTGCTACTTTGGCCATGCCATGAGTATTCCTGAAAGTCTTTTTCTCTTCTTTACTCGGCCGAATGCAGGTGCAAGAGGTTGACGGATGAGATGACCAACCATGGTAATCCCCAATACGAGAGGAGTCTCAAATAGGGGCAGTCTTGACCCAAACTAAATATGAGTTTTCATGATATACATTTCGCCAAAAGGGCTATTATAAAAATCAAGTCAAAATTTCGATAAAAGCAAAAGTGTGAATTAAGGCATGTCAAGAGTGGCAAAGTCCCCGCAGGGAAAACCCTGGTCGTATGCATGTCAAGGGTCTGAAAATTAAAGGCAAAAAGCCCCAGCGCAACAGACTACCTCTTTGAGGGTTAAAAACCTTGGAAAGAATTCAAGTCTTGATATCTCCCATCCTGTACAAAGTTTATCTCCAATTATTCTTCTCTTCTCCCACCAAGACCGAATGTTTCTCAAGTATGGCCTTGGTAGGGGCACCGTTGATCAAAAACGGTCGGTTATAGGACGCCACTTTCAATGCACGCCTGGCTTTGGGCAGTTTTTTACGAAAAGGGAAGGAACGAGGACCCCTAGCCAATAGTTCAAAACACCCTTTGATGCTGCATTAACAATGTCTAAGCCAAAATCCAAAAAAAATTGAATATTTCGCGATCAAAAATCTCCATAAAAATTCAAATATTTTCAAAACTCCATAAAAATTTGCATATTCCAAAACTCATAAAAATTTGCATATTTCAAACTTCATAAAAATTTGCATATTTCAAAATCCAAAAAAAATTGCATCGTATTATCTGATGGTGTTTTGCAGGAACAACTTTGCAAGTACCAAGAGCACGGGATGAGTCCTCCCTCCACTTATTGCTATCAATCTATTGATTCCTCCCGATATTTTAATGGCATGCCACCCAGGGGCATTTTGATTATCATTTCCCCCATATCTCCTGATTATCATTTATCTCCAAATCAACTCCTGCTAATTTTATCTGATCACTCCGCCGATGGGCATTATATCAGATCTTGATCATTCATCTCCAAATCTTGATTAGCCAGATTGTCTCCTCATGATAAAACAACAAACAATGCTATGATTTGACTTATGCTATTCATGCCATATACATGCTATAATTGATGCTTTGATTCATGCTATGCTTGCTACGCTTGAATGCCTTCTTCATTGTTTGTTATCTTTTATATCTTGGCTAATGAATTTTGAGCGCAGGATAAAAAGCTCTTGGTCCCGCCGACTGGGCATCATCATCCAAGCCCCACGGTGCTTGCAGCTCATTTCTCAGTTCCCATGCTTATTGCCCCACCATCTCCTGTATGCATTTTACTATATGTTACATATGCTACTAGATTATATCAAGGACCTTGTGCCTTTGGTAAATCTGGAATTTGAGTTCCCCTTCATCAAAAACAATGACGATTCCAGAGGAGTCTTAGTCACACGGATAGGCCGTTGAGCCGTCCAAAACTGGGGACGATGGTTCCCTTTTTTACGAGTTGGTGCGTGGATAAACGGGCTTCGGCTTAGTATCAGCTCGCAGAATTGGTTTCTTGACCCAGTCTGGGCAGTTCAACAATATTATCCTTGATCATATTATATTTTCATTTGTTATTTTCCCTTTACCCCAGCATGCATTCATGTAGGACTTTGAATTAACATTGGAAAATCATTCTGATAAGCTGATCTTGAGAGTTGAATTGATCTTAATCTTTCTCGATATGAGATTCTCATTGCCGAATTGAGTCCTCAGTTCGTTTTATCGCTGTTCTGGGTCTTTTCTCGAGAGCTCCTTGTTTGGATTTTTATCATCTTATTTTCCAACTTTCCCCTTGATCCACCTTGGCTGCAGCACGTCCACTGGCTGGTAACCGCTCCCCAATGGTGAAACTACAGGTTTGTGACCTGGGGTACTTCCACCACGCTGGAAGTTGATCATTTTTTTTTCTCCTTCGTGCACCGCGTGCACATCTCCCCTTTTATCCAAACATTGTTAATTTCGTTGGATTTCCCGAGATTGCTTCATCCCGAGCTTTTGATTTGATTCTCATCAAGTGATGTTGATTGCGTGTCTCATCACACCTTGGCATCTACTTTTCAGTTTGCTACGCTCCCTTGCAAAGCGGACGCCAAGGCGGGGCAGCTGTAGACACGCCAAAATTGACATTATTTTGAGTATATTTCATATCGCTCTGCGATGCCCCATTTGACCCTCAAATCAGCTTATTTGAGTGATTTTTCCCACTTTTCTGGAATTTATCCTATTTTTCCCCATTTATCTCCCTTTTCCTATTTTTTTGGATTTTCTGGGCATTTATCTCATTTCTGAAATTCACGACCTTGGTAAGGGCGTGTTTTCTTAAAACATGACTTAACCTAGGGCGTTTCTTTGAGAAAGGACGCCCATACCTGAGGGCGTCAATTCTTTTGGTTTGACCGACTTCCCCATTTGAGCTCTTGCAATTAACGCCCTTCCCAGGGGCATGTTCTTAAAAATGGCTTTTCCTGAGGCGTGTTTTACATTTTTCAAATATGGGGAGTTTCTATTTCTAAAATTTGGTTTTTGAGAAACGCCCTTGTTCAAGGCGTGTTTTTGAGAAACGCCCTCTGGTCAGGTCGTCAATTCAACAATTGACGCCCTGAACCAGGTCGTGTTTCACTTTTGTGCTCCGAACGTACGCAGCCTTTCCCCCAAGAGTCCTACTTTGTTTGGTCATTACCCGTTCTTATCTTTCCTCAGTCGGGACTCTTGCCTTGCTTATCCTTTGATCAATCCTATAAGGGGTTGATCCCCTTATCTTTTTCTTCTGCTTCGATTTTTCTTCTTCTGCTTTCTTCTTCTGTTTCTCCTTCTTCCTACGTTTATGCTTCTTCTTCTTCTATCTTTTTCTTCTTCTTCTTCTGTCTGTCCCTCTTCTTCTTCTTCTTCTTTTCTTTTTACAGGAACCGAAGGAAGGCTGTGGCAAAGGAGGATTTTCTTCCGACGATCAACATCTTTCAAGCTTCCTCCCCATTGAGCATTCAAGCCAAGGAACCAATAAAAAGATCTTTTATCTTATCTCCCTTCTTTTCCATTATAGTTCATAATACATGCATCATGTCTCATTGTTATATTGATTTTTCTCAACCATCATATTGAGATCTCCCCATAGTGCAACTCTTGCACTCTTTCCCCTTAATTTTTATTCTTATCTTCATGCATTCATTCATCTCCCACACCCTCTTTGCATAGGGGTTTAAGGGCCAACACCCACAAGGTGTGTCTTGCACATATTACCATGCTCATCCTTTTTATTAAGAATTGATCCTACACTCACCATATTCTAATCCATATTTTTTTATTGGTGTTTGTCTTTTTGCAAGGGTAATCAAAGGAAGAACTCTCTTCATCGGCCGGCCGATTTGAAGAGAAAGGAAGCACTCACATCCCCGCATCTTTTGAGGTATTTTGCGATCATCTCCCCATATTAATCTCCTCTTTGAGACCCTCGTGTCTCTGGCGATCACAAATTCCCCTTAGCACCTCGTGCTATTTCATGCTTATTATTTATTCATATTCTTAATATTTATTTGTTTAAGTGGATTTTTAAATAGATCTACAAATTGGCGATCACGGTGGGACACTTTGTGTTCTTCTTTCATTACCCCTTTCCCCTTAGGCACCCGCGTGTGCCGTCTCCCCTATTGCACCCTCGGTGCGTCTCCCTTTTGTGCCCCTCGGGCACCCTCCATTGGTTTTGCACTCTTCCCTAAGTGATTTGTCAGTTTGTTGATTTTTCTTTAAAATTTTTCACTTATTTAAGATTTTCTTTGATGAGCATGCTGTTATCATATCCATATTGTTGATTGCCTGCTGTGACTGTGAGTGCTTGATACTGCCGGCTGTGAAGTTTCTCTGGAGAAAGTGAATTCACGCCTCTGGAAGAGGCGTTTTTCTTGATTTCACGCCCTGGCCCAGGGCGTCTTATTCATATTTTACGCCCTTTCACAGGGCGTTTTCCAGCATATTTCCTGATTTTCCCTGTTTTATTATGCTGCCTGTTAATTCACGCCTTTCCCCAGGGCGTTCTGTTATTGATTAGCGCCCCACATCAGGGCGTGTCTCTTGATTTGACGCCCGCTAGACAGGGCGTCCTTTTATTGGTAGCGCCTCACCCTAAGGCGCGTTTTACCCTGCCCTGGGCCCCTCGCTTTGATTCACGACAGTCACACCGTCGTGTCCTTTTTTAGTAGCGCCCCCTTCCAGGGCGTGTGTTTACTGTGGGTTTACAGAGCCCTCCCGGCTGTGATTTTTCATCATCATTCATGCTTATCTTTATTGATTGATCCTTTGCTGTGATTAGCTTGATTTTCCCTGCTGCATTCATATTTGCATTTTGGTTTGGGAGCCC
This sequence comes from Amorphophallus konjac, assembly GCA_022559845.1. Lineage (NCBI taxonomy): Eukaryota > Viridiplantae > Streptophyta > Magnoliopsida > Alismatales > Araceae > Amorphophallus > Amorphophallus konjac. The sequence goes on along the minus strand of CM040127.1, from coordinate 123,673,560 downwards.
CCTCCTCTTCATTAGGATCCACACACCCTCTTGGAATCGGGACGACCCTCCATTGAGCATTCCGTCTCTTTGGACTGGAAATCCCTTTTCCAAGCCTCCGTAAGTCCCCGCACCCGTGGATTCCCTCACGGACGTCGGGCAGGTTGTACCCTTGAAGGTCCCGAGTTAGTTGGCCCTATACGTGGTGAGAAAGGGTTCCTAGTTGGCATTGGAGTTCAAACCATATTGAAACTATGTTTCCCCCCCCCCCTCCGCCCCTTGTGTGAATCATTCAAAACTTTGATAAAATCTTTAATTCACCAAGGTTTAAACAAATAAAAATCAAGGTAACCATTCCAACTTGTGTGTTTCTTTGCAAATTGTTTGCACATTATTTGGATTGCATAATGGCTTACTTTGATAAACAAAACAACATGTTTAGTTCAATTCATGAGGATGATCAACCTAGCACATCTTATAATCCTCAAATTCAACATGTTCATCAAAATCCTCACCATTCTTTCAAGGGACCACGTCCTTACTCTTATGGTCATGCCCGACCCATGGGCAATGTCCATTCTCATGGTCCTTCAACTCAATTTCGAGCCACTACTCCCTCGGGATCCTCTCGTCCCAATGATGAGAAGGTCTCCCAGATCATTCATGCATTAGATCATCTTACCCCTCAACAGATCCAAGCCCTTAAGGCTGCCGTTGAGGGTACATCTCATGCATCACTCCCTCCTTCCAATTCTATACGGGTGGCCCATCACCCACCTCCTTCCAATTCTATTCGGGTGGCCCATCACCCACCTCCTTCCAATTCTACACGGGTGGCCCATCACCCACCTCCTCCTTCCAATCATATTCGGGTAGCCCATTACCCATCTCCTCCTGTTCATTCTACTTGGGTGGCCCATCACCCGCCTCCTTCTATTCCTCCTCCATCACGGCCCCGAGGCCCCTTTACTCCTTGCAATCCGGTCCGTCCGGGTTCTTTTACGGGTCATCCCGTCAACTCCCCTCCACGGCCTTTTTATACGGCCCTTCCTCCTTCAAGGCCCTGCCAACCCTCGGTTGTTCATGTCACACCCCTCCAACAATCTCTTCTCGATAAAGTCACTTTGATGGAGGAACAAATAAAGAGGGTCACGGCTCCTACCGCTCCGGTCAATCCTCTCCACGCCGCTTTGGACGAGATTACTAAGTTGGAGAGAGAATGGAAGGATAGGAGAGATGATTATGGTATCGGCATTCCAAGCGAGGAAGAACCGGCATTCGAAGAATCCGAGGCAGTATACGATAATGATGAAGCTCCGCAGGCACCCCTTCCGAGTTTCCTTAACTTTCCGCTTTCCCCATTTTCATTCGATTAACCCCCTGCTCAGGAGGAAACCACTCCTAATTCAACCCCTGTTTATGAGACTAGTTGGTGTTACGACGATGGGTCGATATTCCAATCGCCCGCGCCGGCGCCTCTTGAGTCTCTTCCTACTCCCACTCCCACTCCTAACACCGCTCGCCCCGTCCGGCATTTCCTACACACCAAACCTTCACCCATTAACCCTCCACTAATTAAATCTCCACCTATTAAGCCATCAACCTCCACACCATCGGCCTCCACCGAGCCTACCATTGAACTGTCCCCAATTCAACCTCCCGTTATCCCATTACCACCATCCTTAAAACCCACTTTACCTACCCCACCATTTAACCCTTCATCCTTACCTATGGTTAATCCTGAGCAGGATCCACCACTTTTTGCACTCGAGCTAACCCCGACCGCCTGCAAGCAAAGGGAGAAACTCGATGTGTTTGAACCTCCGCCTCCACTTACGCCAACACCTCCCCTTATATCTCCACCATCCATAGAGCCTTCCGCCTCCGCTTCACCTCCCTCTACTACTCGGAATGGGGGGTCTTCTGCAAGCACTGGTGCCGAAGATAATCAAGAGCCGGGCGGCAAGGATTTGGCCGTGCTATTCAAGATGCAAGAATTCATTTGCCGGATGCCAATCCGGGTTATTGTGCCAATCACGGCCGAAGAGGCCAAGTCGCCGCCATGCCGAGCATTGATGCCGTCTAAGGGCCGGGCAGGGCACCCATTGTTCCAATTTCTGAATTCCGAATCCATTATCCCTTAAAGGGGCGAATGCCCATTTTGCTCAACTTTCCATATATACCACATTCAATGGGCAACACGATGCTTCCCGTTCCAACTCTTCAACTCCCTCACATTGTTGATCTTTGCCTTCCAAGGGGGTTGCCACTTATTGAAGCTCCTCTTATTGGGCCAATTGGCTATACACTTTCACTGCCGTGGAGGGGCAGTTATCTTGGTGCTAAGGGGCCGTCCCCTATTTGTTCCACCTTCTATTCATCCATTTCCCTCACATTTTCTTCATGGGCTACTCCAAGGGTTAGGAGGAGGACCTCATCCTCTCGCCCTTCATATTCTTTATATTCTTTCCATTTCATGCATTCTGTTGCATTCATGCATTCATTGCATCCATTGCATTATATTTGCACACATTTGCACCTCCTGCTTCCCGGGTTTCCAAACCCGTATCTTCCCCGCCTTCCGGCACCGCCGGATATTCCGCATTTCCCATCTTATTCATATTCATCTTTTTGTCCACTCCCCTTGGGGCATCGCGTCCCTTTTCCTGCTATCTCCCTGGAACCTCCAGGAATTTTATCCCTCCTCTTTGGGCATCTCGCCCTTTCTGATTCTACTCCTCCGGAACCTCCGGACTTTCCCCTCGGGCATCGCGCCCCTTTCCATTCTCCTCCTCCGGAACCTCCGGACTTTCCCCTCGGGCATCGCGCCCCTCTCCATTCTCCTCCTCCGGAACCTCCGGACCTTTCTCTCGGGCATCGCGCCCCTTTCCATCTTCCTCCTCCGGAACCTCCGGATTCTCCCCTTGGGCATCGCGCCCCTTTTCATTTGCTACCTCCGGAACCTCCGGACTTTTCCCTTGGGCATCGCGCCCCTTTCTATCTCATTCCTCCGGAACCTCCGGATTCTCTCCATCTTTTCCTCGGGCATCGCGCCCCTTTCCATTTGCTTCCTCCGGAACCTACGGATTTTTCCCTTGTCCTTTCAGGGCATCGCGCCCCTTTCTATCTTATTCCTCCGGAACCTCCGGATTCTCCATCTTATTCTCTCTATCATCTCCCAGGGCATCGCGACCCTCCTGATTTCATTCCTCCGGAACCTCCGGACCTTCCATATTTCTTTCGATTCATCTTCTTGCTCCTCCAGGACTTCATATCTTTTATTCTCTTCTTCCTTTTCCGTCACCTTTTTTATCATCTTTTTCCCTATTTCTCCCCAGGGCATCGCATCCCTTCTTTCAATATTCCTTCGGAGCCTCCGGATGATTTCTCCTCTCATGATTCTCCTCCTCTACCTCCGGAACCTCCGGATCCGCCTCTTTCCATTTACCAATTTCTTCTTCTGATTCCTCCTAATTTTGGGTCCGACCCAACTTCTTCCACATCCATTGCTTTGGGCATTTGCCCCTTCTCTCATTGTTTTCGAGGCTTTAGTCCTCACCCCTCTTCTTGATTTTCCGCTTCTTCTGTAGACTGTTCCATGTGATCAGGGTCTCCGCGCCGTAGCAAGGGAGTTCTAGCCCTCGCCTCTTTTCCTTTTCTCCTTATTCGTCTGAGTCTGGTTTGAGCACCACTCATTCTTGTTAAGCCACTCCCAAAATCCTTTGCTTCCAATCCTTTTGACTGCCAAAGAGGACAAATCCCATGATGATCAACCTCGCCTCTAACAGCTGCTTCTACAAAGGTTGCAAGGTAACATATTGGCGTAAGTATGCATTTTAATGATATCATTTTCTCATTACTTCACGCATGATTTTCAAAATCAAGTGCTTCTTAACGAGATTAAGAGTGGTGTTTTAAACCTTTATCTTAAGCTTTTGTTTAATTGAAATCATTCTCAAAAGAGTCTTTAGGCTTGTCTTTCGCAGCACTTTGGTTGATAAAGAAACCCGCGCTGGGAATTCAATATTCTCTCCCCGCTTGTTAAGAGCAACCCTTAGCTGGACATTCCACACACTTCACGGCGTCCTTAGCCGGCTCCTTTGGTTAAAACACCGTTGCTACTTTGGCCATGCCATGAGTATTCCTGAAAGTCTTTTTCTCTTCTTTACTCGGCCGAATGCAGGTGCAAGAGGTTGACGGATGAGATGACCAACCTTGGTAATCCCCAATACGAGAGGAGTCTCAAATAGGGGCAGTCTTGACCCAAACTAAATATGAGTTTTCATGATATACATTTCGCCAAAAGGGCTATTATGAAAATCAAGTCAAAATTTCGATAAAAGCAAAAGTGTGAATTAAGGCATGTCAAGAGTGGCAAAGTCCCCGCAGGGAAAACCCTGGTCGTATGCATGTCAAGGGTCTGAAAATTAAAGGCAAAAAGCCCCAGCGCAACAGACTACCTCTTTGAGGGTTAAAAACCTTGGAAAGAATTCAAGTCTTGATATCTCCCATCTTGTACAAAGTTTATCTCCAATTATTCTTCTCTTCTCCCACCAAGACCGAATGTTTATCAGGTATGGCCTTGGTAGGGGCACCGTTGATCAAAAACGGTCGGTCATAGGACGCCACTTTCAATGCACGCCTGGCTTTGGGCAGTTTTTAGCGAAAAGGGAAGGAACGAGGACCCCTAGCCAATAGTTCAAAACACCCTTTGATGCTGCATTAACAATGTCTAAGCCAAAATCTAAAAAAATTTGAATATTTCGCGATCAAAAATCTCCATAAAAATTCAAATATTTTCAAAACTCCATAAAAATTTGCATATTCCAAAACTCATAAAAATTTGCATATTTCAAACTTCATAAAAATTTGCATATTTCAAAATTCAAAAAAAATTGCATTGTATTGTCTGATGGTGTTTTGCAGGAACAACTTTGCAAGTACCAAGAGCACGGGATGAGTCCTCCCTCCACTTATTGCTATCAATCTATTGATTCCTCCCGATATTTTCATGGCATGCCACCCAGGGGCATTTTGATTATCATTTCCCCCATATCTCCTGATTATCATTTATCTCCAAATCAACTCCTGCTAATTTTATCTGATCACTCCGCCGATGGGCATTATATCAGATCTTGATCATTCATCTCCAAATCTTGATTAGCCAGATTGTCTCCTCATGATAAAACAACAAACAATGCTATGATTTGACTTATGCTATTCATGCCATATACATGCTATAATTGATGCTTTGATTCATGCTATGCTTGCTACGCTTGAATGCCTTCTTCATTGTTTGTTATCTTTTATATCTTGGCTAATGAATTTTGAGCGCAGGATAAAAAGCTCTTGGTCCCGCCGACTGGGCATCATCATCCAAGCCCCACGGTGCTTGCAGCTCATTTCTCAGTTCCCATGCTTATTGCCCCACCATCTCCTGTATGTATTTTACTATATGTTACATATGCTACTAGATTATATCAAGGACCTTGTGGCTTTGGTAAATCTAGAATTTGAGTTCCCCTTCATCAAAAATAATGACGATTCCAGAGGAGTCTTAGTCACACGGATAGGCCGTTGAGCCGTCCAAGACTAGGGACGATGGTTCCCTTTTTTACGAGTTGGTGCGTGGATAAACGGGCTTCGGCTTAGTATCAGCTCGCAGAATTGGTTTCTTGACCCAGTCTGGGCAGTTCAACAATATTATCCTTGATCATATTATATTTTCATTTGTTATTTTCCCTTTACCCCAGCATGCATTCATGTAGGACTTTGAATTAACATTGGAAAATCATTCTGATAAGCTGATCTTGAGAGTTGAATTGATCTTAATCTTTCTCGATATGAGATTCTCATTGCCGAATTGAGTCCTCAGTTCGTTTTGTCGCTGTTTTGGGTCTTTTCTCGAGAGCTCCTTGTTTGGATTTTTATCATCTTATTTTCCAACTTTCCCCTTGATCCACCTTGGCTGCAGCACGTCCACTGGCTGGTAACCGCTCCCCAATGGTGAAACTACAGGTTTGTGACCTGGGGTACTTCCACCGCGCTGGAAGTTGATCATTTTTTTTCTCCTTCGTGCACCGCGTGCACATCTCCCCTTTTATCCAAACATTGTTAATTTCGTTGGATTTCCCGAGATTGCTTCATCTCGAGCTTTTGATTTGATTCTCATCAAGTGATGTTGATTGCGTGTCTCATCACACCTTGGCATCTACTTTTCAGTTTGCTACGCTCCTTACAAAGCGGACGCCAAGGCGGGGCAGCTGTAGACACGCCAAAATTGACATTATTTTGAGTATATTTCATATCGCTCTGCGATGCCCCATTTGACCCTCAAATCAGCTTATTTGAGTGGTTTTTACCACTTTTCTGGAATTTATCCTATTTTTCCCCATTTATCTCCCTTTTCCTATTTTTTTGGATTTTCTGGGCATTTATCTCATTTCTGAAATTCACGACCTTGGTAAGGGCGTGTTTTCTTAAAACATGACTTAACCTAGGGCGTTTCTTTGAGAAAGGACGCCCATACCTGAGGGCGTCAATTCTTTTGGTTTGACCGACTTCCCCATTTGAGCTCTTGCAATTAACGCCCTTCCCAAGGGCATGTTCTTAAAAATGGCTTTTCCTGAGGCGTGTTTTACATTTTTCAAATATGGGGAGTTTTTATTTCTAAAATTTGGTTTTTGAGAAACGCCCTTGTTCAGGGCGTGTTTTTGAGAAACGCCCTCTGGTCAGGTCGTCAATTCAACAATTGACGCCCTGAACCAGGTCGTGTTTCACTTTTGTGCTCCGAACGTACGCAGCCTTTCCCCCAAGAGTCCTACTTTGTTTGGTCATTACCCGTTCTTATCTTTCCTCAGTCGGGACTCTTGCCTTGCTTATCCTTTGATCAATCCTATAAGGGGTTGATCCCCTTATCTTTTTCTTCTGCTTCGATTTTTCTTCTTCTGCTTTCTTCTTCTGTTTCTCCTTCTTCCTACGTTTATGCTTCTTCTTCTTCTTCTATCTTTTTCTTCTTCTTCTTCTGTCTGTCCCTCTTCTTCTTCTTCTTCTTTTCTTTTTACAGGAACCGAAGGAAGGCTGTGGCAAAGGAGGATTTTCTTCCGACGATCAACATCTTTCAAGCTTCCTCCCCATTGAGAATTCAAGCCAAGGAACCAATAAAAAGATCTTTTATCTTATCTCCCTTTTTTTCCATTATAGTTCATAATACATGCATCATGTCTCATTGTTATATTGATTTTTCTCAACCATCATATTGAGATCTCCCCATAGTGCAACTCTTGCACTCTTTCCCCTTAATTTTTATTCTTATCTTCATGCATTCATTCATCTCCCACACCCTCTTTGCATAGGGGTTTAAGGGCCAACACCCACAAGGTGTGTCTTGCACATATTACCATGCTCATCCTTTTTATTAAGAATTGATCCTACACTCACCATATTCTAATCCATATTTTTTTATTGGTGTTTGTCTTTTTGCAAGGGTAATCAAAGGAAGAACTCTCTTCATCGGCCGGCCGATTTGAAGAGAAAGGAAGCACTCACATCTCCGCATCTTTTGAGGTATTTTACGATCATCTCTCCATATTAATCTCCTCTTTGAGACCCTCGTGTCTCTGGCGATCACAAATTCCCCTTAGCACCTCGTGCTATTTCATGCTTATTATTTATTAATATTCTTAATATTTATTTGTTTAAGAGGATTTTTAAATAGATCTACACCACTCTTTCTTTTGTTTCTCAAAAATTTGCTAAGTCTTTTGCTGTGAAGCCGGTCTTGATGAATTCCCCATTAGAGATTTCATATTGGTTCCAGTTCAGCAATTAAATATTTCTATCCTTCTAGTAAGGTTATGATTAATGAATAGAACTTTCCAGCTGACTTAGTTCACATGGATATGAAAGATTATGATGTAATTCTAGGAGCAGATTGGTTGGCTAGGTATGAGGCCAATGTTCATTGCAGTTCTAGTTCTGTGTCTTTTTCTAGACACCCTGGACTTTCTTTTATAGGGCTTAGGCACCATAAATCCATGCCACTTATTTCGGCCCTTCGAGCTGATAAGTTGATGAGGAAGGGATGTCAGGATTTTCTAACCTTTGTATATGTGACCCCTGAGAAGAAGATCGAGATTAAGGATATTCCTGTTGTTCGAGATTTTCCGGATGTCTTTCCTAAGGATTTGCCAGGACTTCCGCTTGAGAGAGGGTTATCTTTTCTATTGATTTAGTTCCTGGCGCGACCCCTGTTTCTAAAGCTCCCTATCGTATGTCTCCCGCGGAGCTGAGAGAATTAAAGCAGCAGTTAATGGAATTACTTGAGAAGGGGTTCATTCGTCCTAGTACATCCCCGTGGGGAGCTCCAGTGTTATTCGTCCGGAAGAAGGATGGTTCGATGAGGTTGTACATAGATTATCGGTAATTGAACCAGCTGACTATCAAGAATAAATATCCATTACCGAGAATTGACGAATTATTTGATCAGATAGCAGGAGCTCAATATTTTTCTAAGATTGATCTTCAATCAGGATACCATCAGTTGTGTATCAAGGATGAAGATATCTATAAAACAGCCTTCCGTAGTAGGTATGGGCATTTTGAATTTGTAGTAATGCCTTTTGGACTAACGAATGCGCCTGCAGCTTTCATGCAGCTGATGAACAATGTGTTCCGACCCTTTCTTGACCAATGGGTCGTTATGTTTATTGATGACATCTTGATTTATTCTAAGAATGAGGAGAAGCATGCCAAACATCTAAGGTTGGCGTTGCAAATATTGAAGGACCATCAGTTATACGCCAAGTTTAGTAAGTGTGAATTCTGGCTGCAAGAGGTGTCCTTTCTAGGACATATTATTACAAAGGAATGTATTTTTGTTGATCCCTCGAAGGTGGAGGCAGTGAAGAATGGGGATAGGCCTACTAATGTAACTTAAGTTAGAAGTTTTCTAGGCCTAGCAGGCTATTACCGGAGGTTTATTAAGTATTTCTCCAAACTTGTGGTGCCTTTGAAAAGATTAACCCGTAAGGAGAACAAATTTGATTAGTCAGAGGATTGCGAGAGAAGTTTTCAGACTTTGAAGGAATGTCTAACTACTACCCCTATTTTGGCTTTACCATCTGGAGAAGGAGGTTTTGTGGTGTATACTGATGCTTCAGGCATTGGTCTAGGTTGTGTGCTCATGCAGCATGGGAAAGTGATAGCCTATTCTTCTAGGCAGTTGAGGAAACATGAAGAGAACTATCATGTTCATGACTTGGAACTTGCAGCTGTGGTGTTTGCCTTGAAAATATGGAGGCACTACTTGTATGGAGAGACATTTACGGTCTTCTCCAATCATAAGAGTCTGAAGTATTTGTTTTCTCAGAAAGAACTCAATATGAGGTAGAGGAGATGGCTGGAGTATTTAAAGGACTTTGACTTCTCTATAGAGTATCACCCTGGAAAAGGGAATGTAGTAGCAGATGCTTTGAGTCGCAGGCCAATAGCTAAGTTGTCGCATCTCATGTTGTAAGAATAGAGACTATTGGAATAGTTAGCTAGTTTGGATCTCAATGTTGACAAGGATCGGGTTACGATTGCTCAGATTCAACTTAGACCAGAAATCTTGATAGAAGTCAAGACCTTACAAGATAATGACCCAGAGTTGGTAGAGATCAAAGAGAGTTTGAGTAGCAGACATGATTTCATGGTAGCTGACGATGGCAGATTGTTGTTTCAAGGAAGGACCTATGTACCTGATGTAGCTGAAATAAAGAACAAGATTCTCGAAGAAGCTCATAGATCCAGATACACTATTCATCCGGGAGGTACTAAGATGTTTAAAGACTTGAAAAGATCCTTTTGGTGGTCGAATATGAAGAAGGAAATTACGGAATTTGTGAGTAGATGTTTGGTGTGTCAGCAAGTCAAGACTGAGCATTTTAGACCTGCAGGGAAATTGAAACCACTTGATATACCCCAATGGAAGTGGGAGAGTATTGGTATGGATTTTATTATGGGTCTACCTAGGACTCGTAGCAGATTTGATGCAATATGGGTTATTATTGACAGATTGACTAAGTCTTCTCATTTCTTGTCCATTAAGTCTAAGTGGACAGTTGACGTCTTAGCTGCTTTGTATATAAAGGAAGTTGTAAGACTCCATGGTATTCCAGTCAGTATTGTGTCCGATAGAGACCCCAGACTCACCTCACATTTTTGGAAAGGATTGCAAGAATCTTTGGGAACCCGTCTAAAATTCAGTACTACTTTTCATCCACAAACAGACGGACAAACTGAAAGAACCAACCAGATAGTGGAAGATATGCTTAGAGCCTGTATGATTGGTTTTGGAGGTGGTTGGAGTGATCACTTGGCTTTGATTGAATTCGCCTACAACAACAGTTATCAGTCCAGCATTCAGATGGCTCCGTTTGAAGCATTGTATGGAACAAGCTGTCGATCTCCATTATGTAGGGAGGAGGTAGGTGAGAAGCAATGGCTGGGACCGGATCTCATTTTTGAATCGTCCAAGAATATCCGTATTATCAGAAATCAGATGCAAGTTGCAAAATCAAGATAGAAGAGTTATGCCGACAATAGAAGAAGAGCATTGGAATTTTAGGTTGGTGAGCATGTGTTCTTAAAGGTTTCTCCCATGAGAGGAATTTGAAGGTTTGGCATTCAAGGCAAGCTGAGTCCAAGATATGTTGGTCCATTTGAAATTTTGGAAAGAGTGGGGGAGGTTGCTTACCGTTTAGCACAACCGCCTCAGTTATCGGGAGTACATAATGTCTTCCACGTGTCTATGCTGCGGAAATATGTGTATGACCCCACTCATGTCATTCAACATGCAGATTTGAAGCTAAAGGAAGATTTGACTTATGAAGAAAAACCTATCAAGATCTTGGATCATAAGCAGCAGCAACTCAGGAATCGTTCCATACCCATGGTTAAAGTGCAGTGGAGTCGGCGTGGAACCGAATAAGCTACTTGGGAGTCAGAAGATACCATGCGGAAGCAGTATCCCGACTTATTCTAGGTAAGTTATCTCATTCCTCGTCTTCTGTAAGTGCAGTGAATTTGGAGGACCAAATTTTTTTAAGTGGGGGACGGTGTAGTACCCCGATTTATTAAAGAATAAAAATTTTGAGAAATTAATAAGAAGTTTCTTAGGAAATAGGATAAGTAAAATTTTGAACATTTTGTAAAAATCTGTAAAAATTAGAATCTTGTATAGGATGAAACGTTAAGAAAAATTATCTTCTACGACCAGCCCAAATAAAATTTGTAAATAAGCCGAAATAGTATATCAAGGCCCAAAACCACACTTAGCCTAATTAGACCTTAAAACGTAAAATCCGAACCCAATACTAAACCAATTAAGCTAAAATCGGATGCAAATGAATGGCAAGGATCAACTTTTCATTTCCCCTCTTGTTAATATCCAAAACCATAACCCTAGGAGGTGTATTTGGTGGCGGAATGGCGGATTGACTTGGTCTCGTGCGAATCTCGCACGTCCACGGTGCAAGGGCTCTATCTTCGCGATTAGGACTCCCCAGATGCAATTGAGCCAATATAATCGAACCTAAGCCACCCTAGAATCGTTTAGTTGCTGTGGCGGCCGAAGAGGAGCTTGATTGAGGGAGGACTTCGATGATCATCGACGGTGTGTACCTAGGGCGATCGGCTTCCCTCTTCTTCCTTCACCCTCCGATTAAGGTAGGTGATAGCAAGACAAACCCTAACTATTATATATCAATAGAAGCGTTGTCCTGTCCTCTTTCCATTGATCTAAAAATCCCTAAAATTCATCTAGTATCCTGCTAGGATTTCAAGTTTTTTTAGAAGCATGCTAGAACTAGGGTTAACTACGTTCCATATCGTTTTAGGTAGGGATTTCAGGCACTAAACATTAAATTGATCATGCTATCTTGTATAATTTTTCATGTTCGTTCTATTGATAGTAATAGCCCTAATTTTCATGCTCTATATTGTTCGCATTTAGTTATTTTTGCTAACCCTAGCCAACCCCACCAGAGACGGGCGAGGCCAAGGGGCGGCGGACTGATCTGACTTGCGTGGCCTCTCGATAGACCTCCCATATTCTATAGGCGGCCTGTTCTCGACCGTCCATGTGTTTCACCTTCGATCGGTGTTGTAGAATACGCGGTGTAACTCTAACCGCCCATTCCTTTAAGCGGCCAGTCCCAGACCGTGCACTGTTCCCAGCAGCACATTACAGACCGCTCATCACCAGCAGACCTTCGGACCTGAGAGGGTGTGAATGGCCTGTCGTGCGACCGCCGAGTCCAGTGAGCGGTTCTGCACGAATCGCCCAACTATACAAAACTTCTTATTTTCTTTTTAGCATGATTTATCTTAGTAAATTTATGGTTAATGGTAATTTAGCAATCCACATGACAACTGGAACTTATGGAAGTAAACAATCAGGAATTATGCTAGGTTGTTTTCACTTGATCTTGATTCATCATGGCCTTGACTTATTTCAATATGTTAATTTCAAACATGATTTCATAAAACTATTAGGATTGTTTGACAGTCGTTCTACTCCGGTAGTATTGACTGACCGCTATACTTGATTTTCGATGGTTTGACAGCCTCATTTCCTTGTAATGGTTGGGACTCTCCGTCGGATATTCCTTCCGTCGGACTAGGACCTTCATTACAGGACCTCCGTAAGCCCTCACGAGCTTGGGATTCCCAGTAGGATGCCGGGCAGGTTGTACCACCAAAACCTGAACTTGTTTACGTGATCGAACCGCTTGAATTACTGTGTTGTGAGTCACGGCTCAATGCGGACTGACTGAGCTTTGAACGGTTAGGATCGAACCGTTTAACTCAATAGACGGCCCATTATGAACCGTGCATTCCCTGGCCAAGTGCCACTTACATTGGTCGATTAACCTTGTTCTATCTTTGACCAAATCATGTTTAGATCGACCCAATAAGCCCTAGGTTGACCAGTGGAGAATGGTCTGGACCCTGGTTCAGTTCTGCCCCACTTATGGCAGCCTGGAGCCCATTTTTGGGTGGATTTCTAGTCTTCTAGTTAGGCCTAGTTGAGTGGTCTGATTAAAACCGTGCATATAGTAGAGCGGGTCTTATTGGACCATCCATGCATTGAGCGGCCCTATAAGGACCGCTTACCTTGTTCTTGGGCTTCCAGTTTCTCTGGTCACACGTGGCCCAATTCTGACCGTTCTATCTAGAGTGGCCCAGGACGGACTATTTGTTCTTGACTTCGGTGAGGTTGATCCTCAGCCCAATTCTGTCCTGAACGGTCCAGCGTAGACCATGTCTAGTTTGAGCAGCCGATTTTAGACTGCGCATCATCCAATACTGATTTTTTTCATGGTTATACGTGTGTGGATCCAAGGACCTGATTGGTTCATGATAGTTTGAACTTTCTGGTCAAGTATCTCTTCGACTTACCCTTGGAATTCTCCGAGGTAAGTTCTATATCTTGTCAGATTGGCCATTTAACTTGATTAATGTCTAGACATAACTTGGATCTCAGATCTATTAAATCAATGCCAACGCATCATAAGGGCTCGGTCTGGTCCTGGGAGGAGCGCCCGAAAAGTACTTGTGTCCCGGGGAGTTTGAATGACATGGTGAGGCATTGCACCGAGTGCATGACTAGCGTGATGTCTATGATAATAATCTATTACTTGAATTTTTCTTGACTTGGTTAGTTCGTGCTTGTTGGCCAATTTCCAGTTATATCATGATCTTGCCTTCTCTTTATATTGTTGTTTCGTCATGTCATCATTTCGTTTCGTTACTTATATTCTCGCATATAATTGCAATTAATTGGTTAATCAATTAAACTTGCAGGTTATTACCTAATGAGCATTCGCTCACGCAATTGTTTCCCCCTTTTCTGGTAGCTCAGGTGAGGATTCAGAGACTGATGGGGATGGGCAAGCGTGATGGCCATGGAGCGAACCTGTTAGAAGCATGTGGAGCCAGTCATAGTTATTTGTGTTTATTTATGTTTTAGAGTGTGTGGTGGAAGAATTTTAATTCGAAGTTAGCAATTGTAATAGTGTCAGGTGGATGTTAAGTTGAAAGTTTGTTTTAGTGGGCTATGTGATTGGAATGTGGATAATTTAAATGGTATTTAGTGAATGAAATTATTTTTCTATTCTTCGTATTTGTGTTGACCCTTAGCATTAGCATATCATGTCTGTAAATCAACATATTATTATTAATTTTTTCTACTGCCAGTCTCGATATTCCTCGTCGGGGCGTGACAGTCAATGCATATGCGTATGTGTGTTAATTACATATCACTCATGTGTCAACATGATTGATTGACATGAGTGCACATACATAGGGGGAGTTCAGCATATTGGTATGAAGTCATCAATCTCCCTACCATTTTTAGTGCACGTGTTGCACTCAGAATTTTATCATTTCAATGCATATAGATAGGGGGAGCTCATCACTCAGACATATACATTGATTGCCAGTTCATGCATGCATTTAGGGGGAAGCATAAATCATATCTTTGAAATTTCAAGACTGACATCTGCTCTATGCCTCATAATTCCATTACTGTCATAGGCCTGATGTAGAGAGGGAGAGAGAACTAGAGAGAGAGAGGGGGATTGCAATTATGCTCAATTCTTCAAATCTTCATTACTGAACTCAAGTGGAGTTGGGGTCCTATTTATAGGAATCCCAACATTTACAAAAAGTCCTTGGATAAACTACTAAAAGCAAATAAGCAAGGGGGTTGAGGAAAGAAGAGGTTGCCCATGGGCCAGGCCCATCTAATTGGGCCCAAATGACTCCCTAGCCTAACATACTTAGATAGATAATGTGACGACTTAGGACCATGACTCAAAATAAAGATAAGTACATCAAAATGACTCAAGGAAAGATAAAAAATACATAGCTAGACTTCGGAAATCAAGCTAAACATAATGGCAATCATCCGGTCCCGTGGAGAAGTGAGAAGTGGTAAGCGATGTCCCCATCATACTCCCGGGCTGCAGAGAACTCGACTCTGTCGAGTAAAAATCCATCGTATGCGGAGGAAGCCATAGCGAGGTTGCTCTCAAGTCCACCAAAGGTAGCTGGTCCTTTCCACCAAGCAAGGTAGTGCCCATCCCTTTGCTCCAGACGGCAGTAACCTGTTCATTCAATATCCGCTCCAATTGCTCACGTTGGCCCCTCTGGGTGGGTGGAACTCTCTTATGGGTAGTGACTCTCTCAAGAAGTAGGACAGGCTCAACATTCTCACTAGGTGTCACCGTGGGACCCCTATATGGTACCAAGTCAGCCACATTGAATGTGAGACTTACTCCGTACTCCTCGGGGAGGTCCAACATGTAAGCGTTCGTGCCAATCCTCTTTAGGACCTAGAAGGGGCTTGATCCACGCGACCTCAGCTTGGAGACATTCCCAGGGGAAAGCCTCTCAGTTCTTACCATCACATAATCACCTACGTGAAACTCCTGGCGGCGGCGGTGGGAATCGGCCGTCTTTTTATAAACCTCATTACTTTTGTTAATGCGTTTGCGGATTTCCTCATGCAACCTTGTGGATGTTGGTTCACTAGTGGATAAAGGGGGTCCTGGACAACCAAATAGGGACATATCATGTAATGGTGTTATGTAGACTCTGATGGACCTAGGGGGACCGGGACATCCATAGATGAGACTATCATGTAAAGGAGTGTTCGATGCCGGGGGTCCTGGATATTCAAATGGGGTTCTGACTTGTGAGTGATCCCTAACATGGTTGACTGCAAAGGGGGGGCCTAGACACCCAGATGTGAACCTATCATGCATCAGTCCTAGTGCGTGAGTGACACAAATGAGGTGACTAGCCTGACCACATGATGTAAAAGATTGTGACACATGGATTCCTATCAAGATGGTCCTATCTGCGAGATTTGGGGGTTTCCACTCATGGGGATCAATGGGGTCCCAGAAAGTGGACATCTTGGGATGGGTAGATTCCTCACTTCCTAGGTGGATGTCACCCTTGGTCATGGCTCCTATGGTGTGGGCTAAGTTTTGGAATGTGTGGGTTAGGTTTGTCATGGTGTGTGAGGGTAGGAAAAGGTGGGTGGGGGTGGGTAATGAGACTAGGTCCCATGGGTTCTTTGGCTTCCATTGGGAGGGATGGAATGGGTCATCTAGGGGAGAGAACTCTTGGTCCTCATGGTCTTGGGAGAGGTAGTCTTGGCTTAAAATGGTAGGTTGTGGTAGGAAAATGATGGTGTTGGGTATGGTGGGTGGGTATAGGAAGGGATCGAATGTGTCATGGTATGGGTCACTTAGAAACTCAAGGTCCACATGTGGGTGGGGGTCATTCACCTCTATTGAGATTTTTGGGCAAAAGTTGTTGGTGGGTGGGTCAGCCTTGAAAGGATGATTGGGTTTTCTCCCTGAAATGAGGAGCTCCAATTTAAGGATGGCCTCGGGCTCATCGGGTGTGGGAAGAAAGAGAAGGAGGTCGCTGGTGTAGCAACCAACCGTGCAGACCGAAGTGAAAGACCCAACACATGGGTGTAGAAGACCAAGGCTCATGGGTTGGTCGACCATAGGGTTCAACATAGCCGTCAACTCTACTTGCCATGCGAGGCCTTTTAGGAGGTCTCCTAGAGTTTTCACTTGGTAAGAGGATTGGATGGTAATGTGATAGGTGGAGAAGGGTAGTATGGGGAGGTGTTGTTCCATGGGAGGGTTGACATGGGGCAGGATAGGGTGAACCGGACTTTCCTCTAGCCATTTAGCCAGGGGCTCACTTATGACGAGTTCACTCCTATTTAGAGAGGGTGGTGTAAAAGGTGAAGTTCTTCCCTTGGTTTGGGCAAGGGTTTCCTCCAAGGTGTGGAGCGGTTCTAGGGTGTCCACCACTATGATGTCGGGTGTGGGAGTCATGGGTTCCTCTCCCAAGGAGGTGGGATGGTCCTTTGAAGGTGGAGTGATGAGGGTAGGTGTGTGGTACCCCCGGGGTGGGAGGTAAAGGGGAACTTGGTTTGGGGTCGGTAAGGGGAGGAGTGGAGGCCTAGGTTGAGGTTGGATAGGGGTTGGTAGTGGAAGATGGATGGGTTGAGACGGACTGGGTTGATCAGTTTTGGGAGGGAGGGTGGTGGCCATCATGGGCCTAGGGGAAGTGGACATGGGGTCCACATGGGTTGGAATGGTGTGGGTGGAGTGAGCCATGATGCTTTCTCCTCTTGGGATGGGAACTTCTTGGCCTAACCCATGGTTTTGGGATTCATATTCTTCTTCCCATTCGGGGGAGGCCTCATATTCCTCAACCTCAATCTCATCCCTTTGTGGTGTAGGGGTCTTGCTCTCTAAGGAAATGGGAAGGCCTTTTGGCGATGGGGTGGTGTAAGTTGGACTTATTTGGGGTGGTGGAGTTTGAGCCCTGAGGGAGGTGAAGATCTCCTTAAACTCAATCCTTAGTTCTTCT
This sequence comes from Amorphophallus konjac, assembly GCA_022559845.1. Taxonomy (NCBI): domain Eukaryota; kingdom Viridiplantae; phylum Streptophyta; class Magnoliopsida; order Alismatales; family Araceae; genus Amorphophallus; species Amorphophallus konjac. Next base: position 123,656,130 of record CM040127.1, on the reverse strand, counting down.
AGCGAATCTTGGGGTCTTTTGGGTGGTGGAGTGTTGGTCCTAGTGGAGGTTCTAGATAGACTGGGCGGAAACGGGGTAGTGGGAGTGTTCTTCGGGTTGTAGTCCTCATGGTAGGAGTGGTCAGGTCGGGGGGCGTAGGTCTTCCTAAGTTCCTTTTTCATGTCATTCCATGAGTGAATGGGCTCTTGCCCCCAAACTCTTCTGAACCTCTCTTTGTGTTCCCACATCTTCTTGGCTTGTCCCCGAAGACACCCTGTGGCCCTGCGGACTCTAGCATGTCCATAGATCCAAGTCCTATCAAAGTGTTTATCCATGGTAGTCTCCCATTTTAGGTAGGCATTGGGATTAGATCCATCAAAACTAAGGTCCCCTTCTAGGATGATGTCCATGAGGAGAGGGTCAATCGGATCCTTGTGGAAGGCCATGTTGGGGGGACTTGACCAATGGGGAGTATACATGATGATGCACGGGGTGGCCCAATGAAGACTCTAAAAGCTTATGCGCCCTAGGACAAGACTTAGTAGAGACAAGTCTAGAACTTGCTCTGATACTAATTTGATGTGACACAAGTATAGGGTATGCAGCAAGCAAACGCAAACCTCGGACCTAATCCGCATTCACAATCACATAGCAAGTAAAATGATAAATTGAGACCGAAACGCCGTCGCACACTCGCAAGCCCCGGGTAACTATATGATGCTAGAAGGAGGTGATGGATCAAGACCCTAACTGGTAGAGTGCCAGCAGGGCTAGGGTTATCCTCCCGAGGGTACGTGGCCCACACTTTAGGGCTGGCTGGTGCCACTTGGGGCACAAGGTCCCACTCTCTCACGATGACCACGGTGACCACTCAATGATGATGGCTCCGGGAACGGGCACTCACTCTCTTGCGCAACGGAGCTATGTCTACGGATATTAAACAAACAGACACTAATATAAATGGAGCAAAGTTTTAGAGCTCACCTGGTTGGTTTGAAGAAACCAACCCCGTTTGGAGACGTGGGCGAGCGGGGAAGTGTGATCCCCGCACACTGCGCCGATGAAGCTTGGGCTGCTAGTTACATGAACTACACCCCACGCAGGAGGGTTGAACTAGGGGTGGGGTAATCACAATTACATCAAACACTACCTCCACGCAGGGAGGGGCGCTAAGCCGGCCAGGCGAGAGAGAGAATTCCGCCGAGGGCGACGGAACGGGCGCCGACGTGGTTCTGCCCACTTGTTGTTGGAGGGGACAGGAGGTCGCTGTTGCAGTCGTAGCTTGCTCTCAGGAATTTTGCCGATGACGAGATCAGTGAGGATGGCTTCGTAACAGGTACAGGGATGCCTCAGATTTATGTCAAACTCTTCTGCCGTCGCTGGTGGTCGTGGTGGAGACTCGAACAGGACATCGGAATCTGGGGTTGGCAGCTTCAGAATGGATGCAGCCGGATGCAGAAGTTGTACCTAGGGCTTCCGGACTCAGAATCTCGATCCGTCGGAGTTGTTGGATCCGTGGACAAGTCCTCTACACAGAAAAACTGACGGAGACTCCTTCTGAGGTCAGGGTGGATAGGAGGGATCCGTTGAGTGGGATCTGGTCATGGCAGACAGCAGAAGGCAGACCCGAACGATGGTGGGAGAAAATTTGGAACTCTAGCTCCCGAGGCCGAACGGGGTTCCGTTTCTTGCTCCTGATCGGGGATAGGGAGAGGAAGATCTTTGGAGAAGAAACTTCAGTCTGGATCTGTCGCTGTCGACCGTGGTTGAGCTTCTAGTCGGACTCTGGTGCTCTGCAGCTAGTTCCAGACGCTGTCGGAGGAGATCGGCTCTCACGGGTGGCCACGAACTTGGAACGGAGTGCTTCCACTTCGCCTGGGAAGAGGACTGGGAGCCCTTTCCAGAATGGTATGCCTTGCCTTCAGAAGCCACTGTATGAGTTCGGGGGAGCCTCTGCAAGACGTGTCTTCTTCTGCTACCTGTAGTGGGGCAGGATGTAGGAGAGGGGGTGGGATGGAGGCAAGGGAGGCTAGTGTTTGGTGAGGTGGAGAGGGTGGGGGTGTTCGTAGGTGGCAGGGGGGTTGTGTGGGAGTGGAGGAAGGGGTGGAGCAGGGGTGTGAAGGGGCAGGAGGGTGGAGAGGAAGTGGGGGCCGAAGCTAGTGGAGGTGGAGGTGGGGTTCGGCCATGGCAAGGGTGTAAGGGGGGGGGGTGGCTGTTTGCGCAATAGGTGGAGGGGGGGCTGGAGTTTGAATGGTCTTGGGGTGTGAATGAAGGTGTGGGGGAGTGGGAAGGTTGCTTGGGGAAGAGGGAGGGGTGTATTGGAGGTGGGGAAGGTGTATGGGGAATAGGAAGAGTCACTTGGGAAGGGGAGGGAATTGATGGGGGTTAAGTGGCCTAGGGGAGGTGAAAGGTTGGAGGGGGGAGGTGGCAGCTGAGGTGGAGGAGAGAGAGAGGAGGTGAAGGGGCAGGTTCGCCCTTGGGAGAGAGAGAGAAGGGGGAGGAGAGAGAGGGGGATCCGCCCCAAGGAGAGAGAGAGGGAGAGAGAACTAGAGAGAGAGAGGGGGATTGCAATTATGCTCAATTCTTCAAATCTTCATTACTGAACTCAAGTGGAGTTGGGGTCCTATTTATAGGAATCCCAACATTTACAAAAAGTCCTTGGATAAACTACTAAAAGCAAATAAGCAAGGGGGTTGAGGAAAGAAGAGGTTGCCCATGGGCCAGGCCCATCTAATTGGGCCCAAATGACTCCCTAGCCTAACATACTTAGATAGATAATGTGACGACTTAGGACCATGACTCAAAATAAAGATAAGTACATCAAAATGACTCAAGGAAAGATAAAAAATACATAGCTAGACTTCGGAAATCAAGCTAAACATAATGGCAATCATCCGGTCCCGTGGAGAAGTGAGAAGTGGTAAGCGATGTCCCCATCAAAAAAGGCTTTAATTGGGCCTCAAAAGATGGCGCCGAGAGCCATTTTCCGAAGCCCAAGAGGGCGCCGAGAGCCTGGTCAAATGCGCGCCGGGAAGCTCAAGCCGAAACCCAACCGTGATGCTGCTGCCGAGAGGGAGAAAAGGGTTATAAAAACCCCCTTCCTTTGAACAAAAAGGGATCGGATTAAAAAAAAAAGGGATCGATCGGAAAGAGAAGAAGAAGAAAATAGAAGAGAAGAAGAAGGAAGGCTCCAAGTGGGCACTGGGGAGGGAGAGGAGTCAATGCTCCGCCCTCCCCCATGCTTTCTTTTCTATTTTTTTTATGTAATCTTTAGAGTTTCATCTCGATTGATAGAGTGTAGCCGGACAATCCCGGCCTCGATTTGTATTTCCCTGTTCCTCATTTCCTCCCTATGAGCAATGTAAGTCTGGAGAAATGCATCGAAATAGAATATTGCAGTGGCCTATTTGGGTACAGATGGATTGAAATTACTGTTCTCTTCCTTCGTTATTTCTTTTGCATCCGCGTGTCTATCGCTTAGATGCTTTTGGTTTTCGGCCGGTGCTTCATATCTCGGAGTCGGTCCTCCTGTGAAGAATGAAGGTGGAACCCCAACCCTTGTTCAATGGGTTATTGGGCTCCGTCCCTCTCCTTTCTTCCATGGTACGATAGACCCTCCGGAGCATCGTGGATTTCTGTCGAGTTCACAGCTAGTTCAGGGTCAGAGACATCAATCTCTTGACCGGCTGAACATCAGAGGATCAGAGAAAATCCTCTGCATAACCCTACGAGGCGACGGAGCCATGCCACTACATAAGCTTCGTGGACCTCTAAAGGAACATCAAAATGGTGCTGCAGGCATGTATATGGCCAGGGGTCCAGTACCCTTCTGTTTGGCTTTTACCCCGGCACTCCGTGGGTGATTGCCCATCATCTCCTGTCAAATGCTGACCGCAGGGGAAATGCTGCCAAAATTCTCAAAGTTCATTGAAGCCCCACGACCGGCAACAGGAAGAAATGCATCCTTCAGAAGGCTATACGACGGTCTCATTTCTCCATCAATTCCACCCCCAGATTTCCTTGGTATCCTCCTAACAGAAGCATCCATGAAATCCCCTTGTTCGCATCCCAAGTTCAGCTTCAATCGCATCCAGAAACTCAAAAATCCCTGAAACAGAGCATCGTTCGAGCTCTGGAAAACGATGAAACCCTTCAACAAATCTACCTTCTCGGCGCACAAATTGCCCGCCGAAAACCCCTCTGCCGAGAGGTCTGTCCCCTTAGCTAAACGACAAACCAATCTGTTTTAACCCTTTTCACGTGAGTCTATGTGCAAGGCTCCCGGCGGCAGACTCCCGGCGCGGCCAGGAGCGCGCCGGGAAGCCCTCTGCCGAGAGCCCCTCCTCCTTGTCAGCCATTCACCCCCTGCCAAACCTGATGCTGGCCCTTCCCGGCGCCACCTTCCCGGCGCGCCCAGGAGCGCGCCGGGAAGCTCCACGCCGAGGGCCTTCCCCCCTTTTTTATCTGGCCGCGCCGAGACTCTTCTTGGCCAATAAACCCGCGCCGAGACCCTCCATTTGGCCAACAAAAACCATGCCGAGAGCCTCCTTTTGGCCAATCAAAAACCCGCGCCGAGACCCTCCATTTGGCCAACAAAAACCATGCCGAGAGCCTCCTTTTGGCCAATCAAAAATCATGCCAAGAGCCTCCTTTGGCCAACCAAAAACCATGCCAAGAAGTCCCTCTCCGGCCAATTCAACCTACGCCGAGACCCTCCTTTTGGCCAATGAAGCCACGCCGAGAGCCTCCTTTTGGCTATTCAAAGCCGTGCCGAGAGCCCCTCCTCCTTCAGCCGATAAAACCCAGTCAGAGGCCCTCCTCTACACTGATATCCTTCAATTTTGGTCTCCATACACACATGCCCCGGGGATGTTCATAGATCGTCATGAGTGCCTTGAGAAGATATAGTAATGGGGAAGTCCTCCCCTACAGTATTCATTCCCGATCCGGATTTCACCCTTATGAATCCAAAGGGCCATGTCATTACATGAGTTCCGAGGGATTTCCAGGGGATATTAAACGATGGAATAAAGATAAGCAATGTCTCGGGGCTCGACGCCCATCCCCGTTCGGTTGTCATCCCGGCACTCCGTGGATGATAACTTCTCCTCCCTTGGCATAATCCAAGTTGAGGGGACATGCTGCCAAAATTTATACATACCTTGCCAGGTAGCTGTAATGTCCTACCTCTCAACCCCGTTGGCCCACGGAGCCATGTCCCTACATGCTCTCCGATGGTCCTTTGAAGGGGGGGAATATATATGCAACATCGCGTACGCACAGGGCGCGTCATGTCATGTCGGTGCTTACTCGGATTCTGGGTCAGTTATGCCCGATTTCTTACGGATCCCACCCTGCCACTGCATGGGTGGTTCCCTATTCCCCACTTGACATGGTCCAAGATGGTGGGAATTTGCCGTCGGTTTTATCCCGAAAATAACTAACCCCGGCTCCGTCTAATCCATTCAACGTTTTGCAAATGAACGACTTCCGTCTCTCTTGAGCATGTGGCTTTACCGCTGTCATCCTCCTACTTTTAGCGTTTAATCAAGAGTTGTCCTTCCTTAGAAGGACGTAATTAACGTCATAACGTTCATGGTATGACGGACTTCTAGTCCAGACACGATCACTCACAATCGACTGACCATGTCAGATCGAGCGCACAATAAAATTGTCACTTCGGTGACTGGCACGCCAATGAACCAATAAATAAATAAATCAATAAATCAATAAATAATAAAAAAAATAAATAAAGATAAGATAAAATCCCGCGTCCACAAGTCTGGCACGCCCGGTGGGACGGAGTCTCCCTTCATCTTTACGCTAAAGTAGGAGGCCCGGTGGGCCCCCCCGAAACTTCTGATTCTGTGTACTTTCCTTATTTTCAGGAATCTACAATGACAGCTGGAATCATGTCCGTTTGCTTCGACCAGCAGCCGATTGACATGCATGTGCGCGAAGGCTACCTGGCGGTACCCCTCGCGTTCGGATCACTGCCGCCTGCCGTTGGGCTGCCCAACTGCTTGGGCGTCGTCTTCACTGACCTTCTACAGGTCGACGACAATGAGCAAGGCACTGCTGCAAGTGCCCCGGTGAAGATCACCGACCAGAAGAACATCCTACCGGAGAACACGGCCCCCACGGCCGTCGCCTGCTACGTCCATCATGTCCAGAAAAGGGACATGGTCCCCGCTGCTGCTCAGAAGCGGAGGAGGACCAACCGGAGGAGCCGGTATGTTACTGCTGACCGTCGTCTTTCCAACTCCGGAAAGACCATGATGATCGGAGGGATCCGGACGAACCTCAACGGCCGCCCGAGGGAGGTCAACCCAGATGTGGTCGTACCAGGGGTACCCACCACCAACAGATTCCACACCTTGGCCACCAGGCAGGCCAATTGGGAGGCTAATGAAAAGAAGCCGCTGGCGCCCAAGCCAGCAAAATACAAACAGGTCTGGCGGCCGAAAAAGATCCAAAGCTGGGCCCCAGCTCAAGACAGAGAGAACCTTACTAATGTCACTATTGCCCGCCTCAGAGCAGGGGGCAGAAGGGAAGTGAAGAAAGATGAAGGAAATGCTACTGTTGTCTACCCCAGGACCCGGGGGAGGAGAGATGAGATTGAGGGTCAGGAAAGAAATATGGCTGCTGTTCGCCCCATGATGAGGGGCAGACAATACCATACAAGGGAAAGCTTCACTACTACCCATCCCATGGCCAAGGGCAGAAGATGGGAAAGGAAGATCTATGATGCTGCTGCCGACTGCTACCAAGTTGGCGATGTGAGCGAACCAGTCGCTGTGGTCACTGCAAGGAGACCAAGAGCCTGTGCCAGACAGGCTGATATCTGCAGATACTTCAAAGCCGAGCATTTGAATGCTCGGGTGGCAAGACTGGCTTATCAGCAAAAGAGCCAGGACAGATTGATACTCCAACCTGAGCCACAGAGGCACAACTCTGAAGAGATGAAGCAGATAGTCCAAGACTACTTCCACTACCTGGGGAGCTCTGCCCTCGGTCAACAAAGACTATCCCGTGCCTTGGGCACCAGAGGTGAAGAAAAAGAAGAAGCACTTCAAGAAATGACGATCGGAGCCTCTTCCTCCGATTCAAATCACTATGAAGAAGGCCTCGAGCCCGGATATGATAAAGAAGACATGAACCGGAAAAAAGCCAAAGAAAGAATATCGGTCTTTGACCGGCTCAGCTATCCTGACCAGGTGAAAAGAAAGGTCTACAGGCAGAAGAAAAAAATGCAAATCTTCGCCTGCAACATGGCTGGACTTGCCAGGGGGCAAGATATACTACCAACTCAGCCAAATGAACTGCTCAGGTTGGCTACTAGACCTGGTCCCGTCACAAGAAGAGGCCAGGCTACAAAAGATAAAATGAAGAAATATGATGAAGCCCGCAAGATCACCACTATGACAGTTAATGTGGTGACAGCAGAGGAGGAAGACAATCCCTTTGTTGATGATGCTGAAGGGACTTCTGAAGTATGCAAATCCCATCAACCTTGGATCCCATGATGCAGATGATGTTCAGAAGATATCAGCAGGAGATCAGTGCTCTCCGAAGACAGCTCAATGAGAGACATGAAGCTACATCAGTCTCAAAGCAAGCTGAACCTGTGGGGCAGACATCCAGCTCAGCGGAGACGGCTATCCCAGCTAATCCTCCCCTAGCTGATAAGGGCAAAGCACCGAGCCAACCTGTTCCACAGCAAACAATGGCTCAGCCCTCTATGTCTCAGACACAGCCTACCGCGCCCATCTTGCGTGCCACTGTGATTACAACTCCTCACAGCCAGCAACAAGCTCACTTCTTTCCAGAAGATATAGATCCAACTGTAGCCCACAAATAGATGATTGAAAGAATTGTGGAAATGAAACTGTCAGAAAAGACTGGTGGTGATGCTGGTACCTATGATGTGTACAAGGTACCGTATCCTCCCCAGTATGCTGCTAAGAAACTACCCCCAGGCGTCAGTAAGCCGCCGAAGTTTGAGAAATTTAATGGCCAAGGCTCCCCTAGGGAGCATATAGCCTACTACACTACAATCATGGGTGACCTAGCAGTCGATGAAGCTTATCTGCTTAAGTTCTTTGGCTCATCCCTCACTGGGTTGGCCTTTGAATGGTACTCAAGCTTGCCAGCTGGGTCAGTGGTTGATTGGCCTGATATGTAGAGAAACTTCCGCGACAGATTTCATGTCACGGAAAGGGAAATCACGATAGCAGAGTTATATGCAACCAAGCAGAAACAAGATGAAACTGCACTAGACTACATCAAAAGGTGGAGGAACTTGGCCATGAGATGCCGAAGACCTCCTCATCAGGAAGATGCAGTGCAGATATGCAAGCAGACCCTCAGGAGGGAGGTGCTAGAAAAGATGATCGGTGCAGATATCAGAACATTTGACCGACTGAATAATATAGTGGCGGAAGTCGAGACGTTCTTGTCCAAGCGTCCGACCGCCAATATCCTCACTATGCCGAAGGGAAAATCCAATGAACGACGGCCATCCCACTCTGAGGCCAACACCGTCGATTTCAGAACCTTCGAGCAACAGAAGGGGAAGAAAGGGGCAGATGAAGCTCCCCCGCTGGCAGATACAGCAGAAAGAAAAGATAAAGTCTCTCTAAGAGACAAGATGAGAAAAGCATATTCCTTCCCAAAAGATAAGACGGCCGCACTGTTCAACTGGGCATACAAGTTCAATAAGGTAACATTGCCCGAACCCAAAAGACCAGCAGATGCAGCAAAGAAAGATGATCCGATGTTCTGTCCATTTCACCGTGCGCTGGGGCACGCAATTGAAGATTGTTATGTCTTCAAAGATATCATGGAAGGAATGGTCAAGAAAGGTGAGCTGCAGCTGGGAGATTATCAGGTAAAGCCGCCCCATCCATATGAGCCTCCACCCTGGAGAGTGGCTGCCAATATGATCTCAGTCTACCAACAGCTGCCCAAGGAAGCCGTCGAAGAATGCACCAGGCATACCTATGAAGCTTGCTTCCTCACCCCACAGAAGGATCAGGAAGGATGGCAGATGATACCCATAAAAAGCAGAAAGAAGACTCCTGCAGCCAGTATCAGCGGAGCAGTCATCCGGGGTGTTATCCCAAGGCCCGAGCCGCCTCCAATGAAGCCAATATGGCATACAGCTGAGACCGGACCAGTCATCCGGATCCCTACTCACAACCGGAGGAGACAAACTCCCCTCCCTACACATAAAGAAGTGAGCCCCGCAGCCAGGCGTCTGCAGCAATACATTAATGAGCTTGATGAGTATGAGCAGAAGAAGCCCAAGCATCTGCTGATGAAAGACTGTATACTCTGGGAACAGCTCGAAAAATTGAAAATCAAAGAACAACCTGAGGCAGAACAAGAAAAAGCTGAGAATGAGCCCTTCTGGGGGCAGGAGTCAGCAAAGCCAAATTCCCAAAAGAAGAAGAAACGGCCCAAATCCAAGAAAGGAAAGAAGGTCACGACAGTACAGTGTAACACTCTGTCAGTACTCTTTTCCTTGCCCGGGGAGGATGATGAGCCGGAAGCATCCAACGCTCCGCTAGAAGCTAACCATGCTGAAGCCTCAACCTCAGCTCATGCAACATGTTCTGGGAGAAGATGGGGGCGCCCACCACCAGCCAAGCATAATATTATGTTCAGAGGGGAGCAACCCTATCAAATCCCGGAGCCAGAGATACGAGGTGTCCAGGTTCCTCCCCCTGCCAGTCTGTACCAAGACAAAAAGAAGGCAGATGAAGCCCCTTCATTCCTGGAGTTCCTGTCCAGCTTAGAAGACGAGCAACCGTCTCATACTGCTCCAGTTAAAAGCAATAAATGCCAGCAGACAGCAGCTGGAAAGCAGAAACAGCATGAAGAAAATGAAGAAGGTAACCCTCTAGCAAAACCAGGGGCAGTCGCTACAGAAGAAACCTTTTGGGAGACCGATGAAGAAGATAAAATTGGGACTGGGCAGCAAAGGCCACACGCCCCACATGAACCTCCAAGACCCCGATGGGCAGAGGAGATGAGACTGTCTAATGTCCGGGTGGGCAGTCAAGTCATGAAAATGCTGAAGAAGCTCCCTACCAGATTCTCCATCTGGGAAATTCTCTCTCTGAGTGAAGAAGCTCGCCAAGCAATTGTGGATGCCCTACAGTCCCCGGCACAATGTGAAGCACTCTGGGCATAAGTGAATGCTGGGCCATCAGTCACCTTCACGGAGGATGATATGCTAATCCCAAATGCCGGCCATAATAGACCGCTATATATGAGGGGTTCCCTGAACTGTCAGCCGATGAGCAGAATACTGATAGATCCGGGGGCTGCTGTGAATATTCTCCCATACCACATCTATCAGAAATATTACTTTGATCTGCAGCTCACCAAGGTCAGAGACATGAAGATTGCAGGATTCAACCAGAAATGTGAAACACCTCTCGGGGTGGCTGATTTCAACCTCACACTGGGCGACCTCACTACAGTGGTACGATTCTATGTAATCGACTCCAACACCACGTATAAGGCCCTGCTGGGAAGACCGTGGCTGCACGAATATCAGATAGTGCCGTCCACGCTACACCAATGCATAAAATACTGCCATGAAGGAAAAGAAGAAAGGGTGTTTACAGACCTACATCCCTTCGAAGTGTTCGAGTGCCATATGCTCGATGCATCCTACTACACCGAGGTGTCACAAAGGGATAAAGGAAAAGAAGCTGTGGTCAGCCAGGAAAAGCCGGCGACGAAAACAAGAAATTGGTCTCCGCCGCCGCCAAAGGGTTACATTAAAAAGCATGGGGTATCTCACATCTCTCATGCTGGTGATTTTGCTCGGATCACTCCTCCTGGCATACACCCAGATGAGACTGAAGAAAAGATGAAAGAAAAATACACACTGGTGGAAGTTCCTCAGGGTCTAGTCAAGCCCATAGCCAGCATAGAATACCAGACGGTGCTGCCACTGAAGATTATGAAAATCCCTCGCTTCTGCGAGCCTCCTATCATATTCTACACCGGGGGGGTAGTCGAAGAAGATGATCAAGATTGCATGGTCCCTGAAGAAATCGCAAACCGGATGGTGCCAATTACAGGCCTGGAGTACACTACCCAACGGGTTTCGCAGATGTTCTCCAAGATGCAAATGCCATCGATACAGTCTGCAGCCTAGAAGAAAGCATTCAAGGAGCTATGGGATCCACCTCGAGATAATAAAGAACTGAGGAAGATCACACAGCACCCGGGACTGGGTTATACCCTGCAAGAATACTATGAAGCTGAGGTAGATGTCATCTCTGCCTTCTACCAGCATGAAGATTCCCCTGGGATGGACTATGACCAATACCCTTCGGAAGATGAAGAAATCATTTATCAGTCCGTAGTGGACAATGAAATCCCAGACAATCAGCCAGGGATGGGGGTACCTGACGAGACAAAGAGAGATTGGTACTGGGAAGATCTATCTTGCAAGGAGGATCTGTTCCAGGATGAAGCGAAATTTGATACGGGAACCCCGGATGAAGATCAAGTAGCCAGAGAGCTGCAAGAGTGCCTGGAGTTTGGGCGCATTCTAGAAGAATTCCAAGCTCTACATGATGATGACCTCTCAGAGGAGCCCACATCAGAAGAGCCTCTAAGCACGGAATACTTCACTTCGAAGTTTTCCGCTGAGCCAGTCACATCCTCGGGTAGACTGAACAGAATCCGGCCGTATTGGCCTTATACGATGCACCAGCATCTGCTGATGATCAGTGTGATGAAACAGAAAATCATGAGAATGAAGAAGATTGCATCCCGGGAGGCTTTATTGATTTGCAAGAAGCCCCACCCGAAGTTGAAGACGGAGGCCAAGCCACCGTCGATGAGCTGATAGAAGTGAATCTGGGGTCAGCAGATGAGCCAAGGCCGACATTCCTCAGTGCACTGCTGGAGCCAGCTGTCCAAGAATAGTATATTCAGTTTTTGAAAGAATTCTAAGACTGCTTCGCATGGACATATGATGAAATGCCAGGACTGAGTTCTGATGTGGCACAGCACCGATTGGCGATAAACCCAGAGGCAAGCCCTGTGAAGCAGCCTTCCAGGAGAATGCGCCCTGAACTGATAAATCAGATCAACAAAGAAGTCGACAAGCTGATCGATGTGGGCTTTGTTAAAGAGAACCAGTATACTACGTGGCTGGCCAATATAGTGCCCGTGAAGAAGAAAAATGGGCAGATCAGAATATGTGTGGATTTCAGGGACCTGAATAAGGCTTGCCCGAAAGATGATTTCCCAGTGCCAATCACTGAAGTAATGATCGATGCAACCACTGGCCATGAAGCCCTGTCATTCATGGATGGGTCATCTGGATACAACCAGATCTGGATTGCTGAAGAAGACAGAGTGCACACTGCATTCCGCACCCCGAAGGGGATATTTCACTACAAAAGGATGCCGTTCGGCCTTAAGAATGCCGGCGCTACCTATCAAAGAGCTATGACAAAGATCTTTGATGATTTGCTCTTCAGGAAAGTGGAGTGCTACATTGATGACCTGGTGGTGAAAACCAGCAGAAGAGAAGATCATCTGCAAGACCTGAGGATAGTGTTCCAGAGGCTGCGCAAATATGAACTCAAGATGAATCCTATGAAATGTGCCTTCGGTGTGTCCAGTGGAAAATTCCTTGGGTTCATTGTCCGTCATAGGGGCATTGAGATCGACCCATCCAATATTAAAGCTATCCAGGAGCTCCCCCCACCAAGGAGTCTCCACGAGCTGAGATCTCTACAAGGGCGTTTGGCCTACATCCGACGATTCATATCAAATCTGTCAGGGAGATGCCACCCTTTTCACAAGCTCATGATGAAAGATGTACCGTTCCTCTGGGACGATGGCTGTCAGGAAGCCTTTAAGAAGCTGAAAGAATATCTCAAGACCCCTCTAGTGCAAGGGGCACCTATTAAGGGCAAGCCCCTGATACTGTACATTACAGCCACACACTGTTCCCTGGGGGCAATGCTAGCACAGATAAGTGAAGAAGGCAAAGAGCAGGCTCTATACTACCTGAGTCGGAGGCTGATTAGAATGGAAGAAAGCTACACCTATATAGAAAAGACATGTTTGGCACTAGTCTTTGCCGTTAAAAAGCTCCGGCACTATATGCTGTCACATGAAATCAGATTGATATCTGCAGCAGATCCACTCAAATACATACTGACTCAGCCAGTACTGAAAGGCCGGTTGGGCAAATGGGCAGTAATTCTGATGGAATTCGATATCACATATATACCCTAGAGGGCAATAAAAGGACAGGCCGTGGCCGATTTCTTCGCAGAGCATCCTGTGCCAGAGAATGATATGTTGGGGATTGAGTTGCCCGATGATGAAACACTAGAAGCCTGCCAGGCTCAGTCAACTATGTGGCAGCTATTCTTTGATGGAGCATCTAGAACAGAGACGGACTCCGATGGAAAGACCAGAATACGGGCCGGAGCCGGTATTGTGCTAAGATCGCTAGAGGGGGAGGTTGTGCATACTTCCTGTTCTATAAACAAGCCCTGCACTAATAATGAAGCCGAGTATGAAGATCTGATAATCGGGTTGCACGTCAGCCTCAGCATGGGCATCCAGATGCTTCAGGTATTCGGGGATTTGATGTTGATAATAAAACAAATCCAAGGGGAGTTCGAAGTGCGAAAACCAGAATTGAACCCCTACCACCAAAAAGTTGTGCGCCTCATGGCGAAATTCTATCATATCGAGCTCAAGCATGTGGGCCGTACACATAATGCCCAGGCTGATGCATTGGCAAAGCTAGCCAGCTCAATAGCAGTCCCACCAGATGAGACGCTGAACATTGTTGTTATAAACCGGCGGCAAGTCCCCAGCATGTTAGAAGGCTGCCCCGAAGAAAATGAAGTCGCCATGATCAACACAGAACAAGCATCTGATTGGAGACAACACCTGCTACAATGGTTTTCACACCAACAGCTGTCGCAGAAAAGAGAAGAAAAGATGAAACTTTTAAGGATCAAAGATTCTTATGAATTCAGAAATGGAACTCTATTCCGAATAATGGCAGATGCACGCAAGAAGATTTTGCTCCGCTGCCTGTCTACTGAGGAAGCTTGGAAGGCAATGAAAGAAATACATGCTGGGACGGCAGGTGCCCATCAAGCTGGCCCTAAAATGAAGATAGAAATCAAGAAGCTGGGCTATTATTGGCCCACTATGTTTGAAGATTGCTGCAAGTTTGCAAAGTCATGCCAGAAATGTCAGGAGCATGCTGCTGTGCCTAGAAGGCCACCCGCCGTTCTGCACCCTACAGTCCCTAGCTGGCCGTTTGCACAATGGGGAACTGATGTGGTCGGCCCACTACCGACCTCATCGGCCGGACATAAATACATACTGGCAATAACAGATTACTTCTCCCGATGGGCGGAAGCTATAGCATTACGAGAAGTGACTGGTGAACTGGTTGCCAGATTCATCAAGCAGAACATTATCTTCCGGTTTGGGATCCCCAACCGGATAATATCTGATAATGGAAGTCATTTCAGAAATCAAAAGATTTATCGGCTTGCCGAGAAGTACAAGATCGAGTGGAGGACTTCCACTCCTTACAATCCACAGGCAAATGGATTGGCAGAAGCCTTCAATAAAACTTTATGCACCTTGCTGGCTAAAGTCGTCAGTTCTAATAAGAAGGACTGGGAAGAAAAGATGTATGAAGCTCTGTGGGCATACCGCACTGTCTTCAAGACACCTACAGGGTGCTCGCCATACTCACTAGTCTACGGCTAAGAGGCAGTAGTTCCACTAGAGCTGAAAGTCCCGTCACTCAGAGTGGCAGTCCAATATGACCTGGCCCATGGCGAACAAATCAATGCAGAAAGAAGATTACAAGAATTGGCTGAATTGGAAGGGAAGCGTCTCCAAGCTCAGAAGAATATCCAGATGTATTAGGCACGCATGGCCACTGCATTCAACAAACTCGTAAAAGGGTGAGAATTTAAGAAAGGTGACCTTGTCATGGTCAAGAAAAGAGAAGTCATGGCGTCCAACCCAAAAGGAAAGCTAAATCCTAATTGGGAAGGCCCTTATGTGATATATAGGGTCTACGAAGGAGGGGCCTACATAGTTGTTAACCATCGAGGGGAAATCCAATTCTCACCACTCAACGGTAGACACCTAAAGCTGTATCATGCTGCCCAACCAACATTCCCCAAGTAATCAGGCTAAAAACTACCCTTTTCCTTGGTCTAGTGGCACTCCGTCCTGACCAAGCTACCCTCTTCCTTGGTCTAGCGGCACTCCGTCCTAACCGAGCTATCTTTTCCCTGGTCTAGCGGCGCTCCGCCCTAACCAAGCTACCTTCCCTTGGCTTAGTGGCATCCTGCCCTAGCCGAGATACACCATTTCCTTGGTCTAGTGGCACTCCGCCCTAACCAAGCTATCCCTCATCATGATCTAATGGCAGTCTGACTTGTTACCCTCCCAAAAGAGGGGAAGAGAAAATAAAAGAATGAAAATAAATAATAATAAAAATGGGTTTAAAATAGAGATACCCCGCCAGTCTTGTTCAGGTTTTCTGAGCAAGAGCAAAAATGGCTAAAACCCAGCTGTGGTGAAAATCCGAAAGGGCACCGCAGGCAAAATCGGGTACCCCGTCACGTGAAAACTTGAAAGGGCGCGTGGGCAAAAGCAAGAGGGGGCTGGCTCCGGTGAAAACCCGAAAAGGCACTCGGGTCAGTAATGTGGTGATCCTAAAGAAGCCTCACCTCCCGCCATAAAATTCTCGTCGATCGACCGGCACCTTGCCCGATCAACGATCAAATCCACCCAGTACGGACCTTACGTCTGTTCTGATAAAATCCGCATTCCTTGCCCGCAATCCCACCGATGATGAAACCAGCTGTTGATCGATTGGCGCACTGCCCGATCAATGATGAAACCTGTCCGGCTTAGACCTTACGTCTATCCTGATGAAGCTTATGAAATCCTTGCATTGGTATAAACCCAATACCGATGATGAAACCAGCTGTTGATCGATTGGCGCACTGCCCGGTCAATGATGAAATATATCGGCTTAGACCTCACGTCTATCTCGATGGAACCCATGAAACCTTTGCATTGGTATAAACCCAATACCAATGATGAAACCTGCCGTTGATCGATTGGCACCCTGCCCGATCAACAATAAAACCAGCCCAGTGTAGACCTTACGTCTATTCTGATGGGATTCATGAGATCCTTGCATTGGTATAAACTCGATACCGGTGATGAAACCCACCTTTGATCAATGGGCGCCCTGCCCGATCGACAAAAGAAACCCGTCCTATTGAACTCGTATCTCTTCCTGTCCCACCGTGATGAAACCTACCATCGATCAATCTGCGCCCTGTCCGATCGATGATAAAACCTATCCATTGTAGACCTTACGTTTACCCTGATGAAACCTATAAAATCCTTGCGTCGGTATATACCCAATACTGATGATAAGAGCAGCCACTAATGAAGCAGCACATCGCCTGATCCGTGCTGAAGTCCCAATTCGGGAAATATATATGTATATATAAATAAAAAAATTGGGGTTAAAAATAGAGATACCCCGCCAGACTTGTTCGGATATCCCGGACAAGGGCAAAAAATGGCTAAAACCCAGCTGTGGTGAAAACCCGAGAGGGCACTGCAGGCAAAATCGGGTACCCCGTCACGTGAAAACCTGAAAAGGCGCGTGGGCAAAAGCAAGAGGGGGCTGACTCTGGTGAAAACCCGAAAGGGCACTTTGGTCAATAATGTGGTAATTTAAAAGTTCCATGCCAACCGGCACGCTACCTTTACCTCCCTTCTATTGATGAAGCCTTTCGTCAGTCAACTGGTTCCGCGCCCCGCCGACGATAGAACCCTTCCGGGGTAGACCTTACGCTTACCCTGATGAAATCTAAAAACCCTCTTTCAAACGTCCCACCGACGATGAAACCCATCACCATTTTGCTAAAGCCTATCCAGTTCAGACCTCACGTCTGTCCTGATAAAACCTACGCATTTCTTGGCGAAGTCCCACCTGCGATAAAACCTATTGGAATAGACCTTACGTCTGTCCTGATGAGACCTACACTTCCCACTGTTGGTCGATTGGCACCTCGCCCGATCAATGATGAAACCCTACCCAGTTTAGACCTTTCGTCTATTCTGATGAAACTTATGAAACTCTTTTTGCATCGATATCAACCCAATATCGATGATGAAATCAACTGTTGATCAGTGGGCACCTCGCCCGATCAATGATGAAACCCTACCCAGTTTAGACCTTTCGTCTATTCTGATGAAACTTATAAAACCCTTTGCATCGAAATCAACCCAATATCGATGATGAAATCAACTGTTGATCGATTGGCACCTCGCCCGATCAATGATGAAACCCTACCCAGTTTAGACCTTTCGTCTATTCTGATGAAACTTATGAAACTCTTTTTGCATCGATATCAACCCAATATCGATGATGAAATCAACTGTTGATCGATTGGCACCTCGCCCGATCATGAAACCCCACCCAGCTTAGACCTTTCGTCTATTCTGATGAAACTTATAAATCCTTTTTGCATCGATATAAACCCAATATCGATGATGAAACCAACTGTTGATCGATTGGCACCCTGCCCGATCAATGATGAAACCCTGCCAGCTTAGACCTTTCGTCTATTCTGATGAAACTTATGAAATCTCCTTGCATCGATATAAACCCAATATCGATGATGAAACCAACTATTGATCGACTGGCATTTCGCCCGATCAATGATGAAACCCTATTCAGTTCAGACCCTACGTCTGTCTTGATGAAAACCACACATCCTGTAATTGTCCCAACTACTATAACCCCTACCCAGTCTGGACCTCGCGTCTATTCTGATGGAACCTCTCCGTTCACATTCCTGCAAATTGTCTCCTTTACGGCACACATGGCCAGAAGGATTTTTGCTACTACTCACAAAACCCGGTTTAAGCACCTCTTCGGAT
This sequence comes from Amorphophallus konjac, assembly GCA_022559845.1. Lineage (NCBI taxonomy): Eukaryota > Viridiplantae > Streptophyta > Magnoliopsida > Alismatales > Araceae > Amorphophallus > Amorphophallus konjac. Next base: position 123,638,145 of record CM040127.1, on the reverse strand, counting down.
GCCGTCACGCGGTGGAGCGAGTCCCCCATCCTTTCTCTGAAGGGGTGGACGCTCTCCTGCCAAGTACGGGTCGTTCCCATGAGGGATTGTCAAAACCGCTACCCCACTTCCCGAAGTGATAAAACCATATGCAAAGTAAGATGGAGACGATTCAAGCCAAGAGATTCCTTTCCAAGAAAAAGGGAATACATGAAGGGCCCCGAGGGGACATCACATTACAGAAGAAAAATAAAAAAAAAGGGGAGGGATAAACAATTCACGGCCGCCGGAATATATCTTCGAAAGCCAGAAGACCCACATAAGGGGCAGCTCCTAGCTCATGAAGGCGCGCCTCCTCCTCCTGAAGCCCAATGGACATGTCCTGAAGAGACATCACCCGTCCCTCCAGCGAGGCTACCTCCTCTTCAGACTGCGGCCGGATAAAGGAGAGTTACTGTAGTTCGGCTCGAAGTCCAGAGAGTTCCATCTCCAGTAGGGCTATCCGGCCCCGCACAGCTTCTTCCCGCTGAACAGCACCTTCTAGCTCAGCTCGGCGTCCATCAAGCATAAGTGTCAGCTTCCCCAACTCAGATTTGCATTCTGACCTCTGCAATTTCAGCGCCGTTAGCTTATCAACCATGGTCCGTGCTAAGAAATCCCTCCGATGCACGAATTTAAGCAAAAGCAAGACCCGCTGACCCCATGTGTCCAGAGGGCAACCCATAGCCTGCAGACCGGCAGTGAAGCGATCAGCAATTTCCTTCAGCTGCAAATATGTCAAGCCAGGCTGAGATTCTACCAGCTGGCGCAGCATATCCAGGTTCTGCCAGACAAAGCTCTCAGACGATGCAAAGCCAAAATAAGCAGAGGGGATCACTTCGAAGGTCACTTCGCTATCGATGTCTGCCCACAGTGTGACATCCGGCTGAGAGGATGAAGACGGTAAATCTGCTGGAAGAACTGGCCGGTCCCTCTCCGTGCCCTCTGGCTGAACTGAAGATTCCCCCTCCGTCTCGGGCGCTATGACTTGAACATCAGCGGAGGGAGGACCGATGAATGATGGAGCTATCTCTTCATGAATCTTCTGAATAAGGGCTTCATCTTCAGCTCCTCTTCCTGATAATGGGGGCGAAGGGTCTCTAGTCTGTAAAGGCAGAAATCCAGTTTCTATAGCCACTGTGGCGGGGGCTGCTGACTCAGGTGCAGTTGACATTATGGCTGCCGGTATGAAAGCAGAGCTTCTGGCTGGGTCTGCTTCGGCTCTAAACTCTGAGGCCCTGACAAGGATGGAAATCTCCCCTGGTGATCCTAAGTCCAACGATGCTAAATCGGTCGAGAACTGTATCCGCGCCGGAACAGGGCGAATGATCTCGGGGATTCCCGTGCAAGTTAAAGGCTGAAAAGGGACAATAGCCCAGTTTATGGAAGAGATGTCCGTAATAGCCGCAGTTATGTCTGAGCTAGCAATGGCAATGCCCTGAGACCAAAACAAAGCAACTTCAGCGCTAGATATAAAAGAAAAGAAGGGGCAGATGAAGCAACAAACATGAAAAGGGACCCACCCTTGAAGCAGGGTCCACATCCTCGAAGTGGGGTGAAAGAGAAGGAAGCTCCGTAGTCGGAATGACAAATGGTGGAGTTATGTCAATCTCGGTATCGAGCCCAGCAAACCCCTCTGGCAACTCCTCCTCGGGAGATAGCACCACCAGCTTGGCGGGCTGAAAAGACGGAACACCCTTCGCAAACACAAGTGGGGCCTCTGATTCAGGAGCATCTCCCTCACTGTCGCTGAAGGTTGCTTCCTCCTCATCAGAGGCGGCCTTAGAGCTGCCAGAAGATATTTCCACACTAGCTATACGCTGTGGGGTCACCTCCAAAACATGCCGAGATGTAGACCGGGTAATTATGCGCTTGGCCGGAACGGCACGCTGCTTCAACTAAGCCTTGTGACCTTCCTGTGGTTGAAGCAACTCTTCTATCACCACAGTCTCAGTCTGCTCCTCGCCTGCCGCTGATGCCAAAAAGAGACCTCTGAGAAATGTAGCAAAGAAAACAAATACAGATATGAAACAGATGAGAAGATACACTTACCCCCCGCCTCACTAGCCGGCGTAGGAGAAGGCAATCTGGTCTCCACCACAGAAGGTGCCATGACTGTCTCTTCAGCTGTGCAAAAAGAATGGGTCAGATTCAAAGATTTCTTTCAGATCCTGCAGAAGACAGTGAAGAATGCAAATACAAGTTGTTGATGTTACCCTGAACCGGTGTCGAAGCAGCCTCCCTTTGCAGTTCAAACTCATCGAATGATGGAATGTCAGGGAGAGGGGTCCCAGTATCCATCGCCACCGAAGTCGACTGTTGAATGTGGGCCTTTTTGGCCTTCCTGGCCTTCCCAACCGCAGTCTTGACTGCGGAAGCCTTCCTCTTCTTGCCAGGAGGCATGGGAGTAGTGGTCGGTGCTGCAGCAGGGACTTCAAAATAAGTGGGCTTCTCGGCCTGCGCAATAATCTTTCTATAGAGCCCCTGCCGCTTTATATCAGGCCGGTCTGTTAAGAATGGCAGAAGAATGATGGGATCAGCGGATGCAAAGTTCAGATGCTAAGCAGAAAACACTGCAATCAGAAAAGAAGAAATCTTACCTGCCGGGCCGTCATAGAATACAGAAAGTGGCCAGTACATGTAAGCTACCTCCTTGGAGCGGGAAGCAGCCTCCTTGATGAGCCAGCACACATCACCAAATAGCTGGCACTTCTCTACCAAAGCTGCCAGATCATTATGGCCACGAAAGTCAAGGCAGCGAAACAAGTCAAGATGGTCCATGCCCCAGCCATCGACATAATGAAATGATATAAACAGTGGCTTGTTCAAAATGCCGGCTATCGGGCTTTCTGCAGATAATCCATGCAAATTCAGCAGAATGAACAGCCAGGACGTTTGTCTATAATACGTCTGAGTTCTATCTTCTTGGCGTACAAACGTCCTATATGGATGAAATTTATCAACTGGACCCCTCCAAGAAGCTACTGTCGGGAGCGGCTCTTCAACAGGGAATGGATACTGCTGCTCCTCCAAGCGAGCGCCCCCTACATGGATCAGATGTTTCAAACTCTGCATAAAGGTGTCCTCGTTGATGGCAGCAAAGACAGGAGCAAGCGGCTCGGAACTCTTTTCCTTCAAGGCCCGCCGCTGAGTCAGATAATTCTCTGCTTCCCTCAGATGCTGTGAGTAAAGTTTTTTCAAGTGGGCCTCGGAAATATCAAACACTGGCCCAGGTTGCTGTTTCAGGAAGGAGCGCTCTACAACGTCCCAGAAGGCACCCCTGCCGTCCCTATAAAAGCCGGTCCGGATATTCCACCATTTGATATATTCTGGTGTCACCCGGGGGACACGATTAGAAACAATGGGCACCCTGAAAACTATGTCATCCGGGCGATGATAGAAATCCCACCACAACCGGCCCTCGCCAACAATGAGGGACCCGTGCTTGGCCCGGCTGTCTAGGGGAAACTCGGCAACCGAAGTAGGAATATGCTGGTCGTAGCCGAAGTTTCGCCCAAAGCGGAACGGATAATATGGCTCCAACAGAAGCAGGCCACCCTTCCTATAAACCAAAACACTGGGCCGAATTGCCATGGCCCATCTCACCAGCTCCGGTTCCAGGATCGGCCGAGCAGTGTTGACCCCGGAGATGGGGTGGATATATGTTTCTATCTCCTCCAGCTTGCATTCTCTCTGAGGATCAATCAAAGGAGCTGAACCTGCTGCCAAGCTCCAGAAATGTATGCTACCAGGAGCGTCCACTGGTACCTTTATCAGTCGGCCCCTGATTTTAAATAGCTGATCATAAAAGGGACCAGGCTCAGCACTGGCAAATTCAATCATCCTGGGTGACACTGTATCCGCCTGCAAGGTTCTCGGAGCTAATTCGGGGAATATACTGTAGACCCAGGCGTTGAAGAAATGAAAAGGACCCACGGTCCTCAAAGAACGGGGAGTCCGATGCTTGTACAGGTCCCCCAAAGATTTATATATCAAACACAGGGCCATTGGGCAGAGCGACAGCTTCATCCCCCACGCCATCTGACAAGCTGGATATATGGCCTCTGCCCGAATGACTGTCTCGTCCCCTTGTGGGAGAGCAAAAGTGCACAGCCAAAATGTAAAATAAGCTGCACAATGGGTGATGGGGTCTACGCCTGCTAGGTTGGGACCGCCGCTGCCTGCACGGCGCAATGAAGAAGGTAGCGCCGACTTATAACGGGGAGCCCTTACCTGCCTACTAGCAGCCGGACCCATAGAATGAAAGTCTGCATACTTCAGGGGACCGTCAAAGAAATACTGGATCCACTGCCCTATCCGGACCCTCATTTTGCTGCCTCTCTCTCGGGGTTGATAGCCTTTAGAGGACCCCCTGCTGTACGCCAGACAGATGGAGCGGTATACCTTCATCAGGTATCGATATGAGAAGCCGATGGAGTACTTGCCCTCGCCATCAGAGCTATCCTTCTCGGAATCCGACAAGCAAACCTCCTCATACGGCTCGCCATCAATGGGCAGGCCGGAAAGCTGTGATAAACTCCAGAGATCCAGGGATGTCTCCCCCTCTGCTGTATAAAAAGTGTTGAACAAAGGGCAGAACACTTCAAACATCCCACAGCACAGCCCTCGGGATATGGGATACCGGAATCTAGAAGCGAAGACACTGTGGTACACCCCTGCTCTGATTAGCAGGGGGGCATACTCTAGCAGAACAAACTCTGTAAACTCCACTGCCCCCACTCGGAATAGGTGAGCGTCAGTGATTTTGGTGTCTCCAAACCAGCCGGCGGCCAGAAGGTACTTAAACTGAACGGCCAAACAATTCAGCACGAAGGGTTCTTCGCGATATCCCCACTTTAATGGTGCCAAGAACATGCCATAGCCGGGCTTCTCCCTATGAACTCGGCCGCCAGCATTATCCCACCGGGCTGGTGTGAATTCCGGGGCTCGGACTAGCATCTTCTTCTCTGGTTCCAGCTCCGATATGCTAAGGACGGCACCCCAGTCGCGCTTTTCCCCGGGAAGATAGATGGCCTGGCCGCGATACACTGAGTCCTTCAGGCTATCCCGTTCAGCAAGAATGGCAGCTTCAACTACGCGAGCTATCCGGTAGTCTCGCATGCCGCCCACTGTGAAAGTCCGGATGAACGGCATCAAATGTCGGTCCTTCGGGAAGTCTGGCCGATAGCTACCATCTCGCCTGAAGCATGTCTCAGTCGCCGTGGAGTATACCCGGGCTGTCGACACGGTATCCATCTCAGAGTCAGATGATTCATCAAATGAAGCAATCCTGTCATAACCGAAATCCAGGTTATGCACATTCAGCCAATTCACTGTAGCCCGAGATATGTCTGGCTGGGCCGATGAGCTAGCACCAACAGCCCCGGAAGATGTAACATCAGAACTGGAAGCCATTGCAGTGCCTGCAGTCGAAGAAAAGATGTGTGAATTAAAAGTCAGTCTTGTGTAGATTGCAATATGAGATTCTATAAAAAAAAAATTCGGCAGCATCTCCCCTTATTCGGGGTCTGCCCAAAAAGAATAGGGAATCACCAACCAAGAGGGGGTGATCCCTAAAGGAAAAGGGATTAAATCCCTAGTATCGTCCTACCCGGGCAAAAATCCAACTAAACGGGAATAAAAGGCGAAGGCGGCCGAGAGCAGACGAAGCTCCACCGATGAGAGAAAGCGAAAGAAGAAATCAGAAGACGAAGAGAGAGAAAGAGATGGTGAGAATGAGAGAAAAACGGGTCTCGGCGCCTCAAATAGAGGCCCGAGCGGGCAGCTCTCGGCGCGAAGAATTGCGCGCCGAGAACCGCCCAGGCCGAGAGCCCCCGGCGGCCAGAAGGCGCGCCGAGAACCCCAGGCCGAGGCCTCCCTCCGCCAGAGCGCGCCGAGAGGTCTAGACCGAAAGCCCAGGCTAAGGAGCGCGCCGAGAAGCCTCCTTCGGCCAATGCCCGCGCCGAGAAGGCCTCACGCCGAGAAGGTCACGCCGAGAAGCCCATGGCCCCGTGCCGAGAGGCTTTAAATGCTGAAAATAAAGGCAGAAAATATGAAAATGGGAAAGTATGAAAATGAAATATCCATATGCAGCATAGTGTTGCTACGAGATAATCAGGTCCGAAAATCGGATTGAAGACAAATGGAGGAAGATATCCTCAAATGATGAAAGACACCTGCAGGCCCCGTGCCGCTTATTCTGCGCTTACGCCGCCCGCAGGTGGGGGGCATTTGTTGACACCTGGAAAATGATCAAGGATGGAAGCGCAACTGAAAAGAGGTCAGACTAACAGTGAAAGACCATTGATGAAACTCGTCAACCATTCACCCAGCTAAAACCCTTGTTGGCCAAGCTGATGTCCGGTGCCAATGTCACTCAGACGGCAACACTGATAAAGCAGCAGTCACTCGACTGATGAGACCTTCCTGCCCTTTAATGAGAGCTGTACTACCGTTTCACCCAAGAATCCACAGATGATATGTCAGGATGAGTCAGATGTCGGCTTGCTGACAGATGTAATATGAGATGAAGATGACAAAGGCTTTGCAAAGTCAGAACAGAAGAAGAATGGTCTCCACAGATTATACTCCCGGCTGAGGTCTTCCTAGACTAAAGCTGATGTCCGATCTCGTCACCATTCAAGTGACGATATCGATAAAATGATACCCGACATTGTCACCATTCAGGTGGCAATACCGATGAAACCCCTGTCTACGGACTGATGAAATCCCGGTCTGCAGACTGATGAAAACCATAATGATGATCTCTATACAAGATATGTCATGAATGAAAGGCCCTTTCGGGTGATGATGTCCTTGAAAGACCCAAATGGGTCTGTGAAAGTGGCCACAAAAAAGGCTTTAATTGGGCCTCAAAAGATGGCGCCGAGAGCCATTTGCCGAAGCCCAAGAGGGCGCCGAGAGCCTGGTCAAATGCGCGCCGGGAAGCTCAAGCCGAAACCCAGCCGTGATGCTGCTGCCGAGAGGGAGAAAAGGGTTATAAAAACCCCCTTCCTTTGAACAAAAAGGGATCGGATTAAAAAAAAGGGATCGATCGGAAAGAGAAGAAGAAGAAAATAGAAGAGAAGAAGAAGGAAGGCTCCAGGTGGGCATTGGGGAGGGAGAGGAGTCAATGCTCCGCCCTCCCCCATGCTTTCTTTTCTATTTTTTTTATGTAATCTTTAGAGTTTCATCTCGATTGATAGAGTGTAGCCGGACAATCCCGGCCTCGATTTGTATTTCCATGTTCCTCATTTCCTCCCTATGAGCAATGTAAGTCTGGAGAAATGCATCGAAATAGAATATTGCAGTGGCCTATTTGGGTACTGATGGATTGAAATTGATGTTCTCTTCCTTCGTTATTTCTTTTGCGTCCGCGTGTCTATCGCTTAGATGCTTTTGGTTTTCGGTCGGTGCTTCATATCTCGGAGTCGGTCCTCCTGTGAAGAATGAAGGTGGAACCCCAACCCTTGTTCAATGGGTTATTGGGCTCCGTCCCTCTCCTTTCTTCCATGGTACGATAGACCCTCCGGAGCATCGTGGATTTCTGTCGAGTTCACAGCTAGTTCAGGGTCAGAGACAGCAATCTCTTGACCGGCTGAACATCAGAGGATCAGAGAAAATCCTCTGCATAACCCTACGAGGCGACGGAGCCATGCCACTGCATAAGCTTCGTGGACCTCTAAAGGAACATCAAAATGGTGCTGCAGGCATGTATATGGCCGGGGGTCCAGTACCCTTCTGTTTGGCTTTTACCCCGGCACTCCGTGGGTGATTGCCCATCATCTCCTGGCAAATGCTGATCGCAGGGGAAATGCTGCCAAAATTCTCAAAGTTCATTGAAGCCCCACGACCGGCAATAGGAAGAAATGCATCCTTCAGAAGGCTATACGACGGTCTCATTTCTCCATCAATTCCACCCCCAGATTTCCTTGGTATCCTCCTAACAGAAGCATCCATGAAATCCCCTTGTTCGCATCCCAAGTTCAGCTTCAATCGCATCCAGAAACTCAAAAATCCCTGAAACAGAGCATCGTTCGAGCTCTGGAAAACGATGAAACCCTACAGCAAATCTACCTTCTCGGCGCACAAATTGCCCGCCGAAAACCCCTCTGCCGAGAGGTCTGTCCCCTTAGCTAAACGACAAACCAATCTATTTTAACCCTTTTCACGTGAGTCTATGTGCAAGGCTCCCGGCGGCAGACTCCCGGCGCGGCCAGGAGCGCGCCGGGAAGCCCTCTGCCGAGAGCCCCTCCTCCTTGTCAGCCATTCACCCCCTGCCAAACCTGATGCTGGCTCTTCCCGGCGCCACCTTCCCGGCGCGCCCAGGAGCGCGCCGGGAAGCTCCACGCCGAGGGCCTTCCCCCCTTTTTTATCTGGCCGCGCCGAGACTCTTCTTGGCCAATAAACCCGCGCCGAGACCCTCCATTTGGCCAACAAAAACCATGCCGAGAGCCTCCTTTTGGCCAATCAAAAATCATGCCGAGAGCCTCCTTTGGCCAACCAAAAACCATGCCGAGAAGTCCCTCTCCGGCCAATTCAACCTACGCCGAGACCCTCCTTTTGGCCAATGAAGCCACGCCGAGAGCCTCCTTTTGGCTATTCAAAGCCGTGCCGAGAGCCCCTCCTCCTTCAGCCAATAAAACCCAGTCAGAGGCCCTCCTCTACACTGATATCCTTCAATTTTGGTCTCCATACACACATGCCCCGGGGATGTTCATAGATCGTCATGAGTGCCTTGAGAAGATATAGTAATGGGGAAGTCCTCCCCTACAGTATTCATTCCCGATCCGGATTTCACCCTTATGAATCCAAAGGGCCATGTCATTACATGAGTTCTGAGGGATTTCAAGGGGATTTTAAACGATGGAATAAAGATAAGCAATGTCTCGGGGCTCGACGCCCATCCCCGTTCGGTTGTCATCCCGGCACTCCGTGGATGATAACTTCTCCTCCCTTGGCATAATCCAAGTTGAGGGGACATGCTGCCAAAATTTATACATACCTTGCCAGGTAGCTGTAATGTCCTACCTCTCAACCCCGTTGGCCCACGGAGCCATGTCCCTACATGCTCTCCGATGGTCCTTTGAAGGGGGGGAATATATATGCAACATCGCGTACGCACAGGGCGCGTCATGTCATGCCGGTGCTTACTCGGATTCTGGGTCAGTTATGCCCGATCTCTTACGGATCCCACCCTGCCACTGCATGGGTGGTTCCCTATTCCCCACTTGACATGGTCCAAGATGGTGGGAATTTGCCGTCGGTTTTATCCCGAAAATAACCAACCCCGGCTCCGTCTAATCCATTCAACGTTTTGCAAATGAACGACTTCCGTCCCTCTTGAGCATGTGGCTTTACCGCTGTCATCCTCCTACTTTTAGCGTTTAATCAAGGGTTGTCCTTCCTTAGAAGGACATAATTAACGTCATAACGTTCATGGTATGACGGACTTCTAGTCCAGACACGATCACTCACAATCGACTGACCATGTCAGATCGAGCGCACAATAAAATTGTCACTTCGGTGACTGGCATGCCAATGAACCAATAAATAAATAAATCAATAAATAATAAAAAAAAATAAATAAAGATAAGATAAAAATCCCGCGTCCACATTACCTCGGACGAGAAGCAGATGACTCGGAGGGAGGGGTTACCGATCTCCAACGGGATCACGGCCTCGGTGCCATCTGTTGTGCCCCTATGATTTTGATGATAGCAAACACTATGAGTCAGCATTGCACATCATGAACATCTGTGTCTGAATGATAGTTCTACTTTGGGCATATGAATGTGTTATCTTGTATTAGTGCAGACATACAGTTCATATAGCATTGCATATAGTTGGTGCACGATTGTCTGGAGCATATAGTCCGTTCACAACTGCATTCTACAATGTCAGTGCACTCACTCGGTTGCTTTATGCTGTGTTTCACTGGTTCATCTTAGTTCTAAGTCCATGCATTTTACTATTTACACATGTCACAGCAAGTCTGTACATTGGTGTCGTCTGCACACATGTCACAGCAAGTCTGTACACTGGTGACGTCTGCACACATGTCATAGCAAGTCTGTACATTCCTTCTGCATGCATCGTTCAACTAAAGTCTGCACATCGCCGTGTTTGTCTCACTTAGCGTCTAAGGTCGTGTGAACATTGCATCGTTAAGTCTATACATTGCTCTGTCTCATTTAGCGTCTATGTGCTTAGTGTCTCTGTGCAACATTTCTGTGCATGCTTCATAGTCTGTACAGCTAGGGCATTCCTTGATATCAAGTCTGTACATTGTTTTCTCATGCATCGTCTCTCAAAGTCTGTACAGCCTGCATCAACTCACTTAGCGTCTCATGTTAAGTCTGTACAGCATGCATCGTCTCTCAAAGTCGGTACAGCCCGTTGTAGATATATTTTTCTCCTCCTACTAAAGATCAATATGCATCATGAGTGGAACAATATGCGATGAGCAAATAACAAGGATAAGAGGAGAATAGAGAACAAAAGGACCGTGATCGCCACCAAGGTGTCGGACGTGATGAACACGCCGTACCTTGGAAAGAGGGGGAGTACTCGCCTAAGCTGCAGCGCTGAAGAGATGAACGGCTCCTGGAGGGCCGCCTATTGGAGGCACGGTCTTACGATAGACCGCCTAAGTGCGCTGCAGAGGGTGCGAGAGGAACTACCACTGGAGGACGGACGGCGCTCTGTTGACCGCACCAACAGGATGAACGGTGCTTTATGCACCGCACATGATGTTGAACGGTTGTCTGAAAATCGCACAAGTCCACCACGCAGTAAGTTGCAAGGGGTCCAACCTCCACCCTCTTCGGCTGGCCAGAGGGGATGGGCCTCGTGCTGATGATTGCTGACCTGCAAAACAACGTAAGAAACACACAGAAAAGACCTAAATTAGAACTAGACGGTGTAGTAAATGTCAATATAAGAAGAAATGAACATAAATGAATGGCAAGGGGGATACCTGGGGTTTTTAAACCCCTAGGGTGACAAAAGCGTGGGCGGATGTGTGCATGATAATGAGAAAGAATGGGGACGTAGGGAGAAAACGATGCATGCAATGAAGGGAAAGTGATGAAAACTATAAACGAAAAGATTCAAGACCAAACTACTCCCTGAACCGGAGGCTTGTATGGACGTAGAAAGCCTCCCTCCTTGGTGCTAGGTCGCTCAAGAATGCGGCAGGGCTTCGCCGTCGACCAAAATTTCCCCCTCCCCCTCTTCAGTCCGGCCATTAGGGTCTATTTATAGAGCCTAGAAAGCCAGCCCCGAAACTAAGGTTTAGGGCTATTTTTAGGTCGGAATTATAAAAGATAAATCATAGATATTATCATAATCTCTTATCCAGTCGAAACGGCATCAAAAAAGGTTGATTATCCACGGAGAAATCGACAAGAGAAGTCAGGGATAAAACCATGCATAAAAGGGATAAAAATCTGTTAAAAATCACCAATCGAAAGGATGAATGGTCTTACGATAGACCGCTCAAGCTGATGGGTGGTCCAGTAAAGACCGTCCAACATTGTCGGTGGAAATTCAGAAAATCAGAAAATTATCGCTCGAACTGACCGAAACGTCTGCCGTTGGACACTCAAAGATGAACGGTTCAAATAAGCCCGTTCAAATGTAGAGCGGCCAACCATCGACCGTTCTAACCCTGTCGGTGATAATTCAAATAATTGGATAATTATCTGAAAAAATTGGCACGCGTAGGACTCTGAGATATAGGCGGTTTGAATTCGCCCGTCCATTTGTTTGAACGGGCCTGATAGGGCCGCACCAAAGCCTGACGGTGAATATTCAGAAAATCATCAGAAATTAGCCAAAATGTATGAACGGTTTGGGTTCAACCGCCCCAGTACTGAACGGCTGATGTTGGACCGTTCATGCTCTTGGATACTTGACTTTCATAAAACACGTTCAATTAATCAAAGCCAAGGTCCAATAAGCCCTGAATTGATACAGACTTTAACAAGGATGGAGGCTACCCATAAAATGGGCCCAGGACGTGCCACAAAAAATGGCCCAATGAATGATGGACAACTTAGGGCATCAACTAATGGGAGTAAGAGAAACGACTCTGCTTATCGGCATAAAACGGGTGTCAACAGATGCCCCTCCTTAACGTCCTCTTTGCAGGGGAGCGAGCGGAGGTGAAGCGGAGGTGACATGGAACATGGAGCTGGAGCGGAAATGCAGCGGAGTGGACTGGAAAAGCGGGCGTTAAGGTAAAACGACACCTGTTTCTACCAACAAGGGTCATGAATCTTCGGGAAAACTTTGAATCAATCATACGGAACGATTAAACCAAAAGTAACCCCCGTCTGGAGGAACTAAACTAAATGAAAACAAATCGACAAGACCAACCTCATGGGGGACACAATCCCGCGGTCCAATGAGGGGGCCACAAAAGAAAAATAGGCTAAAGCTCCAGACGGGGTCCTTTCAATCAATCAAACCAAAGCAAACCGATTCAAGAAGACCTTCCAATTTAGAGTGGAATTAGTTCTTCTTACTTGAGCATTCGAACATACAGCTGACCATCACTGATTGGACATTCTTCAAGCAAACTATGGGGCATGAAGGCTCAAAAGATGCGTATGATGCATGCTGGGCTAAAATAAAAGAAATTGTAAAATCAAATGCGAAGAAAGATTAAAATATAAAATACTCGAGAATAATATTGCTAAGTTGGGAAAATCAGAGTCAAGATACCATCTGCAATCACAGCGTGCAGGACAGAACCATCCTCCCCGTGACATCTCAACTTAACGGCCTATCCGAAGATTAAATATGTGAAACTGGATCATCATCGTTTTTGTTGAAGGGGAACATCAGATCCTGGAACACGTAAGTAACCGACTGGTTCTCGAGATAATATAATATAATACCATATAGTAATGCAATAAAGGTGATAGGGATAGAAAGCCATACCTGACTTACCTATGCAGGTGAAACGGCAAGCGAAAGTTTGGACTACTGCACACGAAATTGTTAGCAAGATTTGCAATAATATCAAAATTCATCAACTGAAATGCAACCAATATTCAATCATGAACGGTTGATTATTAGCCGTCCAACTAAGAACGGTCATGTTTCAACCGTATATACCAGGGAATTTGAACCGGCTTAAGAAACTTACCGTTAAGGATAAACGGCTAGAGACCGACCGTACAAACAAAATACGGTCTATCGCTAGATCGTACAACCTCTGCAACCTCGAAAAGACAAAAACCCTTCGTCTCCCTCCACCGTAACCGACGGTGGGAGGGAGAACGAAGGCAAACCCTCATTCTCACCCTCTCTCAACCTCCTTCCACCTCTCATCCTCCCTCTCGCCCTCTCAATGCGCCAAAAGCACCAAGCGAGGCGTCCACGGATGGCCGAAGAGGGGACCTCCGTACCACCGCCGTCGACGACTACCGCGGCGGCGAGCACCAAAGAACCACCGCCCGTGGCGGTGCCGTCGTCGTCCACGGCCGAGGAGGACGCGCCCCCGCCACTGTCCACCGTCGAGGAGGAATCGGGAACAGAAGCGGCCGAGGAATAACTCACCGTCATCGGGGAAGAAACACCGGCGGAGAGACCGGCCAAAAAACCACGGGACCCCGAGGTAGGAACCCTAAAAACCCTCCCCATTTCCATTTTTATTCCATTTTTAAGCCATGCATGTTAGTTTAGGGGGTTTTAGAGGACTTAGGGGGCTGGTTTGGGGGCTATGGCAGCCTCTTTGTCGGCCGGGGGACGCCCACCGTCGTCGGGGAAGACGATGGTGGGGCGGTTCAACAGAAACCGCACAAACCAAGACACGCGGCCCACATAGGACCGCTCAAATCAATACGGCCTTGGAAGGACCGTTCATAATCACACCGCAATCGAACCGAACCAAGCTAGGACGGTGAAGGGGTCACCGCACAAACAATGAATGGGCCACATTGGTCCGTTCAGCAACTAAACAATGCAAAACTAAACGGTTCCCATAGGACCGTCCATGATAAGAACGGTGGAAGGAAGACCGTTCTTTAAGCTGTGAGTTGAATTCTTGAGGATCTTATTTGAATGACACAAAATGCAAAACTAAATTACTAAAATGCATCTAAAAATGAATGAAATGAATGCAGGGGAAGCGTAGGACCCGCACCTTATGGCTGCAGGTCCGCGCAGTGTACTTGGCACTGCCAGACTTCCAGAGGGAGCAGTTGGCTGCCATGGGGTTCGCCCCCTTCCTGAGTACTGAGGTGTGTCGCTTCGACGCAGCTCTGCTCTATGCCCTGCACGACCGTTGGGACCCAGTGAGTCGGACGTTCCTTTTCGCATGGAGGCATATGGTCCCCATGCTAGAGGATGTGGCAAGGCTTACGGGCCTACGTGTGCATGGGTCACCGGTTAGCGGGACTACCTTTCCCGACTATCGGGGGTTGGCTTGGGAGTTGCTGGGCTTACAGCTGCGGCGCCCCGAGCGGCAGTCGACCCTCCGACCCCGGGCTGCTCTCCAGGATAGCCTGGGTTTACGACGAGCTGGCGTTGCGGTTGGCGAGCAGCCGGAGGAGCACCTGGAGCGGCTGATAGGGCTGGCACGGCCGAGAGTTGCTGCAGGACCAGGAGTGGAGGCTGACCGAGTGCTGAGGCGGTTTATGATGCTGATGTTTGGGTGACTCCTCTTTTCCACGCGAGCGGACGTGATGAGCTGCCGGTTCCTTCCCTTCCTCCAGGAGCTGGAGCACGTGGGCGACTACGCTTGGGGAGCGGCAGCCCTTGCCTTCCTCTTCGACACTCTGAGTTCGTCGGCACGTCAGACGATGCTTGGGGGCTTCTCCCCCTTACTCCTGGTACGACTCTTACCCTAGACTTATATATGCGACTCTGTGTGTTTCCTACATGCTGACACAGTGCTATGATGCAGGTGTGGGCCTACGTGTACCTACGTGGGCTGGGCAGAGGCGAGGAGACCCGTCCTGGGCTCCTGCTGATCGCACGGAGGTGGACAGCACCTCGGGAGATGGCGGCCCTGAGACGACAGGTCCGGGAGTTGCAGGATGACCTGGACGCTCTACCATATACCTCGGTATGCTTCTAGACTTAGATACTCTAGTTAAATGCAATTCTTATATGGTTTATGATGCTGATGAGACTTTTTATTCTATGCAGGTACGGTGGACACCCTACACGGGGGAGAGCCAGGAGGGCCAGCCGTGGGTGACTGAGGCCCTCGCCTTCTCCGGACGAGACGTGTGGCTTCATTGCATGAATGTGGTGGAGCCACTACACTTCAGATTGGTGATGAGGACCACCGGGGTAAATCAGCCAGCCGTGGAGTTCCCTACGCCTGAGAAGGCGGGGGAGCGGATGACCAGGACGACACGGGGGCTCGGTGACGCGTACGACTGGACCGCGAGGAACGCCACCCAGTGTTAGGGTGCTTGGCCCGGATACAGAGGGGGGGGAATGAATCCTGGGACATATAATGGTCAAATTAAAACTAGGATGCTAGATAAAGACACAGAATAGAACCAATTCGATTCAACTCAAATACAAACACATGGAGCGCGCCTATTCAAGCATCTAGCGGAAGCAAATCAGACAATCAAGCTACTGCTCAATAGATTTTTAGGTGGTTCGGTCCTTCAGACCTACATCCACCCCTCACTCCCAACCGGAGTTAGGCTTCACTAGCAAACGCTAGAACCAAGCAGACTCAGTCTACAAACAGTTGCTGCCACACAGCTTGACCAGGGAAACAGACTTCCCTCTTCCTCCCAACCGGAGGGAACCACTAGTGACACCAGTCACTAGCAAACCAGAGACGCAAGTCTCTCTTCCTCCAGACCAGGAGGGACACCTGGACCTGCAACCACAAGCCCAGAATCGGAGGACTAGCCTCCCTTCCTCTAACCAGAGGGAAACTCACAAGTGACAACCTGTCACTTGCAACCCGGAGATCAGATCTCCCTTCTCCTGAACCAACAGGAGGAACCCGATCCCCAACAGGGCAATCGGAAGACCAAAGATAATCAGAAAAATAAAGGAAAAATAATAAACGAAAATGACACAGCAATCAGAAAGCTGTAAAAGATGAAAACATAGATGTGGCTCTCAACGGAGCTGACTGGCCTGGATTTGATCCACGGTCCAGTAGACAGATCTTCAATAGCTTCGTCCTTCTTCTCCACGAACTCTCTCTCTCTCTTTCTTTCTCTTTTTCTTTTCCTTCAACTCTCTTCCTCTTCCACTCTTTCTTCTCTCTTCACACGAGCACTATCTCTCTCTCACTTTTTTTTTTCTTCTTCTGTTCTTCTGGTCTTTTTACTCTCTCAATCTCTGCTCCTCTATTCTTTTTGGCTTGTTTTCTTGCTGCCTGCTCGACCAGCATTTGTTCTTTTTTTATATCAGCAGCCAGCAGGAGGATGGGGTACAGAGTGCGTGTGCTTCACACGCATGATCCAGAACCTTCCTGCCACGTGCCCTTTTCGTATTTGTTCCTTCAGTATCGGATCATGTGCACCCAGACACAGATGAATGTTCTTCCTCGGACCTGCAAGGAGATAAAAACCATTAACCTTGAGTGCCACAAGAACTAGAACTGCATGAGGTAAGTGGACACGACAAGAGGTGCACTAAACAGAGAACGACACGAGATACAGTGGTGACACAACGAACACTACTAAGAGAACGACACGAGGTAGAAAGAAAATAACACGAAGTAGAAGGAGAACAGCACAAAGTGGAAAAGGACGACACAAAGTAGACAAGATTACTACAGTACGAGACAGGGAGAGCATGACACAAGGTCAGATTAAAAACAGCACGAACTAAAACGAGAACGACACGAAGTGTTACTGTAACAACGAACACTACGAAGTTACGAATACAAAAGCAACACGAAATCATGAATACAAAAACAACACGAAGACACGAAGACAAAAACAACACGGAGACACGAAGACAAAAAAAAAACAAAAATCGACATGAGTTGAAAGCAACACGAAGACGAAACAGTAACCGACACGAGTTGAAAACAACACGAAGATGAAAATAGAAATTGACACGAGTTGAAAACAACACGAAGATGAAACAGTAACCGACACGAGTTGAAAACAACACGAAGACAAAAACAGAAATTGACACGAGTTGACAACAACACGAAGACGAAACAGTAACCGACACGAAGTGAGGTCACAAAGCGACAAAGACACGAGGTCTAGGAAACACGACACGAAGACATGAGATAGACACGTCTTCAACAACACGTGATGAAACGGTGGAAGCAGAAGAACAACACGAGGAACTACAGTAATTGACACGAAGACACAAGAGCAACACATAGAGGACTGACTCGAAATGAGCAACTAAGTGCTAACGACACGAGGTCAAATAGAACACATCTTAAAACAACACGATGTACGAAAGGACGACACGGCGTGTTGAAAACACAAACAGTACTAAAACGAAAACGACATGAAGACAAACAGTACAACACGAGGTGTTATACACAAACATGACGAAGTGCCAACCAACACGAAGACAGTCCTTGTAAATACCTGAAGAGAAATGAAGGTTTATTCTTCTCAGAAAAATATTCTTTGTTCACTTTCACAGAAAAATATTTTTGTTAATTTTTCACGGAGAAATATTTTTGAACACCACTAAGACTTATAGTGTTGTCATCATCAAAACATGTAGAGATTCACAAGACTCAACAATCTCCCCCTTTTTGATGGATGGCAACACTATGAGTCTTGATTCTTTGCAGAAAAAAGATTTTAGCCTTTCCAAGGCAAAACAAACATCAGCACCATTATTAAACATATTTAAAGTGTCAAATAACCATTCAACGGGCTAGCAAAGGCCTGATTTCTCCCCCTTTGTCATCATCAAAAATAAGGAAACAATAAGGATGCAATAATGCAAATGATATGAAATTTAATTAATAAGTCCAAGAGTGTGAGAGAGAAAGCCTCAAAACGGGCAACAAGATACAGAGCATTGTCTTTTCAAGAAAAATATCTGGCTTGTCTGCTAGAAGGGCCACGCGGCCTGCCATGTGGTGGTCTCCCCCTTGGAGAAGCAGAGCTAAATTCTTGAGGTGGAGTTCTGCTAGAAGAAGCTTGACCAGGTGCTGAACCCAAGGTAGACTGAAATTCCTTTAGGTCATTTGACAGTTCAGCTAGCCAATACACCACAGTGCTTCTGACATGTGCCACTTCAGAAATGATGTCGTCTTGGCGAATATTGACAGTTTCATATCTGTCAGTCAGAATAGTCATTTCTGTTAAGAAGGCGACCAATTTATCATAGATCTGCTGAATACCTGGACCTAAGGCACTGGATGACTTCTTCAAAATTTCTAAGGATGTTCTGATCTCAAAGCAGTGATCTATAATGCAGCTTGAGTTTCTTTCTGAGGAATTACACCTTCAGGTGCCTCTTCTTCACTTGAAGATTCTGTATCTAATTCTATGACAGGAACCTTTTCTTGACTGTTATCCCTTCTATCTTCCATGAGATCATGATCTGCAGGGCTGTCAACAGATGCCTGTTCAAGACTTTCAGAAGTAACCAAGTTGGTAGCCTCTTCCAAGCTTCTCTCTACAGTTTCTCTTAAAATTACATTAACAAACTCAGCAAGTTCTTGATCAGTACTGTCTTGCTCTTTAGCTGGCTGTTCCTCAGGCACTATTACCTCTTCAGATGTCTTCCCAAAAGGATCAAATAGACCATCAATATTTGCATCTAGATCAGTCTGAATGCTTTCCTCAGATGTAGCCTCAACTAGCCTCTGAAAGGAAAAAGGTACTTCGGTGGGTGCAGCTGGCAAAATAGACTCTAGTTGTTCAGCTGGTGTTTCCTGTTGAGCAATCTCAGAAACTAATTGCACACTAGTTTGGGTTAAGTCTTGAGATTGTTCCAGATGCTCCCCCTGAGTTTGTGATTCCATGACTTTTTGGACCTTAACTTGGCCCACCAGAGAAGAGCCCTCTAAGCCCAAAAACACTGAAACAAAATTCATATTAAATATGTTTCGAGCCTTAACTTCAGATGCAGCCTCTCCATCCAAGCAAATCTCTGAATGCTTGAAGATGTCTGTCAGATGGGCGGCATAGGGAAGGTGTCTCTTGGATCCAATGCATCCCTTCATGATAGTAAAAATGATCTCTGGCAGACAAATCTTTACATTTTGAATCAGACAAAACAGTAGAAATCTCTGTGTCTGTAATTCTTCCTCTAGCTCCAGTCTGTGGGGTGATAATGGAAGCAATGACGTTCTGAAGGAGCTTGTGAAGAGGAGGAAATGACGATGTCTGATAAGCTTTTAGCTTCAACTGCCCCTTATCATGAATATTACTGGGTTTACCAGTAATGACTGAGAAAGCTTCATGGAGACTGTATCGAAAGCTTCCCTCTACCTCCCCATTATCTGGAACACCGAGGGCTTTGTGGAGGGAGTCACATGTAACAGTTATCTCGACCCCTTTAACAGATGATAACAAGGCAGACTTGTCTCGGCTCAAGGACAGATTATTGTAAAATTCCATTACCGGCCTAGGGTAATAGACACGGTGATTTTCTAAGAAATTTCTCCACTCCTGAAACTCAAAAATTTTCAACAGTTCTGGAAACTTCGAGACCATGGCTTCATCTCCGAAATCTATTATTCTAGGAAGAATGACTTTCCCACTTTCTAAGAACACGGTAGACTGAGAAATCCTGGTACCTTGTTCTGAAGACACTTCCGCAGCAGGTTCTGGCTCAAGACATCTCTGTTGCTTAGATGAAGGCTATTCAACTATTTCTTTTCCCTTCCTCTTCCTTTCACCAGAAGCTGCTGACTTTTGCTGATCCATCTGCCGTAACTTCCAGAGTATCAACTCTCTCTTGCCGGCTGCTACTTGGAAGTGAAACTAGACCCAGGAGAGGAAGAGACCTCTGTGGGGAAAGAAAGTGAGCGGGAAGAGATGGAGATGAGTTTGAAGAAACGCTCAAGGTGGAGCGGCACGAGGATGAATAGGAAGCGGCAAGAGGAAATGAGGGTTTGTGGTTGAAGGCGTGTGAAACAAGAAGGGTTTTGTCGGGTTGCTTTTTACTCTTATCAAACTTTTTCTGGAAATACCCAAATTACCCTCAGTCATGATGTAACGCAGCTACTGCCTGTTAAAATTTGCCTTTCAATATATGGACTTAGTTATATTCTTCCAAATTCCATGTTCAGTTAACTCAAGATATTAAATCAGCATAATCACAAAATTAGCTGTTAAAGTTGCTTAACCTATAGAGAGTCACGATTAAATTACTGCTTATGTTTGTCAAGCAACGAAATAACACATCGATGTCAAGCAGATTTCATTTCTTTATTTAATGGACAAGAGAAGGCATACAGGGTCAACCAATTTTGTTGAGCACAAGGTAGAATAGTCCCTTTTTACACAAGGAGACATGTTTATCAGACACCAGAAACCCTGGTTACTCAGGACGGACTACCTTTATGCCAATCAAAGCCAATGAAATTTTTCTTTGTTGACTTTTCCCCCTTTTTTTTTATTTTAACATTTCTATACAGAGATAGCTAATTGTATCATGACAGAAACTCTGGACTTCTCTGATCTAGAGTGTCTATTTCTCCACAAAAGCCATTGCTCTGCCACAAAGAATGGCGTATTCCCTGGTGGCACTTCTCATGATTTTAGACAAAAGACAGATATCTTACTTAACACAATTTTTTATCTCAGAGCTCTCTTCACATAAGTTTCAGTTAAGTCGAGATCCTCAACAAGTTTTTTTCATTTAACAGGAAGTTTTATAAAATGTTGACCAACACTTGAGAGGATAACTTAGAAGGATCAAGGACCAAATATAACCCCCATACATTGAAGTTCTTAATTAACAGGTGTAAGTTGTTACACTAGATATTGGGTGGTTTAAGGTATACAGATCACATCTGATAAGAGCAAGAAGACTGAAAACACAATTTCTTCGAGAGAATTTCTGAACCAAGAGTGATAGGAGAAAGATAAGAAGGTGGCTGACCGAATAGAGAGAGATGAGATGAGATGAGCAGCACTCCTATCAGCAAGCCAACAAGTGAGAGATCACTCAAGGCATTAAGCACCAAGGACGCATACAAATAGTATTCTTGAAGAAGTTCTGTCTCACATCCAGAGAAGCTCTTGGGCAACAAACAGCAATCTTATGAGATGACATATCTTAACACCACATTAATTGCATCGGCTGACAAAAATCTTCAGAAACCAAATGGCCTGTCAAGCTCCTTTTCAGCCCACTCAAGGACATCTCACACACGACTCTTGGAAGTATTAATTATTTATTAAATGTAGTGTTTGCCATGAAAATTAAGCATGTGTGATTGTGAGTTATGCACATACAGGCTCCCCTGATCAGCAGAATGACTTATGGTACTAGGCAGAGCATTTGGTCTGAAAGACCACCTCACACATAGTAAGGACCTCCGGACAGATTTCCCTGCCTTTTGGTAGCTTACCATTTGATATACCATAGAGGTCATGGATAACAGGGTAAACTCAATAGTCCTATAAGCAATTCAGATTTTCAATGAATTATGCAACATACAGTTTTCAAACAGCATTCGCATTCAGTTCAGATTTTCAGAAATTTCAGAGTGCATGTTTAGAAAATAATGCAACTTGCAGATGACGAATGAATATGCAAGAACAGATTCAATATGCATGCACTAGATGAAACTTTGAGGAGGATATGCAAGAATACATCAAACCAGATATGCAATAATTTTCAAAAAATGGGACATGCAGAGAGGTTACCTGAACAGTGTGAGAGTGGGGTTTTCATTCTTGAGTGCCTTGGATCATTACCCCTTTTATTCCAGTCCCAAGGCACACCTGTAAAATAACGTTTATTTTGCACAAACAGATACCCAAGAAGTCTTGGGTCCTGACATGACATTATTATTTCTAGCAGGTTTTCTCAGCACATTTCCAGGAGTAGTTTTCAGATCTGATTTATGCACATTCTTATTAGCATGAATTTTATGTGCATATACATGAGATTTTCTGTTAACAGGGTAAAAATTCTGTTTACCAAAACTGGTTTGGTTTTGATATCCTGCCAGCCAACAGGTTGTAGCCCTGTGACCTGGCTTCCCACAATGATGACATGAAGGTTTTGCAAATTGTCTTACAGGGAATTTAGCATGTTTGAGATTCACATTTCTACCCTGAAAGTGCCAACAGTCCTTGACTGTATGGCCATGCTTTCTACAGTGAGAGCAAATGAGAGAATTTCTTCTAAAAGAACCTGACCAGCATTCAGAGGCCCTGTGACCCATTTTGTTGCAGTTAAAACAGATGATATGCTGGCTCATTGAAACAGATTTGTTTTTATTAAAAACATGTTGGTTTGTAGGGAATTTAGCATGATATGAATAAAAGGTTTTCTTACCACTAGCAAACCAGCAATTAGCAATAGAGTGTCCTAATTTCCCACAATTAGAGCATGTGACATTTCTTTTCTGAGGTGATGGATTTTTATCATAAGATCTCCTAGCATTCTTATCATCCTTCTCCATCAACTTACACTCATGCATCAGATGTCCAACTTTGTGACAGTAGTGACAGATATTCTTCCTTTTAGATGCATGTGAGTGTGTGTGAGGACTGTGATCAGCAAATGCTGATGGACTCTTTTTATTTATTTTCTGATTTTTATTTTGTTTTCCTGTTTTCTTAGCCTTGTACTGAATCGGGGATGAAGTGGAAGGCTTTTCCTGTTCAGAAGATTTAATGAAAACACTTTTTAGCTTGGATCCATCAACCTTTTTCAACTTTTCAGTTTGGTTCTAATTCTTCTGAACATTGGGTTGTTTATTTTCTGAGGTTGTGGCTATATCAGAAGCTTTGACAAAGGATGTCGTCAGCTTATTTTCAAAAACCTTTTTATTGACATTGTTGTAGCCCAACCCTTCCTTTTGAGTATTGACCTTAATTCCTAACAACCTGTCCAGATTTTCTTGACCACTCACAAACTTTGACAATGAGCTTTTCAGATCCTGAATTTCATTATCAAGAGATGCAATGTGTATTTCATAACTAGCGATCTCTTGTTCACTACAATTGACAGTTTCATTCAAAACCTTATTAGCTGTTTTGTACTCTTCAATTTCCTTTCTCAGCTCATCTACTTCATCAGTTTCGTTTGTACAGATGACTTTTCCTTTCTCCAATGTGAGAAGTCTTTCAGACATGGCACTGTTTAACAATTTTAATTTTTCAACTTCTTCTTTAAGCTTATCATTTTGAATTAACTCATTTATTAGAATCTGATCTTCTGAGTCAACCATGCTTTCTCTCCTAGCTTCAAACTCCCTCAATTCCTTTTGTTATTTTTCAAAATATTTCTGTAGTTCTATGTTTACAGATTTTATGGCATTAAACTTTTCAATCAGCAAATCATTCTCTCGTTTAAGTTTCTCTAATTGTTCTTCATTTTCTTTAGAGAGCTTTCTGAGAGAGTCATTCTCATTTTTCAGCTTGTTTAAGTCAGATTTAACGCGTTCAAATTCTTTCAGCATTAGATTATCAGACATACTAGCATTTTTCAGTTCAGCACAATTTCTACAAGGAAAGCTTGAACTATCTAAACCAGTACCCTTCTTCAATTTTTTATACTGTTTTCTTAACAGTTCATGAGATTCAAATAATTTAGCATAAGCATTCTCCCAATCTTCTAGAGAGAAATTCTCGAAGAGATTTACCTCATCATCATCTTCTTCTTCAGTTTGATTGCTGCCTTGATCGCTTCTGTTGGCCATCATGTAGCCTGTTTGATTTCCTTTCCCGGCTCTCTTCATCATTTCCAACATATCCCTTGCAGATCTGCAATCAAGGAAACATGAGTGAAAAGCTTTGTCAGTGGCTGCTTTCATCAGATTTATAGCTGTCTGATTCTCCTCATACATTGATTCGTGACTGTCAGTCCATTTGGACCTTTTCTTTGGTAGTTCATGAGGACCATGTGAAATCACTTTCCACATGTCTGGATCAACGGATTTAACATAAGCACGTAAAGCACTGTGCCACTGGTTGAAATCAAAACCACTGAAGACAGGTGGACAAGCCATTGAAGCAAATAGCAGATAAATTCAATGCAACAGGAATATTGATGCACTAAAGGCAAATAAGCACCTAAGACCGCAAGAACGAATCTGCAGGTCGCTGGACCTTATATGCAGACACCCGCTCTGATACCATCTGTTAGGGTGCTTGGCCTGGATACAGAGGGGGGGTGAATGAATCCTGGGACGTATAATGGCCAAATTAAAACTAGGATGCTAGATAAAGACACAAAATAGAACCAATTCGATTCAACTCAAATACAAACACATGGAGCACGCCTATTCAAGCATCTAGCGGAAGCAAATCAGACAATCAAGCCACTGCTCAATAGATTTTTAGGTGGTTCGGTCCTTCAGACCTACATCCACCCCTCACTCCCAACCGGAGTGAGGCTTCACTAGCAAACGCTAGAACCAAGCAGACTCAGTCTGTAAACAGTTGCTGCCACATAGCTTGATCAGGCAAATAGACTTCCCTCTTCCTCCCAACCGGAGGGAACCACTAGTGACACCAGTCACTAGCAAACCAGAGACGCAAGTCTCTCTTCCTCCAGACCAGGAGGGACACCTGGACCTGCAACCACAAGCCCAGAACCGGAGGACTAGCCTCCCTTCCTCTAACCAGAGGGAAACTCACAAGTGACAACCTGTCACTTGCAACCCGGAGATCAGATCTCCCTTCTCCTGAACCAACAGGAGGAACCCGATCCCCAACAGGGCAATCGGAAGACCAAAGATAATCAGAAAAACAAAGAAAAAACAATAAACGAAAATGACACAGCAATCAGAAAGTTGTAAAAGATGAAAACATAGATGTGGCTCTCAACGGAGCTGACTGGCCTGGATTTGATCCACGGTCCAGTAGACAGATCTTCAATAGCTTCGTCCTTCTTCTCCACGAACTCTCTCTCTCTCTTTCTTTCTCTTTTTCTTTTCCTTCAACTCTCTTCCTCTTCCACTCTTTCTTCTCTCTTCACACGAGCACTATCTCTCTCTCACTTTTTTTTTTCTTCTTCTGTTCTTCTGCTCTTTTTACTCTCTCAATCTCTGCTCCTCTATTCTTTTTGGCTTGTTTTCTTGCTGCCTGCTCAACCAGCCTTTGTTCTTTTTTTATATCAGCAGCCAGCAGGAGGATGGGGTACAGAGTGCGTGTGCTTCACACGCATGATCCAGAACCTTCTTGCCACGTGCCCTTTTCGTATTTGTTCCTTCAGTATCGGATCATGTGCACCCAGACACCGATGAATGTTCTTCCTCGGACCTGCAAGGAGATAAAAACCATTAACCTTGAGTGCCACAAGAACTAGAACTGCATGAGGTAAGTGGACACGACAAGAGGTGCACTAAACAGAGAACGACACGAGATACAGTGGTGACACAACGAACACTACTAAGAGAACGACACGAGGTAGAAAAAAAATAACACGAAGTAGAAGGAGAACAGCACAAAGTGGAAAAGGACGACACGAAGTAGACAAGATTACTACAGTACGAGACAGGGAGAGCATGACACAAGGTCAGATTAAAAACAGCACGAAGTAAAACGAGAACGACACAAAGTGTCACTGTAACAACGAACACTACGAAGTTACGAAGACAAAAACAACACGGAGACACGAAGACAGAAACAACACAGAGACACGAAGACAAAAAAAAAAACAAAAATCGACAAGAGTTGAAAGCAACACGAAGATGAAACAGTAACTGACACGAGTTGAAAACAACACGAAGACGAAAATAGAAACTGACACGAGTTGAAAACAACACGAAGATGAAACAGTAACCGACATGAGTTGAAAACAACACGAAGATGAAAACAGAAATTGACACGAGTTGACAACAACATGAAGACGAAACAGTAACCGACACGAAGTGAGGTCACAAAGCGACAAAGACACGAGGTCTAGGAAACACGACACGAAGACATGAGATAGACACGTCTTCAACAACACGTGATGAAACGGTGGAAGCAGAAGAACAACACGAGGAACTACAGTAATTGACACGAAGACACAAGAGCAACACATAGAGGACTGACTCGAAATGAGCAACTAAGTGCTAACGACACGAGGTCAAACAGAACACATCTTAAAACAACACGCGGTACGAAAGGACGACACGGCGTGTTGAAAACACAAACAGTACTAAAACGAAAATGACACGAAGACAAACAGTACAACACGAGGTGTTATACACAAACATGACGAAGTGCCAACCAACACGAAGACAGTCCTTGTAAATACCTGAAGAGAAATGAAGGTTTATTCTTCTCAGAAAAATATTCTTTGTTCACTTTCACAGAAAAATATTTTTGTTAATTTTTCACGGAGAAATATTTTTGAACACCACTAAGACTTATAGTGTTGTCATCATCAAAACATGTAGAGATTCACAAGACTCAACACTCAGATCACCGATTGGACCGCACGAGGGCGAGTGGTGACCGCCCGGGCTGAGAGCGATAGCGCGTACTACACCGCGTACGCACGCCACTACCGGGACCAGGTGTTTCGGGGTGCTCACCGACCGGTACGACTTCTAAACTTGAATTCTTTCTATTATGCTTATGATTCCTATATGATGATGCACTGACACATGGGCTTCTAAATGCATCTAGACCCTGCGGGATGAGTGGCGGAGTTGCAGGGACTTCTGCACTCTACCATCAGGGAGCGGGATGACGCCTGGCAGGCCCTGGCCTTACTGGTGAGTCTTCTACACCTTACACTCTTTAAATTATTCAATTCTATATGATTATGATTATGCATGTGACTGACCTGGAGTATTTGGATGCAGTGTGCCGAGGGTGCTCAGAGGGTGAGACCAGATGCCCCTTCCTCCTGTACGACCCAGACTCCGGCCGACCGGGCTACGAGAGATGCGGAGTTCACTCGGATGGTAGCGCGGGCCAAGGCGGCCGAGGTGGCGCACACTGAGAGGGTACACAATTCTAAACTTCCCCTTGCTTATTGTGCTTATGAATGAAATGCTTATGCAACTGCCTAATAATGATATGCATACGGCCGAGCTGACCCGCCTCCAGACAGAGCTGGAGCAGAGCCGGGTAGTGGCTAGGGAGGAGGTGGCCCGGGTGCACGAGGAGGCCGCGCGGAGTCGACCGGCAGACGCAATGGAGATGGCACTCCTCCGGGCCGAGCTAGAGCGACTACGAGCCGGTGCTACCGAGGCGGACCGTTACTGGGCAGAGGCAGAGCGTTACCGGAGTGAGGCAGAGCAGGCCCGTCTATAGGTTGCCAGGTTGGAGGGCAAGGTGGAGGGTCTGAAGGAGGCGAGTCGGGAGCGCAGCAGGGCGACTGCGAGTGGCAGCCACGGCACCCACGACTCTGTGAGGAGTTACTTCACTGGTTCCTCCGGCCATCGGAGGAACGAGGAGGAGGAGCGGCGTCGGCGACGGCGTGATGAGGCGACCTCAGCGATGCCTCCCCCAAAGAGGCATGAGGGCGGTGGAGACAACGACGGGGGCCAAGGAGAGGGACAGGCTTGACTATGTACTGGGCCCGTCTTTTGTACATGACGTGATATGATATGATAGTGGTATGCATGTTTTTGTTTTGATTTTTTGTGGGTGACTGTATGTATGCATGAATGATCGTGACTTAGCTACTAGAGGGGGTGAAGCAAACATGCGAGATTGAGAGGTGCGCCCGACCTGAGAGAGGGACGCACACGCCGATTTGAGTGAGAAAGAGATGCACACGCCGACTTGAGTGAGATGAGTGACGTACACGCCGACTTGAGTGAGATGAGTGACGCGCACGCCGACCTAAGTGAGAGGAGTGACGTACACGCCGACTTGAGTGAGATGAGTGACGTACACGCTGACTTGAGTGAGATGAGTGACGTACCTGCCGACTTGAGTGAGATGAGTGCGCCTATAAGTTGGGCAGGTGGATAGAAAGGGCGGACCAGATGGGCGGTTCTCACAGGGCCGCTCAAAGTGACAAACGGTTCCCAATAGACCGCTCCAATAGGATTTGAACGGTTTAATACTAACCGTGTTGAGTGACAAACGGTTTTTAGTAGGCCGCATAAGTGGCTGGATCCGGGTTCTTTAGTAGGATATGAACAATCAGTTGAGGACCGCACGATAGGATGGGCGGTCTATCGTAAGACCGTCCCAGTGGATACTCTGCGAGCCTTAAAGGGGACTCTCTGGAGAGTCCTCAACCCGAGGGTAAGGCGATTTGAACCTATCCACACCTCATCCTAATCCGTCCTGAACCTATCCAACCCTAATCCTAAGAGGCCTAGGCTTCCTAAAAAGCCCTATAAGTGGGGGAGGAGTCTAAATTCGCAGCTCACACAACCCTTTCCTTCCAAACCTTGAAACCTTTGATTCTCATCACCAATTCCTCATGAAGAGGGCTCTAGAGGGAAGTTCTATGGAAGGATCATCTTTTGAAGGGCCAACACAGGCCAGAAAGGAGCGGGAAGTGCTCCAACGGCTAAGCTCAATCCCCCGGCATCTCAGTGCTACTCCTATGAGAGACGTAAGCTCATCATGGTTCATTCAACTTCTTTTACGTCAACTTCACTTATGTGTCCTCTCTCTCTTACGTTCTCTCTCCTCTTCTTTCAGCTCCTTCCGGGCCTGAGGCGCTATTCTGGTTTGAAATGGGTGGCTCCCATGATCCGTGCTTTGCCCCTAGGGGTGACTTGTCTTCTCAAATCCTGGCACCTACATTCCCTTTTAGTCTTAGGCCAGAACTAGCCTAAGCTCTCATTGGATTGGCATAGCATCTCAGCTTTGATAGAAACATGGCATCCTCAGACCCATACCTTCTTCTTTCCATCCTTTGAGGCCACGATCCTATTACAGGAGGTAGAGACCTACTTCGGGTTCCCTAGGTCCAAGGTGGGGGAGGAAGACTTGATATGCCATACTGTTGCCCCTATAGACACAAAATTCATCCTAGGAGGGTTCATACCAGACAGCAAAGACATTCGTACCTTTGTAGGTCCTCGCCATATTTACCTCCTTCCTCTTAGTCAGTGGGTAGTGGAGCATTGCAAGAATAAATGTGGGTGGACCGAGGCCATAGCCAAAGCTGCATCTATCTGCCTATGCGTGGCCATCCTCTTCCCTTCGGCTGACCATGTGTTAGAGATTCCCTTAGCACCATCAGCGGCCTGTGGCAGGGGCTTTCCATCTCCCAGGCCATCTTAGCCTACTTGTATGAGGGTCTCAGCTCAGCGGCCTTAGGAGGCCGTCTCTTTGGCTCTATGATTCTATTGGAGTGCTGGATGGGAGTTAGGATGAAGTTCATCCCGAGAGAGGATATCACTACTGTCAGCAGGATCTTCGGGAGTCACCCCCTTTACTTCATAGGAGGCGCCTTCAGGTTCTCCCCAAAGGTTGAGTGCAGGATGGCCGAGATGAAGACCAGGGACGAGTGGCTCCCGTACCTCCACAGACTGCCCATGGATAGATTTGTGATGCGCCCGGACTTCCTCCGCGACACCACTATCAGACTACCTCGGAGGGCGGGCTTGGACTTGAGGCTCGTGAGCGATACTGCATTGGCGATGTACAGCCCACACAAGTGCTACCTACAGGTTGGACTACCCTAGACCGTGCTACCGACGCTACCCTACCTTCCCGTGCTACAGGCGAGGAGGATCGGGAAAGAGGAGGACGAGCAGGCGGTCAGGAGCGCGCTGATTATGTGGGAGGTGAGCAGGGTGCGCACCCTACCAGCAGAGGTTGAGGAGGTTCCAGAGACACGACAGGCTTACCTTAGGGAGCTGAGAGAGATACGTCCCCGCGGGGATGCCCAGCGGGGGACAGAGTGATTGTTTTATCTTTTCATGATGATATGGATATGGATGTTTAGAGTTTGATATGAGAATGAATAAGATTGATGGTTGAGATGATTTTGAGTTTGGACATTCTCTGATGTGATTGCGTGCGTCCATGGCCTGGTTGTATCTTCGATCTTCTATTTGCCCATGTGCTTACACAAAATGAATAAAGGAAAATAGGTTAAATCTGTTTTAGGCTTGACCCCTTGCCCGCGGCAAGTTTAGAAAGTGACCAATCCTTGATTTTGGTCAAGGGGGCAAGCCTTATCAACATAGGCAAAAAAAACACAATGACAAAGTGCAATGCATGCGATGCATATGAGAAACCAAAATCTTTTTTTGGAGGTTTTGAAATATTTGATTTCTTTGAGTTTTGGAATATTTGATTATTTTGGGTTTTGAAATATGATGATTTTTTTTCAAATTTTGCTGAAGACCAAGCATAGTTGTTCAAAACAGTCCAGCAGCACTGGATCATCCAGTGATCGGAGTCTATCTGGATCGGACCTTGAAAAGGATGAAATAGCTATGATCACAAAAAGGTTCAGAAGATTTCTTAGAAGAGAAGGGAATAATGTCTACAGAAGACACCACAGTAGGAAGCAAAACAGGTATAAATTCAACCCTGCTGAAAAATCTGACGCTAATAAATGTTATCATTGTAGGAAGACTGGCCATATTAAGGCTGATTGTCCAGAGTTCCAGAAAATGAAAGAAAGACCATGGAAGAAAGTGCCAAAGGGAAAGGGCATGGTCAGTACATGGAGTGATGAGGAAGAAGGCACGCTGATCACTTCCTCAGATAGTGAGAAAGAAGAAAAGGACATCTGCTTGATTGCCAAAAATGGAAGAGAAGAAGAAGAATCCGATGAGGTATCATCCCCTTTTGAACACTATACTATTTCTGATTGGGAAAATGCTTATGGAGAACTGTTAGATAAAGTGGATGATATTAGGAAGGAGAACAGACACTTGAAGAAGAAAGTAAATTCTCTGGTTAATGATAAAACACTTTCTGATAAGGTTGCATGTTTACAATCAGAGAATGACAGATTGAAAAGTGCATGTTCTGATTTTGATGAGTTAAAGCATGTTTTGATTGATTGTAGGAAAGAAAATGAATTGCTGAAAAATGTCGTTGATTAGTTGAAATTGACAATTCAGAAGTTTAAAAATGAAATAAAGATTTCAAATGAAAAATATGAAGTTGTCTTGTCAGTGAATGCTGAACTGAAGAAAACCATTTCACTCGTGGGAGAAAAGAACAAAGAATCACTCATAAAAATGGTCAACGAAAAATCTGCTTCCAAAAATGTAAAATCAAAAGTGTCCAGTGCTAAGGACAAGGGAAAGCAGAAAGTTGTAGAGCCTAGTTCTGCATGCTCTTCTCCCAATGGTAAGTCCAAGGTTAAGGGTCAGCCAGCTACCACATCAAAACCCCAGTCCAAGGCTGCTAAGTCTCCACCACCATCAACTGCTCTAAAAAAGACCAAATATAAGTCAGTGCAGAATCCTAGAGGGTCAAAGGTGGCAGGGAGACCAAGTGTCGCTAGGAACCAGTTTGCACATCCCTATTTCCCTCGAGCCCAAGTCTATCATCACATTCACTCACAACCACTTAATAGGTTTGGGTGGAATCCTGTGTACATGAGGTCTAGGTATCAGAATTTCCCCACTCAGCCCTATAGATCTCAGCCAGCTAGGAGATGAGACAGTCACTTTAGGACATGGAGTCCTAGTCAACAGGTGTTCTATGGTCAGCCTAGGACCAATTTGGGCCACAACTTCCAGTACACTCATTGGCCAAGGCACTGGCAGAAAAACAACAATGTTTCTAATAAAATGAATGCCAGAACTACACAAAAACCATCACAGCACCAGAAAAAGAAAGCTAAACCTGTTGGTGCTGAGAAAAAGAAAAATAACAAAAAGAATTCTCAAGCTGTAGAATCCAACAAACCATCCACTTTCACACAAATGTGGATCCCTAAACAGCTTTTGTCATGTTTTCACTCTCACATGTTTGTTTCTGTCTTGGGGCCCAAACCATCTTGGGTTCCAAAATCTGCTCCCTAAGTGTGTTTGCAGGTATGCTTGGTAGCCGGGAACAAAATGATGAAACGGGAATAGCTACTCCAGGCATATGACAAGAGGCAGGGCCAAAAATTCTAAAAGCTGAAGGAGATTGGAGGCCTTGTCAACATTCTGATGCAACACCAAGGGTAAAAAATAAATCAGTCAGGTAAGGCAGGTAAGTGAATTACCTTCAGAATTGAGAAAGTCATATTGACTCAGGGCATTAAGTTGTAGTTGATTCTCAATTCTCTAGATTATATACACCTGACTTTCATGAAATAAACTCTCTGAAAAAGGATAAAATGTTAATGACTTGGGTGCATAAACTTGAAATGATTGCATACTTGCTTTATGTATCATTGTTGCATAGTCTGCATTTAGTTAGTTGAAAGCATTGCATAGCATATTGTTGCATCTTGGTGTCTGGGGGAGATGAGAGCTAAGTTCAGTACATTGAATCTTTTTCACTCCTCATAGTCCCCATTCAATTCATTCATATTCTTTGACATCAGATGCTCTTGGACCTTAATGCCTATTGCTATCATTTCCCTATCACCTTCTGGTTTAGTACATTGAGCTGTGGTTATTGTAATTTTTCATTTATAAGAATCACACTTGCAAATTGAAAGGAACTAAAGGTTTAACTTTTATAAATTGAAGAGTTAGGTGTCTGCACTTCAGAATTTGAGATAAAAGAAAACCTTTATAGCTCTTAATCTCTGTCTCATGGTTAGAATAGAAAAAGTTTTTTTTTAATGCCTGAACGTGTTAAACTGGAAATGTCTAGAAAAGGTGAATAAGAGTGTGTACTATTTTTTAAATAATCACTCTAAAAGAAATCAGGGCAGCAGTAATAAGATCATCAATGTAAAGAGCTGAACACGGTGATAGAGCAATGGCTAAATTGCATTGAGAAACTGTGATCTCCTCCAAAGAAGCAGGAGAATTCATGAGTCATGAAGTGCTTCAGGCGATCTCTGTTCATAGGGTCAAATCTATAGGGGGAGTCTTCACCAAGTAACAGAGGGTACTGGCCTTTGATCAAGGTGTACCCTTCATGTCAAAGGTGAAAATTGTTCCTTGTAGGTCTTGATCTGAAATAGATCTAGTAGTTTATGCCGAGTAACTGGGGGTACCTGCCTCTGATCAAGGTGTACACCTAATGTCAACCGCATAAATGCCACTGGTCTATTCACTTAGCTCAGTTTCTGAAAATTAAAAGGTGAAAAACAAACTACTGTAACCCTTTGAAATCAAAAGTCATTGAGTGTAAAATGTTTTTCTCAATACATATTCAAGTTGCCTTTCTTGAACTTCCATGGTTAATCACAAAGGGTATTGTTTCTGACTTATCTATTAAAACCATGTGCCCTAGATTCATTGCTATAAATGGAGTCTATAACTCTTTTTCAGTGGTCAGCTGCTTTACTCTATATTTATCACTGTTAAACCTGAATTCTTTCAAGACTGTATATTGCTGATTCTTATGCTTTAACAGTTGTTTATAATCATGCTTACTTTATGAACCAATGCTTCAGCTGTTGTGTAGTGACCCCTTACCTTATTCATGTTCTTTCTCTCCTATCTTCATATGTGTTTCATCCGTTCATATTCCTTTCTCAAAGGGGGAGAAACAATGCAGGGGTAGTTATACATTCAGGGGGAGAATGGGTTGTTCTAAGGGAAATCTGCATGTTTACTGCATTTAGCATTCATGATGTGCCATTAAGGGAGAGAGAGTCCTTCATGACTTAGTCAATGGGGGAGACTTTCATCCAATCATTGCATGCATATTTGTATTTCTCATCTCAAATTATTTTCTTTTTGATGAAGTCAAAGGGGGAGAATAGTTTGACATGAGTCAATTGACTCATAGTGTTGCCATCATCAAAAAGGGGGAGATTGTTGTGCCCCTTGTGCCTTGATGATGCAGTGATGTTTTGATGATAGTAACATTAGTGTCATCACTTGATTAATCTTAAATTGAGTGCTTGATCTGAATGCACGATGCCTTGATGATATTTTAGCTGATGTGCATAAATTATTTTGTGCATGCATTTAAGGTCTATGCATTTCCCTGTTTGCATCGGTGCATGCATCACATTAGCCATAGTCAGTGCATCCTGCGTCTCACTCAACGTCTCATGTGCATACGCAAAGTCTGTACAGCCAGTGCATCCTTTGATTCAAAGTCCATATATTGCCCTGTAAGTCTGTACATCGTCTAATTGCTCATGACGTCTTGGCTAAGTCTATACATTGCACCGTCTCACTTAGCGTCTCACTTGAGCATTTAAAGTCTGTACATCTGCTTGAGCATTTAAAGTCTGTACAGCCAATGCATTTCATGTCTCGTGAACATCCGTCTCATTTAGCGTCTCATGGTGTGTCTCACATAGCGCTTCAAGTCTGTACAGGGTAAGTCCATGCATCCTATTTTAATGTACTCTGCTGATATGTTTATGTTGTAGTTCAGCAAGTCTGTACATCGTCAGCACTCTTCAAACGGCATAGTCCATGAATTCATCACAAGTTTGCACATTGCTTGTAGATTGCACAAAGTCTGCACATTCCTTGTTGTTATGTCCATGCGTCATGTTAGCAAGTCTGCACACTAATAGCATATAAGTGCATTCATCTTTCAATGTGCATACTTCACCTTATGCATAATGCAAACTGCATCTCATGCACTTAAAGTCTATACACTCTTTATGTCTCCATCACATGCACACAAAGGCTGTATACTTGTGAATGTAATGTCTGTACATTCATTCTCATTGTACGCACTTTCTCTTATATGCACACTGCATCTAGTGCATCAAGCCTGTACAGGCCATGACTCATTTAACGTACAGACTCGATGCATTCAGTTCTTCATGTCAGTTAAGTCTCTACTGATAACAATCTGTTATTACAGAGCTGCTGCTTAAGGAGGTTAATGATGCACGTGATCCAAGAATAGAAGATGGCCCTGATCGTAACACGTGGAACCACTGTGCTGAAATGCTGCCACGTGGACTAAGGCCTCTGGGTGGGAATCATGGAGACCACACGTCCTATCTGTGCTGCTGCTATATAAAGAGGACTTCTCCATCTGGAGAAGACTGATCGTGATAGAAGGAGCAGAAGCAGAGAGATAGCCTCCACGATCCAGAAGAAGAGAAAAGAAAGAATCAGAGAGTGAGAAGAGAAAGAAGAAGAGAAGAAGACAAGAGAGTCTGAAGAGTTTCATCAGAGTTTGTTCCTCAGATCTTTGGTTCAAAACCAGATCTGAGGTTGCCTAATTGTTTGAGCTTTATTCCCTGCAGGGATATATTTTGTGCTTTATCGTATACAACTTTCAGTTGCTGTTTTATTTCCCATTTGTGTTTTCTTTTAAACCTTTCTTCAAGCTGTTTGTCAGCGGAGCAAGCTGTGTTGCTCAACGTTTGCAGTGGAGGATTCCACTGGACGGGTTAAGCTGTAGTCCCCAGCGGTTGGCAAAGCTGTAATGCCCAGCGGTCAAGTTGTGAGTCAACGGATGGCTAAGCTGTATTGCCCAACGGAAGCAAGCTGTGATGCTCAGCGGTTGTAGGCAAGCTGTGAGGCCCAACGGTTCAAGCTGTGAGTCAGCGGAATCCACACTCGGGTTTGAGTGTGGGGTGGACGTAGGTCTGGAGGACCGAACCACCTAAAAAACTCATGTCTACTGTGTGATTGCTTTGTGGTTTGCATCGCTTCTTCATTCTTGTACATTGCACAGTAGATGACTATTTAGGACGGTTCTTTAGAAGTTCTGGCTGGTCTTTGCTTTGTGCCCTCTATCTGTTTAGCAGAAGTTCTTATATTCCGCACTTGAATCTGCTGCAGTAATTTTTATCGGGTGACTGATCTATTCACCCCCCTCTAGATCGCCTTAAGCATCACAATAGAGGAGTGGGCGACCGAGGCCAAACCAAAGTCGGCCGAGGCAGAGAAACGATCGGTGGAGGCCGAGTGATGGGGACATCACCTCCCCTGCCCACGTTCACAGCTCGTCTCCTCGCCCCGGTTGCATCCGGCATGGTTTAGTCATTTAATTTTGAGTCCTATGTAATTTTATTTGAGTCATTTGATGTATTTTCCCTTTTATTTGAGTCATGTTCCTAGGTCTTGCATTTATTTTCCAAAGTTTGAGTGTCATTAGATTCTATAATGTGCTATTGGGCCCAATTCTTCGGGCTTGGCCCATGAGCCCCCCCTATCCCTTCGGTTATTTGTTATTGAGTCTTTTGTAAGGGACTTATTGTAAAATGTGGGTTTCCTATATATAGGGCCCCATTTCTTTCATTTGGAGGGAATGAATCAATCAATGAAAAAAATGCCATTTGAGAGTCCAAAGCTTAGTTTAGTGGAGTGATTCCAACATTTTTTGGGTGAGAAACCCTAGGAGAGAGATTCCCCACCCTTCCCTCTCTTAATCCCTCTTTTTCACTCCACTTTCTCTCTCCTCATCACCCAATTTCGAATTTTCTTCTCTCTCCTCCCTTCCCAACCACCTCAACCCCCACCTACCATCATTAAAGCCCTCCACTTCCCCATGGCCTCCATTACTCCACCCCCCTAGTCCCAAGGAGATCCCTCACCATTCCAACACCACTTTCCCCATTCCAACACAATCAACCCCTTCCCCACACAACCCCACAACTTCCAATGCCATTTCAAATTTGAAATCCACCCTTCCCTCCACTCACTTGTGCCCCCCCTCACCTTCTCCTCTCACCCACCTTCCCAAATTCGTAGCTCCTCCTCCCACCACCTGTTAGACCCCCTTCCAGATCCCATTCTTCTCTTCCCCCACCTTAGAACACCCCCTCCTACACCCCCTCACAGCCCGGGCTTTCCCCACACTCATCCACCCCCATTTCCCCTCCCATATACCCCATTCCCCCCCATCATCATCAACCTACAGCTCTCAACTGAAGATCTACAGTAGACCAGCAACTTGCAGCGGCCACCACGACCTCCTCTGGACGATTTTGAAGACCCAAGAGCCATCATCGGAAGCGTCTGCCAGTTGCCTTCGCAACCGAAGTGGTTTCATCTTCTTCCGATCTCGAGTCGTGCAGGAGGTCCATTCTCCCACAGCTGCGCGGTTTTGCCTCGGCTGAGGACCTGAGCCGGCTTAGAAGCTCTGCAACGACCAGCCCCGAAGGAATCAGTCCTCAATTCCTTCTTCAAAGTTCTTCATCAGCCTGTCTACTTTCAGAATAAAGAAGCGGAAGCCATTCAGCATCCGGCAACAGAAGTTACCAATTTTCTTCCACGGTCGCGCGGCTCTGCCTTCCCCAGTCTGCATCGACACCTCCTCACTCTTATGGCTCCACAGATCGTCTCCGTTCTCTTCTGGTGTCCCCGTTTCTTTTTCTGCAAAGAGGACTCACCCACGGTTCTAACTACGCTAACGGCATCAAATTTGGAGTTCGGGAACGGCCAGGACAGCCTCTGCATCCTACTGTTGGTGACCTGCCCCTGCTAGTCCAAGAAACAGAGGCCCTGTTCAAGCTTCTGCCCCGACCTGCAGCGACTCCAGAAGAAATTACAAAAATTCTGAGGCATTCCCCTTCCTGTTACGAAGATTTCGCTGCCAGTGTCGCCATTAGCAAAATTCTTGAGCAAGATCTACAATAGTAACACCGACCCTCTGTCCTAGTTTACAGACAGCAGGCAGATTCGGCGTCCACCCTTGTTCCTCATTCTTTGCTTTGGTTTCCCCACCCTGCTTGGCCGGCTGAAGGCCCCTCCCTGCGTGGAGGTAGTATTGATGTAATATCATTAACCCCCACCCCAAGTTTCCCCTCCTACGAGAGGTGTAGTGGTGTACTTTGTTTGGGCAGGTCAAGCGACATCGCCGCGGCGGTGGGGATCCACTCGCCTCCCCGCTCGCCCTCGTCTCCGACCGGGACCGGTTTCTTCAAACCGGTTGAGTAAGTGCTCAAACCTTCACTCCACTTAGTGCTTATCTTTCAATATTAGTTCTTAATTCTGCTGGTTATGCGAGTGAGAGCCCGATCCTCAAGCCCCGTTGTCTTGAGTGATCACCATGGGAAGAGTGCAACCGGTGCCTTCGGCACTTCGTCGGCCCCGTTGAATTGGGCTTCCAAATCCATTGGGAATCAAATCTTGGCCTTGCTGGCCCTCTACCAGCAAGGGCCCAACCCCACATCCTCACCTTGGCATTGCCAAGTTACCCCGGGCTTGGGTGAGCGACGATAGAGCGGTGGCCCAATTCGGCCCATTTGAATGCGATTGTGCTTGCTTGCATTAGGTCCAAAGTTGTGTCACATCAAGTGGTATCAGAGCAAGTCATTGACTTGTCTCTACAAGTCAAGTCCTAGGGCATGCTTGCATTCTTATCCGAACCGTGCATTGTCAACCCATCATTGTTAACGTTGAGTCTTGGGTCACATGGCCCCTATCCCAATCATATCACATGCATGCTTACCTAATGGAGAGCCCGTAGAAATTGATTTCATTGACCTAGAATCTGAAAATTAGGTGTCCCCCGATATCATTACCTCTCTTTATAGGACCGGACAAATTGTGCACAATGGAGACCAAGTCTTTATTGAATTCCATAAATGGTTCGGGAAGACTAAGTATTTGGATGGGGCTTGGTGTCAAAAGGGAACATTGGCGGGTCCATGTATAATCCTAGGTAAGAAATGGTTAGATGAAAGGAATGCCGACATCGACCCAACATGTCGGACTTGCCTAGTGCATCCGCCACACCTTTCGGGAACCTTTAAATTCAACAACCTTATATTCTCCCACCCGCGGGAATCCCGCCCTTGTTCACCACCCCGGGTGCACCATACTCCGGACATCATCACCCCACCATCAAAGAACCTTCCCGCTCCATTAGCTTTGGAAGAAGTAGTCCACACCACAACCATAGGTCCCCATACCCAATTGGGCCCCATGACCAACTCTCCACCTAGGCCCATGGTAACCCTCACCACTACCTCTCCATCACCCCCAAAAGGGGACACTCCTCCCAAAACCAATCAACCGAAACCCCTTCAACCCACCCATCTTCCTCTCCCTACCCCAATCCTATCCCAACCTAAGCCTCCAATACTTCCACTCCCAAACCCCACACTACCAATCCCAAACCAAGTTTCCCTTTACCCTCCACCCCGGGAGCACCACACACCAACCCTCATCACCCCAAAAGACCCTCTCACCTCCTTGGTAGAAGAACTCATACCCAATTCAATAGTTGAGGACACTCCAAACCCACTCCCCACCTTGGAGGAAACCCAAGTCCAAGTTGAGAAAGAAACATCACACGATGGTCCTCACCTTACATCACCCTCTCTAGTTGGGACCAAGCTCATCTTAGGAGAACCCATTGTTAGTTGGCTAAAGGAGAGCCCAATTAGAGAGATCCGGGCCCATGTTTTCCCTCCCATAGAACAAGACCTTCCCTTAGTGCCCTTCTTCTCCTATCACATCACAATCCAAGCATCCTATCAAGTGGAGACCTTAGAGGACCTTCTCAAGGGCATAGCATGGCAATTAGAGATGACTAGCATGTTGACCCCTATGGTAGAACAACCTAGGAGCCTTAGCCTCCTACACCTATGCATAGGGTCTATCACCTCGGTTTGCACCATTGGTTGCTACACTAGCGACCTCCTTCTATTCCTCCCTACACCCGATGAGCCCAACCTTCTCCTAGATTTAGAGCTTCTTATCTCGGGTAGAAAGTCAAGCCCTCCACTCATGGCTGACCCACTTGCCAAGAACATTGGCCCAACTATCATGGAGAAGGATGACTTAGCACCTTTTGAGGATCTTGAGGACATGGAGTTCCTCCCCCTAGTTAACCCATTTTATGATCCATATGATCCATTCCAATGGGAGTCAAGAGACTCGTGTGACCCAAACACTTTATCCACCACCCACCTTTCCCTAAACCAACTCATAATGTTTGACCCAATTCACTCCATCTTAGACCCGGGTTACTCCTTGGGAGCCATAACCTTGGACCACATATCCCTAGGTAATAAGGTTGTGCCCCACCCCATGATGACCACCTTCTTAGATCCATTCGATCCTTTCCAATGGGAGTTCAAAGGTTGTCCCACACCTATACACATGGAAGTCACCTTTGGGAAAAGCATGCATGTGTCTAGGCTTACCATACCCCTTGGCATGAACACTATGTTGGGTCCATTCATTCATATCACCCACATGTCAAGTAGAAAGTATGAGTGGTCCACATTCGGATGTCATGGTCCTCCTTCATTCATCATGGATCTTAAGCATGTCAAAAGCATCTACGGATGTCCGGGTCCCCCCACATTCATCACCACTTTGCATGATAGGTTCACCTACGGGTGCCCCGGCCCACCTAGGCTCACCAAAGTCTACATGACAACATTGCATGATAAGTCCACATATGGTTGCCCCGGCCCTCCAAAATCCATCAAAGTCTTCTTGGCATCAAAGCATGATCGGTCTACTTTTGATTGCCCAGGTCCACCCATCACCCCTAGAATGTCAACATTCACGAAATCGCATGAAAGCCTTTGCAAGCACATAAGCAAAAAGAATGAGGCTTATAAGAGGCGGGCCGACTCTCATCGGCGTCACCGAGACTTCCATGAGGGTGACTTTGTGATGGTAAGGACGGAGAGGCTCTCCCCGGGAGCCAACTCTAAACTGAGGCCACGTGGGGCTGGTCCCTTCCAGGTCTTGAGGCGCATTGGTGCAAATGCCTACGAGTTAGATCTCCCTGAGGAGTATGGAATAAGTCCCACATTCAATGTCACCGACCTAGTGCCATATAAGGGACCCACGGTGGTACCTAGTGAGAGATTGAGCCTATTCCTCTGTTGAGAGAGCACCCACCCGTGAGGAGAGATCACCAGCCAAGAGAGCCCAGCGTGAACAAATTGAACAAATATTGGATGAACAAGTCACTACCACTCGGAGCAAGGTATACGAGCGCTATCTCGGCAGGTGGATGGATCAGTCTCGTTCGGAAGACTTGAGGGCAGTACCACTTCTACACCCTCCAAGGAGGGAAGGACACTTACTCGACGGAGTCGAGTTCTCCGCACCCCGGGAGTATGATGGGGACATCACCTCCCATGCCCACGTTCACAGCTCGTCTTCTCGCCCCGGTTGCATCCGGCATGGTTTAGTCATTTAATTTTGAGTCCTATGTAATTTTATTTGAGTCATTTGATGTATTTTCCCTTTTATTTGAGTCATGTTCCTAGGTCTTGCATTTATTTTCCTAAGTTTGAGTGTCATTAGATTGTGTAATGTGCTATTGGGCCCAATTCTTCGGGCTTGGCCCATGAGCCCCCCTACCCCTTCGGTTATTTGTTATTGAGTCTTTTGTAAGGGACTTATTGTAAAATATGGGTTTCCTATATATAGGGCCCCATTTCCTTCATTTGGAGGTAATGAATCAATCAATGAAAAAAATGCCATTTGAGAGTCCAAAGCTTAGTTTAGTGGAGTGATTCCAACATTTTTTGGGTGAGAAACCCTAGGGGAGAGATTCCCCACCCTTCCCTCTCTTAATCCCTCTTTTTCACTCCACTTTCTCTCTCCTCATCACCCAATTTCGAATTTTCTTCTCTCTCCTCCCTTCCCAACCACCTCAACCCCCACCTACCATCATTAAAGCCCTCCACTTCCCCATGGCCTCCATTACTCCACCCCCTAGTCCCAAGGAGATCCCTCACCATTCCAACACCACTTTCCCATTCCAACACAATCAACCCCTTCCCCACACAACCCCACAACTTCCAATGCCATTTCAAATTTGAAATCCACCCTTCCCTCCACTCACTTGTGCCCCCCCTCACCTTCTCCTCTCACCCACCTTCCCAAATTCGTAGCTCCTCCTCCCACCACCTGTTAGACCCCCTTCCAGACCCCATTCTTCCCTTCCCCCACCTTAGAACACCCCCTCCTAGACCCCCTCACAGCCCGGGCTTTCCCCACACTCATCCACCCCCATTTCCCCTCCCATATACCCCATTCCCCCCCATCATCATCAACCTACAGCTCTCAACTGAAGATCTACAGCAGACCAGCAACTTTCAGCGGCCACCACGACCTCCTCTGGACGATTTTGAAGACCCAAGAGCCATCATCGGAAGCGTCTGCCAGTCGCCTTCGCAACCGAAGTGGTTTCATCTTCTTCCGATCTCCGAGTCGTGCAGGAGGTCCATTCTCCCACAGCTGCGCGGTTCTGCCTCGGCTGAGGATCTGAGCCGGCTTAGAAGCTCTGCCACGACCAGCCCCGAAGGAATCAGTCCTCAATTTCTTCTTCAAAGTTCTTCATCGGCCTGTCTACTATCAGAATGAAGAAGCGGAAGCCCATTCAGCATCCTG
This sequence comes from Amorphophallus konjac, assembly GCA_022559845.1. Classification (NCBI taxonomy): domain Eukaryota; kingdom Viridiplantae; phylum Streptophyta; class Magnoliopsida; order Alismatales; family Araceae; genus Amorphophallus; species Amorphophallus konjac. Next base: position 123,595,733 of record CM040127.1, on the reverse strand, counting down.
GAACAGAAGTTACAAATTTTCTTCCACGGTCGCGCGGCTCTGTCTTCCCCAGTCTGCATCGACACATCCTCACTCTTCTGGCTCCACAGATCGTCTCCGTTCTCTTCTGGTGTCCCTGTTTCTTTTGCTGCAAAGAGGACTCACCCACGGTTCTAACTGCACTGACAGCATCAAATTTGGAGTTCGGGAGCGGCCAGGACAGCCTCTGCATCCTACTGTTGGTGACCTGCCCCTGCTAGTCCGAGAAACAGAGGCCCTGTTCAAGCTTCTGCCCCGACCTACAGCGACTCCAGAAGAAATTACAAAAATTCTGAGGCATTCCCCTTCCTGTTACGAAGATTTCGCCGCCAGTGTCGCCATCAGAAAAATTCTAGCAAGATCTACAATAGCAACACCGACCCTCTATCCTGGTTCGTAGACAGCAGGCAGATTCGACGTCCACCCTTGTTCCTCGTTCTTTGCTTTGGTTTCCCCACCCCGCTTGGCCGGCTGAAGGCCCCTCCCTGCGTGGAGGTAGTATTGATGTAATATCATTAACCCCCACCCCAAGTTCCCCCTCCTGCGAGAGGTGTAGTGGTGTACTTTGTTTGGGCAGGTCAAGCGACACCGCCGCGGCGTGTGGGATCCACTCGCCTCCCCGCTCGCCCTCGTCTCCGACCGGGACCGGTTTCTTCAAACCGGTCGAGTAAGTGCTCAAACCTTCACTCCACTTAGTGCTTGTCTTTCAATATTAGTTCTTAATTCCGCTGGTTATGCGAGTGAGAGCCCGATCCTCAAGCCCCGTTGTCTTGAGTGATCACCGTGGGAAGAGTGCAACCGGTGCCTTCGGCACTTCGTCGGCCCCGTTGAATTGGGCTTCCAAATCCATTGGGAATCAAATCTTGGCCTTGCTGGCCCTCTACCAGCAAGGGCCCAACCCCACATCCTCACCTTGGCATTGCCAAGTTACCCCGGGCTTGGGTGAGCGACGATAGAGCGGTGGCCCAATTCGGCCCATTTGAATGCGATTGTGCTTGCTTGCATTAGGTCCAAAGTTGTGTCACATCACCGAGGAGCGGGCGGCCGAGGCGGAGCCAGAGAAGGTCGAGCTTGCCGACAGGATGGGACTGGCCGGGGCGGAGGCGATCGAGCAATACAGGGGCTCAGAGGCCTACCGGGCCGACCTGCAGGAAGCTGCCCTTCCCTACTATGAGTCAACACTTCGCCGAGGCATCCGCAAGGGGTTTAAGCAGGGTTACCGCTGGGTAGTAGCTTATGTCGGGGAACAAGATTTTGGGATCGACTTCCCCTCTGGCCAACGCTATGACTCTGACATGTCATCTTCCAACTCCTCTGCGTCGGGCGGGAAAGATCCAGAGGGATCTTCTCTTGAGGGGTCGCCAACTCCGGCTCTCTCGGGAGGGCTCGCAACCGAGGTAGTTCCCGCGAAGGTGGGGTCAGTGCCAGGGCCGGACGTCACCGAGGGCGCCGGGGGCGAGACACCTGCGCCTTCCACTTTTGAGCTTCAAAGTGGGCCCTAGGCCTATGTATCGTCTTGTTTTGCCTCCTTATTTTGTTTGCTTCTTTTTCTTTTCCAAAAAAGGACTTCCTCTTTATAAGGTAACAAATAAAATCTTACTTGCTTCTTACTATACTTGCCATGATTTGACCAGTGTATCTGCAGCAGTTGGAAAGTGCCGATACACCCTACGTGGTTTTTGCACGCTGGTTAGGCGAGCCTCTGCCCGGGTGTCTTTTTGTTTAATTACGCTTTGAATGCTTGGCCGCTTCGTGTGTCCCGCTGAGGCGGAAGACGAGAAGTTTCAGGTGGCAGTTCATTGGGGGAAATTCCTTTGGCGTGTTTTCGAGGAGGGAGTTGTTTAAGGCGAGTAGCCTCCCTTTGACTATAAAAGACTGAAGGGCGTCCCCTCCTCTCCATCGCTTAGGATTTTCCCTAACAGTCTTTCCTCGCCCCTTCTTCACGTTGCGTTGTGCCGTTGCATTCGGAGCATGGAGGAAGATCCAGATGAGGGGGCTATCGATGGCAGGGGGTAGGGAGTTCCTGCTGCTTCGGACTTGAAAAGGAGTCAATGGTCGGCGGGCGGACTTGAAAAGGGGTCGACGCGCGGAGGCGTGAGGTTTACCCTTTATCAGTTCCGGCGACGCTTGCAGGGGGGGCGAGATGGAGGGCGGATGGGGGCATCAGACATCCCTGATGCCCATCCCTTCCTGTTCACCTCCCGGATGGGAAGAGGCAGACAACTAGGCCCCTTCCCCTCCGGGCCTTGCCCTGCCTCCTCGTCCAGCTCTGTTGGTTTCTTTTTCTTTCTGGCAGCCTCTTTTTCCCTCTTCTGCTCTTCCTTTCATTCACTCTTCGGAGGGTGCTTGCTCTCTGTACGTTCCAAAGAGTTGGCAGGTTGGAAGAGAGGAGGCCTTCATAGGCGTTCCCTCTTCCCCAGCCTCTGTCAACTTGGAAGGTAGCCTTCCCCTCCGCAGTCCCTTCAGTCCCCTTTGTCATGGGCCACCCGAGCCAATTGGGTCGACAGCCTTTTATCCGAGCCAGTTTCTACGCGAGGCAGAGTCAGTAGCTGGACGCAAGGAGATCAAACGTGTCAGCCGAGCAATGGCCTTTTGCAGTGGTGCCAGATGGATTTTTTGCTTTCTGTTGTGTAATGTATTGGCTTTTGCCTTTCTGATGTACCAACAATCGTTTGAATGAAAAGGACAAAATTTTATTCCACTCAAATTGTTTGCACAACTTCAAAAGTAGAACTTGCGTAGTGTGACTGCATTCCATGTCCGAGGGATGGGTTCCCCTTCCATTGTAGATAGCCGGTATGCTCCTTTCCCGAGCGTCTCGACCACTCGGTAGGGGCCTTCCCAGTTAGGGGATAGCTTGCCCGCCGCCTCTAGTGGTCGAGAGGCTTCGGCTTTCCTAAGGACGAAGTCTCCCGGTTGGAAGTGTCTGTCTTGGACTTTGGCATTGTAGTATCGAGTGAGGCGGCAATGGTACTCCGTTGCTCAGATGCTGGCAATCTCTCAGAGTTCATCTGCTAGGTCGAGGTTCTCGAGTAATTTTTGCGATCTCCAACGGAATTGGCGAGAAGTAGATGACTCGAAGGGAGGGATTGGCGATCTCCAACGGAATGACGGCGTCGGTGCCATATACCAACTGGAAAGGACTCTCACCGGTTACCGTTCTGGGAGTCGTTCTGTGGGACCAAAGTACGCTAGGCAGTTCCTCGAGCCAGTTGCCCTTGGCCTTGCCGAGTCTAGTCTTTATGCCTTTTAAGATAGTCTTATTGGCATTCTTGACTAGCCCGTTGGCCTGAGGGTGGGCGACCGAAGTGAAGTGGTTGCGAATACCTAGGTCGGCACATCTGTCTCAGAAATAACGAGAGTCAAATTGTCGACCGTTATCGCTCACTATCACCCGGGGGATGCCGTAACAACAAATGATTGACTTCTAGACGAAACTTCAGACGACTGTCTCGGTGATCCTTGGCGTGGCTTTGGCCTCGATCCACTTGGTAAAGTAGTCAATGGCGACGATGATAAACTTCTTCTGGGCCTGACCCGTAGGGAACGGCCCAAGAAGGCCGATCCCCCACCGAGCGAAGGGGTATGGCTCGGTCAGGGTGATGAGCTCCGTAGCCGGTTGATGGACTAAGTGGTCGAATTGATGCCATCGGTCGCACTGTTGCATGTAGGCCGTGCAGTCGCGCTGCAGAGTGGGCCACCAGTAACCCTACTGTAGCAAGATCCGGGTGAGTGACCTTCCTCCTGAGTGCGCTCCGCACAGGCCTTCCTGAATATATTGGATAGCTTGGTTGGCTTCGTCGGGGCCGAGACACTTCTGGAGGGGACCGGAGAAAGATCTCCGGTAGAGAGTGTCGTCTAGAACGATGAAGCGTCGGGCTTGGTATTTCAATCTGCGGGCCTCTCGAGGGTCGGAAGGCTCTTGAGAGTCCCGGAGCCACAACAGGTAGGGGGTGCGCCAGTCGCTCGGAATGGCTGAGTCAACAGTAAGGAGCTCCGAGTCAATGATCGGGCGCTCTAGCTCTTCAAGGAGGATCGATCGGGTACCTTCGGGGTCGAGAGAGGAGGCCAGCCGAGAGAGGGCGTCCGCTCGGGAGTTTTCCTCTCGAGCTATTCGGACTACCTCGAATCTCTCGAACTGTTGGGCCTGGTCTCTGACTAGTTGGAGGTATTTGATCATTGGTGCCTCTCGAGCTTCGTACTCACCGTTGACTTGGCTAGCGACCAGCTGGGAGTCAGTATGGATTTTGACTCGCTCAGCCCCTAACTGTCGGGCCATGCACGCTCCCGAGATAAGGGCCTTGTACTCGGAAGCGTTGTTGGATGCCTGAAAGTTGAACTTCAAGGCGTATTGCAGTTCTGCTCCTTCGGGGGACTTCAAGAGGATTCCGACACCACTACCGACCGAGTTGGAGGATCCATCAACGAACAATTCCCAGGTCGGCCCGGGCGCGGACGGGGATCTTTCTTCAGTCGGGATGGTGCTTTCGGCGATGAAGTCGGCGAGCGCTTGGCCTTTCACAACTGAGCGCGGCCGAGAGGATATATCATAGGCCCCAAGGATAATGGCCCATTTGACGAGTCGTCCCGAGGCTTCGGGTTGGGCCATGATCTTCTTCAATGGTTCACCGGTTAGCATGGTGATGGGGTGACCCTGGAAATAGGGCCGGAGGCGCTTGGCGGAGGTAACCAACACTAGCACGAGTTTATCGGTTGCGGTGTACCTCCTTTCAGCCTCGTTGAGCACCTTGCTAGTGTAGTAGACCGGCCTCTGACTTAGAGTCATTTTTGACAAGGATCGAGCTAATCGTCGATGTTGTTGCCGAGAGATAGATCAGCAAGACTTCACCCAGAACGGGCTTGGAGAGCACCGGGGGCGAGGCCAAGAACTCCTTGAGCTCGGTGAATGCTCTCTGGCATTCCTCATCCCATTCGAATGTAGAAGATGCCAATTTGGGCCCCCTCAACAGCTTGAAGAAGGGCAAGCATCGTTCGGCCGAACGGGACAGGAACCGGCTGAGAGCGGCGGCACGCCCAATTAGGCGTTGGTCGTCCTTGATGCAGGTGGGCAGGCGCATGTCCTGGATGGACTGGACTTTGTAGGGGTTGGCCTCAATCCCACACTGAGTGACTAGAAAACCCAGGAACTTCCAGGATCTCACTCCGAAGGCACACTTGGCAGGATTGAGCTTCATGGTGTACCTCAGGAGGGTGTCGAAGGTCTCAGTGATGTCGGTGAAGTGGTCTTCAGCCTTGGGGGTCTTGATGAGCATATCGTTGATGTAGGCCTTGACGTTCCGACCTAGCTGTCCTTCAAACATGTGGTTGACCAACCTCTGGTACGTGGCTCCGGCATTTTTCAACCCGAAAGGCATCCGGGTGTAGTAGTATACGCCGTAGTCGGTGATGAAGGCGGTCTTCTCGACATCTTCTGGATCCATTCTGATCTGGTTGTAACTTGAATAGGCGTCTAGGAAGCTGAGTATCTCATTGCCCGAGGATGAGTCAACCAATTAGTCGATGCTCGACAACGGATAACAGTCCTTAGGGGTGGCCTTATTCAGGTCGGTGAAATCCACGCACATCCGCCACTTGCCTGAAGCTTTCTGTACCAGAACGACGTTGGCTAGCCACGTCGGGTACAGGACCGGCCTAAAAAGGCCAGTCTCTTGCCCCTTGGTGACATGCGCCTTGATGATCGCCTGTTTCTCCGGTGCATGCTTCCTCTTGCGCTGCTGTACGGGCTTCACGGCGGGGTCGAGGTTAAGCTTGTGCATTACAGTCTCCTCTGGTATCCCAGAGAGTTGATCATTAGCCCAAGCAAAAAATCGGATGTACTCAGAAAGGAACTTTTTATATTACTGTTGAACCTCAGACGGTAGGTCGGCTCCGATCTTTACTCCTAGGGCCGGGTCATCGTTTAGGAAAACCGCCAGTAATTCCCCACCAGGTTCGGTGGTTGCGGATTTATCCTCGACTCCCCGGGGGCCCTTGTCCTTCCCGTCTGGCCTTGTGGGCTCTACCGAGATATTGTAGCACCTTCTGGCCGCGGCCTGGTTACCTCGGACTTCCCCAAACCCGTTTTTGGTGGGGAACTTCATTTTCTGGTGATAGGTAGATGGCATCGCTTTTATTCGGCTGAGGATTCCCTGGCCGAAGATGGCGTTGTATGCTATCATACCTTTAATCACTATGAAGTCCACCATGACCGTAACAGTTTTGGGTGGGGTGCCGAGGGTAACCGGCAGGCTTAGGGCTCCCTCGGGATAGGTGGCCAGGCCATTGAACCCAAGAGAGGGGTTCGGATCGGGCGGAGTTTGGATGGTTCCTCCCCCATCTTAAGGAAACAATCATAAGACAGTACATCAGGGGCACTCCCATTGTCAACTAGAATCCTATCTACGTTACAATGGTTTATCGTAGCCGAAATCACGAGGGCGTCGTCATGCGGGGTGCTCAGCCCTTCCAGCTCTCGGTCGGAGAAGACTATGACCTGGGGCTCACTCGGCGGGGCCTTGGGAGGCTTTATGGCTCGGCTCACCCGCTCGGCATGACGCTTCCTTCCTCGGCTGCTGTCGCCGCCTGATGCTGCTTCTCTAGAGATGACATTGATGTGTACCCCATGGGGGGCATTGTCGATCTCCTCTGGGGCGCCTCGGTCTTCTTTACGCTCGGCTATGAACCGAGCTAGATGTCCCTGACGGATGAGGTGCTCAATCTCATCCTGGAGCTGGTGGCAGTCGCCACTGTGGTGCCCGTGATCGCTGTGGAACAAGCAGTGCTTGTTGCGATTACGGTTCTTCGATCTCATTGGCTCGGGTTGGGGGAGGAGGCCCGTAGATCTAGTAGACTGGCGTGTCTAGTGGGGTGTACCGCTCGTACTTCCGTGACGGTTCCTTACGTTCCCCATCGCGGTTCCGCCTTTTCCCCACACCAGAGCTTGGCTCGGAAGCCCACTTCTTGTCCCCCTCCCGACCCGAGCCGGTTGCGTCTCGACAAGCGTTGAGCACCTCTTCGCACTCGGCGTGGCGTAATGCCAGAGTCACTTGCTCGGCAAGGGTCGAGGGAGGGTGGAGGACAAGTTCGCGACGGAGATTCTCATCCCGAGTGCCCCCAGTAAGCACGGTTATGGCTGAGGCCACATCCAGGCAAGGGATTCTCAGGGCTTCCGACTTGAATCGGTGAATATAAGCCCGGAGTCTTTCCCCTTGCGCCTGTTTGAGGGTCAGGAGCCCCGCTACCGACCTTAGGGGGGCACTTCCGGCGAAACTCTCTATGAAGACTCGCCCAAATTGCTTGAAGTCTCGGATGGATCCGGGGGCGAGGGCCCGGAACCACGCCTGGGCGCCCTGGACAAGGGTGGTCGTGAAGGCTCGGCACTTGATGGCGTCCGACGCTCCATGCAAGGTCATCAAAGCGTTGAAGCTGTCGTAATGATCAGTCAGGTCACCCTGGCCGTCGTAGAGCTTGAAGGTCAGGATGGAGGTTCTGGGAGACACCTCTGCCTTCAAGATGTATTCGGAGAACGGGGATTTCTCCTCATCCTCCGGGAAAGAGGTCTTCTGCAGGGCGCGGAGGGCGTGCTCCTGTTCTGTGAAACGCCTTTCGAAATCTTGCAGTCGGAGGGATAACTCCGACTGTTTTCGTGTCGTGGGGCTGGGAGGAGCGTCCTGGTGATCCCCGGGAACATGGTCTCCGAGTTCGGATGTCGCGCCCCTAGGTTTTCCCCGCCTTGGTGTAGAGGAAGCCTCTTACTCAGAGGCGGAGCCTGCGAGGGTCCTCCAATCCTGTTGTGGATGATCTGCTAGCCGCGGAGAGTGAAGCGGTCTCCAGCGGTGTGCTGGGATGCATTTTCGCGGGGAGGGCTCCCTGACGGGGCGCGGGACCTTCCATCCTAGCCGCCTGGGTCCTCATGAGTTCCACGAGGATATCCAGTTTCGCGTTGAGGGCCTGGAAGGCTTCGGCGCCACCATTGAGCAGTAGCCCTACTGCCGCAGGAGGGGGTGGTGGTTCGTCGACGGGGCGTTGGTGTTGGAGGGGGGGTTCTGTGAGGCCCGAGAGGGGCCATCCGCTGCTGCTACCATGGCCTTTCCCCTGTCACCGGTGGACCTCCTCCCTGAGCTCCTTCGCACCATATTGGCTTCTCGTACGTTTCCCACAGACGGCGCCAGATGAAGAGGCAAGAACTCGCGCTGGTCCTGAGCGGGCAGTGGATCACCGGATAGTGAACTGCAAGAAAGGGAAATGGATCAGGGGGCCCTCCGATGCTTAAGTCAGTAGAGCTGTGGTGGGAGGAATATAGGGAGGAAGTAGCTTCTGCGCGAGATCCCTCTCCACCAGAAGGGTGAAGTGGTTCCTGCTCAGGAGTTTTGAGCGTGTGATTACCCTTACCTTTCGCCGGAGGGTATCCCTGGGTTAAATAGTGTGCCGTCTTTTGGAGTTCTGTAAGTCGAGGGGTTTCAGGTGGGGGTTACGTCCTCGACGTGGGCTTTTATTGCCTTATCGTGGGAGCGTTATCACCTTGGGGAGCTGGAGTCCCTCACCTTTATAAATTCCTGCCCACAGAGGACTCTTAACGGCTGCATGGATAAGCAATCGTCGGCCGTACCGAGCTCAGAGAGGCCAGCCCTATCCGGGCGGTAGGCTTAGCTCGGACGAAGATGGGTCGGATTGGTCGACATGCGCCTTCTTCCCCTGGGCGGAGAGATGGCTCGAGTATCGACCTTTCCTGTGACCTGACCGACGCCCGGGCCTTCCGAGCCTAGAGGCCACCTAGGAAGGTAGTATCCTCGAGCGAATCTTTTATTAGGCGTTCTGTCCTAAGTGGGCCCTGTGGGCTGTCACTTGGGCGAGTGTGGCCTTGTTTGGTCCTGATGGGCCTAGTTTGGCTGCTCATTGAATGGGCTGCATAAATCCCCCTCTCCAAGTGGGTTTTTCGAAACAAACTTAGTGAAGATGGGGTGGTTGTGAGGAATAAGGTAAGGTTAGTAGCCAAGGGCTACTCTCAAGAATTTGGTATTGATTTTGATAAATCTTTCGCACTTGTGGCTAGATTAGAAGCTGTTAGAATCTTACTTACTTATGCCTATCACAGGAACATCAAGCTATTTCAAATGGACGTGAAGAGTGCCTTCCTTAACGGGATTATCAAGGAAGAAGTGTACGTGGAACAACCACCGGGCTTCGAGGATGAAACATTTCCTGACCACGTGTACAGATTGGATAAGGCACTGTATGGTTTAAAACAGGCTCCCCGGGGATGGTATGATCGTTTAAGTTCATTTCTTTTTGATAATGGCTTCAAACGAGGTAATATAGATCAGACGTTGTTTACAAAAACTTTTGATGAACATTCTTTATGTTCAAGTTTATGTAGATGACATAATTTTTAGAGCCTCTAATTTTAAGATGAATGATGAATTTGCTAAACTCATGCAGGGAGAGTTTGAGATGAGCCTGATGGGAGAGCTCAACTTCTTCTTGGGATTGCAAATAAAGCAACTGGATGATGACATTTTCATCAACCAGAAGAAGTACACACAAGAAATCGTGAAGAAAGTCTAACTTGAGACTGCCAAACCCTTTGCAACATCTATGTCTACCTCACAGAAAATGGAAGAAGAAAAAGGTAACAAAGTCGATCAAAAACTATTTAGGGGTATGATTGGTTCATTGCTATATCTAACTGCTAGTAGGCCTGACATCTATTTTAGTGTCTGTCTCTGTGCATGATATCAATCTTGTCCTAGGGATTCTCATTTGTCAGCTATGAAAAGGATTTTCAGGCATTTGAATGGTACACCTGACCTTGGTTTGTGGTATCCAAAGAATAATTCATTTGATTTACATGCTTTCACTGACTCTGATTATGCTGGATGTAAAATGGATCGTAAAAGCACAAGCGGTCACTGTCAATTTCTAGGGGGCTGCATGGTTTCATGGGCCTCAAAGAAACAACATTGTATGGCTTTATCAACTGCCGAAGCCAAATACGTGGCTGCCGGAAGTTGTGCGGCTCAGGTGCTATGGATCCAACATCAATTGCTTGATTTTGGTTTCTGTTTGAAAAACACTCCCATAATGTGTGACAACACGTCTGCAATAAATCTGTCCAAACACCCTGTCCATCATTCTCGTACTAAACACATAGAAGTTAGGTATCATTTCATACGAGATCACATAAATAAAGGTGATTTTGAGCTTGTTTTTGTTGATACAAAAAGCCAACTTGCTGATATCTTTACTCAACCTTTAAACTCTGATCAGTTTTGTTTTCTTAGGAGAGAATTAGGAGTGTGCATGTTAGATACTTAAATATTTTGAGCTGAATTGTACATACATACTTTTCACCTTTTCATAAAGAAACTGTTCATACTGCTTTATCTTTTGCACAAAAGAAGTCCTTTCATGGCATTTAAATTTCAAACTTTGTTTTTGTGCATATCACAGTGAATAACAATTTGGTTATCATACATGCTTTTATCTTTTCGCATCCGCATGTACATAAATGCACATACTTCATATACGTGTGCATGAATGCCATGATTCACCGGTATATCAAATGTTGATTGCCGAAGGTTGGAACAAGTCCAGCTGGAAGCTTTCCCTATGCGTGAGTTTGGTCTTCGGACCTACGTTCTCTGCCACATACCGGTAATCAATCTGCTTGATAATACCATTTTGATACGCGCTTGAGTGTATATAGATTATACACCTTTAAATCTTGATATCTCTTATGACCTTACACCCTCGCTAAACAAAAATGCTCTGAGTAGGACATGTTTTTACATGGCACATATTAAGAGGGAGGTTTTTGTTATAAGAGTGCATACACTTAGGGGGAGACATCACAATGAATATGCTAATTCATCTCTTACATTCTATGCAATCTCTCACACCACTTGCACGTTTGAGTTTAATGATTCTAACAAATAAGGATTTCACTTATTCCACTAAACACATTTTAGGGCTCTAGATCCCCTACATAGAAATCATGTGACTTGTGAGGAGAAAGCTGTCATCCCCGTCAAAAATTATCAATAAGTGTGATTTGACATCAAGTAAATCGGTAATCCCTCCTGAAACAAAGGAGGAAACTCGTTTTGAAAAGTGTCTCATCCACATTCTCATAAGTGATGATACCGAGTAACCGGGAAATTCCCCTGAAACAAAGGGCAAGAATCATGTCAAAAGGTTAGTCATCTTCGTTGAATAATGAAAAATAATCTTGGGGTTGTGTGAAGCTACCAAAAGTCGAGCACGTTGTATGGAAATGTAGGGAGGAAAAGTTCCTACTTGTGTTCTTTAGGAAAATCTATAAATCCATACTATTTAGATTTCATTGCTTATACTTCATATATACATCTAGGGAGTGATTGTACGAATGTACATCTTGAATCAGTCATATTTCATGAGTCTTGTAGTACCACTTCTTGTAAGCACTACCCTTTTACTATTGCTCATGAAACTCATGTTCTCGGTCTATAGCATATTTCTTAACCTGTTCATATAGAATATGCTTGATACTATATACAATAATGAATGCATCTATGCTTCAATGTTCATTCCTTGCTTTTCATATGCATTTCATTGAGTTAACTGTGCATATCTGATTTCGCTTCCCTGCATTTCATAATCCCCTATTTGACTCTGACAAAAAGGGGGAGTAATAAAAATTTGCATATGAAAGTTGCCAGGTTTTGACAAAGGGGGAGTTAGATTTGTTCTGCACAATTTTCTCAATCTATCACTTGGTTGTTTCATTGAATGATGGCTGTGTTGGTTCTTTCATGCAAATCTTTGTGGCTTTTCAAAAGGGGTTTATCTTCGTGAAAAAGGGGGAGATTGTTGTGCCCCGGCGTGTTTTGACGAAGACATATCATTCTATTTTGTTGAATTGCACTGAATATTTGTTGCTATAAAGGTTTTGCTGGTTGAATGGCTATGAGAAAAGTTATGAACCCAGAGTGTTAAAACTTTCATATGGTTGCAGTTCATACTTTAAATATGCAGGTTCTATATGGTTTTACCTTGATAGAATGCATGAATGATTTTTGTGTGTATTGACATGATGTTGAGGTTTTTAAGCATGCATGGTCAAATGTTTCTCAATATTTGAAATCCACGGTAAGAATCCCTGGTAGAATGTGTTTCACACTGCATATTTTATTTTATTTTAGTTTGCAAAGTCCATGCGCAAGGGTCGACCCCTGGGTGTTGATTTTTCAAACCTGCACGTTTTTCTCTCTGGCAATCGCAAGGGTCGACCCCAGGAAGATGATGTTTTTCTCACTAATACTTGCACAGACCTGTGTCTGTTGTTTATTGATGTGTTTAGACGTTGCTTCATGTGCACTGACTTGGCTTCCAAAATGTGCACGGACCTTAGGGGTCACATGCACAGACCTTGAGCATACATATGCTTAGACATATCCATCTTTGCACCGACAGTCATTCTGGCAAGTTTCAAAACTTGCGCGGACTTGCATTTGGATGTGCACGCACCATTGTTTGCACCGACTTGCATTTGCATGTGCACGCACCATTGTTTGCACCGACCAGCATTTGCATGTGCACGTACCATTGTTTGCACCGATTTGCATTTGCATGTGCACGGACCATTGTTTGCACGGACCATTGTTTGCACTGACCCATCCTTCTTACAAAAATCTACACCGACCACATCCAGCTTTGTAAAACTTGCACCGAGTCTCACTTTGCGCCGACCTTGGAATATGCACTGGGTTTGTTCATGTGCAGAAAACCTTGCACCGACCTAGCTTGCATCGACCATGGGTAATTTGCACAGACTCAGCCTGTGTATTGGTTTTTCTGTGTGTTGGCAGGCTTCTGGGTTGTTCGAATTTCCTGTTGGGTTTCGTATGACCCACTTTGTGATCCGATTGACTTGGTCTTTTACACCCTTACCCTTAGGGTTTCTCCTATCATTTGGGTGTAGTTTTGAGAGCTTTTTTACAAGGGGTTTTGTGGTCTTTAATAGTGCTTCTCTTTGCTATATATATTCTGCGATCCCCATTCGTAGAAGAATCATTCTTGTGGGCTAAGCTTGTTCTATCTTTGCAGGAAGAAGGAGGAGAGGACCGGTGCTTCTGCTGTGGAAGGAAGAACCTGTTGCCAAGCTTGCATCCTTCATCCCCAAGCTCGAAGTTGGAAGGGAGCCGCTACTGCTCTCCACCATCTCCTTGCCTGGACGGACTTCATCAAGGGGGCTGGCTTCCTTCTCTCTTATGCTTCCATTCTATAGCACCCTTCCATTTGATCTCCTAGTTGCGTGAATATCAAAGGGGAAGATTTTGTCTATCATCTTCTTAGTTCTATTGTGCTTAGATCGTAAATCACAGACTGGGCTTTGTCATTTCCATTTTATTTGTCTCTTTAAAGGCTTTTGGAGCTTGCTCCGTGTGTGTGGGGCTTCTCGTCGTCATGCGAGAACCCATGTGTGTGGGCCGTCATGCCCATGTGTGGTGGTTGTTGCCGTCGTGCAGTGTGTTTTAGTGAAATCCTCTCGAGGCCAGAGGGGTGGATGTAGGACGACACTCGGTGCGTCTGAACCACCTAAAAATCACTGTGCCATGATTTGCTTTGTATGTGCTTGTTGATATTTTCTATCCGTTCGTACTACGAGTGTGAGTCGGTGAGACGAGAGTTTGATTAACTGTCCGTTCATACGTTGTTCTCCGAGTGATTATATCTCTGCTCTGGGAAGTTGTGAGGGCTTGCTTGCTTCTCAATCATTCATTCTAATCAAGCTTTATCTAAGGTTTATTTACCATTTCTGTGGTTTGATTTAATTAAGTCTATATTTTTCGAAAAGGGTGGGCAATCAATTCATCCCCTCTCAATTGCCTCCTAACCGGGCCAACAATTGGTATAAGAGCCTCGGCTCTGTTTTCATCTAGAAACCTAGCGGTTTAGATAGATCTGTTAGGAATGGCCAACAATCTCAACAAGGGGTTAATGTCCGAAGGGCACTCTATTCAAAGGCCACCTTTCTTTGATGGTAGTAACTACCCTTACTGGAAGAATAGAATGACTGTCTTTTTACGTGGTCAAAGTCATGAAATATGGACTGTCATTAGGAATGGTCCGTATGTCTTACACCCTGATGAGGATATGTGGGATGATGATAGTATTAAGAAAGCCACTGTGAACTTTAATGCTTTAAACATTATTCAGTGTGCTATTCACCCTAACGAGTATGCTCGTGTCTCCATGTGCAGCAGCGAAAAGGAAATGTGGGACAAGCTCAAGCTTATCTACGAAGGTACCACAGAAGTCAAGGAGACGAAGGCAAACATGTTGATTCGTGACTACGAGCTATTTCACATAAAAGAGGAAGAAAGTATCTCCGAGATGCTCGCACGTCTCTTGGAGATCACAAATGGATTAAAATCACTCGGAAGAGAGTACAAGGACACCGATTTGGTAAGGAAAGTGCTGAGGTCCCTATCGCCAAGCTGGCACACCGAGGCGACGGTGATAGAGGATTCTCAGGATTTGTCTACCCTCACCGTGGATGCACTCATAGGGTCACTGATGGCCTATGAGATTAACATTAAGAGAACGGAAGAGGACATAAAGAAGAAAAAGTCCATTGCATTGAAAGCTTACCCGGAAACAATTTCAAGCCAAGAGGATTCTATGGGAACCACCGACGATGAAGAGGTTGCCATGCTAACAAGAAGAGTGCGACAGTTCTTGCGCCAAAGAAGATGATTTGGCGGGATATTCAAGAAAGGAAAGAGGCAGTCGAAGCAAAGAAATGAACCATCAAAGGCGGCTGAAGTGATGTGCTACGAATGTAAGAAGATGGGGCACATGCGAGGTGAATGCCCCGAGCTGCAGAAGAAGAAAGGAAAGATAGTGAAAGGCAAGAAGCCCAAAGCGATGAAGGCCACGTGGAGCGACGAGGACGAGGATGAGTCCACGTCCGATGATGAACAAGATATTGAGGAGCTGGTGAAGGACATGTGCATTATGGCAAGGAGCGATCAAGAACAGGTAATCTCTTACTCAGAGCTTATCACTAATGAATAATGGGAGCTTGCCGATGAGGAATTGGATGAAAAATACAAGAGAATGAAAAATGAGAATAAAATCTTGAAGAAAAAGAACCATGAAATCTTGCATTCATCCAATACATGTGAGAAATGTAGTATGCTTGAGATGCAGGGCAAAAATCTCAAAAATGCAAATGATGTTTTGGAATCCAAAGTGAATTTATTCGAAGATGAAATTGCATGTCTAGATGTAGAAAATAAAAATGCTTTTAAACTCAAATATCAAATCCAAGAAAGGCATAATTTGTTGAAAAAGGAGTTAGAAGAATTGAATGTTAAGCTGATTGAATGTGAGAAAGGGAAAGAAAAACTGAACAACGAAAATGAAAGTCTTATTAGTGAAATTGGGAAAGTCAAGAATGAAAGTGAGAAGATGTTGAAAGGAAAAGAAAAACAATGTGTGAAGAATCCAAATTTCATGCATGACAACAAAAATCATTCTCACTATGCTGTTAAAAGATCATTTCATCATGGAGAATGTTCACACACACACCGTGCTACATCAACTGTCAATTCTAGTTTCCCCTCAACTGTTAGGAATGTAAATAACAGAAGAAATTTTGGTAGGAAGAGACCCACTTATTTTTATTGTGGGAAGATAGGGCATGACATGTACATATGCCAGTTAATGCAATACGATGATGACATGTTTTTCAGTAGATACAATCAATCGTTTGGAAATGCTAGCATCACGGGACCCAAGCTTGCTTGGGTACCCAAATCAAAATGAGCATGGTTGCTTATTGGTGTAGGTCTGCATGAAGGTTGGAGAGAATAAATGGTACATGGATAGCGGATGCTCTAGGCACATGATGGGAAATAAACAACTTTCTGCAGACCTTGCAGAGAAAAATGGCGGTACAGTAATTTTTGGTGGACAGGACATAGGTAAGATAATCGGAATTGGGAGAATTGGTAAGGATCTCAACCATTGCATTGAAGATGTTTCACTTGTTAGTGGTCTTCGCCATAACTTGCTTAGTATAAGTCAACTATGTGACAAGGGTCACAAGGTTATATTTGAGTCTTCTCACTGCACCATTATCGATGCTAACTCACATGAAATCAAATTCATAGGAGTGAGGAGTAACAACACTTACCAAGTTGACTTTGATGAAATTACTTCTGAAAAATTGTGTTTAGTTGCTAACAAAGCTGAAGATGTTTGGTTGTGACATCGCCGTCTTGGGCATGCCAGTCTTAATGTCATTAGGAAGCTGAATCGTCATGGTTTAGTTAAAGGTCTTCCTAGTTTAAATTTTGAATCTTCAAAAATTTATGAAGCATGTAATAAAGGAAAACAAACCACAACTTCTTTTAAATGCAAAAATATTGTTTCAACAGAAAAACCCCTTCAATTGTTGCATCTGGATTTGTTTGGTCCCACCAGGACTCGCAGTCTTGGAGGGAAGCTATATGGTTTTGTGATTGTCGATGATTTCTCGCGATATGCATGGGTTTTGTTTCTAGCCAATAAGAGTGATGCTTGCAATGATTTCATTGACTTTTGTGCTAGAGTTCAGAATGAAAAAGGCTATTCAATTTAGAAAATTCAAAGTGACCATGGAAGAGAATTTGAAAATCATGAGTTTGATGAATTTTGCAGGAAGCAGGGATATGAACATCAATTCTCATCACCTAGAACCCCTCAACAAAACGGAGTGGTCGAGAGGAAAAATAGGACGCTCGTGGAGATGGCGCGAACCATGCTTGCGGAGAACAGTCTTCCATGGTACTTATGGGCAGAGGCAGTGAACATTGCCTGCTACATCACAAATCGAGCAATGGTAAGACTGGTCCTTAAGAAAACTCCTTACGAGCTATACAAAGGTAAGAAACCCAACATGTCACATTTTAAGCCATTCGATTCTATTTGTTACATTTTGAACAATGGAAAAGATAATCTTGAGAAATTTAATGTGAAAAGTGATAAAGGGATTTTCCTCGGGTATTCTCTAACTTCTAGAGCTTACCGTGTTTATAACACTAGAACACTTGTTGTCGAGGAGAGTCCACATATTGTTGTTGATGAATACACAATGAGAAAGTCAAATGATAATGATCATTTTATTGTTACAGGTGAGAATAAAGTTGAAGAGGGAGAGTCGAGCAAACAAGGTGAGGCAGCAAATCAAGATAAAGAAAGTGAGCAAGAGGAGGAAGCACAACAAGAAGATCAAGTGCATCCGACCCTTCCACACTAATGGATCACGCACAAGGACCATACCTTGAAGAATGTGATCGGCGGTGTGGATGAAGGAATTAGAACGCGGGCTTCAATGAGGGAAGTTGAATTTCACGATAACCTAGCTTTACTTTCTAGCATTGAGCCTAAGTCTTTAGATGATGCTTTGAATGACAAATCTTGGGTTCTTGCCATGCAAGAAGAACTACATCAATTCCAAAGGAATCGTGTGTGGTTCCTCGTGCCCCGGCCTGATAACCATCCTATAATCAGAACTAAGTGAATTTTTCGAAACAAACTTAGTGAAGATGGGGTGATTGTGAGGAATAAGGCAAGGTTAGTAGCCAAGGGCTACTCTCAAGAATTTAGTATTGATTTTGATGAATCTTTTGCACCTTTGGCCAGATTAGAAGCTGTTAGAATCTTACTTGCTTATGCCTATCACAGGAACATCAAGCTATTTCAAATAGACGTGAAGAGTGCCTTCCTTAACGGGATTATCAAGGAAGAAGTGTACGTGGAACAATGATGCGGGACGGGACAAAGGACACGACAAGCTCGCGATCGTCCCTTAACGAGGGAAGCGTCGGATGTGCGCGGTTGAGAAACCGGCTGTGAGCTAGGGTGGTCGGCTCTCACTTGTGCCCGGATCGGGTCACGGGACGGCTTCGCTCTCTCTCGCAGCAGTGATATTATAAATTGAAAACGAGCTAGGTATCCCTACACATGCTCTCTAGCAGCGGCATATAAAGCATATAAAGAATTAAGCTAATGCCAAGTGTAAGGGTGAAGGCGATACCTCCACGCTCTCGGCGTGGCGAAGATGGGACCCGGCCGGAACTCGTACCCCCGAGAACTTAATACATTATGGTTACAGCAATGCAATTAAGCCCACTCCACGCAGGGAGGTAAAGGGCGACACAAGTGGGCCCGGGAGGACCAGTTTCGGGTTGACGGGCGGTTCCGGACGATGCTTCGGCTTCACGCGTACTCGTGTTAGTGGGGGGGCCCACGTATTGACCGGAGGGGTCGTGTGGGGCCTGATGACTCCTCTGTTGTGGAGACACCTGGAAAGCGTTTCCCTGGGATGGCGAGCTGCTGGAACGACCGCCGGACGCCGGGCGGCCCTCGGACGACGCTCGCTGGGAACTCGGCCACGAACCTGAAAGTTCTGTTTGTAGGCGCGCGACTCAGAGAAAACTGCTGCTGCGATCAGCCCCGTCGTCAGAATGCGACGAGATTAGCGCCGTTGGAAAGCTGACTCAGAATACTTCGATGTAGGGGTCTTCAAAAAAAATAATCAGATCTGTACTTCTGATTATTGAATTTACAATCTTGCTGAAATCTGGCCAGAACTGCAGGGGCAGGATCTATCTTCGATGAAGATCGACGTTGACCGGGGAGAAGACCTCCGAATCTGGAAATGACTTCTTCAGCAAAGTTGAAGGTCTCTGAGAGAGGAATCCGGGACTATTTTTTGTCTTTTGATTGGATAAGAAATGGATTTTCTGGGATGTTTTTACTAGACCTGGGTCGGATCTGGGAAACTGTGGGCAGACTGTTCTTGGGAACTTGGACGGTTTTTGTAAAATACTTGGAGGGTGAACCAAAAATTAAGAAAATTCCTGGTCGTAGAGGGATGTGGACAGAACTCCCAGTAAATTTGGGCGTCCCAAAAAAAATCAAAAGATGGTTCGAATGGGGTAGACTCAGAGCTAATGAACAGTGAACAGAATCAGGACAGATCTGGAACTTGGACTTGGACGAAAATCAAAAAATAGCTAAAGGATGAATTTTGACGTGATTTTTTGTGTGGGGATAAGGATTCTAGAGGGGAACCAACCCTGAAATTTTGAGCTTCATAAGATGAAGGGAGTGATAGCAGCAATTCGGAGAAGAGGAACCTGTCCTGAGTGGACAGAACCACCGAAACCGTTGGCAACGACGCGTCGGCGGCGAGATGATGGCGGCGGCAATCACCGGAGCTTCTTCAGATGAGAGAGGGGATCAAGGGGGAGGGGAATTACACTCTAGAAGGGGGCTGGAGGTGGAGGAACCAGAGAGAGGGAGGGGAGGGGCGCAAACTCCAAAGGGGGGGCAAATGCCTATTTTCTCTTCATTAATTCATTCAATATGAAAAATACAACCTTATATAGGATGCCAACCAAACTCAACCTCAACCCTTGGATCTAGGGGTTTGGATTGAAGGGCTGGGATACAATGTGAATCACACATTTAATACATTAGTTTAATCTAATTTGACCATTCTTATTCAACCTTGGACTAAATCTATTCAAACACCACCTACCAAGCCTAATATGGCCAAAAGAGGGGGCGCCCCCTTCATGGGCCTCTCTTGGGCCTAGGCTGGTCCAAGGCCAGCCAACCCAATCCACTAACTCATGTCTAGACTTGGGCCTTCCAAGTCTTGGTGGTCCATGAGAGGGAGTGGCCCAATTGGGCCATAAATGACTAATATGGTCCATAAGGGTAGCATTTGGTCCAATATGAACTAGGCTTTCTAATGGACTCTACTAATGGCAATCTAACCTTGGACTTGACATAACAAATGGCCCATTGGCTTGATATAAGCCTTACAAGGAGCCCAAAAGAAAGAAATTACACAATTACAACTTCATACAATCAATAACACACAAATACACTTCACCCGTGTATGGAAATCGCCTTTGATGCCCCATCAAACAATCACCGGGCTTCGAGGATGGAACATTTCCTGACCACATGTACAAATTGGATAAGGCACTGTATGGTTTAAAACAGGCTCCTCGGGCATGGTACGATCGTTTAAGTTCATTTGTTTTTGATAATGGCTTCAAACGAGGTAATATAGATCAGACGTTGTTTACAAAAATTTGTGATGAACATTCTTTAATTATTCAAGTTTATGTAGACGACATAATTTTTGGAGCCTCTAATTTGAAGATGAATGATGAATTTGCTAAACTCATGTAAGGAGAGTTTGAGATGAGCCTGATGGGAGAGCTCAACTTCTTCTTGGGATTGCAAATAAAGCAACTGGACGATGGTATTTTTATCAACCAGAAGAAGTACACACAAGAAATCGTGAAGAAATTCCAACTTGAGACTGCCAAACCCTTTGTAACACCTATGTCCACCTCACAGAAAATGGAAGAAGAAAAAGGTAACCAAGTCGATCAATAACTGTTTAGGGGTATGATTGGTTCATTGCTATATCCGATTGCTAGTTGGCCTGACATCCATTTTAGTGTCTGTCTCTGTGCAAGATATCAATCTTGTCCTAGGTATTCTCATTTGTCAGTTGTGAAAATGATTTTTAGGTATTTGAATGGTACACCTGACCTTGGTTTGTGGTATCTAAAGAATAATTCATTTGATTTACATGCATTCACTGACTCTGATTATACTGGATGTAAAATGGATCGTAAAAGCACAAGCGGCCACTGTCAGTTTCTAGGGGGTTGCACGGTTTCATGGGCCTCAAAGAAACAACATTGTGTGGCTTTATCAACTGCCAAAGCCGAATACGTGGCTGCCGGTAGTTGTGCGGCTCAGGTGCTATGGATCCAACATCAATTGCTTGATTTTGATTTTTGTTGGAAAAACACTCCCATAATGTGTGACAACACATCTGCAATAAATCTGTCCAAAAACCCTGTCCAACATTCTCGTACCAAACACATAGAAGTTAGGCATCATTTCATACAAGATCATATAAATAAAGGTGATTTTGAGCTTATTTTTGTTGATACAAAAAACCAACTTGCTGATATCTTTACTAAACCTTTAAACTCTGATCAGTTTTGTTTTCTTAGGAGAGAATTAGGAGTGTGTAGGTTAGATACTTAAATCTTTTGAGCTGAATTGTACATACATACTTTTCACCTTTTCATAAAGACATACTATCAAATAGCGGTCTCCAGAAGACCATTTCTTCAATTTTTGTGCTAGAAGCCTCCCGGTCGCCCCCAGTTGTCTGGCGGTCACCCCATGACCGTTTCTATTCAAATGGCAGTTATACCATGACCATTTCTTACTAGTGGCAGCCGCGCGATAGACCATTTCTCCAACAGAGAGTCCAGATGATCCTGAACTCCGATTTTCTCGCCATAGGACTCTCTGGTCGATTTATGCTCACCGAGGTCACCTTCCAAGGGCTCTATCTTCTCGAATATTCCACCAAATTGATTCCCATTTATTTCTATCTCTTCTCCCCACTATTATCTCGAGTTTAAGCCATAGAACTCAAATTTTGGTTGAGTATATCCGCGGGAATCATGAGCGTAATTTTTGATTTTATGCATTTTATTGTAACACAAATTCTTCCAGATTATGCTTCAGGGCCACCTTCCGGCGTGAATATCTTCCAGATCCTTCCACCAAATAGATTCCCGTTTGTTTTTAGCTCTTATGCTAACTATTATCTCGAGATTGATCAATAGATGTTGAGATTTGTTGGTCTCTATGCTCTGAAATCGAAGGAGAAAGATTTAGATTTCTGCATTCTCTATAAATTTGGCCCAGTTCACAGTGCGCGAGGGGGGGCTCTTTCTCGACTCGGGGTGAAGCCATGCCGAATTATCTACTCACAACTTCGACCCCACTTTAAAGAGGGAAGTATTAGCTTTCATTTCCATCTCTTTGGGCTCGTTTTCATCGCTACATTGCTTAGCTCTTCTCTCCTACTTTTTCAAAATCATCACAAGTCGCACTGTTTCTACACGTTTCTACATTTTTTCTCCATTTTGCACATCACTTTTCTCTCTATTCTCTCCATCATTTTTCATGATTTTAAATTCTATGCATGCACAACACACCCACCTACTATTTGCACCAGTTTATAGGGGTTAAAAACCCTCCCTCGGTGTGTTCTCCCCCTTTCTTTCATGCTATTTTACCACTTCGGGGCATATACTATACTTCATATTCTAAGGGGTTTTATCTCTTGTTGTGGCTTTGTTTTGCAGGAGATTGTTGATAGAACGTGAGGCCCTTGCATTCTATCCGGCTAGAAGGCAAGGAGGTGCACCCGCATCGATTCCCCGCGTCCCTTTTCAAGCACGATCACGCTGTAGTGGCTTCCCTTTAGGCTGTGTCTTCTTCCTCATTTTCCAAGGTACACGGCGCCGTCTTCATCCTTTTTTCATCCTTTTGGTGCTATAGAACCTTGGTGGCAATCACAGTCAGGTTCCTCTTCTTCATCGCCCCTTTGCTTTTCATGCAATCTCATGTTTACATTCATGTTCATATGTTGCATAACTTTGGGGGCGGGGTAGATTCATCCATCTACAACTCTCTATTTTTTTGGCAATCACGGTGGGATACCGGGTGCCCATCGCATTATATTATTACTCCCATGTGAGTTGGGTGGGTGTTTGTGCATGTTTGGGTAGCATTCCTTTCACTTTTCCACTGTTCTGTTCAGTTTCGGTTTTGTCCGGGAGTAGCGGTCTGTCGCAGGGATGCCAAGCCCTGTTAGCGGCCATCCCAGGACCGCCCTAGCACCCTGGAGTAGTAGCGGCCTTCCCAGGGCCTCCCAGCACCTTGGCGGTCTTCCAGTAGACTGCTACTATTCTAGAAACGGTCATCCAATGACGTCTACTTGGTTCTGGCAAGACAGGCACACTACTCAAGGAGGTCCGGTTCATTCATGCATAACTTTATCTCCTGACATTGGATTGGGCTGATTTTTGTTGCATTGTATTATCCTTTGTATTGTCTTTACATCCATATAAAATTTGTATCATTTTGACGTCGTTTGCATTTTTAAAACTTTTCTCCAATTTTACATTTTTTGCATCTGGTTTGTAGGCAGATTCGGGACAGATTCACAGTTCTGTTTCCTTTGCTGATTTAAATTGCCTGCCAAGGTCTATTTGTACTATTTTTGGTTCCATTGCATAGTCTTCTGTATTATCTTAGCATCCATATATCATTTGCATGCATTGGACTCCATTTGCACAGTTAAATATTACTTTCATTTTTACATTTTATGCATAAAATTCACTTGTAGGTCTGGGGGCAAAGGCAAAGGTACGTTGTTCTTTTATGATTTCTCTTATCTTCTAGTACCTAGTTGTCCCTATTTTTGGTCTTGCATTATTGTTCTTCATATTATCTTACATTTCTCATGCATTTTGATATGTTTGCATAATTTTATTATTTCCTTGATTTGCTAGTTTTAGGCTGGAAATTGCATGCACTCCGGTGCGCATAGGATCATACATATTATCATATTGTAGTTGCATTCCCCCTTGGTAAGTGATCCTATCGCTCCCATATTCCTTGGGCTCGACTAGGTGATTATTCGTGCGGGTTTTTGTTATGGCGATTACCGGGGTGAAGGGAGGGATAAACCGGGGAAGGAAGACACGGGAGTTAATATATCTTGGGTATACTCCTTATGGTTGCATGCCTCTCATGGTGGTATCGGGCACTCTCCTTTCACGGAAAGTTGAAAAGGGGTCGAATGGCACGGAAATGTCGGGATAAGGGTTAACCGGACAGGGTGCGGGCGTGCCAGTCAATTTCTCGACAATCACTCATGATACCAAAGGTTGACCGGGGAAGCGCCACCAGGGCACGGCACGTGGGCTCGGGCAATCGGGTGACACATGGAGAGAAGGGGTTCCATGGGTGCGAGTGCGTAGGCGATTGTGGGAATCGTGTACTGGACGTCTTTCCCCACCGGCCGCAAGCAACCGGTGTTTATTTACATCGGATTGAATCGGAATACCTTCATTCTAAGTTGAAGAAAAGTCTGTATATATGTCTGAAGCTGTGGGTAGAGGACTAGGGGCATTCAGCAGTTATGGGTGTGCGTTAGACCGAGGGGTGTTTACCGGGGTTAGGGTGTTAGGCACGGATGCCAAGTGGTGTAGATAGAAAACTAAGGGCCTAAACGTGGGTGTGAGAGCACTCGTCCAATCGGCGGTGTTATACTAAGGTGTATACTTCTTTACAGGAAAGCCGTAATGGCCAAGGTACAATTGGCGCATGCCACGGGACAACTCCGACATTCTAGTCCGTCCCCGGGTCGATGTGTGATTAATGAACACACATGCGTTTTACAGAGGGCTCATCCCGTGGCGTGGGGCAGGGCCGTGTTGCCGAACGGGGCCCTGTGACTGGATGACTGGAGGGATACATCGATCTGATATCTGGGCGAGGGTCGATCACGACTCGAATTGAGCAGTCGAACATGACCTCGTGACTGCGAGAGAGCATGACGTCATGACACGTGTGTGGTTGCAACCGACGGGCATGCGAGAGGAAATCCCGGCATGAGGGGACGTCCGCCCATGTCGTAGCGTCTCACATACGGTGGGTGTTGACTTGTGTGTGACGGCTACATACAGCGTGAGGGGAGTGCAAATGACATACCCACGGCGTATTGGGCTGACGAACAAGTCATACGCACAATTCTCCTTAGCTCGCTAATCGGAGCCGCGCTTGAAGTCCTAGATGCTCGGTGCTTGTTGGATGCTGGATCTTGGATAGATGAACATGCCCCACCCCTTGAGCTCCTAAGGGGTTTTTATAGGGTAAGTTGAAGGGTCACAAGGGGTTTACGCAGACCACCTAAGGGGGGTGAGCTGGTCCACGTAAACCTAAGTGAATAGTGGCGCTTGGGTTACACGGGTTGAGAGAGGGGGAAGGGGTTAACGCGGACCAGCTAAGGGGGCTGAGCTGGTCCCCGTAAAACCCCCTTGGATGGGATTTACATGGACCAGCTCAGGGGTCTGGGCTGGTCTGTCTAAACCCCCTCCCCCAGGGGGTTTAGGCGGGTCGGTTCTCGTTTTTCTTTTTTGAAAAAATTTATATTTTTTTAATTGAATGGAGGTTTACGCGGACCAGCCAGGGGGGTGAGCTAGTTCGCGTAAACCCCCCTCCCCCATGGGGGGTTTAGGCGTACTGGCACCAATGAGAGGGGGGCAGGTGGTCCCACCCTATAAAATTTAATTTTTTTGGTTGATTTTATTCCTAATTTGACTAAGAAGAAAGGACAATTGTGTGAAAGGATATGTGGAGCTCGTGTGCACGTTGGCTTGTGGATTTTCCGTACTATTGTGCCGTCGCTTTGCTGCGTCCACGTGTCGACTTTCTGAATTGGTGCGGCACACAAACCGCATCGTAGGACCGTAAATCAGACGAACCGGGACTGAGTGGGATAGTGGGACCACTGGGCTGGAGGGAGGGCGCAGCCCCCAGGGAGTTCGCCCTCCCTGGGGCGCGCGGCCATGCCCCGGGGGGAACTGGCCCCGGGCTGGCCGTAACCCCGGGGGATGGCCCCCGGGGTCTTCTTGTGTTGTTTGGGGATGTTCTTTGATGGACTTCAAACTTCGGGAGACTGGCATGGGCTCGTGGGTCCATTATTCTTCGGGTAGTCGCAGCCGCTCGGAAGGTGTTCGAGTAAATGCCCGATACACCCCGGATTGCCGAACGACTTGAGTAGATGGCGGAGGGGCCGCACGGTGGGCCTTGGATTGAGGATAGGAGCTCGTGAGAGCTAAGAGGGGGCATTTTGTAGACGTGGGTAATGCCTCGGGCTATGTGCCATGTTGCTCGACGGGTTGACAGCGTAGCCTCGGGTTGGCCCTAGTGCTAAGGTTGAGTGGCTTGTTGCCACGTATCTGAGGGTCGGGGGTGGCCCCGACTTACTGGGGGATTGTTGTGGGACCCCATTATGGTGCTGGAACCACGGGATGGCCCATGATTTTGTGTAGAAGGGCTGGAACATATGCGCCCACAAGGGGTTCGAAAATATGCCGAACACCTGTGTGTGGGCCGTATGCACGTGCTGCGGGCCTCCAAAGCCTGTGGTTGACTTGCTCGGGTCTCCCTTTAACCTTGGAGGGTCGAATGAAGTGTCTTGGAGTGGGCCCGCGGCTCTTTCACTGGGTGCCACGTGCCGTGGCTTAGTGTCGGGGCGCCCCCGGGTGGTCCCGGGCGGCCATGTAGGATACGGGCAAAGCCCGTATGTGAGTGGTCGGGGTTGACCCCGGACAATTGTTTGTGTCGCCGCGTGTCACAGCAAGTTAGTCGGGACCCTTGTAGGGACCCGCAGGGTTGTAGAAAGGGCTAGATAGCCCATGCCTTGAAGGTGTTCTGGGAAATGCCCGAACCCTTACTCCTTGTTATTTTTGCTGAGAAATAGTCCGGGTACAACAAATGCCCCCAACGGGGCGTACGTCGGAGGCGGAGATGAGGGCGTACGGCCCGTGAAACCCTCCTTCTAAGTTGTTGTAGTTGTATTTTGATGCTTCATATGTCTTTATTTTGCTGTGTTGTACATGTTGATTTGCTGGTGTTCTGACTTTCTTTTTTTTTGTATCTTGCCTTGCAGCGATGGCACGCTTCGGTAGAGATGGACGAGTCTCGAGACGCGCGGCTCGAGAGGAGGATCACTGGGTGCGGCGGACCGATCGACCGATGCCCCCTCTAGGTGCACCCGTGATTACTGTGGCGGGCATAGAGCAGCTGGACCAGGGCCATACGGCAGTGGCTGAGGGTCCGATGGGTGAGAGGACAGCTGGAGCAGGGGCCGTGGAAGTGGCCAAGATTCTGGAGGCGGGTGGTTTGTACAGTTATGACCGGAGCGGGGGCTATCCATTGGAGTTCCCCCTAGATCGTCACCTTCTTGAATTCATCTGCAGCTACATCCCTCCTGGCATGGAGGAGGGCGACTCGCAGATCCCAGGGGCCCGCTGCCGGCTTGAGAGGGCCATCTTGATTGGCAGGGACAGCCTGCATGGTACAACATTCCGTAGCTATCCGAGCTTTTCGGAGGACTACTGGAGGCAGTGCTACTTTCCCAGTGTTGACTGCCTAGGGTTTTTCGGCATGTCGGAGCAGTCCGTAGTCAGGGCTGGGCCGATTGGCCCTGCTAGCTCGGATTTGCATGGTCACCATCCCACGGAGATAGAGGGGATTGCTAGGTTGGTATTCGAGCCTGATGGTGTGCAATACGCTAGAGAGGGTTATGATGATCACAGTATGCTGAATGGAGTCATGCGACAGACCGTCACTAGCTGGTACAGTCGCTGGACAGTGATCTCGTCACACTACTATCGCCAGGGCGCCACTGAGTGGCTGATGGGGATCATCCACCACTACCGGGCGTTGCTGGATCGTGCTGACATCAGGTACGCGATGATTGTCGCTCTGTACGCGTACCCGTGCTACACCGGACTGCTGCAGAGCTTGGTTGAGCGTTTCAACCATCGTTGGAACACGGTGGCAACAGCAGAGGGGGAGACCAGCCTTGACTTGTGGTCTTTGTTCAGGATTTCTGGCTTGCCGGTCGTCGGTGAAGGATACGAGGAGGTAGTGCTGGATGACCTCCACCGCAGTCATACCGACAGACTGGGAAGATACCGAGTGCCTCACAGTTATCGGTATCTCATGAAGACCTGGAGAGATTTAGCTCTAGCAGGGAGAGTGAGAGCCACACAAACTCCCCGGGTACCACTGAATGTATGGGTCCGTCATTTCTACAATGGGCCATTTTGCTTCTACCAGGAGTTCGCCAGGGACCAGACTCCATGGGAGGAGTACACTGAGGTGAAGGTACACTTCTAGACGTACTCCAGATATGTGTATGCACCACAGGAGGGATGGAATCCCCACGGTCTGCCAGATGTGACACACCTTGCAGCGTATCTGGCATATTGGTTGGCGACTTTTGTAGTTCCCCACGGAGAAGATGGGCTGTTGAGAGCTGAGTTGTTGTGGCCGGCTTGCTTGTTGGCTAAGGGGAGAAAGTTATCTCTAGCTCCCGCTGCACTAGCCAACATCTACCAAGGACTTGGAGTTCTGGCGACACACTCAGCGCTGAGGGAGAGGAGTATACTTCTACCGACCCACTACCTCAATGTGTAGGCTGGGTTACTATTCCCAAGGCTAGTGATGCGAGGTACCGTGGCGAACCCGACTGCACCATTTTTGTTCAGCTTTACTGGGCAGCCGGACGGGGATGCAGAGGAGCAGCTTGAGGGGGCCAGGAGGACCCTTTGTTACCTGCCCCCCCGGGGTGAGGAGGGACTGCCCTTTGACAGTGCAGCGAGGGACTCTGGCCTCTTTCTGGGGGCTTCAGGTGGAGGGGCGACCAGTGCCCACCCCGGTCAGGGGGCGATCGATACAGGACCACAGACTGAGTGGATATTGAGCACCCGAGCAGCTATGTTGGTGTTGCACCGGTCGGTGATGAGTTCCTTGGAGCCATACTACCCGCATCGCTTTACCAGGAACTTCGGGTACGACCAGGGGATTCCGCCGAACAAGGAGTTCCCTCTGACGGGCAGACAGTACAAGGGCAAGGATACCCACCTAGTTGCAGCAGCCTGGTGGGACTTTTACTGCCGTCGGGAGCCGGAGCGATTCCTGATGCTGGGGCAGGGACGTCGGGGATGGTTTGATGTGCACTACGCCCGGTGGTGGTTCGAGCACAGTCACCTCTACCGACAGAAAGCCTCCGCAATCAGGAAGGCGGAGGGGAGTAGCTTGCTGAGGGAGGATCTGCCTCTTATTGCACTGGATGAGGGGTACCTAAGGACCCGTGTTGCTCGGATCCACCGAGAGATCGAGCGGATTGTAGCATAGTGGCCCCGGAGTGTCGAGGTTCGTCTTCTGGGAGCCGAAGCAGCGGAGGGGCACTGAAGCCCCTGGGACGGGCATCGACGACAGCGACTGGAGCAAAGGTGTCTCGACCGAGGGCACCTAGAGCCTGGTGCGCTAAGTTCTTGACCGATTGTGGCATTCGGGGCAGAGGGTCGATGGACCGGGAGCTCCCGCATGGGAGCTTCGCTGACACAGTGGATGATGACTGGAGACGGCACATCGCCCATGCGATCAGGTCAGCTAGGCATGTGGAGTTCGTGTCCCAGGTAGAGTGCGCACGCACTCCACGGGATATTCAAGAGGCCGTCACGATGGCGGCCCGAGCCCTGGCGTTGGGGTTGGAGCAGCTGGTGCCTTTACCATTGACCCTCTTTGGGGCTCCAGGTTAGGCTTTCCTCCTTTAGCCCGCTCTCTCCCTTTCATTCTGTAAATCTCAGGTACAGAACTGAGGTGTTGTATAATGCTATGTTTGTCGGCAGGTTCTATGGCAGAGGGGGACCAGCCCTCCACGGGAACGTCCTCAGGGAGTGGGGATGGGAGCTTACAGCCCCGGAGGAAACACCCTCATGTGGAGGATGCAGCGGTCGAGGATGGTGGGATGTCTAAGGGACCCAAGACTAGAGAGCAAGTTGAGGAGGAGGCGGCCTTGAGTAAGTGTCGCTATGCCTTATTTGCTCCTGCTTGGTTTAGCCATAGTAGTTGGCTAATCTTGTTTTCCTGGATTTATGTTTTGTAGCCCCACCGGAGACTAGAGTGGAGGCGGCTTTTTCACCCCCTCGGGAGGTGGATCCTCCTCCTGAGGAAGGGGATGAGTACAGGATAGTTATAGATGGGCTCCTTCGTCTGATGGACGAGCCAGCACCCCATGCTGGGACCTTCCCCGACTTTGAGTTGTGGGAGGCAACTGGCAGAGCTCCTTCGAGTAAGGGCTTATGATGCTAAGTGTAAGCTACGATTGATGTGACACCACCTTGGGGTGATAGTCACAAGATCAAATGCCCCTTGGACCTAGCAAGCAACCAACGCACGGACCGGTGACTTTACACGAGCGGACTCACCCGCTAAGCGCACTCTTGTGCCTGTAGGCAACCCGGTGATGGTGGTGAGTGTTCGAGACGGGACCTCGCTTCTCTGGAGCTTGGCTAGCTTTGGATTGAACCCCCAAGGGTCCTAGGATGCCCACTCTCATAGGCAGCCAGCACGCCAAGGGCATGGGTTGTAGGGTCGCTCTCTCAACTCACTCCGCGGTGGTTGCTCAATTCGATGATAATTTGAGATCGGGCACTCTCTTACCGCCGACGGCACTAAGAAACAATACTAATTAAGCAAGGGAATCCAGAAAAGAGAAGTGTTCAGTGGCTCACCTGATCGGTGTGAGGACACCGATCCCGGCCAGAGACGAGGGCGAGCGAGGAAGCGTGGGCTTACCCGCGCGCCGCACCGGAGAAGCTTCAACCTGAAATTTCAGATTACATGCACTACGCCCCATGCAAGGGGGGGGAGATCTTGGGGAAGAGAAGCTAATTAATACACCCAAACACTACCTCCACACAGGGAGGGGCCTTCAGCCGGACAAGCGGGGAGGGGTGAAACCGAAGAAGAAGCTAAAAGGAAGCTGATGCCGATTATGTCCGCTTCCTGCGCTTCAGGATAGATAGTTGGATATCTTGACGGTGCGGCCACTCCAGAATTTTGTTGTTGACAAGACTAGTTGGGAATTCTTCGTAGCTGGATCAGGATGATGTCAGAATTTTGCTGATTTCTTTGGTCACCAGTGCTGGTCAGGGCAGAGGCTCCAACAGGGAGGCAGGTCTTTAGTTCTGACTGCTTCAGGTTCACAACAGAAGGAAGAGGAGGTTGCCACAAGCACTCCAGAGCTCAGAATCAGGCACCGCCAGAGTCGTCAGAACCGTGGATGAGTCCTCTTCGAAACAAGAGCAACGGGGATGCCAAATATTATCGTATTAGATCGGTAGAACTTGAACAATGAGAGGGGGTCGGAGCAGACTGATAGGAAGCAGAACCGCACACCTAGAGGAAGAAAATGAGAAGTCTTGATTCCAGGCGCAAAATAGAGCTCCGCTTCCTGATTCGGGAAGTAGACTTGTTGATGAAGCTCCCGGCCAAGCCTCGCATCCAGAGCTTCCAGAGAGTGGTCGTGGTAGCTTCAGGAATCAGCTTCAGGTTGCTCTTCAGGGAGGAGATGCGCAGTTGGAGAAGATCGACTGCTCAGGATGGCCCCAAGCTTAGAACATGATGAGACTAATGCCGTTGCGAAGCAGATAGAGAGACGCATCCAACGGTACCTCTTGGACCTTCAGATTTGTTGGGATGTGGTCGGGGTTGTCTCTGCAAGCTGCTGCTTCTCTACTTCCTCCGAACTAAGAACTGCAGGTTGAAGATGATGGGGGGAAATGGGGTATATGGGAGGGGAAATGAGGTGGATGTGTATGGGGGCAACCTCTAGCTGTGAGGGGGTCTGGGAGGGGGTGTTCCAAGGTGTGGGAAGGGGAGAATGGGGGCTGGAATGGGGTGTTTAGAGTGGGTGAGAGAGGAGCTGCGAATTTGGGATGGTGGGTGAGAGGGAAGGAGAGATCTATCTCCAAAGTTTGAAAGTGGACTAAAGGGGTGATTAATGGGGGCTTTGGGGATGGGAAGGGTTGTATTGGGGAAGGGAAGGGGTGCTTAGGGAGTGGAGAAGTCTCCCTTGGGAGATGAGAGGGTGCTTAGGGAAGGGGATTGGGTAGTTGGTGGTTGGGTGGTGGAGTATGGATTGGTGGAGGGTCTCTTGGGACTAGGGGTGGAGTAATGAGGGTTGGGGGTAGTTGGAATGACCTTAATGGATGAGGGGAGGAGAGAGAAAGGTGGTTGGGAGGGGAGGAGAGAGAAAGGGGCGCAGGTTTTAGAGAGAGAAAGTGGGGAGAGAGAAAATGACTTTCTAGAGAGAGGGGTAGAGAGAGAGGGGGGTAGGGGCTTCTCACCCACTCAATTGGCTTCTCACCAAAAGAAGAAGATTTAAGTTGGACACTAGAGAATTCAAATTTTCATTCATTCATTGATTAACTTCAAATGGGGAGATGGGGGTCCTATATATAGGCAACCCACATTTTACAAAAAGCCCCTAACTCTTGACACAATGACAAATAACCAAGGGGGTAGGGGCACCCTTGGGCCTAGCCCACAGAATTGGGCCCAATATGCAACTTAATCACCCTAATGACACTTAACCTAGGTAAATGACTCATTAACCTAGGTACAAGACTCAAATAAAAGAAAAATTACATAATATGACTCAAATAAAATAAGAAAATTACATGACTCGACTCAGAAAAATGTGATGGACACAATGGAACCATGCCGTTGAACAATCGGAGCTGTGGAAAAAATGTGAAGGATGAGAGATGCCCCCATCATACCCCCGGGGTGCGAAGAACTCGACTCCGTCGAGTATGGGTCTGCCGGGGAAGAGGTCCTCCAATGCAGCTCCGGGCGAGCCACCTCCAAACTCAACCTCGCGTCCTTAGTCGGGGGACTGCTCTTCATCCTCTCAAGGTGGCTCGGGCACACCCTCTTGCTGGCGATGGTACCCTGCTTGCCTAGTATTGCCTCCGTGTGCACACGTCGGACTCTCAAGCTGATATGAGGAGGCTCTCCGAGGGTGTCACTCACAAAGGTGGGGGTAGGCTCAAGGTGCTCACTGGGATCCACCGCGGTGCCCTTAGAGGGTGCTAGATCCGCCACGTGAAAAGTGGGGTATATCCCAAAATCCCATTGATAAATCCAACCCGTAAGCCAGGTTGCCAAAGCCACTCGGAATATGGAAGGTCCAAGTCCTCGTGCCCTCGATTTGGAGGTGACCCTAAGGTAGAGCCATTCCAAAGCCACCATCGTAAGGTTGCCTACTTGGAATCCAAAGTGGCACTCGTGAGTTTTTGCCCGCGCATTATGAACCTCACCGCCCGTTGCTGGATGCTTGCTTGAATGAGTATGCCATGAGCTATGGTGCGGTGTGGGTGGGAAGTGTGTGGTATGCAAAGGGGGACCGGGGCAACCATAAGTGGACCTATCATGCAATGCGGCTATGTAAACCTTGATGGACCTAGGAGGGCCGGGGCACCCGTAGGTGAATCTGTCATGCATAGTGGTGGTAAATATCGGGGGACCCGGACATCCGTAGATGCCTTTGACATGCTTAAGACCCATGATGAATGAAGGTGGGCCATTACATCCGAATATAGACCACTCATGTTTCCTACTTGACATGTGGGTGAGATGAATGAATGTACCCGACTTATGAATCATGCCAAGTGGTTTTGTACGCCAAGACTCATGCATTTTTGTGCCAAAGATGTTTCCTATGTGTGGGCTTTTGAACTTCCATTGGAATGGGTCAAAGGGGTCTAAGAAGGTGGATATCATGAAGTGGGGCATTTCCTCGATCCCTAGGTGTATATCGCCCATAGTCATGGTTCCCATGGTGTAACCTTGGTCTAGGATGGGGTGGATTGGATCAAACATGGTGGGTTGGGGTAGGGAAAGGTGGGTGGTGGATAAGGTGGTTGGGTCACACGGGTTCCTTGACTCCCATTGGAATGGATCGTAGGGATCATAAAATGGATTACCAAGGGGGAGGAGTTCCATGTCCTCAAGGTCCTCAAAAGGTGCTAAGTCATCCTTCTCCATAACAGTTAGGACCGTGTCTTGGGTGAGCAGGTTGGCCATGAAGGAAAGGCTTTGTTTCCTACCCGAGATAAGGAGCTCTAATTGGAGGATGGAGTTGGGCTCATCGGGTGTGGGGAGGAGTAAAAGGAGGTCGCTAGTGTAGCAACCAATGGTGCAAACTGAGGTGATAGACCCGACACAAAGGTGTAGGAGGTCAAGGCTCCTAGGTTGTTCGGCCATAGGGGTCAATATGCTAGTGAACTCAATTTGCCAGGCTAAGCCCTTAAGAAGATCCTCTAAGGTCTCCACTTGATAGGATGCTTGGATTGTGGTGTGATAGGAGAAGAAGGGCACTATGGGAAGGTTTTGTTCTATGGGAGGGAAAACATGGGCCGTGATATTTCTTATTGGGCTCTCCTTTAGCCAACTAATAAGGGGTTCTCCTAAGATGAGCTCAGCCCCAACTAGAGAGGGTGGTGTAAGGTGAAGGCCACCATGTGAGGTTTCTTCTTCTACTTGGTCATGGGTGGTCTCCGTGGTGGGGATAGGGTCTGGAGTGTTCACCACTATGGGGTCGGGTATGGGTTCCTCCTCCAAGGAGGTGAGAGGGTCTTTTGGTTGCAGGGTGATGATGGTTGGTGCATGGCGCACCCGAGGTGGTGGGCAAGGTTGGACTCGAGTTGGGATTGGTAAGGGAAGTAGTGGAGGCCTAGGACATGGGAGTTTTGGGGGAGGGAGTGGGAGATGGGTTGGTTTGGATGGCTTGGGTTGGTCGGTCTTGGGGGGAGTGTCCCTTATAGGGGAAGATGGAGGGGTAGTGGTGGGGACCAAGGGGGCTTGTGGAGTATGGGTTTTGTGGGGAATTGTGGGTTGGGGAATGGTTGCCGTCGTGGGCCTAGGTGGAGGGGTGGACACGGGGTCCACGTGGGTTTGAATGGTGAGAATGGGGTGAGTGGTGGTCCTTATTGGGGAAACCGGGTCGGTTAGGGGTCTCTTCCCCTTGGGATCGGTCGGTTGTGAAAGGGTGGAAGTGGGGGCCAATTGGGTTTGGATAGTGAGGTTTGTGGAAGGGGGTTTTGGTTGGGGTGTGGGGATCCTCATGGGGTTAGGTGGGGAGGTGGATGCTTGGATTAGTTGGGTCTTAAGGGATAGGATTTGGTGGCGAAGTGTAGTGGTGATGGTTGAGAGGGAATTTGTTGGGAGTGGTGGGGGAGGAGGCCTAAAGGTGGTCTCAAGTTGGCCGGGTGGGGATGGAGGAGTGATAGTGTTCCTCGGGCTAGGGGTGTTTGAGTAGGAGGGGTGGGAATATTTGGGGATGTAGATCTTCCTAAGTTCCTCCTTCATATCATCCCATGAAGAAATGGGCTCTTGCCTCCTAACCCTTCTTAATCTCTCTATGTGTTCCCACTTCCTCTGGGCTTGACCCCGAAATCGTCCCTTGGCAACATGGACTCTTGCGGGTCCATAAACCATAGTCCTCTCATAGTCTTTTTCCATGGTAACCTCCCACTTTAGGTAGGCACTAGAGCATGATCCATTGAAGAGGAGATCCTCAAAAGAGATTATGTCAAATGGAGGGTTGATTGGACCCTTGTGTAGGGCCGAGTGGGATGAATGTGACCAAAGAGAGGTAGCCATGCTAGAGGGCACGATTGATGCACCGGGTGACTCTAAATGCAAGTGCGGCCTAGGACTAGACTTAGTAGAGACAAGTCTAAAACTTGCTCTGATACCAATTTGATGTGACACCACCTTGGGTGATAGTCACAAGATCAAATGCCCCTTGGACCTAGCAAGCAACCAACGCACGGACCGGTGACTTTACACGAGCGGACTCACCCGCTAAGCGCACTCTTGTGCCCGTAGGCAACCCGGTGATGGTGGTGAGGGTTCGGGACGGGACCTCGCTTCTCCGGAGCTTGGCTAGCTTTGGATTGAACCCCCAAGGGTCCTGGGATGCCCACTCTCATAGGCGGCCAGCACGCCAAGGGCGTGGGTTGTAGGGTCGCTCTCTCAACTCACTCCGCGGTGGTTGCTCAATTCGATGATAATTTGAGATCGGGCACTCTCTTACCGCCAACGGCACTAAGAAACAATACTAATTACAGAAGGGAATCCAGAAAAGTGAAGTGTTCAGTGGCTCACCTGATCGGTGTGAGGACACCGATCCCGGCCGGAGACGAGGGCGAGCGAGGAAGCGTGGGCTTACCAGCACGCCGCACCGGAGAAGCTTCAACCTAAAATTTCAGATTACATGCACTACGCCCCATGCAAGGGGGGGGATATCTTGGGGAAGGGAAGCCAATTAATACACCCAAACGCTACCTCCACACAGGGAGGGGCCTTCAGCCGGCCAAGCGGGGAGGGGTGAAACCGAACAAGAAGCTAAAAGGAAGCCGATGTCGATTCTGTCCGCTTCCTGCGTTTCAGGACAGATAGTTGGATATCTTGACGCTGCGGCCGCTCCAGAATTTTGTTGTTGACAAGACCAGTTGGGAATTCTTCGTCGCTGGATCAAGATGATGCCAGAATTTTTCTGATTTCTTTGGTCACCAGTGCTTGTCGGGGCAGAGGCTCGAACAGGGAGGCAGGTCTTTAGTGCTGACTGCTTCAGGTTCACAACAGAAGGAAGAGGAGGTTGCCATGAGCACTCCAGAGCTCAGAATCAGGCGCCGCCGGAGTTGTCAGAACCGTGGATGAGTCCTCTTCGAAACAAGACCAATGGGGATTCCAAATATTGTCAGATTAGACCGGTAGAACTTGAACAATGAGTGGGGGTCGGAGCAGGCGGATACGAAGCAGAACCGCACACCCAGAGGAATAAAATGAGAACTCTTGATTCTAGGCACAAAACAGAGCTCTGCTTCCTGATTCAGGAAGTAGACTTGTTGATGAAGCTCCCGGCCAAGCCTCGCCTCCAGATCTTCCAGAGAGTGGTCGTGGTAGCTTCAGGAATCAGCTTCAGGTTGCTCTTCAGGGAGGAGATGCGCAGTTGGAGAAGATCGACTGCTCAGGACGGCCCCAAGCTTAGAACATGATGAGACTACTGCCGTTGCAAAGCAGACAGAGAGACGCATCCAACGGTACCTCTTGGACGTTCAGATTCACTGGGATGTGGTCGGGATTGTCTCTGCAAGCTGCTGCTTCTCTACTTCCTCCGAACTAAGAACTGCAGGTTGAAGATGATGGGGGGAAATGGGGTATATGGGAGGGGAAATGAGGTGGATGTGTATGGGGGCAACCTCTAGCTGTGAGGGGGTCTGGGAGGGGGTGTTCCAAGGTGTGGGAAGGGGAGAATGGGGGCTGGAATGGGGTGTTTAGAGTGGGTGAGAGAGGAGCTGCGAATTTGGGATGGTGGGTGAGAGGGAAGGAGAGATCTATCTCCAAAGTTTGAAAGTGGACTAAAGGGGTGATTAATGGGGCTTTGGGGATGGGAAGGGTTGTATTGGGGAAGGGAAGGGGTGCTTAGGGAGTGGAGAAGTCTCCCTTGGGAGATGAGAGGGTGCTTAGGGAAGGGGATTGGGTAGTTGGTGGTTGGGTGGTGGAGTATGGATTGGTGGAGGGTCTCTTGGGACTAGGGGTGGAGTAATGAGGGTTGGGGGTAGTTGGAATGACCTTAATGGATGAGGGGAGGAGAGAGAAAGGTGGTTGGGAGGGGAGGAGAGAGAAAGGGGCGCAGGTTTTAGAGAGAGAAAGTGGGGGAGAGAGAAAATGACTTTCTAGAGAGAGGGGTAGAGAGAGGGGGGTAGGGGCTTCTCACCCACTCAATTGGCTTCTCACCAAAAGAAGAAGATTTAAGTTGGACACTAGAGAATTCAAATTTTCATTCATTCATTGATTAACTTCAAATGGGGAGATGGGGGTCCTATATATAGGCAACCCACATTTTACAAAAAGCCCCTAACTCTTGACACAATGACAAATAACCAAGGGGGTAGGGGCACCCTTGGGCCTAGCCCACAGAATTGGGCCCAATATGCAACTTAATCACCCTAATGACACTTAACTTAGGTAAATGACTCATTAACCTAGGTACAAGACTCAAATAAAAGAAAAATTACATAATATGACTCAAATAAAATAAGAAAATTACATGACTCGACTCATAAAAATGTGATGGACACAATGGAACCATGACGTTGAACAATCGGAGCTGTGGAAAAAATGTGAAGGATGAGAGATGCCCCCATCATACCCACGGGGTGCGAAGAACTCGACTCCGTCGAGTATGGGTCCGCCGGGGAAGAGGTCCTCCAATGCAGCTCCTAGCGAGCCACAACCTCCAAACTCAACCTCGCATCCTTAGCCGGGGGACTGCTCTTCATCCTCTCAAGGTGGCTCGGGCACACCCTCTTGCTGGCGATGGTACCCTGCTTGCCTAGTATTGCCTCTGGGTGCACACGTCAGACTCTCAAGCTGATATGAGGAGGCTCTCCGAGGGTGTCACTCACTAAGGTGGGGGTAGGCTCAAGGTGCTCACTGGGATCCACCGCGGTGCCCTTAGAGGGTGCTAGATCTGCCACGTGAAAAGTGGGGTATATCCCAAAATCCCATTGATAAATCCAACCCGTAAGCCAGGTTGCCAAAGCCACTCGAATATGGAAGGTCCAAGTCCTCGGGCCCTCCATTTGGAGGTGACCCTAAGGTAGAGCCATTCCAAAGCCACCATCGTAAGGTTGCCTACTTGGAATCCAAAGTGGCACTCGTGAGTTTTTGCCCGCGCATTATGAACCTCACCGCCCGTTGCTGGATGCTTGCTTGAATGAGTATGCCATGAGCTATGGTGCGGTGTGGGTGGGAAGTGTGTGGTATGCAAAGGGGGACCGGGGCAACCATAAGTGGACCTATCATGCAATGCGGCTATGTAAACCTTGATGGACCTAGGAGGGCCGGGGCACCCGTAGGTGAATCTGTCATGCATAGTGGTGGTAAATATCGGGGGACCCGGACATCCGTAGATGCCTTTGACATGCTTAAGACCCATGATGAATGAAGGTGGGCCATTACATCCGAATATAGACCACTCATGTTTCCTACTTGACATGTGGGTGAGATGAATGAATGTACCCGACTTATGAATCATGCCAAGTGGTTTTGTACGCCAAGACTCATGCATTTTTGTGCCAAAGATGTTTCCTATGTGTGGGCTTTTGAACTTCCATTGGAATGGGTCAAAGGGGTCTAAGAAGGTGGATATCATGAAGTGGGGCATTTCCTCGATCCCTAGGTGTATATCGCCCATAGTCATGGTTCCCATGGTGTAACCTTGGTCTAGGATGGGGTGGATTGGATCAAACATGGTGGGTTGGGGTAGGGAAAGGTGGGTGGTGGATAAGGTGGTTGGGTCACACGGGTTCCTTGACTCCCATTGGAATGGATCGTAGGGATCATAAAATGGATTACCAAGGGGGAGGAGTTCCATGTCCTCAAGGTCCTCAAAAGGTGCTAAGTCATCCTTCTCCATAACAGTTAGGACCGTGTCTTGGGTGAGCAGGTTGGCCATGAAGGAAAGGCTTTGTTTCCTACCCGAGATAAGGAGCTCTAATTGGAGGATGGAGTTGGGCTCATCGGGTGTGGGGAGGAGTAAAAGGAGGTCGCTAGTGTAGCAACCAATGGTGCAAACTGAGGTGATAGACCCGACACAAAGGTGTAGGAGGTCAAGGCTCCTAGGTTGTTCGGCCATAGGGGTCAATATGCTAGTGAACTCAATTTGCTAGGCTAAGCCCTTAAGAAGATCCTCTAAGGTCTCCACTTGATAGGATGCTTGGATTGTGGTGTGATAGGAGAAGAAGGGCACTATGGGAAGGTTTTATTCTATGGGAGGGAAAACATGGGCCGTGATATTTCTTATTGGGCTCTCCTTTAGCCAACTAATAAGGGGTTCTCCTAAGATGAGCTCAGCCCCAACTAGAGAGGGTGGTGTAAGGTGAAGGCCACCATGTGAGGTTTCTTCTTCTACTTGGTCATGGGTGGTCTCTGTGGTGGGGATAGGGTCTGGAGTGTTCACCACTATGGGGTCGGGTATGGGTTCCTCCTCCAAGGAGGTGAGAGGGTCTTTTGGTTGCAGGGTGATGATGGTTGGTGCATGGCGCACCCGAGGTGGTGGGCAAGGTTGGACTCGAGTTGGGATTGGTAAGGGAAGTAGTGGAGGCCTAGGACATGAGAGTTTTGGGGGAGGGAGTGGGAGATGGGTTGGTTTGGAT
The DNA here is from genome assembly GCA_022559845.1 of Amorphophallus konjac. NCBI lineage: Eukaryota > Viridiplantae > Streptophyta > Magnoliopsida > Alismatales > Araceae > Amorphophallus > Amorphophallus konjac. The sequence goes on along the minus strand of CM040127.1, from coordinate 123,555,966 downwards.
GGCTTGGGTTGGTCGGTCTTGGGGGGAGTGTCCCTTATAGGGGAAGATGGAGGGGTAGTGGTGGGGACCAAGGGGGCTTGTGGAGTATGGGTTTTGTGGGGAATTGTGGGTTGGGGAATGGTTGCCGTCGTGGGCCTAGGTGGAGGGGTGGACACGGGGTCCACGTGGGTTTGAATGGTGAGAATGGGGTGAGTGGTGGTCCTTATTGGGGAAACCGGGTCGGTTAGGGGTCTCTTCCCCTTGGGATCGGTCGGTTGTGGAGGGGTGGAAGTGGGGGCCAATTGGGTTTGGATAGTGAGGTTTGTGGAAGGGGGTTTTGGTTGGGGTGTGGGGATCCTCATGGGGTTAGGTGGGGAGGTGGATGCTTGGATTAGTTGGGTCTTAAGGGATAGGATTTGGTGGCGAAGTGTAGTGGTGATGGTTGAGAGGGAATTTGTTGGGAGTGGTGGGGGAGGAGGCCTAAAGGTGGTCTCAAGTTGGCCGGATAGGGATGGAGGAGTGATAGTGTTCCTCGGGCTAGGGGTGTTTGAGTAGGAGGGGTGGGAATATTTGGGGATGTAGATCTTCCTAAGTTCCTCCTTCATATCATCCCATGAAGAAATGTGCTCTTGCCTCCTAACCCTTCTTAATCCCTCTATGTGTTCCCACTTCCTCTTGGCTTGACCCCGAAATCGTCCCTTGGCAACACGGACTCTTGCGGGTCCATAAACCATAGTCCTCTCATAGTCTTTTTCCATGGTAACCTCCCACTTTAGGTAGGCACTAGAGCATGATCCATTGAAGTGGAGATCCTCAAAAGAGATTATGTCAAATGGAGGGTTGATTGGACCCTTGTGTAGGGCCGAGTGGGATGAATGTGACCAAAGAGAGGTAGCCATGCTAGAGGGCACGATTGATGCACCGGGTGACTCTAAATGCAAGTGCGGCCTAGGACTAGACTTAGTAGAGACAAGTCTAAAATTTGCTCTGATACCAATTTGATGTGACACCACCTTGGGGTGATAGTCACAAGATCAAATGCCCCTTGGACCTAGCAAGCAACCAACGCACGGACCGGTGACTTTACACGAGCGGACTCACCTGCTAAGCGCACTCTTGTGCCTGTAGGCAACCCGGTGATGGTGGTGAGTGTTCGGGACGGGACCTCGCTTCTCTGGAGCTTGGCTAGCTTTGGATTGAACGCCCAAGGGTCATAGGATGCCCACTCTCATAGGAGGCCAGCACGCCAAGGGCATGGGTTGTAGGGTCGCTCTCTCAACTCACTCCGCGGTGGTTGCTCAATTCGATGATAATTTGAGATCGGGCACTCTCTTACCGCCGACGGCACTAAGAAACAATACTAATTAAGCAAGGGAATCCAGAAAAGAGAAGTGTTTAGTGGCTCACCTGATCGGTGTGAGGACACCGATCCCGGCCGGAGACGAGGGCGAGCGAGGAAGCGTGGGCTTACCCGCGCGCCGCACCGGAGAAGCTTCAACCTGAAATTTCAGATTACATGCACTACGCCCCATGCAAGGGGGGGGGGAGATCTTGGGGAAGGGAAGCTAATTAATACACCCAAACACTACCTCCACATAGGGAGGGGCCTTCAGCCGACCAAGCGGGGAGGGGTGAAACCGAACAAGAAGCTAAAAGGAAGCCGATGCCGATTCTGTATGCTTCCTGCGCTTCAGGACAGACAGTTGGATATCTTGACGCTACGGCCGCTCCATAATTTTGTTGATGACGAGACCAGTTGGGAATTCCTCATAGCTGGATCAGGATGATGTCAGAATTTTTCTGATTTCTTTGGTCACCAATGCTGGTCGGGGCAGAGGCTCGAACAGGGAGGCAGGTCTTTAGTTCTGACTGCTTCAGGTTCACAACAGCAGGAAGAGGAGGTTGCCACGAGCACTCCAGAGCTCAGAATCAGGCACCGCTAGAGTCGTCAGAACCGTGGATGAGTCCTCTTAGAAACGAGACCAACGGGGATGCCAAATGTTGTTGGAGTAGACCGGTAGAACTCAAACAATGAGGGGGGGTCGGAGCAGACTGATAGGAAGCAGAACTACACATCCGGAGGAATAAAATGAGAACTCTTGATTCCGGGCGCAAAACAGAGCTCCGCTTCTTGATTCGGGAAGTAGACTTGTTGATGAAGCTCCCGGCCAAACCTCGCCTCCAGATATTCCAGAGAGTGATCGTGGTAGCTTTAGTAATCAGCTTCAGGTTGCTCTTCAGGGAGGAGATGCGTAGTTGGAGAAGATCGACTGCTCAGGACAGCCCCAAGCTCAGAACATGATGAGACTACTGCCGTTGCGAAGCAGACAGAGAGACGCATCCAACGGTACCTCTTGGACCTTCATATTCACTGGGATGTAGTCGGGGTTGTCTCTGCAAGCTGCTGCTTCTCTGCTTCCTCTGAACTAAGAACTGTAGGTTGAAGATGATGGGGGGAAATGGGGTATATGGGATGGGAAATGAGGTGGATGTGTATGGGGGCAACCTCTAGCTGTGAGGGGGTCTGGGAGGGGGTGTTCCAAGGTGTGGGAAGGGGAGAATGGGGGCTGGAATGGGGTGTTTAGAGTGGGGGAGAGAGGAGCTGCGAATTTGGGATGGTGGGTGAGAGGGAAGGAGAGATCTATCTCCAAAGTTTGAAAGTGGACTAAAGGGGTGATTAATGGGGCCTTTGGGGATGGGAATGGTTGTATTGGGGAAGGGAAGGGGTGCTTAGGGAGTGGAGAAGTCTGTTGTGTCCCTGTGATTTTGATGATAGCAAACACTATAAGTCATCATTTGTTTGTGTCTGCATATGAATGTTTGATTGAGAATCTCTTGAGTGTCATTCCATCGAACAGGCTGTGTGCATATTCGGTGCATTTCATAACTATGTTTCATGTTGGCCATAAGTCAATGGATGTCTAGACTCATGCATTTCATAACTGTGTTCAGGTTAAGTCTGTACAGAGCCTTAAGACTGTACAGAGCCTTGTTACATCGTGTGCTAAGCATTTTCAATGTCTATACATTGTCTCACACACACTCACAAAGTCCGTGCACTCGGTTGCTTTATGTTGTGCTTCACTGGTTCATCTATGTTCTAAGTCCATGTTGAATACATTGGTCCAGGCTGCTTCTGCATTCTACAAAGTCAGCGCACTCGGCTGCTTTATGCTGTGCTTCACTGATTCATCTTTGCATTAAGTCTGTACATCGCATGACATGCACTTTAAATATGTCAAGTCTGTACATTGGCCAAGTATGTACATCGCTGCTTGTGGTTCATTCGGCTAAGTTTGTACATTGGCCAAGTATGTACATCGCCGCTTGTGGTTCATTCGGCTAAGTCTGTATATTAGCCAAGTATGTACATCGCCTACTCGTGCATCTCTTTTAAGTCTATACATTGCCGCTATGTGTGTGCATCGTTTAGCAAGTCTAGACATCCGACAGCCTTGCCTTCCACGAAGTCTGTACATTGCTGCATGCGTCAGATAAGCAAGTCTATACAGACTTAGTCCATGCGTAAGCCTGGCAAAGTCTGTACATTAGCAAAGTCTGTACATCGTTGGCTAATGCATGCATCGTCTTTCAAAGTCCATACATTGTCCTGTAGCTTGCACGAAGCAAAGTCTGTACATTGTCCAGCGTCTCACTCAGCGTCTAAGTGAGTGTGAACATTGCATCGCTAAGTCTATACAATGCATCGTCTCAAGCATCGTCTCATGCATCGTCTTTCAAGTCTATGCATTGTAAGACCAAGTCTATACATTGCATCGTCTCGTGCATCATCTCATGCAGCGTCTCTATGTGCAAGTCTATACATTGTCTGGGTGCATAACACAAGTCTATACATCGCCACTTGGCTCGTGGCTTAGTCAGTGCATCCATGCATACATAAGTCTGTAAAGCGCCGTGTTCACATGCTTCAAAGTCTATACATCATGTGCTTCAAGCATTCAAGTCTGTACACTGGTTTCATCTGCTGCAGGCACAGCAAGTCTGTACAGCGGTTGCCTTCATGCCTAGCAAGTCTGTACAGCGGTTGCATTCATGCCTAGAAAGTCTGTACAATGTCTCACATATGCAAAGTCTGTACATCGTTCTGCATGCTTTAGCTTTGCATTCACTTCAAGTCTATACACTCTGTGTGTCTGCATCGCATTCATCAAGTCTATACACTCTTTAGCTCAGTTTACAGCTAAGCCTGAAGTCTGTACAATCTGTTCTTCATACAAGTCTATGCATACATCAAAGTCTATACATCCATCTCACTTAGCATCTTCTAGCATTCACGCAAAGTCCATACACTGCATTTGGGCATTGTTCTTCACAGCAAGTCTGTACACTGCTTTCTCATGCACGCAATCAAAGTGTGTACAGCCTGTGTTTGCATCGGTTAAGTCTATACATTTGCTATGGCTTGTTCATGCATCGTTCTCATCAAAGTCTGTAGCCTGCACGCAAAGTCTGTACACTGCATGCACACTGCATCTGTTAAGTCTAAACATTGCTGCTTGATATGAAGTATATACAACCTGTGTTCTCTTGATCGACTGAAGTAACTCTGTCTTTAACTTGCAGATGTCTGAGCACGTGATCCGAGGTTGGCACCTGGCACTTGATCCGAGGTGTACTCTGGACAAAGAGGGCACAAGCCCTACACACGCCCTAGCTGCTGCTATATATATGTAGCTGCTTCCTCGGGAGAATACTGATCGAGATCGAGATCGAGATAGAAGGAGAGAGCAGCAGAGAGGCAGAGAGCAGAAGAAGAAGAAGAAGAAAGAAGTTGCAGAAGAAGAAAAGAAAAGAAGAGCAGAGAGAATAGGAAGAAAAAGAAGAAGAGTGAAGATAGACTGAGAGCTCGTGAAGAAGAAGAAAAAGAGAAAGAGAGATAGAGAGAGGGTTCGTGAAGAAGAAGAAAGAGGATTCATCAGAAGATCTGTTCACTGGCATTTGGATCAAATCCAAGCCAGACTTGATCCTGCGAGAGCTACTTTTTGCATTGCATTTCCAGCTTTTTGATTGCTGTATTTTCATTTCTTGTTTTCTTTTCTTTTACACTTGGCTTGTTGTTCTTCCGATTCTCTAGTGAGGTCGGGGTTCCTCCTGTGGAGAAGGGAGACTTGGAGTCTCCGGTTGCTAGTGACTGGTGTCACTAGCGGTTTCCCTCTGGGTTTCAGAGGAAGAGAGACTTGGGTCTCTGGGTTCCCCTCCGGTTTGGAGGAAGGGAGGAGTGGTCCTCCGGTTGCAAGCGGCTGGGTGTCGCTTGTGGGTTCCCTCCTGGTGGAGGAAGAGAGACCTCGGTCTCTGGTTTGCTAGTGACTGGGAGTCAGTAGTGGTTCCCTCCAGTTTGGAGGAAGAGGGGAGGTTGTTCCCCTGGTCAAGCTGTTTGGCAGCAATTGTTGTAGACTGAGTCTGCTATTCTAGCCTTGCTAGTGGAAGCCTCACTCCGGTTTGGAGTGAGGGGTGGACGTAGGTCTGTGGACCGAACCACCTAAAAAATCCTGGTGTTCACTTGTGGTCTGATTTTGCTTATGTGTTCTTTTCATTGCTGTGCTCATTAGATGCTTGCTTAGGATCGTGTGAGGGCTAATTGAATTGTTGTCTTGCTTTGATCCTTCTAAGTATTCTCAGTATATTTCTGCAACAATATTTTATTCCGCATATCTGAGCATTAGAGATTTAATTAGGCAATACTTGAAGAGGGATACATTCACCCCCCCTCTGTATCCGGGCCTTGCACCCTATCAATTGGTATCAGCGCGGGTGTCTGCATAGAAGGTCCAGCGACCTGCAGATCCGATCCTGCAGTCTTCGGTGCTATCTTGCTTTTGGTGCATCATTATTCCTGTTGCATTAAGTTGAGCTGTTTCCATGGGTGATCCACCGGTTTTCAACGGCTCTAATTTTAATGTGTGGTTTGTCAGTCTGCGGAACTATGCTATATCAGTTAATCCTGATCTGTGGAAGTTAATTTCACACGGTCCTCACAGATTACCAAAGAAAGTGTCCAAATGGACCGACAGTCACAGATCAAAGAATGGAGAAAATCAGAAAGCTTTCAATCTGATGAAAGCAGCCACTGACAAAGCCTTACATTCTTGCCTTTATGATTGCAGGTCCGCTAAAGACATCCTGGATAAGCTAGAGCTAGCTCACAGGATGAATGAGGACAGCTGCATGATGGCTAACAAGAGCAACCATAGCAGTGATCAAGATGAATTCAGAAGATGCTGAAGAGGTAATCAATCCTTTCTCTAGTTACACTTTAGATGACTGGGAAGATGCCTATGCCAATCTGTTAGACTCCTATGAAAAACTAGAGAAGAAGAATAAAAAACTGATAAAGAAGCTAAAAAATCTAGGGGATCCTATCTCTGGAGGTGAAAATCCTGAAATTCTGAAAATTGAAAATGAAATATTCAGAAGACAAGTGTCGAAACTAGATGAAATCAAATCTGACCTTGATCATGTCAAATCTGAAAACGGAAAACTCAGAAAACAATGTCAGGAATTTGAAAAAAAATTAATCTGTCTTGAAAGTGAAAATAGATTGATCAATGAAAAGTTCGAGACTGTTAGAGCTGTGAATTTAAAGCTTCAGGAAAACCTTGAAAACTATGAACCAGAAAACCAGAGTTTCCTAACTGATGTATTGTTTGATGATGATAAACTTGAGCAGGAGAACACTAGTCTAAAGGAAGAAATTGAGAAACTAAAACAGTTGAACACCACCATGTCAGAGAGATTGCTGACATTTGAAAAAGGAAAATCTGTTGTTGATGAAAATCAAAATGAGCTCAAACTGAAACAAGAAATTGAAACTCTTAAAAATTTGAATGATGTGATGCATCAACAAATTCTGGTCTGTGAAGAAGATATAGTCAACTATGAACATCAGATCTCTTCCCTTCAATCTGAAATAAATGATCTGAACAATTCTCTATCAAAATTTGTGGAGGGAAAAAGTAACCTGACAGGCTGCTAGGAGTTAAGGTGAATACTCAAAAGGAAGGGTTAGGCTACAACAATGTCAATAAAAAGGCTCTTAAAAACAAGCTAATGACATCGTTTGTCACTTCATCAAATGTAGCCACCACCTCAAAAGATAAACAGCCCATTGTTCAAAAAATGCAGAAACAAACTGACATTCAGAAACAAGCTGAAAAAGTGAAAAGGTATGTTCATGTGAAGAACAAGTAAAGAAACAATCATGTTGATGCTGTGCATGTGACACATAACCTAAACACACACACACATGTACACAAAAGAAAAATGTCATGCCACTATTGTCATAAACTTGGACATCTAATGCATGAATGTAGGTTGATGGAAAAGATGATCTGAGTGCTAGAAAATATCATGATAAAAATCCTTCATTTCAGAAAAAAGGAATTGAATGTTTTCATTGTGGTAAATTAGGACACAAGATTACACAATGCTGGTTTGTTAATGATAAGAAAAAAACACATTCATATCATGCTAAATTTCATGCAAACAGTCATGCTGTTAACAAGAACAAGTTTGATTCAATAAACCAGCATATGACATGCTTTAATTGTAGAAAATTGGGTCATAAGAGATTTGAATGCTAGCTGAATGTTGGTGGGAGAAATTCTAATTCATGCTTTCACTGTGGCAAGATGGGCCACATTGCAGCCCAATGTTGGCATGCTCAAGGAAGGAAGTCTAACTATGAATCTGTTAAATTCCCTGTCAATAGAAACACTTCTGGTACAAATGGATTTGTCTTTGAAAGGAAAACTCTTGCATGTTTTGAGTGTGGTAAGTTAGGCCACAGAGCTAGAGATTGTTGGCAAACTAAAAATAGAAGAAGAAATGCTCATGTAAACATCAAAGAATTTCATTCACGTGCACATAGGTTTCATGATTATACTAATGTGCACATCAAGAACACAAAACATGTTGTTTCATGTCGTTATTGTGGTGGCTTTGGGCATTCTATGAATAATTGTTCGATAATGAAAACTGGTGATCTATTTGCCCAGAAAAGCTTGAGAATGCCATTCAAAGGCATCACTGTCATTTTAGGACCCAAGACTGCTTGGGTACCTGTTTGTGCAAAATAAACCTTGTTTTGCAGGTGTGCCTTGGATTGAAAATAAGTTGGGGAATAAACCAAGGCACTCAAAAGAAAACCCCTTTCTGAACCTTTCAGGTAAATTCCTTGCACTTCCTGTTCTTAGATTTACTGCATAGCATGTTAGATCTGTTTTTGCATATTCATTCATCATATGCATTGTCAAATTTGAATTCTCTGAACTCTCCTCATCTGAAGTTTATGTTTTGCACTTAACTCTGTTGATGGACATTGCCTGATTAAGAATTCACTGCAAACATCTGAATTTCACATGATTTGCGTTTTAATGATTGTCTGAATTTGCATATGAAGCCATTGAAAAATCTGATGCACTTAGGACTGTTGGTATTACATTATCATGCATGACCACCATGGTATAACAAATGGTAAGCTACTAAAAGGCAGGTGAAATCTGTCTGATGGTTCTTACTATGTGTGAGATGGTCCTTTAGACCAAGTTCTCCCCCTAGTACCATGGGTCATATCACTTAATAGGGCAGTCTGAATGAGCTTGAGTCTCAAAATCATATGTTCAGCCTTCATTGCAAACATTGCATGTATTCAGGGGGAGTTTGTTGAGTCTCTGCATGTCTTTGCATACATGTAATTAATTGCATTACATTTCATTTCATAAAAAATGTCAAAAAAAAGATTGATTGAATGCATATTGTCAGGGGAGTCAATGCATTGCATATCACTTTTTGAAAACTAAAAAAAGGGGAGGAAGTGACTCACTGCATATAGACAGGGGGAGCATGCTTAATCTCTTGACTGCTTCTGAAATATTCATAATCTAATTTATACCTTGTCTGTCTGCCTCTCCTAAATCTGCTGAAGGAGAGCTTCACCTCTATCCAGTCAACTCTTAACTACTTTGCTCAAGAGCAGTCTCCCTGCTGCAATTTTTCAGAATTCATGCTGTTTGTTGAAATTTCAGTCAGCTCACTTGAATTATTGAGCCGAGATATGAAGTAAACCTTCAGCCTGAATACTACTTCATAAAAGTTAAAACATCTTTAATGAGGAACCTTCCATTATACAAGCTTAAGAACATTTGTTAACACGAATTGGTTTAAGTCTTATGCACTCTTGTTTGGACTCAAAGAACTTGAAAATATCTGATTCAACCTCTTAATAAACTTTAACTGTCTGCTTCATGTAAATTCATGTAAGACTCTCTGAAATCTGAAAAGTTGATATCCATGTCTACGTTGACTGAGATATATAGTGTATGTAGTTGTTCTTAAACACCTAACTTGTCTGAATCCATTCTGAGAAAAAGGATGGACAGAGCAATGACTGTGGTTACTGAGAAACCTGTCCAAAGGATTGTGTCATGAAGTACCATGGTTAACTCTGTTTAAAGAGATGATTGGAAACTACTGTGAGAATATGGCAGAGCAATGGCATAGTTGTATTGAGTAACTGGGGATTCTGGCCTCTGATCAAGGTGTATCCGCATGCCAAAGATACTTTTAATGCTACCTCTGTTCTCTAAAATGGGAGAAGCAATACGATTGTCACACTGAGTAACTGGGGATTCTGGCCTCTGATCAAGGTGTCTCTCCACGTCAAAAGGTGTTGATAAACCAAAATTGTTCATTAAAAAAAGGGAAAAATATGAACAAGTGTAAATCAAATTCTGAAAGAACAATTAAAATTCAGATGCATTCACTTATGTATCTCTTAAAGCAGTCATGGAAAGTAAACTAAGTAAGATGGAAGTTGGTTGAACTAGAATTTTATATGAGCTTGTAGTTCCTTTTTATTAAGAGTTGGTTCAGATATGAGTACCATTTCTTTTGAAAAAAACTCGGTTTACATCATTCTTAAACCATATCTGACAATCAAGGATTCATAAGCTTTTATAATGGAGAATCTAAAACTTAAATCTGTTTTATGAAGTTGGTATCATGCTGAAAAGTTCTATATCTCAATTTTCACTATTTGCTGAATCTGTTCATCCTATTGCTCTCTATCACTGTGTTTGATTGACATTGGTTCTCATTTATGTGAGGCACAACTCTCAGTATAACCTGTTACTTGCAGCCTTTGGATAACCAGAGTTCATCCTTGTACTATCAGAATTCTTACATCATGGATCATAAGGGAAGATTCTCTGGTCAGTTTGAGAGACTATATGCAAAAGGAGACAATGTGCAAGCGTGTCTGATTATGTTCTTTGTCTGCATTAGCTCTCTACCATCTGCCATGTCTAATGGGGAGTATTTGTTGCATATGCATGTCTGCATACGTTGTTTGCCTAAGGGGGAGAATTGTTTTTATTGCTTCTGATATTGAGTTGCCCTCATCTACTGAACTATTTTGGGTGTCTCATATGACATTACTAGATTATCAAAGTATTGTTCTCTTTTTGATGAAGTCAAAGGGGGAGAATACTTTGATGAGTCTTGTCTGAATATTCCATTTCTTTCATTCATGAGACTCATAGTGTTGCCATCATCAAAAAGGGGGAGATTGTTGTGTCCCCGTGGTTTTGATGATAGCAAACACTATAAGTCATCATTTGTTTGTGTCTGCATATGAATGTTTGATTGAGCATCTCTTGAGTGTCATTCCATCGAACAGGCTGTGTGCATATTCGGTGCATTTCATAACTATGTTTCATGTTGGCCATAAGTCAATGGATGTCTAGACTCATGCATTTCATAACTATGTTCAGGTTAAGTCTGTACAGAGCCTTAAGACTGTAAAGAGCCTTGTTACATCGTGTGCTAAGCATTTTCAATGTCTATACATTGTCTCGCACACACTCACAAAGTCAGTGCACTCGGTTGCTTTATGTTGTGCTTCACTGTTTCATCTTTGTTCTAAGTCCATGTTGAATACATTGGTTCAGGCTGCTTCTGCATTCTACAAAGTCAGTGCACTCGGTTGCTTTATGCTGTGCTTCACTGATTCATCTTTGCATTAAGTCTGTACATCGCATCGCATGCACTTTAAATATGTCAAGTTTGTACATTGGCCAAGTATGTACATCGCCGCTTGTGGTTCATTCGGCTAAGTCTGTACATTGGCCAAGTATGTACATCGCCTGCTCGTGCATCTCTTCTAAGTCTATACATTGCCGCTATGTGTGTGCATCGTTTAGCAAGTCTATACATCCGACAGCCTTGCCTTCCACGAAGTCTGTACATTGCCGCATGCGTCAGATAAGCAAGTCCATACAGACTTAGTCCATGCGTAAGCCCGGCAAAGTCTGTACATTGGCAAAGTCTGTACATTGGCAAAGTCTGTACATCGTTGGCTAATGCATGCATCGTCTTTCAAAGTCCATACATTGTCCTGTAGCTTGCACGAAGTAAAGTCTGTACATTGTCCAGCGTCTCACTCAGCGTCTAAGAGAGTGTGAACATTGCATCGCTAAGTCTATACAATGCATCGTCTCATGCATCGTCTTTCAAGTCTATGCATTGTAAGACCAAGTCTATACATTGCATCGTCTCATGCAGCGTCTCTATGTGCAAGTCTATACATTGTCTGGGTGCATAACACAAGTCTATACATCGCCACTTGGCTCATGGCTTAGTCAGTGCATCCATGCATACATAAGTCTGTACAGCACCGTGTTCACATGCTTCAAAGTCTATACATCGTGTGCTTCGAGCATTCAAGTCTGTACACTGGTGTCGTCTGCTGCAGGCATAGCAAGTCTGTACAACGGTTGCCTTCATGCCTAGCAAGTCTGTACAGCGGTTGCATTCATGCCTAGAAAGTCTGTACAGTGTCTCACATTTGCAAAGTCTGTACATCGTTCTGCATGCTTTAGCTTCGCATTCACTTCAAGTCTATACACTCTGTGTGTCTGCATCGCATTCATCAAGTCTATACACTCTTTAGCTCAGTTTGCAGCTGAGCCTGAAGTCTGTACAGTCTGTTCTTCATACAAGTCTATGCATACATCAAAGTCTATACATCCGTCTCACTTAGCATCTTCTAGCATTCACGCTAAGTCCATACACTGCATTTGGGCATTGTTCTTCACAGCAAGTCTGTACACTGCTTTCTCATGCACGCAATCAAAGTGTGTACAGCCTGTGTTCGCATCGGTTAAGTCTATACATTTGCTATGGCTTGTTCATGCATCGTTCTCATCAAAGTCTGTACATTGCTTGACAGCACACCTGAACCAACTCTGTACATCTCTCTAATATCTTCTTATGACTGCTTGACAGGTACATCCTTTGAGAAGAAAATGTTTGGGCACGTGATCCGAGGTTGGCACCTGGCACGTGATCCGAGGTGTACTCTGGACAAAGAGGGCACAAGTCCTACACACGCCCTAGCTGCTGCTATATATATGTAGCTTCTTCCTCAGGAGAAAATCGATCGAGACTGTGATAGAAGAAGAGAGCAGCAGAGAGGCAGAGAGCAGAAGAAGAAGAAGAAGAAGAAAGAAGTTGCAGAAGAAGAAAAGAAGAGCCGAGAGAATAGGAAGAAAAAGAAGAAGAGTGAAGATAGACTAAGAGCTCGTGAAGAAGAAGAAAAAGAGAAAGAGAAATAGAGAGAGGGTTTGTGAAGAAGAAGAAAGAGGATCCATCAGAAGATTTGTTCACTGGCATTTGGATCAAATCGAAGCCAGACTTGCTCCTGCGAGAGCTACATTTTGCATTGCATTTCCAGCTTTCTGATTGCTGTATTTTCATTTCTTGTTTTCTTTTCTTTTACACTTGGCTTGTTGTTCTTACGATTCTCTAGTGAGGTCAGGGTTCCTCCTGTTGATTCAGGAGAAGGGAGACTTGGAGTCTCCGGTTGCTAGTGACTGGTGTCACTAGCGGTTTCCCTCTGGGTTTCAGAGGAAGAGAGACTTGGGCCTCTGGGTTCCCCTCCGGTTTGGAGGAAGGGAGGATTGGTCCTCAGGTTGCAAGCGGCTGGGTGTCGCTTGTGGGTTCCCTCCTAGGTGGAGGAAGAGAGACCTCGGTCTCTTGTTTTCTAGTGACTGGGAGTCACTAGTGGTTCCCTCCAGTTTGGAGGAAGAGGGGAGGTTGTTCCCCTAGTCAAGTTGTTTGGCCGCAATTGTTGCAGACTGAGTCTGCTGTTCTAGCCTTGCTAGTGGAAGCCTCACTCCGGTTTGGAGTGAGGGGTGGACGTAGGTCTGTGGACCGAACCACCTAAAAAATCCTGGTGTTCACTTGTGGTCTGATTTTCCTTATGTGTTCTTTTCATTGCTGCGCTCATTAGATGCTTGCTTAGGATCGTGTGAGGGCTAATTGAATTGTTGTCTTGCTTTGATCCTTCTAAGTATTCTCAGTATATTTCTGCAATAGTATTTTATTCCGCATATCTTAGCATTAGAAATTTAATTAGGCAATATTTGAAGAGGGATACATTCACCCCCCCTCTGTATCCGGGCCTTGCACCTTATCAAAGTCTCCCTTGGGAGATGAGAGGGTGCTTAGGGAAGGGGATTGGGTAGTTGGTGGTTGGGTGGTGGAGTATGGATTTGTGGAGGGTCTCTTGGGACTAGGGGTGCAGTAATGAGGGTTGGGGGTAGTTGGAATGACCTTAATGGATGAGGGGAGGAGAGAGAAAGGTGGTTGGGAGGGGAGGAGAGAGAAAGGGGCGCAGGTTTTAGAGAGAGAAAATGGGGGAGAGAGAAAATGACTTTCTAGAGAGAGGGGTAGAGAGAGAGAGGGGGGAGGGGCTTCTCACCCACTCAATTGGCTTCTCGCCAAAAGAAGAAGATTTAAGTTGGACACTAGAGAATTCAAATTTTCATTCATTCATTGATTAACTTAAAATGGGGAGACGGGGGTCCTATATATAGGCAACCCACATTTTACAAAAAGCCCCTAACTCTTGACACAATGACAAATAACCAAGGGGGTAGGGGCACCCTTGGGCCTAGCCCACAGAATTGGGCCCAATATGCAACTTAATCACCATAATGACACTTAACTTAGGTAAATGACTCATTAACCTAGGTACAAGACTCAAATAAAACAAAAATTACATAATATGACTCAAATAAAATAAGAAAATTACATGACTCGACTCAGAAAAATGTGATGGACACAATGGAACCATGCCGTTGAACAATCGGAGCTGTGGAAAAAATGTGAAGGATGTGAGATGCCCCCATCAGCGATTCACTTGCCTTGGGTTACTGACATGACCGTCTGGATTGTGTAGGGGAGGCAGAGGTGTCGGGGACCAAGGCCCCTACTGAGATACTGAGTGGAGCCCCTGGGCAGGCGGAAGTGCCAGCACCCACAGTGGCTAGTAGTTGTCCGGGTAAGTGTCCAATTGTTGTTGAGGGGATCTTCCCGTCGTTGTTGGACTCTTTTAACAAGCCAGAATTATTGACTTGACTTATGTTGCTGGTTTGGCAGGTGAGGACGCGTCGGCTACTCTGGAGATGATCTGGGAATTGGCAGATGCCGGCCCGTCAGTGGCCCTGCCATCTTTTAGAGATGAGCCTGGACCGGTGACTTCCGTGCCTCCAGCTACCGTTGAAGACACGTTGAGTAGACCACCGCCGCTACTGACAAAGGTGCCTCTCCCACCTGTACCGACCGTGGTGACGGCATGTACGGTGGGGCTAGTGGAGTGCTCCAGTGTGAGACCATCAGGTATGTAGCTGAGCACTTGATCACTTTAGGGTAGATTATTTGACTTTCCCACCCGTGCTGCGCTTTGACTAGGATGGATTGTAGGTACCTCTTCCCCTCAGGAGGAAGGAGAGCTCCCTCAGGATACAGACCGGCTCTTAGGAAATGAGCCTCCCTTCGCATCTGCTACTGAGGGCGACGAGGAGTTTGTTGACATTGAGGGGATTTCTGAAGGGGACGCCCCGATTGGTGAGCTTCTTCCCCGGCACCTTCGACTAGAGAGCTATCTTTATGTGAGGCTGGACTTGATAGTAGCCTAATATGGTTTCCCAACGTACAGGTGCCCCTGATTTCCCCACGGCCGGGGGTTCATCAGAGAGCTTGTCTAGTTCTTCAGAGGGTGGCAGCGCCACGATGGGGACTGATGAGAGCTCGAGCTCGAGCTTTTCTTCCTCTGTGGCCTCTTCTACCGGGGTCGCTGAGATGGAGGCGGTGTTGGAAGGTATATGCAGCTTCTCCTTGCCTCTGCATTGGCTTTGATACAGAGTTTATGACAGAGTGCTGACATTTTTGTGTTATGTCCAGGACTGGAGTTTGAGGAGGAGCACGCGCCGGCTCCCGTCGAGGAGGGTCGAGGGGAGCCCTCCGTCACCTCAATGGCCATTGGGGAGGACCGGATTTTATGGGAGTCCCTACCCTCTTCGACTCCAGCAGAGGACACTGCCGGGGTGGAGGAGAGGTTACCCTCACTGACCTCAAGCGGGGAAGTTACGGGTATGGTGGGAGCCACACCAGGTGAGAGTCAGGACCTTTCTTTGGTTTTTTCACCTTGTCTTGTCATAGGGAAACCCTAAACATGGTTGAGCCATTTCATGTTTGATGGGGTTGTGCAGGTCCTTCCGGTGTGCTGGCTGAGACGGGTCACTCCTCTCTCGAGCTAGGGATCGAGTGGCCTACTTCTGTTTCACCACCGGAGCCGCTGCTGGACGCCGACGTAGGTGCAGCCTTGCTTCAGCGAGCCCGGGGCTATGTAGGGGGTGATCCCCTGCCTTCCCCAGAGGATCTTTGGCAAAGGCTGAGGGAGTGTACACGCGGCTACCATGACCTTGGATTTCCTCGTGGGCTCTAGATGTCTGGCTTGGCCGGCATCTGGGCGAAGTACCTGCGGCTTCTGGAGGCTCAAGAGCAACGGGCACATCTACTGGCGGCCATTCGGGAGGTACAGGAATAGTGTGTTCAGCTTGCATCAGCTGCGACCGTGTAGAGGAGGCTTGCCGACGCGGCCGTGTCTCTTGCTCAGGACCGTGCCAGGCAGCTGAGCGAGGTGAGCAGCAGAGCCGAGGCCCTGCAGAAGGCATTGGAGGAGCAGCGGCAAGCCGGAGTTCTTGCTAGAGTTGAGTGGCGGACTGCCGAAGCCGGAGCCGAGGCCAGCGTTCAGCTTGCGTTGACCTTGGAGGTGGAGCTGGTGGCTGCGGAGTCCCGCTTGGCGGAGCTAGAGGGGAGTGAGGCTAGGCCGTGATTGTATTGCTTCCCTTCCCCTTTTTGTTATCCGGACTGTGTATTTTTGTTACCCCAAGGGCATGTCTTGGGCTCTCTTTTATAGAGTGTTAATGAAAAATTCTGGATTTTAGTGTTGTTGTTTACTGAGTTATTCTTCCCCCTAGTCTATGGAATAGGGTGGGGTAGATGGGATAGCTACCACTTACTGTCGGTCGTGCTTGATTGTCTTAACACATACCGGCGTAAGGGGTAGGGGACTAGGTTTTACCCGAATTGGAGCTAGGATAAAAGACTGGGTGGGGGGAGTGGTATGATTGGATTTTGGGTACTGGGAATTGAGTGCTGGTTGCTGGGAAGTAGGGAAAAGCCCTAGCATAGGGTTGGCGTAGGCCCATCCAGATGTGGCGGCCTGTTTGGTTAAGGTCGGGAGCTGATTCTGGGATGTATCGGTTCTAGGTTGATGCCTAGGTTTTGGTTGTTTGTATGTCGTTAGCCGATGATGTGGCCCTCCTAAACTTGAGAAACTGGGACTGAGCTGGCCGAATGGCCTCAAAAGACATCACCACCGAGGGATCATGGCCGAAACTGGTTGGCCCACCCGCGGAGGGATCGTGGCCGAAACTGGAGTTGGGAGCTGGCAGTAGGCCCATAAAGGTGTTGTAGCTGAAAGCTAGAACCGGGGACAGGAGCTGGCCGGCCGGCATGTGAAGGTGTTGTAGCCGGAGACTGGAGCTGGAGACTGGGCGGCTGGCCTAGAGAGGCGTTGTAGCTGAAACTGGAACTGGAGGCTGGCGGCTGGCCTGTGAAGGTGTTGTAGCCGAAACTGGAACTGGAGGCTAGCGGCTGGCTGTAGAGGCGTTGTAGCTAAAACTGGAACTAGAGAGTGGCGGCTGGCCTGTGAAGGCGTTGTAGTCGAAAATGGAACTGGAGACTGGTGGATGTCCTGTGAAGGCATTGTAGCCGAGACTGGAACTGGAGACTGGTGGCTGGCCTGTAGAGGCATTGTAGCCGAAACTGGAACTGGAGACTGGCAGTTAGAGATGATCGACCCTCAGGATAGCGCAAGGTGGCGCAGGGGCAAGGGCTGGTGACCTACATCACAATTTCTGGAGTTTAAATCCTCCACGATTCTATGGTTCTTCTAATCCCAACGAGGCAGAGAACTGGATAGAAGAAATGAATTGTATATTTGATGTTATACAATGCATCGATCAGGAGAAGGTGCCTCTCACAACCTTTCAACTTAATAAAGACGCTCGCACATGGTGGAAGTCGGTTCCGGCACCTCCGGCCGATGCACCTCATACATGGGATAGTTTTCTTACCCTATTCCGTGCCAAGTACTTTTCGGAGCACGTAAAGGAACGAAAGGCTATGGAGTTCGCCACTCTTCGGTAAGGAATGATGATGGTTGCTGAATATGAACTGTAATTCTCAAGGCTAGCACCGTATGCATCACATCTAATCGGTACCGATTTATTAAAGGCGAATCGGTTTGTGGACGTGTTACGTCTCGGTTTCATCCAGCAGCTCGGGATCCAAAACATCCGTACTTATGAGGAGATGGTTCAGCGGGCGTACCTATGTGAAAGGACCTTAGAGAAGGTCAAAAAATTGAAAGGGAAAGGAGAAGAATCAAGCCGACATTCTGATCGGCGTTATAAGAAAGAGAAATCCAGTATCACAGAACCCTACAAAAGCCGTGTTAGTAAGAAAAGATCTAGGAGTGGGAACGGTGGGAGTTCCCATAAGCAAAAGAAAGTCAAGGAGGAGAAGGAGCAGGTCACCATGGCTTGCACATTTTGTGAAAAATTCGGCCATTCGGCTGAGGAGTGTTGGAAGCGCCTCGGCGCTTGTTTACGTTGTGGAAGTAGGGAGCATCGCATGTCGGAATGCCCCCTTATGAAAGACCAATCGTCTGGTGGAGGACGTAGGAGGCAGGCTCTCCTCAATGTTGTCTTAGAAGAAGAGGAAGCGCCCAGAGATGGTGGGCTTATGGAAGGTACTCTTCAAATTTGTTCTCATCCTGCATTTGTGCTATTTGACACTGGTGCCTCTCATTCTTTTATCTCCACTACTTTTGTAAAAATATTATCAATTGCATCAGTTCCCCTACATTTAGATCTCGCTATTACCACACCCTTAGGTTCTGGAACAAAGTTTACCGACTATTATCCTAATAGCGAAGTGATAGTAGAAGGTCACAATCTCCCCGCAAACTTAGTATGCCTTGACATGAAAGGTTATGATGCCATTTTAGGGGTAGATTAGCTTATAGATCATGATGCTTATATCAATTGCCGAAATAGGATTATATCCTTTCGAAAGCCCGGTCTTCCAAGATTCTCTTTTTTTGACATCAAGTACAAGAAGCATCCTACTATTATATCTTCTCTCCACGCTTGTAAACTTATCTCGCAAGGATGTGAAGCTTTTCTTGCTTCTGTCATTATTGCCAAATCCAAGGAGATTATCTTAGCAGACATTCCTATTGTAAGTGAGTTCCCCGATGTGTTCCCGTCTGAATTACCTAATTTACCACCTGAGAGGAAAGTAAACTTCACTATTGAACTCATTCCTAGAGCAGCAACTGTTTCTATAGCCCCTTACAGGATGTCCCCCACAGAGCTTAAGGAATTGAAGAAGCAGTTGTAGGAACTTCTGGATAAGGGCTTCATCAGACCTAGCACATCCCCGTAGGGTGCACCTATCGTATTTGTCAAAAAGAAGGATGGTTCTCTCAGGCTATGCATCGATTACCGACGACTGAATCAGCTTACAATTAAAAACAAGTATCTATTGCCGCGTATTGATGTGCTTTTCGATCAGCTTTCAGGCGCAGAGTATTTCTCTAAGATTGACCTCAGATCAGGTTATCATCAGCTTAGAATTAAAGAAGATGACATTTATAAATCGGCTTTTCGAAGTCGTTATGGCCACTATGAATTTGTAGTGATGCCGTTTGGGTTAACTAATGCCCCAGCAGCATTCATGCAACTTATGAACAATGTCTTCCAGCCATATCTGGACCATTTCATCATCATCTTCATTGATGATATCTTGATATATTCCAAGATAAAAGAGGAACATGAACAACATTTGAAAATAGCTTTACAAACACTTAGAGAACACAAGCTTTATGCCAAACTCAATAAGTGTGAATTCTGGCTCGAGGAAGTCTCATTCCTAGGCCACATTATTTCAAAAGAAGGTATTGCTGTGGATCCTTCTAAGGTAGAAGCTGTCAAGAATTGGAGTCGGCCTACGACTGTATCAAAAGTAAGAAGCTTTCTAGGTTTAGCAGGCTATTATAGGAGATTCATTAAGGACTTCTCAAAAATTACGGTTCCTTTAACTAGACTCACAAGAAAAGAAAACCATTTTGTCTGGTCAAAGGATTGTGAAAAGAGCTTTCAAAATCTTAAGAATCATCTTACGACAGCTCCTATTTTATCACTACCAATGGAGGGTGGTGGATTCGAAGTGTATACGGATGCGTCTGGCATTTGCTTAGGATGTGTTCTCATGCAGAATGGAAAAGTAATCTGTTATTCTTCAAGACAATTGAAACGTCACGAGGAAAACTATCCCGTACATGATTTGGAATTGGCAGCGGTTATTTTCACCTTGAAAAGTTGGCGTCATTATCTTTATGGAGAAAAGTTCACGGTCTATTCGGACCACAAAAGCTTGAAATATTTATTCTCTCAAAAGGAGCTTAACATGAAGCAGAGGAGGTGGTTAGAATATCTCAAAGACTTTGATTTTACTATTCAATATCATCCTGGCAAGGCAAATGCTGTAGCAGATGCACTCAGCAGAAAACCAATGGGTATGCTATCAAGTCTTATGATTAGTGTGACTAACCTTGTTCCTCAATTTGCTCAGTTGAACTTAGATATTGACATAAAGGAAGAAGATTTTTTCATAGCTAATATCTGAGCTCAACCTACATTGATAGAAGATCTGGTCAAGCTGCAAAATGATGATACTATATTACTGGAAATTAAAGCCAACATTGAATAAAGGTCAGATTTTTCTATTTCCAATGACGGAAGATTGTTATTTAAGGGACGAATATGTGTACCAGATCATGAGACTACGAAGAAACTAATCCTAGATGAAGCGCATAATTCCAAATACACAATTCATCTAGGAGGAACAAAGATGTATCAAGATCTCAAAAGAAATTTCTGGTGGCCCAATATGAAGAGAGAGATAGCTAATTTCGTGTCCCGTTGTCTCACCTGCCAACAAGTAAAAGCAGAACATTTTAGACTCGCAGGTAAATTACACCCCTTGAGTATTCCCGAATGGAAATGGGAGAGTATAGGGATTGACTTTATTATGGGTTTACCCAAGACCAGAGGAGGACATGATGGTATATGGGTAATCATAGACCGATTGACTAAATCCGCACACTTCATACCAATAAAGAGTCGATGGTCTATGAATATTCTAGCAGCATTATACATAAAGGATATTGTCAAACTACATGGTGTCCCAGTCACTATTATATCTGATAGAGATCCTCGATTCACATCACAATTCTGGAAGGGTCTACAACATTCACTAGGGACTAGATTGAATTTCTGCACAGCTTTTCATCCACAAACAGATGGTCAAACGGAAAGAACGAATCAGGTAGTAGAAGATATGCTCATAGCTTGTGCTATCGACTTTGGAGGTAGTTGGCATGATCACTTGCCTCTAGTAGAGTTTACATATAACAATAGCTATCAGGCTAGCATACGAAGGACACCTTTTGAAGCCTTATATGGAAAAAGCTGTTGATCACCAATATGTTAGAATGAAATAGGGGAAAAGCAATTTCTTGGCCCCGATCTCATCAGGGATTCTACAGAGAAGATCAAGCTCATTCAAGAAAGAATGAAAATGGCACAAGATAGGCAAAAGTCTTATGCTGACAATCGAAGACGTGACTTGGAGTTTCAGGTAGGAGATAATGTATATTTAAAGGTTTCTCCAGGTCGTGGTATTCGAAGATTTGGCATTAAAGGAAAGCTAACTCCAAGATTCATTGGCCCATTTGAAATTCTTGAACGGATTGGTGAAGTGGCTTACAAACTGACTTTACCTCCATAATTAACAGGAGTTCATGATGTATTTCACGTCTCTATGCTGAAGAAGTATGTATATGATCCTGGCCATATTATCACTTATGACAATTTGGAGATTCAGAAGGATATGACGTTCGAACAAAAGCTAATAAAGATTCTGGAACGGGAAGTGCGTCAACTAAGAAATAAAGTTATTCCTATGGTCAAGATTCAATGGAAGAAAACATGGCCATATGAAGCAACTTGGGAACCGAGTTGGTTGTACCATTAAAAGCCCATTGATTAGATTACACTATCGATGTTTTTGGTTATCAGTAATGTAACGGCTCTATGTTGGACCGTTAGGCACAAGTAACGGCCCAATATACGACCGTCACATTCAACTGAGTCTGATTTCTTGGTTCTGGA
The DNA here is from genome assembly GCA_022559845.1 of Amorphophallus konjac. Classification (NCBI taxonomy): domain Eukaryota; kingdom Viridiplantae; phylum Streptophyta; class Magnoliopsida; order Alismatales; family Araceae; genus Amorphophallus; species Amorphophallus konjac. Next base: position 123,534,319 of record CM040127.1, on the reverse strand, counting down.
TTCAGACTAATGTAACGGCCCAATACTGGAGCGTCACATCATGTAACGGCCCAGTACACGACCGTTACACTGCTTTAGTATTTTAACCCAAGATGGACCAAGGGTTGATATTCCAAGTTTTCTAGATGGACTATTGATGATCTAGAACTTATCATATTGATCAATAAACCTAAAATAATGAATGGAAAATAAAGAATGTACCATTATGCTACCGATTTATTTCTATAAGCATAACCTTGCTTAAGTCATTCTTGATTTCTCATGATTATTATTAAAGCATTCATTCATTGAATTATTGTTATCATGAGCTTATTGAACTTATTACATTCTTGGCCATACTTTGTTGTTACATGCGTGGAAAAAGTTTGATTTATATTTGAAGATGCGATCGAGCACTGATTGTGTCCAAGGGCTCTATGCTAGTCCCCTCGGCTGATTGTCAGAAATATACTATTATAAACCATGGGGTATGATGCTACTGGCGTCGCATTGCGCTGGGAGTACTTTCTCTATAAATAAGTGTAAATCCACAATACAGCATGCCCTGACATTCTTGTACATGACTTTCTTGCTTGATATTCCACAGAAATTCATGAAGTACTTGCTCATCAGCAAAAGATACTAGAGTGATGATTATGTGACTTGCTAGTACATTCTCGATACATTCTTGTTCATGAAAGGCCAATATCATGTTCTTATTACATTCTTGCTAGTTCGTACTTGCTCTCATTCTAACTTACATGATCGTCTTGTTACTTTGGTTTAATCCCGTGATTGATCGCATTCGTATGATTTTTACCTTATTCTTTAGAGCTAAATTGTTAATTACTTTAATAGTGCCTTCATACTGATGCGAAGATACCTACTGGGCAAGTGTGCTCATTACCTATTTCCAATCTTTTCAGGAGATGGAAGTGATTCGAATTCGGATTCGGGTTATACAAGTAGCGGGTCCGAGAGCGAATGAAAGTATTGTCAAGATGAGAATGAAGAGTTAGAAAGTCTAAATTGTTTAGATTGAGTCTATGTAATTTTCCTACTTCTTGAGTCTAGTACATAATGGAAATTGAATTGGTGGTTGTACTTGAGTTAGTAATGAAATAAAGTTGAAGTTTGAATATATATATATATATATATATATATATATATATTGTGCAATCGCATTTGTGTGTGTGATTGTATTGCGCTCTGGTCATTCTTGCTTGCAAGAGGCTTACCATGCCGGCTGTTCGCGCTCCCCGAGTTATTCTTCCGCTGTAATAAAGGCTCGGGGGTGATAGGTGCCCCTACTAGGGCCATACCCGGGATATAACCCAGCCTAAGAGGGAGAAATAGAAGAATAATTGGAGACAAGTTTTATACAGGATGAGAAACATCCGGACTTAAATTCCTTCCAGAGCACTACCCCTCAAAGATACAGTCTGTTGCGCCGGGGCTGTGTCTTATTTTGAGACCCATATTTCTAGGCACGCATGCGACCGGGCTCATGACGTCCCGCGGGGAACTGTACTGCCACTCTTGCCATGCCTTTGATTTCATAATTTTGCATTGATCAGATCATTGATTTATTTTTTGACAGCCCTTATTGGCTAGATTTTATATGAAAGCTCACTTTTGAGGGTCAAGACTGCCCCTATTTGAGACCTCTCTCGTATTAGGGATCACCTAGGTTAGTCATCTCATCCATCGGCCTCTTGCCCCTGCACTTGGCTGGGCAGAGAAAATAAAAGACATTTGTGTATACCCAAAGTATGGCCAAAGAAGCAACGATGTGCCTCAGAGAAATCAGCTATGGCTCACCGTGTAGTGTGTGAAAAATCCATGCTCAAAGGTCACCTTCAACGATCGGGGAAAGAGAAGCCATCTGGCGAATCGCTGTAAGTTCAAAGAAGACTTCATGATAAGCGCCTTGGATGCCCGCCATCTTCTTTTGCGCTTCCGAAACTATGAGGATTACCTGCAGTTGCTTCTGAGGGATTCTCTGTATGTTCAAGGTAGGCTCTTTCGATTCTTCAAGTGGTCAATGGATTTCTCGCCGGATTCAGACTCGCCCATCCTACCGATATGGATTTCTTTCCCTGGCCTTCCTGTGAATTTCTTTCTGGAACACATGCTTCGGTCGATAGCTAGCAATGTTGGTCGGCTTTTAAAAATCAACCAATCCTCTCTTAATCTTTCAAACACTGCTGCGGCTCGAGCTTGTGTTGAACTTGATGTCTCCAAATCCCACCCCTCTAGAATTTGGATTGGTTTCCCAGGAGGAGGGGCTTGGCAGGAAATATGCTATCCAGAGCTTCCTCTGTTTTGTTCTTCATGCTCCAAACTTGGCCACGCCCTGTCTGATTGCCAATCCATTGGCTTACCTTCTGATGAACCCAAGCTCACTGCTACAAAGCAACGTTGGCAACCTGTTTCATTGAGAAAGACCTTGGTTACTCAGGTAGTTTCCTCCGAAGCGTCTCCTTCTTCATCTGCTGAAGGACAGGAATCTTTTGTGGATCTGCCTCTTCAGAATAATAATGAACACTTGACCAACATCCCGGTTTCTAAGGCAACTAGCGAGGAGTCTCAACTGGCCATTATAGCTACTGCTCCTACTGCTCCAAATATAGCTACGGGCAATTCAGTGTTGGGGACTAATCACACGCCATCGGAGTCTGAGTCTGTGTTTGTGGGTGATCAAGACCTTGCCTTGGAAGCTCCTCAGGGAAAATCTAAATCAAGTTCTCTGAACCAGTCTATGAGGGCTGACGGCCCATCGGAGCCCCCTTCAATCCAAAAGACTGACTTAATAGGCGCTATTGCCTTGCTACCAGAATTGGCTATTTTTGATAATCAAGGGAATACTAAAGGTAAAGATAAGATCATTGCGGATGGTATATATGATACAAGTCAACGGACTGCTTATGATATTGAAATTTCTACTGATTTGGATACAAGGGCCGATCCACCAACAGAACTGCATTATATTCAATTGGAAAAGGAGGGACATGATTCTGAATTATCTATTACCAACTCACAAGAGAAAATCCAAGCTGCCAGACAGGACATTGCTCAGTCTGCCTCTATCAATAATGCCAGGGTTATGCAAAAAGGCTATACTGGGATCACCACCAGGTCCATGCAGAAGGTTGCATCCACGGGTTCTCTCCACAATTTGCACAATTAATTATGTCTATTCTTGTATGGAATATTCGTGGTATAGGAAATGATATCTCTCAAGGTAGGGTGAAATTCCTCCTGAAATCTCATAATGTTCAGCGTCTGGTCTTATTGGAACCCAAAATTCAATGTTCAATGTTAGACAAGATATCCAAAAAATTGGGGATGGATAAGGCAATTGCTAATAGTGACGATAATGCTCACATATGGATTATGTAGAAGGAACCTTTGGATTTCTGTCATATCCTTAAGGACGAACAATAATTAACTATACTCCAAATTGCTGCTTCTCTGCCTCAATTCCACCTTACTTTTGTCTATGCTAAATGTTCAAGAAATGAACGACAGTCTCTTTGGTCTTCATTAATTCATTGTCATGCTATTATATCTGGACCTTGGCTGGTGACTTCAATTGTATTTTGGATATTGATGAGAAACTTGGTGGAAATATACCTAACCTTAGCTCTATAGCTGATTTCAAGGATTGCATCCAAGATTGTGAACTTTTAGATGCTGGTTTCATAGGGTCTAAATTTACCTGGCATAATAATCAATCAGGCAACAGAGGAATTTGGGCTAGATTGGATAGAACCTTATTTAATGCTGAATGGGTTAAAGTGTTTCCTATCAATGTGGAGCACCTTTCTAGAGAAGCTTCTGACCATGCTCCTCTCCTCATCAAGATGCCAATTTTGAGAACATTTAAGAGCAGATTTATTTTTCAGAGAATGTGGACCTTGCATGAGAACTTCTTGAAAGATGTCGAACTCTGTTGGAAGACTAGCCCATTGGCTACCTCACCACTGACTACCCTACACCTGAAATTGAAATATCTGAGGAATATGCTTGTGGGTTGGAACAAAACTGTGTATGGTAATGTGCATATGAACCTGGCTACTGCTGAAGACCAGGTGCTGAGAACCGAACTCCAGTATGATTTGGACCCTTCTCCGGTTAATTTTGCTACCCTGAATAAAGCAAAGACTTTACAATCCAATTGTTTGCTTCAACAAGAAATCTTCTGGAGACAGAAGTCGAGAATTAAGTGGCTTAGAGAAGGTGACAAGAACACTAAATTTTTTCATATGACTACCATGGCTAATAGAAGGAAGCACATCATTCCTCAGCTGAAGGATCCTCAGGGCATCTTGACCTCGAAGCATGACCAAATGAAAATCATTGCTGCTGATCATTTTAGACAACCCTTCACATCTCAAGATCATAATATTGATAATAGTATCATTGACTGCATTCCTTCTCTGATTACAAGGTCGGATAATGATCTGCTCTGTCGTATTCCAACTGAATCAAAAATCAAAGATGCAGTCTTTCAAATGTCTGCTGACAGTGCCCCTGGGCCTGATGGTTTTACAGGAGCCTTTTATCAGTGTACCTGGACCATAATTGCTAATGATGTTGTGACTGCTATTCAGTTTATTTTCAGCACTAGACATTCTCTACCTAGAAGCATTACTTCAGCCCTTATTGCTCTTATTCCTAAGAAAAGCAATGCCACTGAAATCTCTGAATTCAGACCTATAAGCCTTTGCAACTTCATCTACAAAATTGTTCCAACCATTCTAAACAACAGATTAGCAGGTATTCTCCCAAAAATTATATCATGTCAACAATCAGCTTTTGTAAAGGGGAGAAACATTGTGGAGAACATAGCATTGGCTCAAGAAATTGTGCAAGAACTGGGAAGGAAAACTAGAGGTAATAATGTGGTTTTCAAGCTTGACATGGCCAAAGCTTATGATTGACTTGAATGGGACTTCCTGTCTGCAGTGCTTAGGAAATTTGGATTCAGTATGGAGTTTAATTCCCTTATCCACAACTTGATCAGTAACTGTTGGTCTTTAGTTCTTCTCAATGGTGACTCTGCAGGTTTCTTTAAATCATCAAGAGGAATTCGGCAAGGGGACCCCATCGCCCCTGCCCTTTTCATCATTGCGGAAGAGGCACTTAGCAGATGTTTGATTGAAGCTTTTAATGCAGGTGTGGTAGAATGGTTTATGGGTCCTAGAGGCTGTCCCACCATTTCCCATTTGTTGTTCGCAGATGACACACTTATATTTACCAAAGCTACCACTGCCTCAGTCAGGAATCTCCTTCACATATTACAATTATATGAACAGGCGTCTGGCCAGCTAGTCAGCATTGGTAAAAGTGGTTTTTTTCTACACCCTAAAGTGAAGGATCCCACTGTCAAGAAGCTACATGACCTAACAGGTTTTGACAAGAACACCTTCCCTCATAAATATTTGGGGTTTCCTCTGACTATTGGCAGAAAGAAAAAAGTCCACTTTGCAGGTGTTTTATCCTCCATTCAGAAGAGAATCCATGGATGGTCGGCCAAATTCTTATCTCAGGGAGCTAAGCTGTGCTTGATCAAGCATGTCCTGACCACTATCCCCATTTATTCCCTGATGTCTTCTTCCCTTCATGTGGGCACACACAATGCATTGGAAAGAGCTTTGCAAATTTTTTCTGGGGGTCATCCCAGTTTGGAAACAAGAGGCATTGGAAATCTTGGACCTCTATCTGCAAGCCTATATCCCAGGGTGGGCTGGGTGTTATGTCTCTCCGGCAGATGGAGACTGCTCTGAGGGTCAAGATGCTATGGAGAGCCATTCACAATGAATCTTTGTGGGCAGTTTATTTCAGAGCAAAATATATCCAAGGTAAACATATTTCTGCTGTTCAATTCAAGAACATGAAGGGCATCTCTCGGAAATCTTGGTTACATGCTAAAGATCTTATTACCAAGCACAAGTTAGTTATTATGGGTGATGGCAGCAACACCAATTTTTGGCATGACATTTGGATTGGAAATAAAAATATGGCTTCTTATGTTCCTGTTGACCTGATTCACAACAACAACCTATCAGTCAAAGACTTCTATCATCAGTCCAACAATGACCTTGGTATTCTACTCAACAGATTGCTCCCATTTGACATCCTTGCTGCTGTTGAGAATACCACTCTCTCACAGGACAGTGATCTAGAAGTCTGGAGTTTATCCTCCACAGGTGATTGTTCTGTTTCTTCTGTTTGCAAGAATGAATTCTCTACCCAAAATCAGCAAGGCATTCCGAAATGGAATAACATCTGGTTCAGCTGGTTGCCTTCCAAGATTTCAATCCACTTATGGAAAATTATTTATCAATGCATTCCAACTGATGATAGAATAAAGTCCATTGGTATTCCTCGTTGCTCTAAATGTCATTGCTGTAATACTCCAGCTGAGGAAACTATCAATCATTTATTCATCTCCAGTGACATTGCATCCTTTATCTGGTCGGCCCTTCAATCCAAAGGCCTGCAGATTCATGGCCGAACTGCCAAAGATATTATTCTCAATACCACTCAATCACTTAGACGACAGTCCAAGCTAGATTGTTTCACTGTTGCTGCTATTGGTTATGGATTGTGGGAATTATGGACATCTAGGAACATTGCTAAACAGGAAGGGAAGAGAGCATCGAAACATGCTGTTTTGAACAGAATCACTGCCCAAGCAAAGGAGGTCATAGCCCTTTCAGGCCTCAAGGAAAATTCACACAAAAGTAGGATTACTTTGGCAGATTTCGACATTAAGGTTGCTGCTAGAGATTGTCCACGCCCAAAAATTATTAAGTGGTTGCATCCTCCTTGGCCTTTCATCAAACTAAATACTTATGGTGCTTGCAAATCAGATGGCTCTTCGGGCAGTGGTGGTGTTATCAGAAACTCTGATGGACAGATCCTCCTTGCCTTCTCTCACTATTATGGCAACTCCAATAGCCTTATAGCAGAAGCAAGGGCACTTCATGATGGTCTTCAATATCTCCACACTCTCGATGATCAGCCCACCATCGTTGAGTGTGACTCTAAGATCCTAATTCAAGCAATCCAGCAGAAAACTCCTTGCCCATGGATCATTCTCCCTTACATTAGAGATATATGGCGCATGTCCTATGCAGTTGACTGTTTCGCGCATATCTTCAAAGAAGCCAACACAGTGGCCGACTCACTAGCATCCTTAGCATGTAGCACCAAATGTAATTCTTTCTTTGATTATCACGAGCTTCCTACTACTGTTAAAGGTGCAGCTCGTTTGGACAAGCTAGGAATTCCTAGCATACGACTGATGTAATTTTTTCATTCTATTATCTCAATAAAATTTACCTCTTAGGTGTGGATGGTGGAGTGGCCACTGAGGTGCAGTCCCCCATTCAACCCTAGGCAGGGGTTTACAAAAAAAAAAATGATCGGGGAAAGGATTAGACTCCCAGCGTGGAGCTATCACCAGCTTGAGGATGTTGCAGAAGCGAACTCGTCTTGACTAAGCTTAGCTAAGCAAATTTCTAAAAGTCACTTAACCATGTTGAGGAATAGCATTATAAGCGTGTGTAGGAGTAAGAGAGATAATATAGATGATAACATTCTCTTGTACAAAATAAATATACCTTGCAAATGCATAGCATGAAATCAGTATCTTGACGCGATCTTGATCATCAAGCATTGAGCAGTACGAGCTTTGTATTCCTTGCTTGATAGGACAAAGTAGGAGAGGATAACAAGGGGTTGTAGATTCCTCGACACGGTGGAGCAGCAGACACCAAATTGGATGAAGAAGAATAAAAAGGAAGAGAGATGAAGGCTAGAACTCCCCCTCATTAAGGCATCGAGACCCTAATAACAAGAAACCAAAATACAGAAGAAACCAGATCAGTTGAGATGAAGGCGGGCTAAAGCCTCGAAAACAGCAAGAAAAAAGGCAACGCCCTCGAAAGGGTGAGGAGGAGTGAGTAGAAAGAGAAGAAAAAGAATCATCCGACGCAGTCGGAGAAGAGGAATGATAATCACTAGATAGGGTCGGGGAATTAGAATCACCAGATAGGGTCGGGGAAGAAGAAGGAGAATCACCCGACAGAGTTGGGGATGGAAAATTAGAACCCGGAGACACCGGAGGATAGGAATCAGAAGATGTCCTAGGATCGGGATGTCGAGATGGCATGGGCCGAGGCCTAGAATTGTGAGAGGATAGAAAATCCAGAGACTCTGGATCGGAAGAAGAGGAATGGGGGTTTACAGACTGGGGAAGAGAGGAGAAGATGATTGAAACAGGATCTGAAGTGTGAAGATACACCACCCAAGGGTGAGAGCTGAGCAAGAGAAAGGATGAATGAAAAGAAGGGGAGGAAGAGGTGGACCCCTGAATGCACAACTGGCGGCTCTTGAACCTGCACCGCCGCCTCTTCTTAGCGGAAACTGGCTTGTAATGGACCCGCCTAGCGCGAGCTTGAATCCTTGGGCACCTTGCCTTGCAATATCTTCTCAAATAACGGGCCCATCTGGCAGACGGCCTGGCCCGGTTATGAACATGTAGCTTTATCGGGGCGGTTCCCCCTAGACACCCAGTGCTAACCATAGGCGGGCATTCTTGAACAACTAACTCGTTAGAATGCTGAATATTAGAAAACCATGGAGTCGTGTCTCTTGGCACCAAGATGTGGAGATCCGGCAACTTCACTAGGAAATCAGTCTTGAAGCTCAATTCCCTTGATAGAAGAGCAGGATGGAACTAAGGGAGATCAATACACAGCGTTGATGTGGCCAGCATAAAAGAGTGCAGAATGTGTTTGAAAAGTCCTGAGAATACGGCCAATTGCCTTTTGAACATAGAGTGCATAATCTGCTTGGCAGCCATATGAGTTAACAAAATACAGGTGGAGAACCCCTCTTGGCCAGTTATCTGAATAGCAACGGAGCGAGAAGTAACAACAGCATCAATAATCGAACCTCTAGCAAGCAATGAGATTGCCACCAGTCTCACTCTTGAAGAAACTAGCATCAGTGCAAGGGAACTCTTCTTAGCAACCGTCATCGGGAGTATAGGCATATCATCCCCAAAATAGCCAGGAACCAGGATGCAGATCGGCATTCGGTAAATGAAATCCTGAAGTTTGAAATGTACAGCCAGCACAAAATCATCCTGACTCAGCTCATCATCTCCTTGGGGACCAGACCCGAGGCCGCTCTGTGGGGTGGAAGTGGATGGAGAAGTAGAGGGAATATGTTTGGGTGGCACATGTGATGGTTTGGGAGGCATGGAAGCTTCAACGGGAGTAGTGTGTTTAGGTGGAGGCAAAAGTGATGTGGCAATGATAGGCTCGGTTGAGGACAAAGGCGAAGGTGGAGGTGTATGCGGGGGTAAAGGCGAAGGTGAAGGTGAAGCTTGCTCAGGCTTGGGCAAAGGTGATGGCGGAGATGATGGAGGTTTAGGCGATGGTGAGGGTGGTGGAGATGGCGTAGGTAATGACGGTAGTAGAGGTGGTGTCGGAGATGGGCAAGGTGAGGAGGAAAGTTGTGGCGCCCATCGTTGACGTATCGACACGACGCGTCGGGTGGCGTTGGGAGAGGAAGTTGTGGTAGTGTCGGTGGGAGAAGAAGGGGAGGCACTGGCCTGAGCATAGGCTTGGGTTTGTGGAGGTTGCGAAGATTAGGTAGGAGATGGCGAAGGTAACGGGGTAGGCGTCGGAGCGGATGCAACACTAGATGAGGGATCACAGGGGTGCCCCTGGCCTTGAAATGGGGACGACTGCTTAGGCGGTGCTTCTTGTTGCTGCTGCTTGCTGTGAAGATGTAAAATGACCTTGTGAATCACTGCCAAATCAATCCTTTTCTAATCTTCCAAGCCATAAACAAACTCCCGGAACTTGGGGCAATCCTCAACCAAATGCCCCTGTTGGCAGTGAAATTCACAGAACTGAAGTATATTCCTAACCGCGGGTCGACAAGGCACATCCGGAGGGAGATACAACGCATGAGTTGCCATCAAAGCCCAAAAGATGTCGGTGAAACACTCCAGCAACGGAGAGTGAGGAGCCCGCTTCGGGAAAGGTGGATGCCGAGGGATATGGGAAGGTAATGAAGAAGGTTGTGGGCGTTGAGTAGGCAATGGTGCTTGGCCGGTGGAGAGATTTGGTATAGGCATGTGTGGATCGGGATGAGGAGGTATATAGACGGCATCTACCTGCTCGGGATGTGGTGTTCCTATGACCGGGGGTGGAGACATAGGCGGAGATGCGGAAGTAGAAGGCTGACTTGTGGAGGGTTGACTTGTGGAGGTTTGATATGTGGAGGTTTGATATGTGGCGGAAGACTGACTCATGATGGGCTGACTCATGGGAACGTAGGGTTGACACGTGGAGGGTGAGGTGTAAGTGGAGGTGGATGGTGGATAAGACTCGGGATCAAGGGAACCTTGAATTTATTGGTGAATGAAGCAGGCTCGGCTATATAGTTGTTGCCATGAGGTGATGTTATTCAAGGCTAAGATAAAGCGATACTCGAGCGTTGCATTAGATATAAGCATCTTGATTTGCTCTCCCTAGGGAATGTGCCCCGGAACTTACGCGGCAAGGCGACGCCAGCGGTCGTTAAAGGTAGATAACTTTTCATCGGGCTTCATCTTCTCATGGGCCAGATCCACAATGGAGAACTTGGGCCCAACCTGGTCTTGATACTGCTGAATAAATTTATCTTGGACAACATGAAAGTTCACAACTTGCTCTTGCGGAAGAGAAAAGAACCAATCCGAAGCAAGGCCTTCCAAAGACAGACCAAATAGATAGGCCATCAAGCATTGGTCATGTCAAAATTGGACCGACTCATAAAGAAACTCCTTTACGTGCACATAGGGGTTACCGACTCCACCATAATGGCGATATGCGGGAATTTGTGATGGAGACGGAAGCCGGAGATCTTGAAATGCGAATGGAACACTTAAAGAGGTTTTGGGATCAATTTGACGTTCAAGTTCATCAAGCTAGCGTTGGGCTTGAGCAATCATCTCCGTGGTAGGGAGAGACCGAGAATAATATGGGCTAACTTGAGCAAGTGGTTGTGAATTCGGACCAGGATGATGGTAATGGGCCGGATAAGAGGATCCGGGCTGAGAAGAGGAAGGGCCCATTCTGAAAATGGAAGGATATGCGGGCCTAGAAGAGATGTTGGAATATGGGTTGAATGGGCCAGCAGCAACATGGGCAGAAGAAGGAGGTCCCTTAAGAGAATAAGGCCCATTAGAAATTGGGCCAGCAGCATATGAAGGAGAAGAAAGAGGCCCATGAAGGGAAGAGGGCCCATTATGAGAAGAATGCCTTTTAAGATGAGATGCAATGAGACGTTGGGCCTGGGTCGGGTCCACTTGGCGAACAAGGCTTGAAAGATGGGCCATGAGATTAGCATGTTCCTCGGATGGATCAGAGGGACCACAGGAAGATGGGCCCGCATGGGAAGAGGATTCCACGCAGGAATAGGAAGAAGATTGGGAAGAAGAGTGATGCAAGGGGTTAGAATGATACTTCATGAGGGCAAATGGAGACTTAATATAGGAATATCAAGGGAAAATACAAGTGGGGAAGCAATGGCTTAATGGGCTTGAGAACAAGAGGGGGTTGACCCACTAATGCAAAGACCAATGGACAACAGGACTAGCCAATAGACTAGACAAAGGATACACAAAATGGGCTAACCTAAATGGGCCTAACAATAACAAAACATGTGGATGATGATGGAAATGCAATACAAACACCACTAATGGGCTTGGACAAGCCCAAACAACACAAAAAATGCAATGTGAGAGTTTTCACCCAAGTCAAACAAGTTAATATGATGAGAAATATCTTAGAATTTCTTAATGGACCTTTTAATGATTTGAGTTTAAGATTAATTCCCTCAAGATAGGAATCCTATGGGAATAAGGTCCAAACTTTGGGTTGACTAAAGTTAATTCTCTCACACGTATGCAAATGCAAGCCTAAGGGGAGGAAAAGGTACAACCGGCCCGGCGTCCGTGTGGGAATCCACGGCTCACGGGGACTTATGGAGGTCCCGGATAAGATCACCTAGTTGACTCCAAGGAATATGGAGGCGAGAGGATCACTTACCAAGGTAGGAATGCAACTATGATATGCAATGCATGGCCCTATGTGCACCGGAGTGCATGCAATTTCTAGCTTAAAACTAGAAAATCAAGACAAAGTTAAACTATGCAAACATGATCAAATGCATGTAAATCATATATGAAAATGAATCTAATACAAAGGATAGCAATGTAGGATCAGAAACAAGCACAAATAGAACCCGAAAGGTAAAGAAATCAACAATGCAAAGCATACCTATGAGTCTGCCCATGAACTTGCATGCAGATTTTATGCACAAAATGCTAAAATGGAGAAAAGATTTGACTATGCAAACGTGAACCAAATAATGCAAATAAGATATGGATGGAAAGACAATACAAAGGGCTACAAAATGGGCCCAAGAACAGAGCAATATGACCCCGAGAGGTCAATCAAATCACTGAGTAAAGTTACCCCCGTCGTCAGCTTGTGTGCAGACTGCATGCAGATTTTATGCACAAAATGCTAAAATGATGACAATATTTGACTAAGCAAATGAGACCCAAATGATACAAATAAACTATGTATGGAAAGATAATACAAAGGACTACCCAATGGAATAAAAATAAGATCAATCAGATGTCGAGAAGGTAATGAAATCATTAGTCAAAGTCATACTTGTGAACCTGTCCCTGAGCCTGCCTGCAGACTTTATGGATAAAACTCAAAAAGTATGACAATATTAGACTATGCAAATGTGAGCCAAATAAAATAATTGATTTATGGATGAAAAGATAATACAAAGGGCTATCCAATGGAAGAAAAATCAGCACAATCGGACCCCGGGATCAGAAGTTATGCCTCAACGAACATGGCCCTGTGAGCATGCCAAAATCCGTAAGCGATCTACCAAATGACCGTTTCTTGCCCCCTTGCGGTCTACCAGAAGACCGCTAGGCCACTGTTGATATTTATTTGCCTATCTTTTCATCTTTACTCTTGAGGTTTGCTAAGTAATATGGCAAGATGACAAACAAGCAATCAAAGATCTGCTCAAACCTATGAACATGTGAACATGAACCTAGGCAATCATAGCTAGCTCTAGCATGGGCATGCTATCTCAATCAAATTACGCTAAGGAAAAGGAAAAACACACGCCGGGGCGTGGAGCAAGGAGTAAATAAAAACACACCACTAGGGGTGGAACAAGCAAGGAAAATAAAGATGTGATGAAGAAAATAGCTATTGCCCAGTACCAAGGAAAGATGTGATCGCCACCAAAGTAAACACAAGTCAAAGACTCGAATATACCTTGGAAATAGGAGGATGAAACACCCGCCCATGGGAGAGAAAACCAAGGAAAGCCTGCAGATCAGCTTGGAAGTAACGGCCAGAGATCCGTGCGTCGCTTGGAAGTAACGGCCGCACCCTAGACCGTCATAAGAGAGTGACGCGCCTGAACCAGACCGTCAGATAACCTGCAGTAGTAAAGCTTGAATTCTTTTAACTCCAACTCTTCCAGCCGGCTAGAAGACTTGGGCCTCGTGCTAATGAACCTGTAAACCTGCCAAAGAAGTAGAAAAACAAGATAAGACAACCTCAATCAGCCCTCTTCGCAAGCATAGCATCAATTCTTAAAGAACTTAAGAACATCAAAAGGAGAGGGAATTACCAGGGAGTTTTGGTTTTTTAACCCCTCTGGGCATTTTTAAGAGTTGGGAGGATGTTTGTATGCTTAGAGAACAATGAAAAACATGGAGGAGGAGGAGGGACAATGCTTTGTTTGGAGAAAAACCAAGGAAGAACTCAAGCATGTAAAGATGAACTTGAAATACCAAAACAAAAGTACTCCCTTGACTATGAGATAGATGGACGTGGGAAGCAGCTCCTCCTGGATGAAGATGGCTCCTGAGTTCGGCAGCACTTCGTCGTGAATTTAAATCTCCTCTCCCTTTGGCCATGAATTCAAGGGTGCTATTTATAGACCCTCAAAACTCGTAGGTCGAGTAGAGGATAATTCAGCAGGAAAAAGGGATAAGTCTTAGCAAATCCTTGAGGATAATATCACCAAGAGTCCAAAGAAACAAACGGGAAGTCCTGAGGATCGGATTAGAAAGAGATAAGGTCAATCCAAGTTCTTATCTCAACCACGGAGTAGCAGAGAAAAGGCCTGAACTGCCAGGACTCTCGGAAGGAAGTAACGGCTGCACGATAGACCGCCACTTGGAAATAACGCACCAAGGATCATCCGTTACTTTCAACCTTATCCAAAGGATAAGATCAACGGAAGGAAGATCTAATAAGCTGGACTCTTCAAGGAAGTGACGGCCAAGGCCTAGGGCATCATAAGGAAATAACGGCTGCACGACAGACCGTTATTATCAACGTGGATTTAAAAGGATAAGCACTGACAACGAAGCCTTAAGCTTTAGGACTCTTCAAAGAGTAACGGTCCAGGACCTATCCGTCAGAAGGAAGCAACGCGCCTGACTAGGACCGTTATTAACATTGAGGTTCAAAAAATAGAGTGAAGGGCTTTGCTAAACTTCATCCAACGAAAATGCCACCGGGAGCCAAATCTTAATCCAGGAATTCAAGACCCAAGACACAGGCTTCAACTGATCAAGAGACTCGAATGAAGAGCGAACAACTAGGAGCATCATATTAAAGGAATAAGGAGATGACCCGACTTAATGGGTATAAAACGGGTGTCAACAGATGCCCCTCCTTAACGTCCTCTTTGCAGGGGAGCGAGCGGAGGTGAAGCGGTAGTGAAATGGAACATGGAGATGAAGCGGAGATGAAGCGGAGTGTACCAAAAAGAGGGCGTTAAGGTAAACGACACCCGTTCTTTACCAACAAGCGACAAGAATTTTCTGGAAAACTTCAAATTGATCACAAGGAAATAGCCAACCAAAGGACGCAAGTCTGGAGGAATTAATTAACTAAGGAAAGGAAACACGGCTAGCCGCCGGAGGCAACGGAAAGGAAAGAGACTAAACTCTAGATAGGAATCTTCAGCGAACTAGATCAAGCGAGCAAATCGAAGGAAACCTTCTAATTCAGAATGGAATGATTCTCCTTATTCGGGATTAAGAACACAGCTGTTCACCATCAACGAGATATCTTGAACAGATGAAACTCATGAATGCTCAAAAATGCGTATGATGCATGCTGGGCTAAAGGAAAAAAGAAATCATCAAAACAAATGCAAAGAAAGATAAAATATCAAATACTCGAGAATAATATTGCTAGATTGGAGAAATCAGAGTCAGGACACCATCTGCAACCGCGGCGTGCAAGATAGAACCATCGTCCCCAAATTTTCCAATCTAACGGCCTATCCAACGATTAAACATGTGAACTTAGATCATCATCATTTTTGTTTAAGGGGAACATCAGATCCCAGGACACATGAATGACCAGCCGGTTCTCGAGGTAATATATCATAGATAACATATAGTAATGCATTAAAGGGGTGAGGGAGCGATATACAATACCTGACTTACCTGCCTGACGAACGGCAAAGCGTGCCTTCTGTTCATAATCTTTCATGAAATATAGGTTAGCCAAACAATAATCAATCAAATAAGAATTAGGCATAACCATTGTACATGCAAGAGGCATAGATAAGGAACATCATGATAGACAATAGGGTCGTTTAAGCATCAATTAGACCTTTTAATTCATCAGGAAACTTCCAAGCATATAACGGTCCGATGTAGGGGCGTCACATAAAAGCAACGGACCACCATTGATCCGTCATAATCAAGGCGGTTCACATTCTTCGGTAAAGCAGTTCAACACGTGTGACGGCTTTAAACCGGAGTGTTAGGATGATGTGATGGCCGGTCGATAGACCGTCACATTTCCTGAGATTTCAAAAAAAAAGCAACCGAACGGTTACGGCCCGTTCATTCCAACACTCAACGCCCAAAAAACCCCAAATCCAGAGCTCCGGCGACCACCGTCCCCACCACCCCAATGGCCGGCGACGAGGCACCCCAGCCGCCACCAAAGAAGAGAGAGAGAGGGAAAAGGATGGCTATACGGCGGCTCCACCGCCGGATTGAACGGGAGACGATCCCGCCGGTAGCAGAGGACCAACCGACGAGGGGAAGCCAAACGGAAGAAGAAGAAGTCCCCACGGTCGAGGAGGACCAAGGGGAAGCTCCACGGGGTGCAGAGGAACCCAAAGAACCAGAGAAGAAGAGGAAGAGGGGCACGGACCATGAGGTAGGCCGCCTCGCCCTAGATTCCATTTTTTTATTTTTTGTTCTTAATTCAAGAGTGCATGTGGGGAATGAGGATAAAAATGGGTCTACGAACCCATTAGGAACCATTGTAGGCCATTTGGCCAACAAGGGAGACCATAGGAATGCAAGGAAAAAAGTTCCCAAACGCAGTCAATGTGATGGTCCTACCAGTGACCGTCACTCCCCTGACGCTCCAACCTGAGTGCGTCAGAGACAAGCGACGCCCCAACACAGGGCCGTTACTTCTGCCAGGGATTCGAACTATTTTTAGGGTTTTCAATCTTCAAATTTTTGTTTGGGTTTTCAATTATGAATGTTTATGCCATGATTATATGATGCAAATGGACTAACTAATGATCTAACATGCAATGCAGGGAAAGAGGAGATCACGGATCTCCTGGCTTCAGATCCGGGCGGTGTACCAGGCACTGCCCGATTACCAGAGAGAGAGGCTCGCCGGGATGGGATTCGCCGAGGTGCTCAGCATCGAGGTGATCCAGATGGACATGCCACTGCTATACGCACTACACGAGAGATGGGACCCGATCAGCCGAGCTTTCATCTTCCCATGGGGCCACATGATCCCCACATTTGATGACATGGCGAGGATTACAGGATTGAGAGTCCACGGCTCCGCAGTGACCGGATGGACGTACGGAGACTACCGGGAGATAGCACAGCAGCTGCTCGGGCTAGATCTGATTAGGCCGGGTCAATCCTCTTCCCAGCTCGCGAGATCGGTACTGCAGGAGAGTTTGGGGCTGAGAGGAGCGGCAATTGTCGTGGGAGAGCTGCCTGAAGAGCATCAGGGCAGAGTGGTTGACCAGGTGCGCCCTCGCGTGGCGGCAGAGGCAGGACCAGAGGGAGATAGAGTGCTCAGGCGCTTCCTGATGCTACTGTTCGGGAAGCTCCTGTTCGCGACTCGGGCAGACGTCATCAGCTGCAGACTGCTGCCGTTGATAGAGGATTTGAGCAGAGTGAGGAAGTACGCATGGGGGGCAGCAGTACTCGCGTTCTTGTTCGACTCCCTGAGCACCACGGATCGCCAGACCATGCTGGGCAGCTTCTCGCCTTTCCTACAGGTAAATGCACTTTAAATGCTTTCTATTATGCCATGATTATGATTATGCAATGATTCGGGTTAAATGATTTATGCAAATGACTTGACTTCTAAATGCAGGTCTGGAGCTATATGTACCTCCCAGGCATTGGGAGAGGCGCGCTACTCCATCCCGGCCTCATACCAATCGCAAGGCGATGGTCGGTGGCGAGGGACACGGGATCGATCCTCAGATTGACCCGGACGATCCAGGACGACCTGGACTCCTATTCACACACATCGGTAAGCCCGAGACTCAAAATGACTTCTATGTGCTTTATATGCTGACAAATGCTGACAAATGCTAACGAATGAATGAAAAATGCTTTCAGGTGAGATGGACCCCGTACCGCAGCGAAGGCTACACAGGACAGCCGTGGGTGGAGGCGTCCATATCGTACCGGGGGCGAGACATATGGTTGCATTGCATCCATATCATCGAGCCTCTGCACTACAGGCTGATCCTACGGACTCGGGGACTACACCAGCCCGAGGTGACCTTTCCGCATCGCAACGATGACCGCCCAGGCAAGTCGGCGAGGGGCATCAGTGGAAGTGTGGATTGGCGCGCCCGGAAGGCGAAGTACGTCCTCGACTGGAGGCAGCGAGGCAGGGCCGTGAAGGAGCGGGACGAGAGCGACGAGGCCTACCTGAAGGCCTTTGCTCGACACTACGGCGACCGGGTATACCGAGGTACCCGACGACCGGTATGCAACTTTAAACCTAAAAAACCTTTCTATATGAACCTGCAAGATGATGGATGCTGACTTATGCTTTCTAAATGCAGCTAGATCCTGAAGGACGGATAGCCGAGCTGGAAGGGCTACTCCACTCCACCATCCAACAGCGGGATGGGTATCGGTCTGCCCTGGAGCTCTTGGTGAGACTAAAAACTTAAATGCTTATGATTTATGGAATGATGTTCATGATGCAAATGTAAATGTCAACTAACTTATGACTTCTAAATGCAGCGGGCTGAGGGAGCCCAACGCGCTGGACCGGATGCCCCATCGTCTTCCTCGCAGCCTGCGGGAGGCAGGGCTGAGCAGGAGGCTGACTTTGCTCGGGCGGTCGCCCGGGCCGAGGAGGCGGAGGCCACCCTCGCGGAGCGGGTAAGAGACTAAAAAACTTATGATTATGCCTAATTAAATGCTTTATGACTAATGACATGAAATGCAATCTACAGGCGAGGGATCTAGCAGCAGCAGTAGCCGAGGTAGAGAGAAGCAGGGCCGAGACTGATCGAGCCCGAGCGGAGACGGAGCTGGTACGGGCAGAGATGGCCCGGCAGAGAGCGGAGACCCTGCGACGCCCAGATGATCCAGAGATGGAACAACTCCGGAAGGAGTTAGCGCAGGCGCGAGCTGAGGTGGAGGAGCTTCGGATCGGGACGGCCGACTTGGATCGCTACCGGACCGAGGCACGGGAGACGCGGCGTCAGATCTTTACACTGAAGATCGAGCTGCGGACATTGGAGCGGACGGTGCGGATGATCGGCCGGGGACCGGAGCGGTGCACCTCCCAGAGTGGGATACATAGGAGCGCTGCCCCTAGCGGCTCAGTAGGGGACTTCCTCGTCAGCTCCTCCGCCCAGCGGAGGAATGAGAGGGCAGAGAGAGGACAGCAGGAGGAGAGTGCTTCCATAGCATCGCCACCCGCGAGGAGACCTGAGGAGGGGGAGGATGATGGTGGCCCGGCTGATAGACCGGCCGAATGATGCCTTTTCTTATGTTTTCTTTATTATTTGTATAGAACCTTTGGCAAAATGGAATGAGATCCCTTCTTTTAGTTTTCTGTTTTGTTTTTAGTTTTTATGCGAGCGTGAATGAATGAATGTGAAAAAAAGCAGGATGGACGAAATGTGAATGAATGAATGAGATGTATGCAGGAAGAAACGAGGTGTACAATGTGAAAGACCGCCAGGTCTAAGCAAGGGCAGAAGGAATAACCTGAACTCAGCAGCAGAGACAGTGACGGTCTAAGATCTGACCGTCATAATAAAACGACGCACAGGTGAGAGACCGTTAATCATCAGAGGCCCATTCTGGTAGTGGGGCATCAGGATAAACGACGGCCAACTGAGGGTGCGTCAAAGATAAATAACGGCCAGGGGTCAGACCGTTGATCATGGCAGAACGATAGTTGGTCATGGCAACTAGCAGGAAATACGACGGCCTGAAGGAGGCGCGTCAGAGGAAAGAGACGGTCATACGCAAGACCGTCAGGAAGTGTTTTAGCCCAGAAGAGAGGGAACCAAGTGGCTGAGAATGTGACGGCTCAGGTCTTACGCGTTATAGAAAGCGACGCTAGACCCTTAGACCGTCATTCTCCACAGAACATGATTCGGGGAATTGAAACCCACAGAAAATGTGACGGTCGAGTGCTGGCGCGTCGGAGTGAAGTGACGGTCGCACGATGGACCGCTAGAATCTGGGTCGCAATCCGAATCGGATTGAGCCAAGATAACTAAAACCTGAGGTTCAGCCACTTAAACCATCGCTAGAACTTATCCTAATTGAAGATAAAGCCTTCTAGCCCGAGTCTTATCCTTCCAAAGTTAAATATAAGCCTTAGCAACTTAAAACCTTAATCAAAATCACAGCTTTGCTAAAACCTCTATTCTAGGGTTTGAAGAGCTCCTCCAAAGAGCAGAAAACATGATGAAGAGGAGCTTCGAGGTGATGGCTATGGAGGAGAAAGCTTACACCGGCCCTAAAGCTGCCAGGAGGGAACATAGAGAGCTTCAATGGCTAACCTCAATTCCCAAGCACTTAAGCTCTAACGTCCAAGGAGTGGTAAGTACTTATAACTTATCCAAAGTTTAGAAATTTACTGCACTTATTCTTTTCATGACTTCCTTCTTTCTTTTCTCAAGCCCCTTCCCGGCCCAAGGTGCTATTCCAATCTGAAGTGGGTGGCTCCCATGGTAAAGGCACTTCCCATAGAGGTCACATCCATCCTTAAAGCATGGCACCTCCAACCTCTCTTGGTTTTAGGCAAGAATTTCCAGAAATTGTCCTTAGATTGGCCAAGCCTTTCAGCTCTTGTGGAACTATGGCATCCACAAACTCATACCTTCATCTTCCCTTCCTTTGAAGCAACCGTCCTATTGGAGGAAGTAGAAACCTACTTAGCCCTTCCTAAAACTAAGGTGGGGGATGAAGACCGGGTTTGCTACACAATAGAGCCTATCGACCTGTCCTTAATCTTGAGTGATTTCATTCACAATCCAAAGGACGTGAGAACCATGATCAGCTCACACCACATTCACTTGATACCCTTGGCACAATGGATAGTGTCTCATTGTAAAAATAAGTGGGAGAGACATGAAGCAATAGCCAAGGCGGTAGCGGTTTGCTTGTGTGGAGTCTTTCTTTTTACCACTACCGATCACCTCTTAGATATTCAAAATCTTGGAATTATTAGTGGGCTGTGGCGGGGCATGTCTATCTCTCAAGCGGTCCTTTCATACCTCTATGAAGGACTAAGCTCGACTTGCCTAGGAGGGCTTTTGTTCGGCTCTATGATACTCCTTGAGTGCTGGATAGGAGTGAGAGTCAAATTCCTTCCTAAGGAAGACATAATCTCAGCAAGCCGGATCTTCGGGAGCCACCCTCTCTTCTTTATCGGAGGGGCATTTGGATACTCTTCTCAGGTTGAATGCAAGACCGCGGATAAGAAAACTCGGGATGAATGGCGCCTCTTCTTCAACACTCTTCCAATGGACAAGTTCATCATGCGACCAAGAGTCCTCCGAAGTGCTCTTCTCAAAATACCGCGGCGTCAAGGCCTCGACCTCCAGCTAGTAGGGAACACTACCATGGCGATCTACAACCCGCACCGATGCCATCTTCAGATCGGATTACCTCGAATCAGCGTTCCTGCACTATCACACTACCCTCCCCTTCTACCTAGGAAGATGGGGATCGAGGAAGATGAAAGAGCGATCCGGAACGCGCTGACCATGTGGTAGATCAGCAAGGTGCGCCCGTGGCAAGCAGAAGTTGAAGAGAATGACGAAACACGCCGAGATTACATGAAAGAGTTGAGAAGAATTCGCCCTCTTGCGGATAAGAAGTTGAATGTATCTTGACTTTCCTCTTTTTGTTGTATTCATGAGGACTATTATATAATTGACAATCAAAGTTGAATTTATCAAGAATTGTATTTCATTAATCTTTGATTGAATGAGATGAGATTGCCATAGCTGAATGATTTTGAGTTCCATCATGTGGAAGGCTAGAATGATGTGAGCAGATAGGGCTTCTGGAGGATATGACGGATGTGCAATGGACCGCTATAAGGAGATAACGGTCTTGCGACAGGCCGTCAGAATAGGAGTAACAAGAGCCCGGTTTCTGAAGGATATGACGGATGGGTCTTGAGCCGTTATATTCAATTAACGGTAGACTCTCAGACCGTTATAATGATGGTTCAATGGAAAGGAAGAAGGCCCATGCCTGAAGGAAGTGACGGTCAAAGATGGGCCCGTTACATGACTGTAACGGTCTGATGCTGGCGCGTTACACACTCTGAACCTGCATAGTTGTGAGTTTTTGCTTTTGGGCTTGTTCCTGTACTCTGCACACACTTAGACATGAAACAAGTTAGATCTGTTCTTAGACTCAACCCCTTGCCTTGAAGCAAGTTAGATAATGACCGTTTCTTGATATTTGGTCAAGGGGTGGAGCCTTATTAAAATAGGTGAAAAACAAAAATGCGATGCATGCTATGCATATGATGGTATTTTGGGGGTTTTGGAAAATATTTAATGTTTTTGGATTTTGAAAATATTTTGTGTTTTGGACTTTTGAAAATATTTGTTGTTTTTGGATCTTAAAAATATTTGATGTTTTTGGATTTTGAAAATATTTGTTATTTTTGGATCTTGAAAATATTTGATGTTTTTGGATTTTGAAAATATTTGTTGTTTTTGGATTTTGAAAATATTTGTTGTTGTTTTTTTTTTTTGGATTTTTGAAAGTATTTGATGTTTTTTTGGATTTTTGAAAAACCAGTGCCTCTCTAGCAACACGAGACCTTCCTCGTTTTAAGTTGAGTCTCGAGATCGGCGTGCAATAGCGTGACAACCCCTGGCTGAGACCTAATCATTGCGACGGTGTTTTTACCAAAGCCATACCTAGGGTACTCATCTCAGTCCTAAAAGGAAAAAGATCATGGAGGTAAGCTTAGGCCAGATATGGGAGTTTTTAGAACTTGATTCCCTCACCGTACCACCCTATTAGAGATTTGGTCTGTTGTGCCGGGGCTTTCATGTCCGTCATCGAACCTTTGTCCACTTAGGCATGCATGCGACCGGGCTCATAACGTCCCGCGGGGAACTGTACTGCCACTCTTGTCATGCCTAATTTTCTTTTTCTTTTGGAGCTTTTGAGAATTCATTCACAGACTTTGAGATGATGCTTTTGATTTCATGGTAAAGAGCACTCCTTTTCTTTTCCTTTTCCTTCCTTTCTTGGGGCGTCAGGTCATAACGGACTCACCCCTATTTGAGACCTCTTCTCGTTAGGGAGTTTGGATTGGTTGTCTCCTCCTTATTTACTCCTTGTCCCTGGATGCAGCCGAAGAATGAAACGGACAGGGACTTTGACTTTCCCCTAAAGCATGGCCAAGGAGAAACGGTGTCTTTTTAAATAAGGAACCTGACCAGGGGCGTCGTGTAGTGTGTGATTGCCTTACTCGAGACCCTCTTTTTGAAGATAGGGAGAAAGTTCTTATTGCCGGAGACGCACATGGTTTAGATTTTTAAGGAAAGAAACGCTTAAGATACAACCCATTCCACGGGTGAGAGAGCTCCTCACCTTCCGCATTTACTAAACGATAAGCATTCCCTGGATAAGCCTCCTTTATTACGAACGGCCCTTCCCAGTTAGGTTGCAACTTGGACCTAGGACCTGCAGACCGAATGAATTTGCGTTTCAAAACAATTTCACCCTCACAAAATTTTCATTCAATTACCTTCTTTTGAAAATAACGTGAAACCCTCTTTTGATAAACGGATACGTGATCGGCCGCGTTCATCCTCTTCTCATCTAAGAGTTCTAGCTGGACCAGCAACGCCTCTCGACGTTCATCGAGATTAAGTTCCTTATCGAGCTGCACTCTAAGAGAAGGGATTAAGATCTCATATGGGAGCACCGCCTCCATCCCATAAGTTAAAGAGTAGGGAGTTTGTCCCGTAGGGGTGCGGACGGAGGTGCGGTACGCCCACAGAGCTTCCACCAATCTTTCAGGCCAATCAGAAAATTTATGTGCTTCGCATGTTTTCTTAATGATTTTAAGAAGGGTTTTATTAGTGGCCTCGGCTTGACCGTTGCCTTGAGGGTAATATGGAGATGAATGATGCAGTGCAATATTGAATTTCTTACATAGATCCTTAAGTTCTTGGGAGATGAACTGGGGTCCGTTGTCGGTGATGATGCTGCTTGGCACTCCGAACCGCGAGATGATATTCTTCATGATAAAGCAGCACACCGTTGTAGCTTTGATCTCTGCGTACACCTCAGCTTCGGCCCATTTGGTGAAGTACTCAGTGGCGGTGAGGATAAAGGAGTTCTGCTTGATCTGAGAATTAGGATCACCGAGTGGGCCGACGACGTCGAAAGCCCACATAGAGAATGGCCAAGGAGCAGTCATAGGATGGAGGGATGAAGCTGGAGAGTGAATTTTATCAGCATGGAGTTGGCATTTAAGGCACCTCCGGACATAGAGGGAGCAATCTTCCTCTAGAGTGGGCCAATAGTAGCCTTGCCTAAGGATCTTCTTCGCTAGAGCCTGGCCATTGACATGACCTCCACACTCACTAGAATGGGCTGCCTCAGCCACTTTCCAAGCTTCTACATCATCCAAGCATCTCATGAGCATTCCATTAGTAGCGCGCCTATACAGTTCTCCTGCAATGATAGTGTACCTTGCGGCGGCTCTTCTTATTGCTTTACGCTGCTCGGCCCTTGCCCCTTCTGGGAACGACCCTTCTTTGCAAAATAATTCGATTTCATGATACCAAGGCAATTCTTCTTCGTCCAGAATCTCCTCTAGTTCTGTTAATGAAACTTCCTTGAGATCCTCCTTCTCAACTTTCGCCTCTACAGATTTCCTTAGGTTGATGAACCAAGGATCTTGAATGGAGGGTGCGTCCAATCTCTGGACGACGATGGTCTCAGTATTACGACTGAGAGCGAAAGATAAGGAAGAAGCAAGAGATGCCAAAGCATCAGCTAGAATGTTCAAAGAACGGGGAGTATGGATATAGATGAGCTTACGTAATCGCTTAGCGAGGAGCGTGACCAAGTCTTGATAAGGTTTGAGCTTAGGATCACGAGTACGGTAAGTTGACAGAACTTGCCGTAGGACGAGCTGAGAGTCTCCTATGATGTTTAAATAACGCGCAGCCTAGGAGATAGGCATGCTTCAAGCCGGCCAGGAGAGCCTCATACTCAGCGATGTTGTTGGTAGCGGGAAATCGAAGTTGATAAGCGAAGGGGATGGTTACTCCTTCCGGAGTAAGCAAGACAGCCCCGATCCCTTGGCCTTGAGAGTTGAGTGCACCGTCGAAGTGCATAGACCAGAAGGGATGATGAGAAAGGACAGAGAGATGCTCATCAGGGAAATCGTCCTGAATGGAATCGGTATGAGGAATAGGGAGATGTGCAAGATGCTCAGCAATGGCATATCCCTTGACTGCCTTCTGAACGACAAAGGTGATGTCGAACTGAGAGAGGAAGCTCTGCCAGCAAGCTAACCTACTAGAAAGGACGGGCTTTTCTAGGAGATAACGGATCGGGTCCATTCTAGAGATCAACCTAACTGGGTGGGCGAGAAAGTAATGTTTAAGCTTCTGAGCTACCCACACTAAGGCGGCACAAGTCTTCTCCATAGTGGTGCACTTGGATTCAGCTGGGTTAAACAACCGAGAGAGGTAGTACGCAGCCCGCTCTTTCCCTTCATCATCCACTTGTGCTAAAACCGCCCCTAGGGAGTCCTCAATGACCGAGATGTATAGGATTAGGGGTTTCTCAGGGACAGGAGGTTGCAAAACCGGGGGATTGGTTAGGTACTCTTTGAGGTCCTCATAGGCCTTTTGACAATCTTGATTCCATTCGAACTTGACCCCTGCCTTAAGTAATTCATAGAATGGGCGGCATCTCTGAGAATGTTGAGATATGAACCTCCTAATGAATTGCAGCCGACCAATCAGTCCTCGAAGTTCCGTTATGTTCTTCGGCGGAGGCATGTCCATGACGGCCTGTGCTTTATTAGGATCAATCTAGATCCCCCGTTTGCTTACTATGAACCCTAGCAATTTCCCTGAGGAGACTCCGAATACGCACTTCTTCGGATTCATCTTAAGCTTATACTCCCTGGCTCTCTGCAGCACCTTAGCCAGGATAGAGGGGTGTTCTTCCTTTGTTCTTGATTTCACCAAGATGTCATCCACGTAAGCCTCCATGTATGTGTGCATCATATCGTGGAAGATGGCCATCATCGCCCGTTGATAAGTGGCACCTGCGTTCTTCAACCCAAACGGCATAACCACATAACAATACGTGCCCCAGGGCGTGGTGAAGGAAGTTTTCTCTTGATCTTCCGGAGCGAGACGGATTTGATTGTAGCCCGAGTACCCATCCATAAACGATAGAGCTTCGTACCCGACAGTGTTATCTACTAGGACGTCTATATGAGGTAGCGGGAAATCATCTTTGGGACATGCTTTGTTTAGGTCCCTGAAATCAATGCATATGCGCACCTTTCCATCCTTCTTGAGGACAGGGACTATGTTCGCCACCCACTGGGGATATAAGACTACTCTGACGAACTTGGCCTTGTATAGCTTATCGACTTCTTCTTTGATCCTCAAGGCCATGTGGGGGTGAAATCTTCTTGACCTTTGTTTAACAGGTGTTGCCCCTGGTTTAAGCACGAGTCGATGTTCCACTAAGGAGGGGTCAAGACCCGACATATCCTCATAAGACCAGGCGAAAGAATCGCTGTACTCCCTTAGTACTTTAATTAGATCCTCTTCTATTTGTGACGGGAGATCAGCTGAAATAATGATGGGCCTTGGGTCTTCTTCTGTTCCCAAGTTGATTTCCTTTGTAGGTTCATCCACTGCCGTCGACAGCTGGTCGAACCTCTTTAATCCTTGTGCATATAAATCGGCAGTGTCATCTACATTGCTGTTTTTATCTATTGGATCCTTCTCATCCAGAACCTCATGGACGCCTAATCCGTCGTCGCTCCATTCCCCTTCTATTTCCTCTTCATCTTCAATCACAATTGCCATGGCGACGAATTCCAGACACTTCAAAAGAGCATGACATCGCTGAGCTAAATCTTGCAAGAACCTATCAGGAACAGACCGGGAAGGATGCGCAAGCGAGCGCGGCTCAGAATGGGAAGGGTTGGACGACCTAGAACAAGACCCTACTTCTCTAGACCTAACTGACTCTACTTCCTTAGACTCGCTAGACCCTAACCCTAACCTAGGAGAAAGAAGGCTTAGTGGAAGGGAAGGAGCAGGGGACTCGTGCCTCTGGGAGGAGGAGGATGGAGACAGGTCAGCGTAATCTTCCACTGAAATCTCCGTTTTAAATTTGACGTTTTTTTTTGGAGGTCAGTAGAGACTATGCAGCAAGACGGAGGAGGTGGGAGCTGCATAGGGAACAGCTCGGAAAAGATGCGATTGGAGAAGGGATCAGAAGAAGACAACCACATTTCGTGGAGCTGAGCATTGGGGGATAGTGGAGTGAGTAGAGTGGATAGATCAATATGCGGGCACTTCCCACGAGCACAAGGGATGAATCGAATCTCCGGTGGATCAATGATGGATGGATTTACCATGACAGGAGGAAGGCGGGGTATGGTCTCCCTTTGTCGCAAGATGGATTGGAAGCGTGAGGGAGACCAAGAGAAAACAACCAGAGAGCTCCCTCCTTCCCGCAATTTAACCGTGGGCTGCTTCTTGGGCCTCCACTGTACGAGCCGAACCTCTCGCTGCTTCTGGCATTCTTCTTCATGAAAGATCCTTTGCAAGGCCTGATTGTAGTCGAGCATGTCATCATCTGACCCTCTTGGCAAGGAAGGCGGACTGGCAATCGGACAGACTATATCCCTTCTTGGCTGAACCGGCTTTGGAGCTAATGTGCCGGGCTGGAGAGGCCCTCTGACAAAGTGCTGACGATAATCCCAAGTAAGTGGCCCAGAATCACCCATCATAGATAATGCTGTTTCCTTATAACCGAGGCCTCTTCTGCCCATTTTCTTTCCCTTAGGTATGGGCTTAGTCATTCCTTGCAGTTGCGCCCCGAGGCCTCTCCCCGGTTGATAGCCTAGTTTTAGTATGATATTCCACCCTTTCGAATCTCGAATCTGCGGCTTCACTTTGACGTTGACCGGGGTAGTGATGGGTTTAGGGGATGTGTAAGCCCAAGAAAGTTCAAATCAAGCACCGATATGACGGGCCGGCTACTCGGCCAGAGTGTGGGAAGAACTTGATCTGAGAGGGCCTTGACTGTCTGCACCGTGGCCAAGCTTTTAACTTTGACGACCCTCCCTTGGAAGGGGAATTTGACGCACTGATGCGCGGTGGAGGGTACGACGCCAAGCGTGTCGATCCAGGGACGACCCAAGATAGCCTTGAACATAGGGTCGATGTCGAGAACATAGAATTCCACGGCCATAGTAAGGGGACCGAGTTCCGCCTGAATGGTGATCACCCCGTGACATGCTCGCCTTGAGTTGTCATATGCTGCTATAGTAGTGGGGGTAGGTTGTAGTAACTCTTCGGATATGTTGCATGCTCGGAGGGTACTAAGTGGACAAACATTTATTGAGGCCCCGGTGTCAACCAATGCTGCTTCAATGTCGACTTTGTTTAGGGTAATTGTTATGCAGAGCGGCTTTTGCCGGGCCCCTAGAGGTGCAAGCTCGGTTTCTGAGAATGTAATTGCTGGCCCTTTGGAAATAGTTGCCAATGCCGTTGGTAAACTGTCGACTGCCATGTCTTCGCTAACCATTACCTTCTGCAAGAAGTCCCTCAGTGCATCCTGATGAAGGGTGGACCTTTTGATTAACTCCAGCACGGATATCTTAGCGGGTACTCTATCCAGATGATGTAGCAAGTCATATTGGGTACCCGGCAGGGGTTCAGCTTCTTCTTGCTCGGCCGTTGGCTGGGTGGACTGGGGATTGGAAGTAGTAACGTAATTCCGATGGAACATCTTCCCGCTCCTTAAGGCACAGTTTGCTGCAGCATCCGAAGATAGTATGATGGGCGCCACAGGGTGGATGAGTGGGATAGGCTGTGCGGGGGAGGTGATTTGGTGGAGCGTGGGGTTGGTGAGGTTAATGGGGGGTGAGTGGATGATAGGTGAGGGATTGGTGGAAGGCAAGGTGGTGGTGATTGTTGATGCGGGTGGAGGGAAGGCTAGTGGATGTTTGAGGACGGGCGAAGGATTAGGTGATGGTGTGATGATGGCGAGGGGAGTAAGTGTTGGAGGGTATGATGGGATGGAGAGCGGTAGAGGGTTTGCTGGAGCGGGTGTGGATGGTAGGATGAGCGGAGAAGGTGTTGGTTGCATAGGGAGGATGAAGGAAGGGTTGCGGAGGTTGTGGTGGAAGGCCATTACTTGCGGTGCGGCGCCATCATCATCAAAAGACCACCCGGCATTGGGAGCCGGAGGTTGAACCATGTTAACTTGTGCTGGTGCCGGCGGCTGCTGCTGAGGAGCGGGCGGATGATTCGGCATCGGGTTCTGATGGATGCCTAGCTCTTGCACTTGCTGTGGTTGCTGTTGTTGTGGCGGCTGCTGCGGCTGCGGTGCTTGATGCTGCTGCACTTGCTGCCCCTGTGGCTGCCTCCTCTTCTCTTTAATCTCCACAATGGC
This sequence comes from Amorphophallus konjac, assembly GCA_022559845.1. Classification (NCBI taxonomy): domain Eukaryota; kingdom Viridiplantae; phylum Streptophyta; class Magnoliopsida; order Alismatales; family Araceae; genus Amorphophallus; species Amorphophallus konjac. The sequence goes on along the minus strand of CM040127.1, from coordinate 123,505,002 downwards.
CCTATGCATTTCGGCCCAGTCGATTCTCTGCCCTTCATGAAGATCATATACCAGATCTCGGAACTGATAACATCCTTCTATGGTATGGCCTGGCTGCCTATGGAACATGTAATATTTGGTCTGATCAACCGCCGGGTTCCAAACAGGTCGTTCCGGAGGAAGTTGGATTGCATTTATTGACATGAGTGCCGAGAAAATATCTGTAAGTGTCTCTGGCAATGGAGGATATTGGGCTCTCCTGGGAGCCGGGCACTTGCTATTTGGATTGTTGTTGTTGTAGCCGCTGGGTGGAGGGACGTTATGGTATTGTGATGGTGGTGGTGGTTGTTGTGGTGTGGCGAAGGCGTTTTGTGGAATGGTGAAGGCGGGGGGAGTGTTTTGTGGAGTGGCCTGGAAGTTGTGCGGAGTGGAGTTTTGTGGATTGCGGGGGTTTTGATTGTAGCGGAAAGGTGCGGCCTGATGTGGAAAAGCAACGGCTTGTACTTGCTCATTTGTTTGGACCCCCTCAGTAACCGGCCCTTGTGGTTTCTTATGGTACTTGGGCTTTTGGTTTTCGAAGAGAGAATGGATAGGGGAATCCTTGAATTGAGTCTGTATGAAGCGTGCCCGGCTGTAGAGTTGATGCATGTTGGCTATGTCATTCATTGCCAGGATGTTGCGGAAAGTCGGGGTGGCATTGGAGATTAGTAGTTTGACCTTCTCTTCCTCCGGAATGTGGCCCGGCACTCTGGCGGCCATCTGCCTCCACCTGTCTGCATAGGTGGCGAAGTCTTCCTCTGGCTTCATCTTTTCTGCTACTAGATCTGTAAATGAATATTCTGGTCCAACCCTGTCTTGAAACCGCTGAATGAATTTGTCCTTAACTACCTTGAAACTCTCGGCCTCTTCCAGTGGCAGAGAATAAAACCATTCCAGAGCAACCCCATCTAAGGACCGGCGGAACAAGTACGCCATGAGGCGATCATCATACTGGAACTGCGCCGACTCATATAGAAAATCCCTCACATGGATAAAGGGATTGCTGTTCCCATCATACTTGCGATAGTTAGGGAGCTCTGATTGCGGAGGGAACCGAATGTTTTGGAAGCTCGGAATAGGAATATCGGCCAAAGATTGTGGGCTAACCCTTTTCTGGAGGAAGTCGAGTTGTTGCTGCATGGCGGCCCACTTGTTAAGCAAGTCCTGCTCTTGAGAGGGAGCAGGGGTAGCGAAGGAGGCCGATGGAATCTAAGGAGCGGATGGAATGACTGCAAACGGGGGAGGCCCGTAGACAGTGGAGATAGGGAGCCCGTAGGAAGGATATTGGGCTTGAGGTATACCCGGATGGGAGTGAGCTTGGGCTGTCCCTAGCTGAGGGTGTAAGAAATCAGAGGGGTTCATGAGAAGCTGGGAAGCCACCGAACCGGAATTGTGATGATCCACCTGGACAAAAGAAGGGACAGGCGATTTCCCTTTATCAAAGGACTGATGGGCTGAATTGGAAGATTGGCCCATCTCCATGCCGGCAAAAGTGATGGTCCGAGGTTGGACCGGAGTGAGGTCAATCGGATTGGGCTGAACGGACGGCCCGATAATGGAAGGATTAGATTGACCTTGAATGGCGGCGGAGGGAGGAGCGTTGGACCCTTGCATAGCTTGATATAGGACTTGAAGTTGGGTCGGGTCCAATTGGGCCATCATGTGAAGGACGGAGCCCGCGGAAGGAGTAGAAAGAGAGGGGGTACCTTGACTACCTCCCACAGATGTGGAGGACGGGAGAGGGGCAGTCCCTTCTCCGGAAGGAAAAGTAGCAACCCTAGGGGGGTTTTCAAGGAGCCCTTGAGGAAGAGAGTCCTCTTGGGAACGCGGAGGATTGAAGGATGCCATGGTGGATTCGAAGAGAGGATTGGAATAGAATGTGAAGGAGGGAGTGACTCGAGAGGACGATTCAGACGGACGAAAGCAACTCCACATGCAACGGACAACCTTGACAAAATGCAAAAACAAACAACACAAAACACACAATAAGCAATCAAACTTAGGTGATTCTAACAAGGTGCGAGTGATAAAAGATGAAGACACTCAAGAGTCAAGCAAGTTATTTAGAATGATGCGACAATATTCTTATGATTTCTCCTTTGGGACCTTAGTGAATTGATTGATATGTGCTCTCAACAATAGGTTCCTAGTAGGAGATGGATATAGGACTTGGTTTGACTCTAAGTGTAACCACTCAATCACTTATGCAACCCTAGACACGGGGTGGGAAAGGTACAACCAGCCCGGCGTCCGTGTGGGAATCCACGGCTCGCGGGGACTTATGGAGGTCCCTGCTGTGATTTCCTAGTCGGCCCCAAGGAATATGGAGACGAGAGGTCCTCACAATAAGGTAGGAAAATGCAATCTAATGTATGAAGAGATGAATGACCCTATGTGCACCGGAGTGCATGCAAAGTCTAACCTAGCAATCTAGCAACCAATAGCGCACACCATGATATGCAGATATGAGCAAAGCAAGAGGAGAGCCAAGTGTCACCCAAGCAATAAATCATAGCAACAAACTACGGAAATAAATACACCTCGGATGCGTACCTGCCAGGAGAGTAACGGTCGAAGGCCCCTGCGTCAGAGAGAAATAACGGTCAAAGGCCAGACCGCCGGATAATATATAACGCAGGGGGATGAGACCGTCAGATGAGCTAGGGAACCAAAAAACAAACAGAAGTAACCGGGAAGCCCGTAAAGCCCACACAGCAGAACGAAAGCGGCGGTCTAATGCCCCTGCGCCAGACGACTGTGACGCGGGGACACAGGGCCGTCAGAAGACTCAGAAAACCAGGATGAGCAATGAAAACAACGAAAACAAAAGACGACTGAACAAGTAGATGATGGCAGGTTTACACAAGAATCAGAAGCACGATTGGCACAAGCTGTCCCACCGTGATCGCCAAAAAATTATCTGTTGATATTTATTTGCCTATCTTTTCATATTTACTCTTGAGGTTTGCTAAGTAATATGGCAAGATGACAAACAAGCAATCAAAGATCTGCTCAAACCTATGAACATGTGAACATGAACCTAGGCAATCATAGCTAGCTCTAGCATGGGCATGCTATCTCAATCAAATTACGCTAAGGAAAAGGAAAAACACACGTCGGGGCGTGGAGCAAGGAGTAAATAAAAAGACACCACTAGGGGTGGAACAAGCAAGGAAAATAAAGATGTGATGAAGAAAATAGCTATTGCCCAGTACCAAGGAAAGATGTGATCGCCACCAAAGTAAACACAAGTCAAAGACTCGAATATACCTTGGAAATAGGAGGATGAAACACCCGCCCACGGGAGAGAAAACCAAGGAAAGCCTGCAGATCAGCTTGGAAGTAACGGCCAGAGATCCGTGCGTCGCTTGGAAGTAACGGCCGCACCCTAGACCGTCATAAGAGAGTGACGCGCCTGAACCAGACCGTCAGATAACCTGCAGTAGTAAAGCTTGAATTCTTTTAACTCCAACTCTTCCAGCCGGCTAGAAGACTTGGGCCTCGTGCTAATGAACCTGTAAACCTGCCAAAGAAGTAGAAAAACAAGACAAGACAACCTCAATCAGCCCTCTTCGCAAGCATAGCATCAATTCTTAAAGAACTTAAGAACATCAAAAGGAGAGGGAATTACCGGGGAGTTTTGGTTTTTTAACCCCTCTGGGCGTTTTTAAGAGTTGGGAGGATGTTTGTATGCTTAGAGAACAATGAAAAACGTGGAGGAGGAGGAGGGACAATGCTTTGTTTGGAGAAAAACCAAGGAAGAACTCAAGCATGTAAAGATGAACTTGAAAGACCAAAACAAAAGTACTCCCTTGACTATGAGATAGATGGACGTGGGAAGCAGCTCCTCTTGGATGAAGATGGCTCCTGAGTTCGGCAGCACTTCATCGTGAATTTAAATCTCCTCTCCCTTTGGCCATGAATTCAAGGGTGCTATTTATAGACCCTCAAAACTCGTAGGTCGAGTAGAGGATAATTCAGCAGGAAAAAGGGATAAGTCTTAGCAAATCCTTGAGGATAATATCACCAAGAGTCCAAAGAAACAAACGGGAAGTCCTGAGGATCGGATTAGAAAGAGATAAGGTCAATCCAAGTTCTTATCTCAACCACGGAGTAGCAGAGAAAAGGCCTGAACTGCTAGGACTCTCGGAAGGAAGTAACGGCTGCACGATAGACCGCCACTTGGAAATAACGCACCAAGGATCATCCGTTACTTTCAACCTTATCCAAAGGATAAGATCAACGGAAGGAAGATCTAATAAGCTGGACTCTTCAAGGAAGTGACGGCCAAGGCCTAGGGCGTCATAAGGAAATAACGGCTGCACGACAGACCGTTATTATCAACGTGGATTTAAAAGGATAAGCACTGACAACGAAGCCTTAAGCTTTAGGACTCTTCAAAGAGTAACGGTCCAGGACCTATCCGTCAGAAGGAAGCAACGCGCCTGACTAGGACCGTTATTAACATTGAGGTTCAAAAAATAGAGTGAAGGGCTTTGCTAAACTTCATCCAACGAAAATGCCACCGGGAGCCAAATCTTAATCCAGCAATTCAAGACCCAAGAAACAGGCTTCAATTGATCAAGAGACTCGAATGAAGAGCGAACAACTCGGATCATCATATTAAAGGAATAAGGAGATGGCCCGACTTAATGGGTATAAAACGGGTGTCAACAGCCGCCAGAGCCTTGAAAACACCCAAAACAGTGGTAGAATGGAGGAAATACTACCTAATCATGAACATGCACACACCCAACTTATAAAAGAGCATGAAAACAAGCGTGATGGGCATTGGTGTCCGACCGTGATCGCCAAAAAAATGTAGATTTATTTAATAGTAGCTACCCCGCCCCCTTTAAAGTAATATATGCATGAACATGTGAATCAAAGAAAAGGGGGATGAAAGAATGAGAAAGACATACCGTGATCGCCACTAAGGTTCCAACAACGCCGAAGGATGAAGAGATCAAAGGATGGCGTCGTGTACCTTGGAACTTGAAGACTTGATCGAGCTTGACAATGGGGTGTGGGAATAATGTGGATTCAAACCTCCTCGTCCTCCATCCGACTAGAAGAAGAGGGCCTCATGTTCATATCATGCTCTCCTACAAAACAAAGTCAAAACACAAAGGAGAAAAACCCATTAGATACATGAAGTGTAGCATCAATTCCAAAGTGATAAAATAGCATGATTAAAAGGGAGAGAACGCATCGGGGGGAGGTTTTTAACCCCTATGGAAGGGTGGAAATAATAGGTGTGTGTGTTGTGATGAGAATGAAGCAAAGAGGAAGGAAAATCACGCAGCACAACTGTGGGAAACGTGCATGCACTATGGGGAAAACGCATGTGTAGTAGAAAAAATAGTATTTTGTGATGATTTATGATTTTGAGTGGGGGAGAACTAAGAGTATAGACCATGAAATCAAGTCCAAAAGGATGCAATAGAAAGCCAATACTTCCCTATTCAAGCCAGGGTCGAAGAGATGTGATGACGTTGCAGCATGGCTTTGCCCCGAGTTGAAGAAGAGTCCCCCATCGCGACTGTGAACTAGGTAGTTTATATAGAGTTTGCAGAGAAAGCCTTATCTTCTTATCACGATTTCTGTGCAACCAATATGTCACGCCCCGAGATTATGCAGCAGAAATAATCAGGAATGTGAACAGTCAGCTAGTACGCCTCGAGAAAGTAATATAATCAAAGCGCAAGATAATCACACTAAAGTAATTGCACAAGTAATTTTTTTTTAAACATCGCTTTATTCCATAATAATAATATCAAAGTACACAAAATCCTTGAGTCTTAACACTCTTACATCATAGACTCAAGAAAAAATAGAAAATTACAACAAGACTCGACTAGACATCTGGTACTATGGATTCTCTCGATTCGTTTGACCTTCAATCACTCTCGGACCCGTTACTTGTATAATCTGAATCTGATTCATCTGTACTTCCTGAAATATTGAGAAAGTAGGCAATGAGCACACTTGCCTAGTAGGTACCTTCGTATCAACATGACGGCAAGTTTAAGTGATTAACATTTTAGCTCTAGAGAATAAGGTAAATCATGCAAATATGATGAAACAGATGAACAAGATATGATCACGACGAGATACAAGAATATGATTGATCAAGTATATAACAAGAATGTACATTTGGTCTTTCCATGATGAAGAATGTAACAAGAACGTACTTTTCATAACCGTGAAGGCTATGGACTAGAAAGTCATGCAGCAAGCAAGAAAGTACTTTTCGCTTAATAGCAAGTACTTCATGAATTTACGTGGATCTTTATTCACATCTGTGAATTATCACTTATTTATAAAGAAAGAACTCCCAGGGTAATGCGACGCCAGTAGCATCATACCCCATGGTTTACAGTATTGTAGATTTGTTTAATAGTAGCTACACTGCCCCCTTTAAACTAATATATGCATGAACATGTGAATCAAAGAAAAGGGGGATGAAAGAATGAGAAAGACATACTGTGATCGCTACCAAGGTTCCAACAATGCCGAAAGGATGAAGAGATCAAAGGATGGCGTTGTGTACCTTGGAACTTGAAGACTTGATCACGCTTGACAATGGGGTGTGGGGATAATGTGGAGTCAAATCTCCTCGTTCTCCAGCCGGTTAGAAGAAGAGGGCCTTACGTTCATATCATGCTCTCTTGCAAAACAAAGCCAAAACACAAAGGAGAAAAACTCATTAGATACATGAAGTGTAGCATCTATCCCGAAGTGATAAAATAGCATGAATAAAAGGGGGAGAACGCACTGGGGGGAGGTTTTTAACCCCTGTGGAATGGTGGAAATAATAGGTGTGTGTGTTGTGATGAGAATGAAGCAAAGAGGAAGGAAAATCACGCAGCACAACTACGGGAAATGTGCATGCAATATGGGGAAAATGCATGTGTAGTAGAAAAATAGTATTTTGTGATGATTTGTGATTTTGAGAGGGGAAGAACTAAGAGTATAGACCATGAAATCAAGCGCAAAAGGATGCAATGGAAAGCCAATACTTCTCTCTTCAAGCCAAGGTCGAAGAGATGGGATGACGTTACAGCATGGCTTCGCCCTGAGTTGAAGAAGAGTCGCCCGTCGCGACTGCGAACTGGGCAGTTTATATAGAGTTTACAGAGAAAGCCTCATCTTCTTATCATGATTCCCGGAGATATAGTCCAAGATAAATCGAGTTCTATGGATCAAACTCGAGATAATACTAAGGACAAGAGATAGGAACAAGCGGGACTCGATTTGGAGGAAGATTCTAGAAGATATGCTCGCCGTAAGGTAGGCCCATCGCACAGAAAATAGGAGTTTGACTTGTACTAGGACACATAAATTCAGAACTTTCAACTAAGATTCCGATAGATATAGCTAATGAGAATTCAAGTTCTATAGATCAAACTCAAGATAATACAAAGGGAAAGAGATAGAAATAAACGGGGGTCAATTCGGAGCTATATTCTAGAAGATATGGGCGCTTGAAGATAGGCACGTCGGACGGATTTTGAGATAGAGTCCAACGCAGGCTGGACTCTTGGGCTGGCATGGCGGTCTATCGCAGGGCCGCAAGGGGATGGCAAACAGTCTAGTGGCTAACCGCAAGGCTCCAAGCGTGAAATGGGATGATTTTGGACAAGTTTCTGGAAAACGGTCTAGTGAATGACCATGTTTGGTGCCCTAGCGGTCTAGCAAATGACCGCTAGGCTACTGGAGGAAAAATTTTGGGCAGACTTTGCGCAACTTTGGAAATCAGATCATATATCAAAATAAGTGTAGAACTAGGGAAGAAATTGTAGATAACTGAAAGATGAACAACTTTCATAAAGGGAGCAAGATGAGAAAATGAGTGGAAGAGGGAGAAAATGGGGTGAGAATAGAGAGGAAAAATTCTAGGACGTAGGTGAACAGCATAGCCTACCAGAAAAATGTGAATAACATAAAATCAATGGAGAACTAACCAATGGCGTAGAAGAAGAAATTGTAGGTCTTTAAAAGATGAACAACTTTGGTGAAGGGCACTTTTTGCGTAGAGGACCAAAAGAGGATGAAAAAGGGCTATTTTCAAGACTGCGCAACGAAAGGAGCCAAATGCCTGATGGAAAGTTGATCAAAATGGGCCACAAGTCAACTTGGAAGGCCGGGAGTTGATAAGATAAGCTCCAAGGCTCTATGAAATCATGATCTCCGAAGTCCAAAAGGCTATGGAACAATGAAATGGGCTCGAAATCCATCCAAAGAAGACTTTAAAACAGTGATTAATTTGGGACATCAAAATGATGAATAAGAGAAATGACTCAACTTGCGTGCTAAAAATGGGTGTCAACAAGTATGTTTCTGTCAATCAGTCGAGGGGACTAGCATAGAGCCCTTAAACACAATCAGTGCTCGAACTGCATCTTCAAGTATAAATCAAGCTACTTCCATGATTATAACAATAATGTGGCCAATAATGTACAAGTTCAACAATAGTTTCATGATAAGTTAACCAAGGTATAGAACGTACCAATAATTGATTATGAGAATTCAAGAAATGCATTAATAACTAGGTTATGCTATAGGGAAAATTCGATAGCATAACAGTACATTCATTATCTTTCATATTTTTAACATTGACTTATTAACACAGGTTCAGAGTCCAGATAATTCTAAGACCATCTAGGAACTCAAATAAACCAACCCCAAAGGTCGAACCTCGGGTTACAGATAATCAGGAACCAAGCGGTATTTTACTGGGCCATTTCTTGAGACAAGCGGTCTAGTGTAGGACCGTTTGATGTATGAAACAGAAAATCGACATAGTGAAACTTCCTGGATCCTAGCGGTCACGGTAAAAGTCGCTTAGCGAGTGTAGCGGTCTAGGACATGGCCGCAAAGGTCCAGATCTCATAAAACACCGGTAAAAGTGCTATCTAGATAATGGGGTTTTAATGGTACAACCAGCTCGGTGTCCTAGTGGGAATCCCAGGCTCGCGGAGTCTTATGGAGGCCTTGAAACAAGATTTCCTAGTCCGTTGGAAAGAATATCCAATGGAGAGGTTATCAAGTCTAAGATTGTGTACTTAATGTGCAAAGGTGTAACTAATGACAACATGCCATGTACTTAAGAAAATGACTCTAGAAGAGAAAGAATAGTGATAAAACAGTAATCAAATAAGTCCATAACTTTATAAAAATAGGCCTCTAAATACAACAGTATAAGTTTGGCCATAAAAATAACATAAGTTAAAAATAATCCCAAGTACATAAAGAACATGAAATCTTCTAGAGTAATCTATTAACATAACTAGGTATAAGAAAATAACACTTGAAATAGGAATAAAATCTACTTAACTAGCTTAACATACATTAATTAGGGCTAATCTGTAATATGTTTCGGGTTAACAATATTACAGAAATCAGAAAATGCAAACGGTCTAGTGGGTCACCGTTTCCTTGGTGCTAACGCTCTGTCGTAGGACAGCTAGGGTTTTTGGCGGTCTACAAGAAGACCCTTTCTTCCTGTGTTACAGAAAACTCTATAATAATAAAACCAAAATACTAATCTAAGACATATCATGCATGGAAATCAACATGAATAAACTCTATAGCATGATAGAATGAGTATAGGCCAACAATATGCTTGGGTTTATGTGATAAACAAGAAAATTCTCCTTTTTACTCAATTATGGCTAAGAATTATGCATGAATATCATACTCGATGCATAGTCCTAATGAAAACATGAAATTCTTAATGTACAATGCATGAAATCGACTGAAAATAGAGGGCTTTTATCCCTAATGTCATGTTTAAGCCTTTCATGAGATAACCTACCTTAAATAGTGCTCCTAGACTGCCAATTTTTGATTAGAAGTAAGCCCTAGTTCTGCACGTTCTGTACCAAACCAGCAACTTCACGCCTTTGTCTCTCCCGATTCCCTTGACCTAAAGACGTGAAATTTTGAGGGTAAGAAGAGGGTACAAATAGGAATAATTTATTCTAAAGAACCTCTATCTAATTACCTCGTTTGGGGATTCTATTTTCCTGATCTTCCTTGGTCAGTCGCATAGTTCCCTGAGTTGTTTCCACCAAACCAGCGTCTTTGCAGGCTTCTATCTCTCTATAGGCTTGATCTCCTAGAACGAAATTTTGAGAAAAGTTAGATCTAACTAAAACGAACAACTTTCTAGAAGAAACTTACCTCTAATTCTTCCTCTTTACCTTAGTTTCACGTGAGCCAAAAGTAAGGGTCACACACGTTGGTTCTGGGGTCTATTTATAGGTTTAGCTTGGGTTTTGAGGATTATAACGGACTTAGAATCCTAATTAAGTTTTCAATTCGATCTTCTAGCCTTCTAGACTTATCTAATTAGTAGATAGCATCGATCCTAGGTGATTTGGATGCCCAAGTTCCAAGCTTTTCACGTTCTCTTTCTTTCACAGAATCTGCAGAGCCTAGCGGTCTAATGCTAGACCGTTTCCCATTGATATGCGGTCTCGCGATAGACCATTTTCGGTCTGAGCACCGAATTTGAACAGTTTCAAACTCTTTTGATATTATCCACCTCTTTATCCTACTTATCTCCTTAATTTCGTGATTACACTAGTTTTAAGCTTCTAGAATATGGGTTGAGGTCCAAAACAGTCTTTTTGGGCCAATTGGGTTTATTATACGGTCCTAATCCTCTTGTATCAGTGCACGGTCATAATAATTAGATTTAATTAACCATAATTCAGTTAATAGCCCTTTTTGCCCTTTGACTAATTATTATAATTATATTTTAAATCCCAAAATTTTCTCGGCCGTTACACCCTCCCCACTTAAAAAGAATTTGTCCCCAAATTCAATACATGGATTTATGGAGAGTGTACTTACATTTAAATATCTTTGGAAATATTTTACGCCTGACTTCTTTGGTTTCCCATGTTGCTTCATGTGGCCATGACTTGGTCCATTGGATTTTGACCATAGGAATGGTTTTATTCTGAAGGTGACGTACTTCTCGTTCAATGATCTTGACTGGCTTTTGCTCGTATGTCAAGTCCTTTTTAATCTTCAGGTTGTCGTAAGTGATGGCATGGAATGGATCAGGTACATACTTCTTGAGCATTGAGACGTGAAATACATCATGAACTTCACATAGTTGAGGGGGTAAAGTTATTCGGTACGCGACTTCACCAACCCTTTTGAGAACTTTAAAGGGGCCAATGAATCTTGGAGTAAGCTTGCCTTTGATACCGAATCTTCGAATACCGTGACTTGGAGAAACCTTAAAAAATACATGGTCTCCTACTTGAAATTCTAGGTCACGGTTTCGATTATCAACATATGATTTCTGTCTATCTTGAGCTATCTGGAGTCTTTCCCGAATAAGCTTTATCTTCTCGGTAGTATCCCTAATGATGTCGGGGCCGAGAAATTACCTTTCTCCTACTTCATTCCAGCAAATAGGCGATCGACAGCTTCTACCATACAGAGCCTCGAATGGTGCCATTTGTATACTAGCTTGGTAGCTATTGTTGTATGAAAATTCCACTAGAGATAAGTGATCGTGCCAACTTCCTCCAAAGTCAATAGCACATGCCCTGAGCATATCTTCCACTACCTGATTTGTCCTTTCAGTTTGACCATCAGTTTGTGGATGGAACGCTGTGCTAAAGTTAAGTCGGGTCCCTAATGAGTGTTGAAGACCCTTCTAGAATTATGATTTGAACCGAGGATATCGGTCAGATATAATGGTGATAGGGACACCATTCAGTTTGACAATATCCTTCATGTATAATGCTGCTAGTACATCCACAGACCATCGACTTTTGACTGATAGAAAATGTGCAGATTTAGTCAATTGGTCTATGCTCACCCATATACCATCATGTCCTCCTCTTATCTTAGGTAAACCCATGATAAAATCCATCCCTATACTTTCCCATTTCCACTCGGGAATATTTAAGGGGTGTAATTTCCCTTGCGGGTCTTAAATGTTATGCTTTTACTTGTTAACAAGTGAGACATCGGGACACAAAATCTGCTACTTCTCTTTTCATATTGGGCCACCAAAAGTTTTTTTTCAAATCTTGATACATCTTCGTAGCACCAGGGTGAATAGCATACCTTGGTTTGTGAGTTTCTTATATGATCAATTTCTTAGTATCATCATGATTCGGCACACAAATTCGATCCTTAAACAATAGTCTTCCATCATTCAAGATAGAAAATTCCGGTCTCTGATCAATATTATCCCTAATCTCCATAAATGTAGGGTCATTTTGTTACAATTGGACTATGTCTTCGATCAATGTAGGTTGAGATCTTATATTGGCAATTAAACCTCCTTCTCATTCTCTATCAATATCAAGATTTAAATGAGAACAATCTTCAATAACACAAGTTATATCTTTCCTGAGGCTTGCTAGAGTTGCCATTAGTTTCCTGCTAAGAGCGTCAGCTACATCATTTTCTTTCCCTAGATGATATTGGATAGTAAAGTTGAAGTCTTTGAGATACTCCAACAATCTGCGTTGTCGCATATTTAATTCCTTCTGGGTGAAGAGGTATTTCAGACTTTGATGATCTAAAAATATGGTGAAGTTCTCCCCATAAAGGTAATGTCGCCAAATCTTCAATGCGAATATAACCGCGGCAAGTTCCAAATCATGCACAGGGTAATTTTCTTCATGGCGCTTTAACTGCCTTGATGAGTAGCAAATCACCTTCCCTCTCTACATAAGGATGCATCCTAGGCCAACACTAGATGTATCTGTATAGACTTCAAAGCCACCACCCTCTATCGGTAGCATTAATATCGGTGCATTGGTAAGGTGTTTTTTAAGAGTTTGAAAACTCTCTTTGCAATCTTCCGACCATATAAAAGGATTCTCCTTTCTTCTAAGTCTAGTCAAAGGAACGCCGATCTTTGAGAAATCTTTGATAAATCTCCTGTAATAACCAGCTAGACCTAGAAAACTTCTGACTTCAGACACGGTCGTCAGCCTGCTCCAGTTCTTAACAGCTTCTATTTTAGAAGGGTCGACAACGATACCTTCCTTTGAAATAATATGGCCAAGGAAAGAGACCTCCTTGAGCCGGAACTCGCACTTGCTAAGCTTTGCATAAAGTTTGTGCTCTCTTAGCATTTGCAAGGCTATTCTTATGTGCTCTTCATGTTCCTCCTTTATCTTGGAGTATATAAGAATATCATCAATGAAGACGGCTACAAACTGGTCAAGATAAGGCCTGAAGACATTATTCATGAGTTGCATAAATGTTGCTAGGGCATTGGTTAGCCCGAACGGCATTACCACGAATTCATGGTGGCCATATCTGCTCCGAAAAGTAGTTTTATGTATGTCTTCATCTTTGATCTTGAGCTGATGATATCCTAACTTGAGGTCTATCTTGGAGAAATATTCTGCTCCTGAAATCTGATCAAAGACTTCATCTATACGCGGCAACGGATATTTATTCTTAATTGTGAGTTGATTCAGTCGTCGGTAGTCGATACATAGCCCGAGGGATCCATCCTTCTTCTTGACGAATAGAACTGGTGCACCCCAAGGGGATGTGCTAGGTCGAATAAAACCCTTGTCTAATAACTCCTGAAGTTGTATCTTTAATTCCTTGAGTTCTGTGGGGGACATCCTATAGGGAGCTATTAAAACAGGTGCTGCTCCGGGAATGAGTTCAATGAAGAAATTTACTTCCCTTTTGGGTGATAAATTGGACAAATCAGATGAAAATACATCAGGAAACTCATTCACAATAGGAATATCTTCTAAGATAATTCCCTTGGACTCGGTAATGATTACGGAAGCAAGAAAAGCTTCACATCCTTGTGAAATAAGTTTGCAAGCGTGAAGAGATGAAATAATGGTAGGGTGCTTCCTATATTTGATACAAAGGAAGGAAAATCTTGGAAGACCTGGTTTCTGAAAAGAGATAATCTGGCTGTGATAATTTATATAGGCGTCGTGGTCTATAAGCCAATCTACACCTAAAATAGCATCATATCCTTCCATGTCAAGGCATACGAGGTTTGTAGGAAGGTTGTGACCTTCTACCATTACCTCACTATCGGGGTAGTAGGTTGTAAGTTTAATTCTGGGACCTAAAGGTGTAGTGATTGCTAGGTCCGAAGGTAAAGGAACTGATGAAATTGGTAAGGTTTTTGCAAAAGTAATAGATATAAAGGAATGAGAAGTACCAGTATCAAATAGTACGAATGCGGGATGGGAATAGATTTGGATAGTACCTTCCATTAGCCCGTCATTCTTGGGCACTTCTTCATCTTCCATAATAGCATTAAGCTGAGCATGTCGCTTCCGTCCACCATCAAAAGATTGTTCCTTCATAAGGGGGCAATCGGGCATGCGGTGCTTCCGACTGCCACATCGTAAACAAGCGTCGAGATGCTTCCAGCACTCTTCGGCTGAGTGGCTGAACTTCTCACAGAAAGTACAAGCCGCCATGACTTGCTTCTCTTCTTCTTTGACCTTCTTGCTCTTGTGGTAGCCACTACCACTCCCGTTCCGGGATCTCTTCTTGCTATCACAGGATTTGTAAGGTTCTGTGATACTAAACTTTCCCTTCTTTTCATGTCGATCAGACCTTCGGCTTGGTTCCTCTCCCTTGCCTTTTAGTTTTTCGACCTTCTCCAAGGTCCTTTCACATAGATGTGCCCGTTGGACCATCTCCGCATATGTACGGATATTCTGAGACCCAAGTTGTTGAATAAAGCCAGCCCTTAAACCATCCATCAACCGGTTAGCTTTTAATAAGTTGGTACTAACTAGGTGAGGAGCATAAGGTGCCAACCTAGAAAACTGGAGTTCATACTCCGCTACTGACATCATGCCTTGACATAATGAAGCAAATTCCATAGCTTTCCTCTCCTTAACATGTTCGGAGAAGTATTTTACTCAGAAGAGTGTAAGGAAACCTTCCCAAGTATGTGGTGCATCTTGAGGCAGTGCAGGAATTGACTTCCACCATGTACGGACATCTTTATTGAGTTGGAACGTAGCAAGATGAACTTTCTCTTGGTCAGTACATTGCATAACCTCAAATATGCGATTCATTTCATCAATCCAGTTCTCAGCTTCATCTAGATTAGAGGATCCCGAGAACCGTGGAGGATTTAAGCTCTGAAAATTGCGGTGTAGGTCTCCAGCTCTTGCCCCTGCGCCGGCTTGAGCCATATTCTGTAATGCTTGGGTGAGACCTGCAACGGTCTGCTGCATACTGTTCCAGTCAACACGATGAGCCATCATAAGAATGAGGTATCTGAGAAGAGTAATGAATTTGTTAATTCTAATGGAATGAGTGGGGTTAATCATAGGAATAATTCTAATTACTATCTCATCCCAAGTTCTACCCAATTCCGCTCACAGGTTGGCAGTTCCTTTCCTAGTTTCATAGGTGTGGGTCCTTAAACCTTGGACTTAGCCTTGTAGATTTGTTTAATAGTTCTACCCCACCCCCTTTAAACTAAAACATGCATAAAGATGTGAATCAAAGAAAAGGGCAATGAATAGTTAGGAAAACATACCATGATTGCCTCCAAGTTTCCAATAATGCCGAAAGGATGAAGATATGAGATCATCGCCGTGTACCTTGGAAAAGGATGAAGACTTGATCGCGCTTGAAATGGGGTGCGGGGAACATCGTAGATTCAAACCTCCTCGTCCTCCAGTTGGCTAGAAGAAGAGGTCCTCACGTTCATATCATGCTCTCTTGCAAAACAAAGCCAAAACACAAAGATAAAAATCCATTAGATCATGAAGTGTAGCATCAATCTCGCAGTGATAAAGTAGGGGTAGAAATTGAGGGCAAACTCACCGGGGGAGGTTTTTTAACTCATGTGGAAGGGTGGAAATAATAGGTGTGTGTGTTGTGATGAGAATGAAGCAAAGTTATGAGAAAATCACGCAGCACAACTACGGGAAACGTGCATGCAAAATGGAGAAAGATGCAGACAAAGTGCAGAAAACAATATTTTGTGATGATTTGTGAAATTAAGGAGAGGAGAACTAAGAGTATTGACCATGAAATCAAGCCCAAAAAGATGGAATGGAAAGCTAATACTTCCCTCTTCAAGACAGGGTCGAAGAGACGGGATGACGTTGCAGCATGGCGTCGCCTTGAACCGAGAAAGAGGCCCCCGTCGCGACTGCAAATAGGGCAGTTTATATAGAGTTTTGTAAAAAATCCCTAACTTCCTCTCACGATTCCTAGAGATATAGTCTAAGATAAATCAAGTTCTATGCATCAAACTCGAGATAATACTAAGGACAAAAGATAGAAACAAGCGTGGGTCAATTTGGAGCTATATTCTAGAAGATATGGCCACCGCAAGATAGGCCCATCGAGTAGAAAATAGAGTTTGATCTGCACAGAAATTACATAAACCCAGAAGTTTTGGCCACATTTCTAAGCAAAATAGTCTAGCAAAATTCAAGTTCTATGGATCAAACTCGAGATAATAGTAAGGACAAAGATACAACTAAATGAGACTCAATTTGGAGGAGGATTCTAGAAGATAGAGACCCAAGAAGGAGGCCACGTCGAGCAAAAACGTCCAGAATAGAGTCCTGAACACTTATGACTCTCAGGAAGTCAATACTGAATGTGATAGCATATCTCGAAAATGGTGTAGAATTAGCAAAAGGTGTAGAAGATAAAATTGTAGATACCAAAAAAATGAACAACTTTCATGAAGGAAGGAAAATGAGAAAATGAGCAGAAGAGGGAGAAAATAGCGGCGAAACGAGAAAAATGTTGGGACGCGAAAAATGATGGAGAACAGGCTAATGGCATAGAGGAAGAAATTGTAGTGTTTTAAAAAATGAACAACTTTGGTGAAGGACACATAATGAATATATAAACATAAGGGGATGAAAAGGGGACGCGTTCAGGACTGCGCAGTGAAAGGGGCCGAATGCTTGATGGAAATGGGCCTAAATGGGTCGCAAGTCAACTAGGAAGGCCAGAAGTTGATAAGATAAGCTCCAGGGATCTAAGAAATCATAATCTCCAAAGTCCAAAGGCTAGGGAACAATGAAATGGGCTTTAAATCCATCCAAGGAAGGCTCCAAAATAATGGGTAATTTGGGACATCAAAATGATGAATAAGAGAAATGACTCAACTTGTTGGCTAAAACGGGTGTCAACAGATGCCCCTCCTTGATGTCCGCTTTGCATGAGAACGAGCGAAAGCGGTGCGGAGGTGAAATGGAAAGGAGATGGAGTGAAAGTGACAATGACGTGAAGTGGAGATGAAGTAGAGATGAAGCGGAGAGAATTGAAAAGCGGGCATCAAGGCAAAAGACACCCGTCACAACCAACAAGTGACAGGAATTCTCTTGACAACGACGAACTAATCACCTGGACTGAATGACAAGGATGAGACATGCCTGGAAAGACTAAACTAAGGGAAAGGAAACACGACCAGCCTCATTGGGGACACAATCCACAGACAATAAGTGGGTAGGAAGGAAACACAGTGTAAGAGCTGGAAAAGAAAAGCGAAACTGAGATAAAATCCAGACAGGAATCACGCTGGCCAACAAGACCGAGCGGGCAGATCAAAGAAATCGTTGAAATTCGGAGTGGAATGAGGAATCTCTTATCCAAGAGAACTGAAGCACAATTAACCATTACTGAGGAGAAACTTTGAACGGATCACGAGACGTGAATGCTCAAAATGGCATGATGCATGCTGGGCTAAAATAAAGAAATCATTAAAACAAATACAAACAAAGGAAAAAAAGTACTCAAGGATACTATTACTAGACTGAGCAAGACGGGGTCAAGAGTCTTCTTGCAACCACGGCATGCGAGACAGAGTCCATCGTCCCCCACCCGGCTCAACCGAGCAGCCTATCCAACGATTAATTGTATGCTCCTAGATCATCATCATTTTTGTTAAAGGGGAACATCAGATCCTAGAACACACGGACAACCAGCCGGTCTTGAGAGGCTATAATAATGTAGATAACATATAGTAATGCAACAGTGAGAAGGGATAGAGAGCTATACCTGACTTACCTGCCAAGCGAAACATTATTTTTTTTGAATTTTCTGATTTTCTGATTTTTATGAGTTTTCAAATAAGACAACCAACAACATGAACATGACATATATAACATAACAACAAATAGGACAAAACCACGAAGACGAACATAACATAGCAAGACAAATATGAACGAAACATAACATATCAAAGATGAAAGAAGTAAAATATCACAAGAACAAATAATAAGCATGCGTGGCACGGTGGGACAAGACAACATAACGCGATGAGATAGCATACGATTGGGACAAGAATATGAGGGATGACCACACGGTTGAGACAACACACGGGACATAGAGGGACGACTAACAACATATGCAAGATAATTAACAACATGCAGTGAGGGACAAAATAACATGCGTGGGACGATACGGAGGGACATAAACACGTGACAAGGACACGGTGGGACGAAAGACACGACAAAATATGCCCTTCAATCAAAGTCCATGATCAGATGAAGCAGAACCGCCAGGTTCATAATCGTGAGGCAAAGCCCTCTCATAGAGATATGATGAAATGAAGCGAGAGTTGAGAAGGACATGAGCTTCAGAACAGATCGAGAGAGTGGATTGAAGAAGGGAGAACAGATTAGAAGTCGTGAATACGAGGCAAAAGATAAGGAGCAAGGAAAGCTTGAGCACTTGTAACCTGCACACTTAGCAAATAAATCACGTATCTGTCCTCAAAATAAAATGCAAATGCATGAAAAGACAAATTTTTTGGAATTTTGGAATTTTATATTTTTTTGGATTTTCAACAATATTTGATTTTTTTGGATTTTAACATAGCAATCTACAGCACCCAGAGACAGGCTAAACCACTGGCCAGGGATCGTCATCCCTCCCATCTCATTAAAGACTTCCCTTAAGTAGGGCGTGCATATGAGGGTGGCTTACCACAACCAACCGCCTCTAAAGAACGGTGTCCCTACCAAGGCCATACCCGGGATACAACCCAACCTAAGAGGGAGAAACAAAAGAAAATTGAAGACAAGCTTTATGCAGGATGGGAGACATCGGGACTTGAATTCCTTCCAGGGCACTACCCCTCAAAGATATAGTCTGTTGCGCCGGGGCTTTGTGTCTTTGATTTCTAGACCCATATTTATTTGGCATGCATGCGACCAGGCTTATGACGTCCCGCAGGGAACTGTACTGTCACTCTGGCCATGCCTTCAATTTCTAATTTTGCAATTTGATTCATTTTGGTAGCCCTTATTGGCTAGACTTAGCATGAACGCTCATCTTTTGAGGGTCAAGACTGCCCCTATTTGAGACCTCTCTCGTATTAGGGAGCGCCTAGGTTAGTCATCTCATCCATCAATCTCTTGCCCTTGCACTTGTTCGATCGAGCAGAGAAAAGAAAAGACCTTCGTGCATTCCCAAAGTATGGCCAAAGTAGCAATGATGTTGCCTCAGAGGAATCGACCATGGCTCGCCGTGATGTGTGTGGAAACCCATGCTAAAAGGTCACCCTCAACGATCGGGGAAAGGAACTAGACTCTCAACATGGAGTTATCACTAACCTAAGAATGCTACAGAAGCGAACTCATTTTAACTGACCTAAGCGAACTTCCTACAGCCACTCAAATATGCTGAGGAACATGTAGTGCCCCAGAATTTATATAAACATTTTTTGAATTATAATATAATTTTTTAGAATTTATAAAGGCCTAAATATATTAATAAATGGATTTTTGAGACTAATAAGTCATTAAAGACCCAATTAGGGTAAATAATTAACCAAGCCTAAGTGCACATCATCTAAGGCCCAAAAAACCATTAAGTTTGGCCCATGTTCTAGAAGGTTATTTAGCTTATTTACGGATTTTAAGGATAAAGACTAATTATCTAAGATAATTATATGGATAAATGAATAAAAGAGTTTTATTTATTTGAAACTCTATATACGTTGAATGTAACGGTCTATCGCGCGACCGTCACATGCTTGTAACGCATGGGTCAACGACAGTTACACTCTGTGAAGTCCGCAAGTTGAAGAACTTATGAAAAGATGGGAACTTGATGATCTTATCCACTAGGGATCAACTTGGGGAGAGTTCATAACACCACTAAGGACTCTTAGAGATCAGGTTTTAACAGATTAAGGACTCTAGAATCGATCTAATCTTCAAACCCTAGCCAAAACCCTATAAATAGGACCTAGTTCTGAACTATGCGACCCTTACTTTTGGCTCGCAAGGAATCAAGGTAAGGAGGTGTAATCTTGGGTAAGTTCTTTATAAGTATTTGTTTACAATACTTTAGACTAACTCCTCTCCAAATTTCACATCTTTAGGTCAAGAGGTCGTGGAGTTAGAGCCCAAGGAAGTTGCTGAAAAATCACAAGAAGAAGGGAACTAGGGTTCGGTGTTCAGACCATAATTGGAAGTTTGAAGCCTAGACAAGAGGTAGGTTATCTCATGAACGGCAAAAACAACTTGATAGGACTATAAGCCCTCTGGTTTGATTGAATTTCATGCATAGTAGAGCATCAATTTCATGTGTTACTAGTTCCATGCATTACATGCATCTCTTAACCTTAAATTGAGAACTTGAAACATGTTATTCATCTATTCATGGTCACCTATACATGTAGATAGCCTATCCTTCTTTATCATGCCTAGAAACTCATGGTGTTTTGATTATAGACATGATGTGAGTTAATCTCTTGTGTTTCATATTGCTTTCTGTTAGCTGACACTCTGACGCGTCACAGTAGGACCGTCACATTCATGTAACGGCCTAACTATGAGCCGTCACAGTCTCTGTGGTATATGAGTTACTCTGTTAACTCTGACGCACCAATATAGACGCGTTACATAAGGGTAATGGCTATTCTCTGACCGTTACAATCACTGTGACGCCCCACTTCTAGACTGTCAGAGGCTATGTTCTGTCAACCCTAGACAGAATATGATTTGTCAATATTACTTATTATTAAGCGTAGTTACCTAAGTTTTAAACCTAATTACGTGACTTCGAGATTATTTAAGCGTTCAGGATAGGAAATGCATGTTTTGATATCTCACTATTACTTTGAGTTATATTAATTTCATGAACCCAAAACTCTATAGTTTTGTAATTTGAAACATGATTTTGAATGATGTATCAATAGAGTTTTTATCATGGTTTTGCATCGATATATGTCTATATATATATTCTTTTCCTATTTATAGAGTCGTTTCTATAAGTACATGGCACATACTCTGGTGTGTGTAGACACGCCATTCTTGACGTCTCCTGAGAAAGTCTCATATTACTATACGACGCCCCGCGACGGTTTACGCATTTCGAATCACTTGAGTACTTCCTTTTCTTGGGTCTTCTTCTGCCTTTTTCGGCATCCGTAATCGTCTCGTCACGGCATTCGGACGGCATCAACACCAGTCAGACGCATCAAGAGATTCCGGAACCAAGAAGGTGTCTGCTGGGCGGCCGCCGATTGAGGGCCCGGGTGGGTCTTAATGGGGGCGTCCATGCCCCTGGACGCTCCCATATTTTTAATTTAATTTATTTTTATTTTCTCAGGGCCCAAAACTAAATAAAAAATAATAAATTAATGGAGGCGTCCAGGCCCCTGGATGCCTCCACAAAAACAAATATAAAAAATAAAATGCCAGTTGGCATAAAAGACAAAACCAAATAAAAAATATATATATTAATGGAGGCGTCCAGGCCCCTGGACGCCTCCATAAAAACAAGCATAAAAAAATCAAAATGCCAGCCCTGGCACAAAAGACAAAATCAAAATAAAAATAATATATTTTTGGAGGCGTCCAGGCCCCTGGACGCCTCCATCAACTCTCTCACGGGCGCCGGCCACCGAACGACGGTTTATCGTGTGTGAAAAAATCCAAATTTTGAAGACGTCCAGTGATCGGGACGCGCCCACTTCTGAATCACGAGGCGCCGCTCACAAAACCACGCGTTGTGCAAAACCGCGTGCGGCCGTCGTCGGTTTTTGGTGGACCTGTTAGAGGCGTCCGGAGCCGTGGACGCCTCCATAAAAATATTCCAAAAAAATAAATAAAAATAGAATAAAATATTAGTTCGGCCTTGATGGAGATGTCCAGGGTCCTGGACGCCTCCAGCCTCCGGAGCCCTATAAATAGAGGCCCACCCCCTCAGTTCTGGAGGAGCTTCGAAGTGATCCGATAGGCTGCCGCAGCCCAGAGGCTACGGAGTCATTTTTCTAACCCGTGGGTTCTTTTGTAGGTGGAGGTTCTGCCGGCTTCTCGGGTGCCCACGCTCGCGAGAGGAAGGTCGTCTTCATCCACCGCGCTTCCACGTCGCCCCTACGCTGCCGGAGCTCCGCCGGATTTCACCATCGGCACATCCAATAAGCCAACTCTTTCCTTTTCTTCGTAGTTCTTTTGCATTCATCATCTCGCATCCTCCACCCCCCTTTACAAGGGCGCCTCTTCTTATAAATTTCTTGCATCCATCATCTCATTTTCCTCCTACTCGAGTCCGAGAGGGGTTTAAAAGATAACACCAACCAGGTGTGTGTCTTGCCATCATTTCGTTATTTTTATTGCAAGGATTTGAATACTACACATTCATCTCTCTAATCCACTTGTTATTCGTTTGTCGTTGTTTTGCAAGGGTAACCGAGGAAAGCCCTCTCCGTCGGTCGGCCGGAAGGAGAGGATGAAGCAACCCGCCATCTCCCGCTCTTGAGGTAGGCGCGATCACTTTCTTATTTTGGGGTCTTTTGGCCCCTGGCGATCACATCTTGTCATCGAGGCCGCGGTGAGTCACTTCCCCAATGGCCGTTTAAATTTTCGTCTTTATATTCTCTTTATATTTTGCCATATTCTGCTCATATTCTCGAGGCCGCGACGAGTCATTTCCCCAATGGCCGTTTAATTTCTCGTTCTTATATTCTCTTTATATTCTGCTATATTCTGTTTATATTCTCGAGGCCGCGGCGAGTCACTTCCCCAATGGCCGTTTAAATTCCCGTTCTTATACGTTATATTCTTATCTATTCATGTTCTCGAGGCCGCGGCGAGTCACTTCCCCAATGGCCGTTTAAGTTCCCGTTCTTATATGTCATATTCTTATCGATTTTTGTTCTCGAGGCCGCAGCGAGTCACTTCCCCAATGGCCATTTAAATACCCGCTCTTTATATTCTCTCTATATTCTGTTATCTTCTTATCTGTTCGTATTCTCGAGGCCGCGGCGAGTCACTTCCCCAATGGCCGTTTCAATTCTTGTTATTTAATTTCTGCATCATTCCCGTCCCCCCATATCTTGCTATATTCTATTTGTCCCGCTCGCCCCGTCGGAGTAATCTCCCGTGGAGGCCCCTTCTCTTTTCTCTTATTTCTGTGTTGCAGCTAACACAAACAAAAAAAAAAGGAGCCCGCGCGCGCTCCGCGTCCTCTCCGCTTCCCCGAACCGCGTGACGTCGCTCACAGATTGGCGATCACGGTGGGACGTCTACTGCTTCCTTTCGGCTACCCTTGAAAGTTCGGCACCATCCGTGCCTCTCCACCTTGGCGCCCGCGCGCGCCCCCGTTGTGCTCACGGCAGCACTGTCAGTTTTGATTGGTTGTTTGTTTATCATATGTCTGTTATTTCTGTTGTTTTCCCACTCCATACCTTTGTCAGCATTTCATTGCATACATCCATCCCTCTTTTCTATCCTTTTTTCATTTTTTTGAGGATCACCCTTTCTCGGTGAAGGAAGGACTCTCCGTTTGGGAATTCCTCTCAACGGACTAGAATCTCCTACACTGGGACCTCCGTAAGTCCCCGACATCGAAGAATCTCCTCTTCGTTCACTGGGCTGGTTGTACCATTGAAGTTCCCCGGAGTTAGTCATTTCATTCGTGGTGAGACGAGAGACCCTAGCTGACACGGCGGTGAAACAAAAATAAACTAGGGTCCCCATTTTGTGTGAACTTCGGATCTCGCTAAAAACACAAAAAATCATCAAAATCAAAACACAAAAAAAAGAGGCGTAAAGGCATCCACTTGTTTGATAATCTCTGCTACCTACTTGCTAGTGTATGTTTTTGCGTTCTGGGAAAACTGTGAGCATGTCTCACGAGTCTTTTGAGGAGAACCACCCTAGTCGTGGTTTGTCAGCTGACCCGCGAGTCTATGCTATGGACTCGGGTCCCTCTCATGAGCCCTCGCATGAGGTGCAGGTTATTGCCGGGGACACATCCCCACCACAGGATATCTATTCTTTACTGGGCGTCCTCGCCAACACGGAGCTTACCTCTGAACAGCTCCGGGCTTTCCAGGCCATTCTGAAGGGGAAATCTGTTTCCCCCACGCCCCAGGAATCAACTCCGGCCATCGCACCTCTCCAAGAGTCCGTGCAGGCCATTCCATCTCCTTCATTGGCGCAAGCCATCCAGTCTCCCTCGCTTCAAGGACAAGCGAGCCAACAACCACCTTCATTCCAGTTCCCGTCACAATCTCAAACTCCCGTTGTTCCCCACACACCGCTTCAGCCATGGCCAACTGTCGGCGGTCCGACAGCTCCCTCTCATTCCGGGTTCCCCCCTCAAGTCTCCGGGAGACAGTTTCTCCCCCAGTGGCAAGTACCACCTTCACCTCCAGAGAAGCTCGCCCAATCGCTCCTCAATAGGTTCAATCGCATGGATGAGCAGTTTCAAAATCTGAGAAGAATGGTGGACGTGAAAGCCACCCCGGAGGTTGCTTTGCCAATCCTCCCCGTCATTCATCTTCCTCCCTCCGAAATGCCCACGTACCGTAGATACAATGGTACCGGCAACCCCTTCATTCACCTCAAGGACTTCATGTATGAGTCCTCCTATTGGCAAAATGATCAGAGGTCCCTGGCATACCTCTTTCGGAGATCATTGGATGGTCCCGCGCTTGAGTGGTTCTATTCTTTGGAGCCCCGCGAGGCCGAGAATTTTGAAGTAGTCCAGAGAAGGTTCTTGCAGAAATATAGGGATAGGGTCGGTCCCTCAGTCTCCATTACCGACCTAGTGGCCGAAAAGATGAAACCCGATGAGGATTTTGTCCGATATGCTGATAGATGGAGGTCTCTGGCGGAAAGAATAAGGGATACCCTCTCCGAGCCCGAACAAGTGAAGATGATTGTGTCTAATGTAACCCCACAGTTCAGAGACGTCCTGGCCATGAATAAACTTACTACAATGGAGGAACTCTATGAAAGGGCCCGATACATCCAAACCCAGTTAAAAGACTCCCCCATTATGAACATGTTTGAGTCGTCGAAGCCCAAAGTGGTCAGAAAGACAGGCGCTGGTGTCCCGGGCGGAGCCACAGAAGGGGTCGTGACAAATGAGCAAGTGGGTGCGGTCAACAATGCCAATTATGCAGTCAACCCAAGGCCTCCACAAATACCCCGACTTCCCCTCCAACCAGGTCCTTTCCCTCTCCGTCCTCCACCCCAAAATAATCCACCCCAGGATAATATGCCTCCATTACGTCAACCCCAGCAACAACAACCACAACCTCAGCAACAACAACCACCGCTTCAGTACAACCAAGTTCCACCCCCGGGGAACTATGGTCCCCAACAGCAACAAAGGAGGCCGCTCGGTCCCAAGAGAGCCTACTATCCACCATTGCCAGAAACCTTAGCAGACATTTTTAATGCCCTCATGGCATCAAACCAACTTGCCCTACCCAGAGAAAGGCCCGCGTGGCCCCCGAATGTTGATACCTCCAAATACTGCGTCTACCACAGGCAGCCAGGACACACAGTAGATTACTGCTTCCATTTCAAAGATTACATCCACGATATGAATGATGAACATCAAATAGATTGGGATGAGATGAGACGATACGTCGCCGCTCTCAAGGCTAGGAGACCTCCTCATAGGCCACAACAGCAGTTACAACAGCAACAGCAATAACAACAACAGCAGCCTCAGCAGGCCCCACAACAACAGCCCGACATGGGCATAATCCAGAATCCATTACCGGAGCACCAACAGCCCAATCATCAGGTTAACCCCATCTCCTCCTTCTCGGAAGTCGGGAGAGAGCAGGTGTGGCACCAAGAAAGTACCTCCATTCTTTCTACCTCCAACCCTATCGTCATGCACCCCCCTCACCTTGCCCGGGTAGCACCTCTCTCTCATCAACCCGTGTCAGTATCACCTTCACCATTTCCACTACCATTACGCCCTCTCATCCGCACCCCGACCTCCTATCAACCGCCACTCTCCACTACACTTTCACACCCTCTCATCTTCTCCACTCCCCCACTTTACCATCCACCTCTACCACATTTACCCCTACGTCTTCTAAACCCCTTATCATCCGTCAACCATACATAACCCCATCTTTCTCCACCACATCACCACTAATGCCTTCAAAACCACTCATTACCCATCACCCACCTCAAAATCGTTACCCGCTTCAAACCCTACCCACTTCTACTTCGTCTCCACCTCCACCTTCCAGACCCCTTATCCTTCATAATCCGCGCGATATCCCCTCTACCTCCACCATGCCTCCACCTAACAAACCCCTCATCAGAATCCCTGCTCCCGTCATCACCCCTGCTTCATCAACCATTCCTCCACCACTACCCCTCAAACCTCTGATAAAACCCACTGCTACCCCCACAGAGGTACAAAAGCCGCAGGCAATGGTGCTCCGGAGTGAAAGGATTTTCCACAGGGTTTTCCCCCACAACAGTCAGAATATTGAGCAATCTCAGCCCGAGAAGGATGATGGAGAACAACCTGAAAGAGCTATCCCTGGAACACAGTATGATCTATTAAAACATTTGGACAAGACGCCTGCTCGGATCTCCATCCTGGAGCTTCTTCAAAGATCCACATCCCACCAGGCAGCCTTAATGGAGTACCTTCAAAGAGTCATGGTTAATGAAGACCTCCCCGTGGAGAAGATTTCGACCGTCCTGACCCCAACAGACACACAACCGGCCATCATGTTCCACAACTACGAGCTCGCTCCCAAGGAAGCTCGGAAATATACATTGTGCATTTCAATAAAAATCAATGGGGTATCCATAAACCCGTGTCTTGTGGACACGGGTGCGTCCATAAATGTGATCTCCATGAGCACTCTTCAGTTGTGTGGGGTTGACGAGGAACAAATAAGACCTTCCTCGATCACGGTCACGGCTTATGACAATAGCAAAAGGCCGCCGCAGGGGATGATTATTCTGAAGGCAGAACTAGGCCCCATGTCGATTCCCACTGAATTCCATGTCCTCGACATGGACCCCACATTCAAGGCTATACTAGGTCGCCCTTACATCGAAACCATGGACACTGTGCCTTCCACCAACCATTAGTGCTTGAAGTTTCCTTACAATGGGAGAATTATTAAAGTAGTCAGTACACCTGTCCTTCACATAGTGGATGCTATTAACACCTCTCTGCCCTCTGTTTGGCCATCTCATCGGCCCATATTGTCACTACTGGACGTGCGTGATCCATCTCACGTTCCACTAGCACCAAAGGAGCCGGTCAGGGAAACCACAATATCATGTCTCCCTTTTCACTCCAAAGGTTGGGAGATTATGAGGAACATCGGCTATCAACAGGGTAAAGGTCTGGGCGCACAATTACAGGGTATGCTCAAACCGCCAAAGGAAATTAGGCCGAACCGTAGGTTTGGCCTAGGCTTCAAAGGACCGTTCAAGGCGGATTGGAAGCCCCTCACATGGACTCTATCAAACCACTTCAACAGAGGGCCCGTTGTTCAGATGGGAGATTACCCATGAGAAGCATATGGGGGATCACATGCTGTATATTTGGCTGAAAAATGTCCGAGGATCACCAAAAGAGGCAAGATCAAAGATCCAGAATGCGAGTGGAATAAATGGTTCGACATACGGGACATTTCCGTTGCACTAGAAAGGATGTTCTCATTCCCGCAGCTTGAAGGACCACCATTGATCTCCGAAATACCAGAGAATATTACCACTCTTACCAAGGTTCCAAACTATCCTCGTCCTCGCCAGAAGGACCCTGTCATCGACGGATCTTCATCCGTCCTCAACATTGCCGTCGACGGCTCATTAGCCGCCATCTTCTCCATCCACTCGTCTCAGCCTTTGCTGATATCTTCTTCCTGGGCCAGACAATTGTCTGATGATCTCCCCATGTCCCCTTCTTTGCTTACATACCTACGCGGGCTTTTCAACCC
Source organism: Amorphophallus konjac (assembly GCA_022559845.1). Classification (NCBI taxonomy): domain Eukaryota; kingdom Viridiplantae; phylum Streptophyta; class Magnoliopsida; order Alismatales; family Araceae; genus Amorphophallus; species Amorphophallus konjac. The sequence continues at coordinate 123,476,783 of CM040127.1, read as the reverse complement.
GCGCCAGGTCTTCAACCATGATCTGCTCTATGAGCCTCACAATCCTCTAGCCATAACCACTTTCTTCTCTCCCCCAATCTCTTTTCACTGCTTTGTCATTAAAACCAAAAACGAAAAAAAAAACGTCAATTTTCAAACTCCCCAACAACACATCTTCGTTGAGGAAACCTCCTACATCTCCCACGGGTGCGTACCGCCCTGCGGACCACCCGTCCAAGGTCCAATGAGCGACCTTTTCTACCCCTCCTCTGAGGGGTCTTCTCCTGTACATTCTACACCATCCTCTTCGTCTTCCTCTTCTTCTGTAAATATTGTCAGTCAATCTAGGAATGATAGGCCAAGGGTAGTACCTAGGAAGAAATCCAAGGGTAGGCAGATCCCTCGTCGATTCCTTCTGGATTTGGCCGCCAGGTGTCAGGCCCTTCTTGCCATTCCCCAGTTGTTAGAAAATCCCATCCGGCTACCGGAAATAGAATGTGAGGGCGACTGTGCATTTGATGAAGGGTATGGAGTCTACGAGATCACGGATGAAGAATGCCCCACTGAAGATGAGGGTGAAGAATATGAGGATGCGGCGGGCGCATACGCTAGTGGAATGAGGAGATTCGACGAGCCGTCAACCGCCGTAGAAGAATCCACCAAAGAAGTCAACTTGGGAACTGAGGAAGACCCTAGGATCATCCTCATAAGTGACAACCTACCACCCTCTGAAGAAGAGGCATTAATTGAGGTTCTCAAGGAATACAAGGACACGTTTGCATGGAGCTACGAGGATATGCTGGGTCTAGATTCAACCTTGGTCGAACATCGTTTAACCCTAAAACCAGGGTCCGTCTAGGTAAAATAAAGGTTAAGACGTTTCCACCCTCAAATGGCTTTGAAAATGAAAGAAGAGGTCGATAAGCTCCACAAAGCCAGGTTCATTAGAGTCGTTCTTTATCCTCAATGGGTGGCGAACATTGTCTCGGTCATGAAGAAAGATGGGAAAGTCAGGATTTGCATCGACTTCCGGGACCTTAACCGCGCGTGTCCAAAGGACGATTTTCCCTTGCCTCACATTGATGTGTTGATTGATAACACGGTAGGATATGAAACCCTCTCTTTCATGGATGGATTTTCAGATACAATCAAATTCGTTTGGCAGAAGTGGATCAGAAAAAGACGTCATTCACTACCCCTTGGGGAACATATTGTTACGTGGTCATGCCGTTTGGATTAAAGAATGCTGGAGCTACTTACTAAAGAGCTATGATGGCCATATTTCATGACATGATGCACATATATCTGGAAGTGTATGTGGATGACTTATTGGTGAAATCAAGGACCAAGATAGAACATCCAGAAGTTTTGGCTAAGGTCTTGCAGAGGTCAAGGGAATTCCAATTGAAAATGAACCCGAAGAAGTGTGTGTTTGGTGTGTCGTCAGGTAAACTGTTGGGGTTCATTGTAAGTAAAAGAGGGATCGAGATAGATCCCGACAAAGCTAAGGCCATCAGGGATATGCCGCCTCCCAAGAATTTGAGGGAAGTCCGAGGTTTAATCGGGAGATTACAGTTTATTCGTCAGTTTGTGTCCCAACATTCACAAAGGTGTAGACCTCTCTACGAGTTGACCAAGCCAGGAGTAGAATTCCACTGGAATTCTAAATGTCAGAAAGCTTTTGAAGGATTGAAGGAATATCTGGCTAGTCCACCCGTTCTCATTCCACCCAAATCAGAAAAACCTTTGATCCTTTACATCTCAGTCTTGGATGACTCCGTGGGAGCCGTCCTCGCACAAGCTGACGAAGAAGGCAAAGAACGAGCAACCTATTACTTGTCCAAACTTCTCAATCCCTGTGAGTAGAAGTACACCGGCATGGAGAAAACCTGTGCTGCCCTCGTTTGGATAGTGCAGAAATTGAAGCACTATTTCTTGGCTCATGAGGTCCACTTGATTGCTCGAATGAATCCTATCAAATTCCTTCTGGAGAAAGCCGTCCTTACGGATAGGCTAGGACGCTGACAAAGTTTTCTCTCTCAGTTCGACATCACCTACATCCAGCAAAAGGTGATTAAAGGCTATGCCATAGCCGAGCATCTCGCTCACCATCCTCTTCCCAAGTTCGATCCCGTCCAATCAGAGTTTCCAGATGAGGAACTAATGTCCGTCAACCAATCAGATGAGCCAATGTGGACACTATATTTTGATGGAGCTCTGAATTCTCAAGGGAGAGGAATCGGCGTCGCCCTCCTGTCGCCTGAAGGCCTCACATTCCCATTGGCATATCAGCTCAAATTCTCAGTCACCAACAACATAGCCGAATATGAAGCTCTCCTAGCTGGCCTAGAACTCGCTCATTCTTTTCATATCACTGAGTTGCGAGTCGTAGGTGATAGTCAACTCATCCTTCGCCAGGTGCTCACTAAATATCGCACTCGCGATCCCAAACTCAAGCCATACCAAGAACTCACTACTACCTTTGCCAAACTATTCACAAAACTGATCTTCGTTCATGTCCCTCGTCACTAGAATATTCTCGCCGATGCCCTCGCCTCATTGGCATCATCCATAAGGTTCCCTCTAGGAAGATGGTTTGAGTCCATTTCCATCTACAAACTTCACGCCCCTGCAATCGATGATGCTTCCTACGTGAACATCAAAGACAGGATAGCAAGGAAGATCCTGCAGGAAGATATCCTTGAGAAGAGGGAGATCATGTTGGCAGAGGTTGAAGAAGAACTGGCTGATGAAGAGAAACCATAGTTCTATGAAATTGTCAAATACTGCCAAGATCAGTCTTATCCTGAAGGGGCCACCACGGAGGACAAGAAAGCCATAAGAAGGGTGGCTCAGAAATATACTTTGGTTGGAGGTCTACTCTATAGGAGAAGCCTTACTGGCATTCTGTTAAGATGTCTCGGTGATGATGAGGTTTGGAAATGTGTGGACGAGACGCACTCGGGTGTGTGCGGTGGCCACGTGAATAGTCAGATGCTCGCCAAAAAGATCATTCGGCAAGGCTTTTACTAGCCCACTATGGAAGAGGATTGTGACATCTATGTCCGTAGGTGTGTCAAGTGTCAACTTTACGCCGATAAAATCCATTCACCATCTTCCTCACTTCATCCAATATCCTCCCCGTGGCCTTTCTCCATGTGGGTATTCGACATCATTGGTCCCCTAGGTGATCCCAATTCCCTCATCAAGCAGAAATCTTTCATCCTCACTCCGACGGAATACTTCACCAAATGGGCCGAAGCTGAAGCTTACGCGGAAATCAAGGCGTCAACAGTCTGCAAGTTCATCATGAAGAACATCCTCGCCAGATTCGGCGTCCCAAGCACGATCGTCATCGACAATGGGCCACAGTTCATTTCTCAGGACCTACAGGACCTCTGCAAAAGGTACGCGATTGCATTGCATCATTCATCACCTTATTACCCACAAGGTAACGGCCAAGCGGAGGCCACCAATAAAACATTGCTCAAAATCATCAAAAAAACCTGCGAGTCTAGTAAGTTTTCAGACTGGCCAGAAAAGCTTATCGGAGCTCTATGGGCCTATCGCACTTCAATCCGTACCCCCACCGGACAGACTCCATTTGCCCTTACTTATGGTATGGAAGCGGTAGTCCCGTACGAAACTCTGTTCCCTTCTCTCAGGGTACAATTGGACGAGGAATTTCCCCTCGACGATTGTCGTAATTCACTCCTCGCCCAGTTGGAACTCTTGGATGAGAAGCGGCTGGCCGCTGCTGAACACGCGCGTGTGTATCAAAATAGACTCGCTCGCTTTTACCAAAAGAAAGTCGTTGAGAGAAAATTCAAAGTCGGTGAGATGGTCGTAAAAAGAATTTTTGTCAAACCTGGAGGGCCGCGTTCTAAGCTCCAACCCAATTGGGAAGGGCCATTTGTAATTCAAGCCGTGTACCCTGGCAACGCCTACAAGCTAGTCAACGCCGAAGGGACCGAGTTATCCCACCCTTGGAATGGGCTTTATCTTAAGAAATACTACCCTTAGCACAAAACAAAAAAAATGATGAAAAGATATAAAAAAAAACATCAAAAACAAAGAAATATTGAAAACCACTAAAAATATGGAAAATTCAAAATGCCGATGCCTGGCAGTCACCATGTAGTTAAGTTCTTGCATCTAACCTTCATGTTAGGATAGGGCCCATTAAGGCTTGGTAGACACCGGGTCTTGGTTTGCCAGAACCGTGGAGATCCCTGTCCAGCCACGTCGGCCTATGCTCGCTCGAAGGAAGCTAACATGTGCTCACTTATGTATTTTATTCAAAAAGTCGGTAGCATCACCTATGGTGGGGCTCCACCCAGAAGATCTCCGGAAGCCGTAATCTTTATTCTTTTCTCTTCGACCAAATGAGACAGTCGGCGCCGTTAAAACGCTGAGCATGAGAAACCGAAACTCAAACCCCAAGGGCAAGAGTAGGATCCATTTCCTCGAGCATCGATCAGAGCACGAGAAGAGGGCAGTGTCCCCGCAGGCATACAAAAGGGAGCCCACAAACGTCAAACGACTATATCTCCCTCACAAAAAGAAATACAAAGTCAAAATCAAGAGAAAAGCCTGGTCGTGACCGTGCCTGTTGCGATAAACGGAACCCCTCAAAGCAAAAGTCTGAATCCACAAAAGGGGCCGTGGAATGTAAATGCTCGAGATTTGGTCTGAAGTTGTCCGAAAGGAAGGAGTTAATGGGCCCTTATTCGCTCGCCGGGTTAACGGTTTTGCCGATCCTCTCAGGAGGTTTATCCCCCACGCTCTTCCTTCTTCCTCTAAAGATGAAGGTTCGATGGAGTTTCTGAAAGGAGAAAACTGCCCAGGGTCTGCGACCTTATTTTAATATAGACGTTTGGTTGCCTACTTTGAAAATCAAAAGCTATCGCTGCGAAGGAGTCTCCGTGTTTCTGGCTGGTTAAGACCCTTGTTACCACCTTGATGTCTTCTTGTTTATCTCGGGCTTAGGCCAATGCAAGCGCATCACCTATGGGTGTGACGGCGTCTGATTCCGGGCCAGCGTCGCGCGGTTGGTCGTTAGGGTTCCAGGGTGTTCCATCTTATACCATCTAGAGTTGTGAGGAAGAAGACCCGGGTCGGGCAAATCTCTTACCTCAAACACCTTTTGGGTGAATCCCTGTGGACGGAAGCAACTGGGAGCCTAAGCATGGCATGACGGTATTGTCATCAGGGTAAGTCTTAACCGGCGGGATCATCATTCGAGGGGTCTAGAGGCCCAAATCAACCTAGATGTGCACTTAGGATACTTGGGAGGTTAGTAAGAAACCCCTGTCTCACGTAGGTTAGGTGCCATTTGGGTGTTTGTGAGGCGTTAGCAAAATAAAAAAAAATTGAAATGATAAAAACAAAAAAATGGAAAAGAGAAAATGTACATATTTGCAAACAAAAAAAATCTTTTTATGATAAAACAAAAAAAATGCCAAATATAAAAAAGAAAACAAATCAATTTTGCATTTGCGTGCAGCATCTCACTTTAATACCGCTTGCATTCGTGTGCTTGCCTGTCGCATTTATCATCACCACTTCTTTCCCTTGCCTTCGTTAAAATAAAGGCTTGGCCCCTTGACCAATTATCAAGGATAGTCACAATGACCATTTGCTTATTGAGCAAGGGGCCAAGTCAGAACAGAAATTCTGATTTGTTTGTTTCAGTGATATGTGCAGGGATTCAGGCAACTGAAGCAAAGGTGAAAACAAACAAACCGAACCTTGTATTTTATTCCAAAAACAAAAAAAATTACATCAAGTTTCGCCCTCTCTCTCTGCATTACTCGTCTCACTACTCTCCGGGCAAAACGCTCTCAAAGGTGCAACCCAACTACGAAAAGCGGTACTCCTACCGCTCTGTACTCCCCTTCCTATTCCCACATCCCGGTGTTGATCCACGGAAGCAGCAGAGAAGCTACCAACACGAAAGCCACGCTCTCGTGCTCTTCGGTAGCGCTCCTCACCATCTCTCAGCCACTGTTCAGCAAGACCAAGGCTGATTCGGAGTTCGAATAGTTGGGCCTCCATGGCCCTTCGTTCCTCCCTTTCAATCAATCTGTTGGCTCTTTCTCTCTCTGCGTCTCTTTCTTTCTCTGCACGTTCTCTCTCGCGGTCTTCCCTCTCCAACTGGAGAGTGATCCTCAGTTCCACAGCATCCCTGGAGGAGTCGTCATCAGGACGACGCCGCAGTTCCCTCTCCAGTTCTGCTATCCTAGCCTCCTTCTGCGCAGCTTGGGCAAGTGCTTCTTCCGTCTCCTTTTCCTGCCAAGTGTACCATCTCAGCTACGCGATAAGGCGTAAACAAAGAGAACTCAACACTGAAACTTTTACCTGTATACAGAGCATCCCTTCTGCCTCCGCAGCACGCTGTGTGGCGTGAGCAAGTTGCTCATGAAGCAAGTCAAGTTCCGAGGTGGGAATTCACAAGCTGGAAGAGGCACCACCTACTCCCATCGCTGGGGAAGCCACGCCAATCTTAGCATGCTACAGCCACGTGAATTAGCAGCCAACCTCAAGAATCTGGGGTTCTTAAGTAGGAATGTATTGTACACCTACCAAGGCGCTCGTAGCTCCGCGGGCATCGCCCAACCGTTGCTCCATCTGTGCCAAGCGAGTTCGTAAATTCGCTATCATGGTATCACGGATATCCTGCAGCCATACGAGTCACCATTTCCACCAGAAGACCCAAAAGGAAAAGAGAGAAAGAAGAAAAGAGGAAAAGGGGAAACCATACCTCCACCAGTCCCTGGGGTTGGAGCCGCTCTGCGTACTTTATCCTATATAGACGCAAGTAGTCCTCGCTATCCCGCGCCTACGATTCTACAATCATGCCACCCCGTTGCCAGTCTTCGTACTGTTCGGGGAATCGCACGCGCCAGTCAATGCAGGTCGCCGGTCCCCGCGTTTTTCTCCCGACATGAGGTGGCGCAGCCGTATCCACCCATTCCTGAGCCAGTCCTAAAGTCCTCATAACCAATCGTAGCCGAAGCGGCTCGATTTCATTCAGGCAGTGCATCCACAATTCCCGTCCGAACCGGACATGACTTGCTAGAACCCACGGCTGGTCGGCATCGACCATGTCTGAGTAGGGTCTCCAGTTTACCATCGCTGCAGGGAACTCATGTAGCTCCCGCCTTAGCACCATCAATTGGTAGGTTAGGGGTGCCGCACTCATGATGGGTTCCCACCGCCTGGCTAGCGGCACCATCGCGGGTCGCCGATGTCGAGCTCTCCCCATCGGGAGGTAATAATAACTCCACAGCTGCTCGGCACAGGTCATCAGTACCTTGCAAAAACAAAAAAAAAATACAAAACAAGCAAAACCAAAAATACCTGGATGAATGGTGTGAAACCACTCCCAGTCATCTCACGGTCTGTTTCTTGGAACAGACCTGCAAACAAGTGCGCCAGCATGGCAGCTCCCCAGGCATAGTATCCTACTCTTTCAAGGTCTGACAGCAGCTCCAGGAAGCAACATTAGATACTGTCCCCTTTCGAGCTCAGTACCAATCTCCCCAAAAGGAAAAGGAGAAATCTCCTCAAATCTATGTTGCATCTTTCCCAGTTACCGAAATCTGCACAGTACACGGCACGACATCCTATTTCCATCCTTTCCATGAACTCTTCTGGGGATTCGTCGTCCCGTCGACGAGTGTCGGTGAGCCCTAATGCATCCATGAGGGACGCCCTAGCTACCGACCTATTTTTCCGACCATCTAGGTCCAAACCCAGTAGCTTCTGGGCACCTTCTCGGTAATCCGCATAAGTGACCCCAGTCACTGCTTCGCCCTCCACCTTCAGGCTTGTGATCCGGACCACATCCTTCAAGTTGGGCACCATGTGTCCCCAGGGCATCAGGAATGCCCGACTCACTGGGTCCCATCTCTCACACAAGGCTTGGATCAGGACCGGGTCGAGCTGGATCGGCTCGATCCGAAGAAAGGTGCCAAAACCCATCACGTCTAGCCTGGCCTTCTGAAAATCTGGGAGACCTCTGTACGCTGCCACTACCAACTCCCATGAGATCTATGATTTCATCACACTCTACGCATGCAGGGAATGGAGAGGAAGTTTGGTCAGAAAGAAAGGAAGAAAAAAGAATGGAAAAAAGGGCAGGAAAACTTGGCTTACGAATTGTGATTGGGCCCTTTCGCTGAAGTGCCCTTCGAGGTCCGAAAGCCTCCTGGAACTACTACCACTGGACCTGCTTCTCTTCGAAGAGTGGGAAGATTCGCCCTCCATCCAACTCTCAGAATTTTAAACTCCTTCTCTCCCGTGAGAACTTGTGCTCCTCGAGTTAGCTCTCGATATACTTGGGAGGATAAAAGGGACACAAATTTATAAAAATGGAAGGAGTGCAGGCCAAGATTGCCTCCATCACCTTTAATGATAGCCCTCACGATAAGGCACCTACCATGCGGTCCCGTGTGTCACTTCACCGCTCGCACAGGGTGATTGATTGGACGAGAATATGACGACTAGCCCCCTATGTTGTCTAGGGATACCCTTTCATGTTTTGGAGGACGTCCGCAAAGTTTGACACAGCATCAGGAAAAGGAACTAGGGCCGTCATTTTTGACTTCGACGAAAGATTCCCGTGGAAAATGGTCACAACAAGATGCGATTCTCCGCTCGGGGCGGAGTCTCGGCAGACCCATCACATGGGAACAGTGCAAAGGAGAAGAAGTGTAGGAAAAAAGGAACACACAAGAGAACAAACAAGCAACGGCAAATCCAATCACTCCATTTATAATAAGCTGTCTAAAAACATCATAAACATAAGGAGGAGGCGAGTCCACCAGCTCGCCGATCCTCACCATCACTCATCTCTCTGGGTGCGCTCCTCCTCTCCCCTGAGGTGCGGGTCCCTCAGAAGCCTCCTGGATCCACGTGCAACAGCACTTGCCTCGCCTCTTGGCGCCTGCTCCGCAGCAGTGACTCGCTGTTCCTCCCCTAGCGTGGCGAAGAAGCCACTAGCGGCAAAGCGACCGGATTGGCGGAGTCGCTCCTCGAACTCTCGCGCTCTGTCACGCCCCGAGCGCGGAAGATACCCGGAGATGCGCGACGTGTCTATATCAATCATGTCAATCAGAGTGGTAGTGTATTCGACACGAAGACAGAGATGCGCAAAATAGCAAGATAACCCAATCCTTTATTTCATAATGGATAGACTATTACAAATCCAATACTCTGTTTAATAAAAAGAAAAGTACATAGTTGACTCGAGAAAACTATAGAAATAACTAGACGACACTTGTAGAAGCTCTATCACTTTCACTCTTGACCGTTCCCATCCGATTGACTTCCATCGTCGTCGGACTTACCTGAAAAGTATAAAGGGACAAACGGAATGAGCGAACGCTCAGTAGGAAATTATATCTCAAGTACTAGCAAGGGGTTTAAGTAATTACATTTTCATGAATGCAATAAAGCTATGCATGCTCGCATAAAACAACAGGATAGATAGAATGTAGTATCAAGGAAATAAGATGAACTTACCATGAACTTTCAACAAGATAACAAGTTTATTCAAGATATTCAAGCAAGTACATTTAACAAGTCATGTCAAGAACTTTGGCTATCATGTATCAAGCAAGTAAATTACCCTTTTTCAGGCCACGCATTTCATGTAAAGTCAAGTACGATTCAAGTACAAGATGTGTGTGGAATGTCCAATCAAGCAAGTCAAGTACTCGGTATAATGCCAGATACCTTGTCATTTTAACTCCCATGGGCACAAGTACTTTCGGGTGCTCCTCCCAGGACCAGATCGGGCCCTATATGCGCAGGCATTTATCATGTGTTTTGACATCCACTCTTGTTTATATAGCCAATATAGAATTTCAATAATCAAGCTTGTAGATACGTATGACAACATTGATAGAATAGAGTCCAAAAATATGACAAAGGACATAGAATGGCGATAATAACGGTATAATCACGAGTTCGATAAAACTAGGTAGAATATGGTTCCCTTCACTTAGGTACCATGATAAATCGATATGGACATCCTTTATATAGAATTGAGGTCCACATGAACATAAGATCAAGCAAGATACCCTCATTCTTATCATAGAATTGGGGTTTACAAGAACGACATGATATGGCATGATATCATCATCCCATTAAGAATTTCTTATGATATACTCTTTGTATAATCATAAGGGCCGGTATACCATGTTTCTTTAGATTGACATGGCAAGGATCGTGTAATGGGTTTTTAGGGTACAACCAGCTCAGTCGGCCTTGAGGGAATCCAAGGCTACGAGGAGTCTTACGGAGGTCTCTATGACTAACTCGCTAGTCCAAAGGAACGGACTGTCCAATGGAGAGCTTGTATGTCAATGAGAGTTGAGTGTGATCGATAAATCAACATGAAACGTGGGACTATACTCACGGAGTGGAGAATAGTGCCGATATATATATGTACAATATATAAAACCATCGGTTAGCAAATCAGATGAAAATCAGTTTATAGTAAAATAACGACTTAGGTCAAGTCGTTTCTCAAGTAATTAACGCCTAACAGAAGGGCGTTTACATATGGTCCATTTTGCAGAATTTTCAATAATTCAATAATTTATCTAAAACGCGCCCTGGACAGGGGCGTTTCTTTTCAATGAGACGACTACAGTAGAAGGCGTCTTTTTTATTTACAATATTTTTCAGAACATATTTATTTTCAGAAATTATCAAAAACGCGCCCTTAGCAGGGGCGTTAATCATTAAATTCTTATTTTCACATAATATGTATTCCAGGATTTTTAACAGATACGCGCCCTAGTAAGGGGCGTTTCTTTTTAATTCACGCCCTGTGATGGGGCGTTAACACATGGAAAACGACCTAGTCTAGGTCGTGAATTCAAGAGATACCAGGAAAGCAAGATTTGCACGATAATCAAGGATAACAATCATATAGTCATGACAGGAAATTGGCAGGAATTCAGATGCAGTATTTTAGATTTGATGTTTCATGTTTATTGACTTTTAACCGTTAACAATTATTGATTTCATGTAATTGCATGGATAATCAGTTCTTAAGATAGGTGATAATCATTTACATGAAATTAACGCCTGTGTACAGGGCGTCAAATATGAAATTGACGACCACTGTTATGGTCGTTTCTTTTAAAGTAGCGCCCTAATCAAGGGCGTTTCTTTCAAAATATTGCAGAGGACGTAATAAAACCTTATAAACAGTATGCATGCCATGCTTATGTATAGATATCTTGCATTAATTCTTATTTGGGCTACAATAACTTGAGAAAATCCTACCTTAACAATGGATTTGAAGGCGACAGACACGTGAAGACGTTGATAAGGATAAACTGAGTCAGTAGGCAGAGAACCTTTGTTCTTTGGTCGATCCCTAGAGTTTTCCTACAGAGGAATATGAAGAGATATTAGAAATTTCTTCATAAGCTTGGCTGAAGATGGAAGTTTAGAAGAACTTACCCTTGTTCTTCACGAAGTCTAGGCTTCCTCAACCTGTAAGAAGAAAAAAGAGAGTGAAGAATCATTAGTTCTTCGTGTAGGCAAAGCAGAGATCAAAGGAATAGTTTGTTCTTCACGTACCTAGCAGCAGACGTTCGATCAAATGGGTTTTAGGGTTCGATCGAACATGTTATTTATAGGATTTTGGAAGTCCTAACAAGAGTAGTGTTTGATTGAGGGTAATATATCCCTAATAGAGTCCTTACTCTAATAGACACTTACTAGATTAGGTTGATCTTCCCGGGATAAGCTCTGGGTTCGAACGGCTCACGAACAGAATTAACGCCTTTGGTCAGGGCGTGTATTATTTAATTGACGCCTTATATCAGGGCGTTTCTTAAAAAGCGCCTTGACAAAGGGCGTTTCGTGTTTTAAAACACGCCTAAGACATGGGCGTTTACTTTACTTGCCTATTTGGTCGCGTGAGAGTTGACGACCACATGCGTGGGCGTCCTTTCTTTAGTCACGCCGTATGTAGAGGCGTTTCTTTTTAAATTAACGCCTTACTCAGAGGCGTTATTTTTAATTTGTTTTATTTTGTCTAACTAACCCTATTCTTATTATCTATATTACTTCTGTAATATATATGTTTTTAATTTTATTTCAATATTCATTTATCAGGGTTGCTACACCCTCCCCCACTTAAAAAGAATTTGGTCTCCAAATTCAATATATATATATTTATACACGTGGAGAGTGTAGGACATATACCTCTTAGAATAACTCGGGAAATCGTTTCTTCATAGATTCCTCGGTCTCCCATGTCGCTTCCTCCAAAGTCAATAATGCATGCTCTCAGCATATCTTCAACAACTTGATTAGTTCGCTCGGTCTGACCATCCGTTTGTGGGTGAAAAGCAGTACTAAAGTTGAGCCTTGTTCCCAACGAATGTTGTAATCCCTTCCAAAAATGAGAAGTAAAACGGGGATCTCTGTCAGACACGATTGAGACAGGAATTCCATGTATCCTGACTATTTCCTTGATGTACAGTGCAGCTAGCACATCAATTGACCATCGGCTCTTTATTGGCAAGAAATGTGCTGATTTAGTTAATCGGTCAATGATAACCCAGATTCCATCATGTCCTCCTTTAGATTTAGACAAACCCATGATGAAGTCCATACCAATATCCTCCCATTTCCACTTAGGAATATCTAGAGGATGTAGTTTTCCCGCAGGCTTTTGGTGTTCCGCCTTGACCTGTTGGCATGTGAGACAGCGTGATACATAGTCCGCTATTTCTCTTTTCATATTGGGCCACCAAAAGTTCCTGTTTACATCTTGGTACATTTTAGTTGATCCAGGATGAATAGTGTATCTTGATCTGTGAGCTTCATCTAAGATCTTCTTCTTTAATTCCGGACAATCAGGTATACAAGTTCTATCTTTGAACGATAATCTTCCATCAGAAGTTAGTTGAAAATCAGATTGTCCTTCTAATCTGCCTTTGATTTCCACTAATATAGGATCATCATCCTGAAGTGTTTGTATCTTAGATAATAAGTCTGACTGTATGCTTACATGAGATAGTGTGACAAATTTGGATTCCGTGTCCAAGCTTATATTGAGCTCGGAGAATTGTTCAAGTAACTTCCATTCTTGCATCATACAATTTGCTATCATTGCTCTCGGCTTTCGACTAAGGGCGTCAGCAACATAATTACCCTTTCCGGGATGGTATTGTATATTAAAGTCGAAGTCCTTGAGATATTCTAGCCAGCGTCTTTGTCTCATGTTTAGCTCCTTTTACGAAAATAGATATTTGAGACTTTTGTGATCGGAGTATACAGTAAATTGTACTCCATATAAGTAGTGTCTCCATATCTTTAGGGCAAATACTACCGCGGCCAGTTCTAAGTCATGGACGGGGTAATTCTCCTCGTGCTTCTTCAGTTGACGTGAAGAGTATGCTATGACCTTTCCTTGTTGCATTAGGACACATCCGAGGCCAATGCCAGAAGCATCAGTGTAGACCTCGAATTTCTCTCCTTCTGTTGGTAGAGCTAACACTGGAGCTGTAGTGAGATGATCTTTGAGAGTTTGGAAACTTCTTTCACATTCCTCACTCCATTCATATCGGATCTCCTTACGAGTTAACCTTGTAAGTGGCACGGCAATTTTTGAGAAGTCTTTGATGAATCGCCTGTAATATCCTGCAAGACCTAAGAAACTTCTGATCTCGCTAGCATTGGTTGGTCTTTCCCATTTCCTAACTGCTTCAACCTTTGACGGATCTACAGATAATCCATCCTTGGATATCACATGTCCGAGAAAAGCCACTTCTTCAAGCCAGAATTCGCATTTGCTGAGCTTAGCATATAATTGATTTGTCCTCAAGATTTGTAATGAAATCCTCAAATGCTCTTCATGTTCTTCCTTAGTCTTGGAATATATCAATATATCATCAATGAAGACTACTATGAATTGATCCGAGTAAGGCCTGAATATGCTATTCATTAACTGCATAAAGGCGGCAGGGGCATTTGTTAGTCCAAAAGGCATAACAACAAATTCATAGTGGCCATACCTGCTTCTGAACGCAGTTTTATGAATATCTTCGTCCTTGATCCTCAATTGATGATAACCAGACCTGAGATCAATCTTGGAGAAATATTTGGATCCAGAAATCTGATCAAATAATTCATCGATTCTCGGCAGTGGATACTTGTTCTTGATAGTAAGATGATTCAACTGTCGATAGTCGATACACAATCTCATGGATCCATCCTTCTTCTTTACAAATAAGACTGGTGCTCCCCACGGGGAAGTACTTGGTCTAATGAACCCTTTTTGAATCAATTCCATCAATTGCTTCTTCAATTCTTTCAGTTCTGCAGGGGACATTCTATAGGGTGCCTTTGAAACAGGACCAGCACCAGGGACTAAGTCGATGGTAAAGGCCACATCTCTTTGCGGGGGTAATCCCGGCAATTCTTCCGAAAATACGTCTGGAAATTCTCGCACTACCTGAATGTCCTCTATCTTGGTTTCTTTAGCTTCTTTAATAGTGACAAAAGCAAGGAAGGATACACATCCTTTCTTGACGAGCTTGCTTGCTCGAAGAGCCGAAATAAGAGGGGATTTGCTTCGACTCTTAGGACTAGTATAAGTCAGTTCCGGAAATTCCTTGAAAACAATCTTGCTATCACGGCAATCAACCGTTGCCTGGTATTTGGATAACCAATCTGCTCCTAGTATAACATCATACTCTTTTAGATCTAAGCAGATAAGATCAATAGGAAAATTCTTTCCTCGAACCAGTACCTCACAGTTTTGGTAATGATGTGTGATATCCGTCTCGTTTCCGAGAGGAGTAGACAATATTAATTTCATCCATTCTGGTTCTAGAGGTAATGGTTCAGCAAACTTCTTGGAAATAATGGAATGCGATGCACCCATGTCAAATAAAACATGTGCATATTTGGAACAAATCTTTAATGTACCTTCCACCAATCCGCCTTCTTCTTCTGGTTCGGTCTCTTGGATTGCATGAAGACACGCGTTCCTTGTCACTGGGCGTTTACCCTCACCGGCTTGGTCATTCATTAATGGACAATCGGGAATCCGATGTTCACGACTCCCACAACGGAGACATGCTCCTAATTTCCTCCAGCATTCTTCTGTTTTGTGACCAGCCTTGTCACAATGCTTGCATACTACGTTTGAAGGTGTAGTGGTGATAGAGAAAGGCTTGGATTTCTTGAACTTCTGATCTTGAGAGGAAGAACCTCCATTATTGGGCCTCTTCTTAAAGTTGGGTTTGAAAGAACCCGAACTTGTGACTTGCTCCTTTTTGTCCTTCCCACGGATCCTATCAGATTGTTCCGTGGCATCTTCAAGCAACTGAGCTCGGCGCACTATTTCAGAATAAACTTGGATATCCATAGGCGCCAGTTGCGTAATGTAGTGGGGCCTAAGCCCATTAAGGAATCGACGGGCTTTCATCTTTTCCGTGCTAATTAAATGCTTAGCATATCTAGACAGTCTAGAGAACTGTGCTTCATAATCAGCCACCGATAAAGATCTTTGCTTTAATGCGGCAAACTCGGCGGCCTTCATTTCCTGGACCCTATCAGAGAAATATTTGGCGTTGAAATATTCAACGAATTCACCCCATGTAACCTGAGTTGGGTCAAGTGTAGCTTCAATCGACTCCCACCAGCATCTAGCATCCTTTTCTAACTGGAAAGTAGCTAATAAGACTTTGTCCTGATCCGTGCATTGCATAACACGGAATATACGTTCAATCTCCCGAACCCAATGCTCGGCCTCGTCTGGATCGGTCGATCCTATGAACTTCGGGGGATTCATATTCTTGAATGCTTGGTGTAAGCTTCCAGCTCGTGGAGCACCACCTTGTGCTACCTGTTGTAGCACTTGGGTCATCCCTTGGAGGGTACGCTGCATGTTGCGCCATTGAGCACGTTCGGCAGCCATTATCCTACAATTACAATAGCTATATTAGTATTAAATCACCATGATCTTATAAAGGACTCATTGATCGTTTAACCCTTGGTTCTACCCACTCTCACTTGGTTAAAGGTTTTGAACCTATCATTGGACTTGGGTTTCCTAGGAATTGAACACCTTAGGCTCTGATACCACAAAGACTGTCACGCCCCGAGCGCGGAAGATACCCGGAGATGCGCGACGTGTCTATATCAATCATGTCAATCAGAGTGGTAGTGTATTCGACACGAAGACAGAGATGCGCAAAATAGCAAGATAACCCAATCCTTTATTTCATAATGGATAGACTATTACAAATCCAATACTCTGTTTAATAAAAAGAAAAGTACATAGTTGACTCGAGAAAACTATAGAAATAACTAGACGACACTTGTAGAAGCTCTATCACTTTCACTCTTGACCGTTCCCATCCGATTGACTTCCATCGTCGTCGGACTTACCTGAAAAGTACAAAGGGACAAACGGAATGAGCGAACGCTCAGTAGGAAATTATATCTCAAGTACTAGCAAGGGGTTTAAGTAATTACGTTTTCCTGAATGCAATAAAGCTATGCATGCTCGCATAAAACGACAGGATAGATAGAATGTAGTATCAAGGAAATAAGATGAACTTACCATGAACTTTCAACAAGATAACAAGTTTATTCAAGATATTCAAGCGAGTACATTTAACAAGTCATGTCAAGAACTTTGGCTATCATGTATCAAGCAAGTAAATTACCCTTTTTCAGGTCACGCATTTCATGTAAAGTCAAGTACGATTCAAGTACAAGATGTGTGTGGAATGTCCAATCAAGCAAGTCAAGTACTCGGTATAATGCCAGATACCTTATCATTTTAACTCCCATGGGCACAAGTACTTTCGGGTGCTCCTCCCAGGACCAGATCGGGCCCTATATGCGCAGGCATTTATCATGTGTTTTGACATCCACTCTTGTTTATATAGCCAATATAGAATTTCAATAATCAAGCTTGTAGATACGTATGACAACATTGATAGAATAGAGTCCAAAAATATGACAAAGGACATAGAATGGCGATAATAACGGTATAATCACGAGTTCGATAAAACTAGGTAGAATATGGTTCCCTTAACTTAGGTACCATGATAAATCGATATGGACATCCTTTATATAGAATTGAGGTCCACATGAACATAAGATCAAGCAAGATACCCTCATTCTTATCATAGAATTGGGGTTTACAAGAACGACATGATATGGCATGATATCATCATCCCATTAAGAATTTCTTATGATATACTCTTTGTATAATCATAAGGGCCGGTATACCATGTTTCTTTAGATTGACATGGCAAGGATCGTGTAATGGGTTTTTAGGGTACAACCAGCTCAGTCGGCCTTGAGGGAATCCAAGGCTACGAGGAGTCTTACGGAGGTCTCTATGACTAACTCGCTAGTCCAAAGGAACGGACTGTCCAATGGAGAGCTTGTATGTCAATGAGAGTTGAGTGTGATCGATAAATCAACATGAAACGTGGGACTATACTCACGGAGTGGAGAATAGTGCCGATATATATATGTACAATATATAAAACCATCGGTTAGCAAATCAGATGAAAATCAGTTTATAGTAAAATAACGACTTAGGTCAAGTCATTTCTCAAGTAATTAATGCCTAACAGAAGGGCGTTTACATATGGTCCGTTTTGCAGAATTTTCAATAATTCAATAATTTATCTAAAACGCGCCCTGGACAGGGGCGTTTCTTTTCAATGAGACGACTACAGTAGAAGGCGTCTTTTTTATTTACAATATTTTTCAGAACATATTTATTTTCAGAAATTATCAAAAACGCGCCCTTGGCAGGGGCGTTAATCATTAAATTCTTATTTTCACATAATATGTATTCCAGGATTTTTAACAGATACGCGCCTTAGTAAGGGGCGTTTCTTTTTAATTCACGCCCTGTGATGGGGCGTTAACACATGGAAAATGACCTAGTCTAGGTCGTGAATTCAAGAGATACCAGGAAAGCAAGATTTGCACGATAATCAAGGATAACAATCATATAGTCATGACAGGAAATTGGCAGGAATTCAGATGCAGTATTTTAGATTTGATGTTTCATGTTTATTGACTTTTAACCGTTAACAATTATTGATTTCATGTAATTGCATGGATAATCAGTTCTTAAGATAGGTGATAATCATTTACATGAAATTAACGCCTGTGTACAAGGCGTCAAATATGAAATTGACGACCACTGTTATGGTCGTTTCTTTTAAAGTAGCGCCCTAATCAAGGGCGTTTCTTTCAAAATATTGCAGAGGACGTAATAAAACCTTATAAACAGTATGCATGCCATGCTTATGTATAGATATCTTGCATTAATTCTTATTTGGGCTTCAATAACTTGAGAAAATCCTACCTTAACAATGGATTTGAAGGCGACAGACACGTGAAGACGTTGATAAGGATAAACTGAGTCAGTAGGCAGAGAACCTTTGTTCTTTGGTCGATCCCTAGAGTTTTCCTACAGAGGAATATGAAGAGATATTAGAAATTTCTTCATAAGCTTGGCTGAAGATGGAAGTTTAGAAGAACTTACCCTTGTTCTTCACGAAGTCTAGGCTTCCTCAACCTGTAAGAAGAAAAAAGAGAGTGAAGAATCATTAGTTCTTCGTGTAGGCAAAGCAGAGATCAAAGGAATAGTTTGTTCTTCACGTACCTAGCAGCAGACGTTCGATCAAATGGGTTTTAGGGTTCGATCGAACATGTTATTTATAGGATTTTGGAAGTCCTAACAAGAGTAGTGTTTGATTGAGGGTAATATATCCCTAATAGAGTCCTTACTCTAATAGACACTTACTAGATTAGGTTGATCTTCCCGGGATAAGCTCTGGGTTCGAACGGCTCACGAACAGAATTAACGCCTTTGGTCAGGGCGTGTATTATTTAATTGACGCCTTATATCAGGGCGTTTCTTAAAAAGCGCCTTGACAAAGGGCGTTTCGTGTTTTAAAACACGCCTAAGACATGGGCGTTTACTTTACTTGCCTATTTGGTCGCGTGAGAGTTGACGACCACATGCGTGGGCGTCCTTTCTTTAGTCACGCCGTATGTAGAGGCGTTTCTTTTTAAATTAACGCCTTACTCAGAGGCGTTATTTTTAATTTGTTTTATTTTGTCTAACTAACCCTATTCTTATTATCTATATTACTTCTGTAATATATATGTTTTTAATTTTATTTCAATATTCATTTATCAGGGTTGCTACACGCTCTCTCGTAGCTCGTCTCCATCCCTCCTAGCCTCTGCACGACGGCCTGAAGGCCCAGCTGGAGCTCCCTCACTTGGGCCTCCAAGGCCCTCCTCTCGGTCTGATCCCGCTGTCGCTCGGACCTTCTCTCTGCTTTCTCTCTCTCTGCCTCTCTCCTCATCATCTGCAGAAGAACCCTTAACTCCAGGATGTCTGGAGAAGGCCTCTCCTCACCACGATGTCGCAGCTCTGCTACAGTCGCCACCCAGGCATCACGCTCCTCTTCCGCCCGGGTCGCGCGGGCCACCGCACCAGCAAGTTGCTCCTGGAGGGAGGCAATCTCGAGAAAAGGGGCCGAGGAACTGGAAGATGCGCCGCCAGCCACTCCCACCGTCGCTGTCTGCTGGGCACGCTGGAACAAAATAAACAACGGCCGTCAGTGAAACTCTAAAATCTGAAGATAAAAGTGCGGCACGTAACTTACCAGGAGCGACAGCTCATGTTGAGCGACGGCCAGCTACCGCCTAACCTCTGACAGTTGGGCGCGCGAGCCACCGATGCCACGCGTGTCCCCAGCTTGGGGAAGCCCCGCATAACTCTCTCTCTGCCGCCGCAGGAAGTCGGCGCTGTCCTGCACCAATACACTCCCTTACTGTCCAGGGAGACGTACGTGCCAGTCCTCGAGCCTCGCCTTGCCACAACTCTCCCTCCTGACGCGGCTCGGCTCGTCCGCACTCGCCCACTCATCGGCCAGGCCCCGGGTCCTCGCCATGTCATGCACCAAGGAAGGAGGACCTCACATCATAACAAAGAACGCGTCCCCTGTCCAGGACGCGTCCATCACTTGAGTGCAACACTTGCCGAACCCTTTCCCCCTCGCACGCCTTGCTTCAAAACTCAAAATGGATCAAAGAGGAAGAGATTGGAGGACCTACCAGACCGTGTTCACCTCCCTCCTCAACCTCGGGGGCCCGAAGCGGCCCTTCCTCCTCCATGGATGCCGTTCCGTGTTCTTCCATGTCCCTCCTCGGGCGAGGAGTTCCTCGTCCCTCTCCACCTTCACCATGGTCGGGCCCACCGAACTCCATCGATCAAAAGAGGAGGAAGACGAAAAGGGGGCGAGCGAGTTTCGGCGGAAGGCGGGCTCGTTTGCGGGTAAGGCACGGGAGAAGAAAGGCCACCCGTCGCTTTAAATTTGAATTCGAGGATTAAGACGCGTCCTCGCGCCTAGACGCGCCCAAAAAAGGGAGAAAGGAAATAAAATCCCCCCGTGCGAAGCGTAGTTCCCTGCTGTTCAGGGCAAGGTCTCGTGGAGCGTGCCTCGAAGGACAACTCAGTGCAAAGAAGAAAGTGTGGGAGAGAGAAAAGTACACGCAACACAAAAAAGCCATTTTCATTTCATATAATAGCCGAAAGTACATCATACAGTAAGGACGGTGGGGTGTACAAGCAACTCTCTAACTCTCGCCATCCCCCTCCTGGTCATCTCTCTCCTCCCTCCTCTGACGGGGATCCCTAGGGGGCCTCTGTGACCTCTGCGAACCCTAGAAGCCGTGCTCGCCTCTCCAGGTGGCACCATGCCAGCCCCCAAGGTGCGGCGACGCTGCTCGGCCGAAGAAACTAGAAAGCTGCCCACAGAGAAGGAACCGGACTGACGAAGTCACGCCCCGCGCTCCTTCGCCCTCTGATACCGCTCCTCACTCTCCCGGAGTCTCCCCTCCACCGTGCCAAGACTCAGCCGGAGCTCCGACACCTGGGCCATCAGAGCTCTCCTCTCGTCCCAATCTCGATATCGCTCTGCCATCCTATACTCCATTTCTTTCTCTATGGTCTCCCTATCCCTCTCCCTCTCCTCTCTCTCCCTCATCGCCTCTCTCCTCGATAGCTCGAGGGCGATCCGCAGATCCACTACGTCGCGAGGAAGCTCCTCAGCCTCCCGTCGCCGCTCCTCCTCTAGCTCTGCAATCCGGGCGTCACGCTCTGCCACCCAGGCATCACGCTCCTGCTCAGCATGGACAGCACGTGCCAGGGCCTCCCGAATCTCGGCCACCTGTCAAAGCACGGATGCACCGTAAGAGAACAGTGATAGAAGGAAAGCAGCTAGAAGAGGGCCGGGGCCAAGCAAGCACTCACTCGAGCCTCGCGGTCACGCTCGGCCTCCTCAGCCCAAGCCACCGCATACGCCAGCTGCTCCTGGAGGGCAGAAACCTCTGGAGGAGGGCCCCGCGAACTGGAACCCGCTCCACAAGCCATCCCGGCTGCCGCTGTCTGGTGGGCCCGCTGAAACACGGGGCGAACGTCAGTCAAAGGCTAAGCATCAAAAATCCAGGTCACCAGAAAAATGCATTGCATAGACTCACCAGGATCTCCAACTCCTGTCGGATAGCCACCAACTGCCGCCTGGCGTCCGCCAACTGGGCCCGCAGGTCGGCGATCATGTTGTCACGAGCATCCTGCATTGCACATAAGTTAGTGCCACATGCATATACATATAGAAGGGTGAAGCAGTTTCATTTCACTTACCCCAGCCATACCACCCAAGGAGAGGCGGTCCCCGTACGTAGCTCGGTACCGTCTCATGTAGTCTGTACTGTCCTGTACATGGGACACCACTGGGACCCCGCCCTGCTGCCAGTCCTGGTGCTGTGCTGGGAAGCGCGTGCGCCAGTCCACAATCTTCGCCTTCCCCTTGGTCTTCCGCCCGATGCGGGCCGGCCCATCTACATCGACCCACTCTTGGGCCAGCCCCAATGTCCTCATAACCAGCCTCAGCCGAAGCGGCTCAATCTCGTTCAGGCAATGGACCCACACGTCCCGCCTGAAACGTGGAAGACCCGCTACAACCCAAGGCTGGCCAGCATCGCCCATGCCCAGGTAGGGCCTCCACACCACCTGCATCACCAGGCACACATCATATTAGTTGTCATTCAGTCACATAAGAAAACACAAAAAAATCATACGCATCATACCATGGCCTCGGGATACTCGCTCAGCTCCCGACGAAGTGACGCCAGCTGGTAGCCGTGGGTGCTGCAACCACGACCGGCCTCCACTGCCGCGCCAGAGGCACGACCCTCCTGTTCCCATGCCTAGCCCTCCCCATCGGAAAATAGTAATAGCTCCACACCTACACCATCATACATCATTAGTACAATAATTGCATATTTAACTATGGGAATGCATAAATAAAATGTTTACCTAGAGAAAAGGTGCGAAGCCACTGACTGTCGTCTCCTTCTCCGAAGTCTGGGAGAGATCGGCAATCAAATGGGCAAGCAGAGCCGCCCCCCACGCGTAGTGCCCCACTCTGTCAAGGTCCGCCAGGATCCCGAGGAAACGGCAGTGGATGCCATCCCCCTTCGTCCCCAGCAGAAGGCGGCCCAAGAAGAAGAAGAGAAACCTCCGAGGTCTAGATCCACCAGCTCCCGCTCGCTCGGGTCCTGGGTGAAAGCTGCACGGGCATCTGCCTCCAGTCGTGCCAGAAACTCCGCTCTAGTCTCGCTGACCCGCTGGCGCGGGTCGACAAATCCGAGCGCCTCCATGATCTCCACTCGGCCAACTACCCTGCTGTCTCTATCAGTCACGCTCGTCTCTAACCACAGCAGGTCCAGGGCACTCTCTCGGTAGTCGGGGTAGGTGACCCCGCTGACTGCCTCTCCGTCAACTCGTAGCCCGGTGATCCGAGCTACGTCCTCTAGTGTCGGCACCATGTGTCCCCAGGGCATCAGAAACGCCCGGCTCGGTGCGTGCCACCGCTCCCTCAGTGCCTGGATAAGAGGAAGGTCGAGCCGGAAAGGCTCGATCTTAAGGAAAGCTCCAAAGCCCATGGCGTCCACACGCGCCCTCTGGAAGTCCGGCAGCCCGCGGTATGCTGCCACCACCAGGGACCAGCTGATCCGGCCCTTCATCACGCCCTGCACACCACAAAATCAATAAAAATACATCAGCATCATGAATAATATTAAGCAATAACACTAGATATTCTACTTATTTATTTTATCTTATCTTTAAAAAATTTAAGATTTTTATGGAGGCGTCCAATGTCTTGGACGCCTCCTCTCTATTTTTTATTTTCTTTATAGAAAAACCCAAAACAAAATTTATTAATAATATATATATTATTATGGAGGCGTCCCAGGTCTTGGACGCCTCCTTATTTTTAATTTTATTTTATTATTTACGTAAATAAATAAATAAACAAAAATAAAAAGAAAATATGGAGGCGTCCAGGCCCCTAGACGCCTCCTTTCCCCCACTACCCGGCCTTTCTCACAGCCTCTCGCCCGTCCGTTTAGCCTATTGAACCACAGAGTGAGAGTTCCGAAGGGCTTACCGGGTCATGATCGTCCTCTCCCGCATCGCCAGCGCCCGCAGCAGCCTCCACGGCCAAAGGAGGAGCCTCTTCCTCCACGGCGATCTCCTCCGCCGCAGCAACCTCCTCGGCATCATCCCTCAGCCTCCTCGGACGACGAGCCCGTCGTTTCCGCTTCTCTTTACCCTGACTCGGGCCTCCCTGCTCCATCGGGACTAAGAATGGGTCGTTTGGGGTGGCTGGACGGTCAGATGAACAGTATAAGTGAGTAGGGGGGAGCCCCCCGCTATATATAGATTGAGCTTTCATTGGGGCGTCCAAGCGCCTGGACGCCCCCACCTTTTTTATTTTTTTTTCAAAATTCAAAAAAAACTTTGGGGCGTCCAGGCGCCAGGACGCCCTCAAAACAAAAAATTAAAAAAATAATAATAAAAAATTAGGGGCGTCCAGGACCCTGGACGCCCCCAAAACAAAAAAAAAACTTAAAAAATCAAAGATAAAAATTAGGGGCGTCCAGGCCCCTGGACGCCCCCATAATAAAAGTTTCGAAAAAATAATAAAAAGAAAAAAGGGGGTAAGAGTATGTATATAATCCAAAAAAAAAAGTACAAAATAAAAACACAAAGAAAAAGAAAACCACAAAAAAGATAATAATAATTAAGGGGACGGGGGTCCAAAACATCAATGCCAGATATTATTCCATCAGAAAGTAGAATGAACTACATCAGGGGCTTAGGCGCCTTAGGCCTTAACTTCCCCAGTTCGGTTACATAAGCCCTCCACGGCTCGCATTCTTCCACCACATGCGCTAAGGCCTTTCCCGCAACACTTGTCCTCCAGGGAGCTTTAATGGCCTTCGCTTCCTTCACGTCCGCTTCAGTGCCCAACTCCCTCTTCTTCAAAGGAACAATGCCAGTCGGTAGCGGGAACGAATGGCGTGGGATGCCAATCTGGAGGCAGCACCGATGCGCATTATAAAGGACGAACTCGGTCGCGCCAATCAGTTGAAGATCAACTTCGGGAGAAGACCTCATGAGGAGATCTAGCGAAAGAAAACATGCCGGTGCGTAAGTAAAGAAGCCTTGTGTCACCGTGTGGAAGTGAGACCGCCAGTCTTCACGTTTCTTCAGCCACGGAACGCGGTTCACTACAGTACCACCGAAGCCTAACACGTCGGCTATGTGATGAAGAGGGCTTTGTTGGAAAAGCTTCGAAGCAGTTGGCATTCCCTCGCTGTGGTCGAATTTGAAGTGCAAATCAAGCCAGCAACTCAAGACAAGTGCGCAACCAAAAGGAGGCTTACCCATGCTCGAGGCAGTAAGGCCGCTGTAAAGATAGGCAAGGACGGCGGGTCCCACCCTCTTTCCACTCCAGATTCTGCGAATGGCACTTAGTTGATCCTCCTCCACTATGTTGTCGGTATGAGGAAACAAGAGAGCACCCGCCAGACAGATAGTGAACCCCTTCATGATTCCCTCCAAATAGTCACCATCTGGTGACCCTCTCAGGGCATCCATGACCCACTCCGTGAGCTTTTGGAGATCGATCCCCTTTTGAGTACGGACCTTTCGGACCGCGTCGGGCGGCATGAAGCTTCCAAGGACGCTTTCGGAAGTCCCCCGTGTCAGCATCCGCATAGCCTTCACCTTCCCGTCACTCTTGAATTTCTTCAATCCGAGCAGAAGTTCCACCTCCTCGAGGAGGATGGTCACCTCGAAGGTCGGGAAGATAAAAGTGAGTGTGGGGATGCCAGATCTCCACTAGTGCGCCCATAGCCGCCCAGTCTATACGAATCTTCTCATAGTGTTTGGCGTGAATAAGGAGCCCCTGCAGATGCCACTTCGAGAGTATGGCCCTCATGCCGATGGAGATGTTGGAAGTTAGCTTTGAAAGCCATGGCAGTTTGGAAAACTTCCTCGGGCCTGGGAAGAGTGGATATGGCTGGAAGAAGAAAGAAGAAGAAAGGAAGGTAGTAAGAAGAAGGTTCACGTGGAGAAATTTGAAAAGAATCAGCTTACCATATGCGACATGATCGTCCCACTCAAATGACCCTCGAGGTCGGAGAGTCGCCTGATCTCGCTACTAGGCTTGCTCCTCTTCATAACGCGGGAAGACTCTCCTTCCATCCTG
This sequence comes from Amorphophallus konjac, assembly GCA_022559845.1. Classification (NCBI taxonomy): domain Eukaryota; kingdom Viridiplantae; phylum Streptophyta; class Magnoliopsida; order Alismatales; family Araceae; genus Amorphophallus; species Amorphophallus konjac. The sequence continues at coordinate 123,451,146 of CM040127.1, read as the reverse complement.
AAATCTCTAGATCCTCCTCTCCTGAGCTTCCAAAACCCACCTTGGTGCATTTGAATGAACTAGCCTAAGGGGAGTTCTTATAGGAAGGGTAGGGCGCTACAGGACGGAACATGTCACATCAATGGTCATTGTCAAGATTTTGTTTGGATCTCCTTTGTACTGTGGTGCGATTCTGCTGTGATTCTACTACTTTCTGATGTTGTTAACCTTTGCTAGTCTGTGCAGGTTTTATTAACGGACGTCTTTGTCCTATCTCCTGTCCCACCTTTCAATGGTTGGTCCTACCATGTCATGCATCATAGTATATGATATCTACGCTACTAGAACATGTCAAGGATCTTGCGGTCCGAACAAATCTGGGATTTGAGTTCCCCTTCAACAAAAAACAGTGATGATCCCGGAAGAATTTAGGTTGTACGGATAGGCCGTTAACTTGTGGTAGCATGGGGACGACGGTTCCATTCAGTGAGTTGGTGCGCGGATAAACGGGCCCCAGCCCAGTATCGGCTAACCGGATCGGTATCCTGACCCGTTCTTAACAAGTTGATAATATTATCCTTGGCTACTTTCTATTTTAGTTTGTTTTAAATTTTTCTTTAAACCCAGCATGCATTCATATAGGACTTTGATTTATTGCGGAAGATCATCCAAGTGATTCGATTGTGAAAGCCGTCGTGTTTCAATTCCCACAAATATGAGATATTCCACTCCGAATAAAATACTGAGTTTCCTTGAGACAGCCCTATACTGCTCTTCCAAAGGAGACCCTTGTTTGGACAGACCCTCAGATATTCCTTTACTTTTGACTTTGTTTGACCCACCTTGGCCGCAGCACTTCCACATTGGCTGGTAACCGCTCACCAAAGGTGAAACCTGCAGGTTTATGACCCAGGTACTTCCACACTGAGAAGTTGGTCTCTTTTTGTTTCGTGCCTGAGCGCAAATCTCACCCTCCCTTATTTGATCTCCGTCCAAGCAATCGTCAATATTTGAAAGACCTTCTTCAAGGTCGCCTCATTGAAACTTCAGGAAAGATTCCAAACAGTAACGTCAAAAGCGTGTCTCATCACACCTTGGCATCAACTTATCAATCCGCTCCCACTTCATTTCACTCCACTTCGATACCATTCTATTACGTGTCGCTCCCTTGCAAAGCAGACGCCAAGGCGGGGCAGCTGTAGACACGCCATTCTTGACGTCTCCTGAGAAAGTCTCATATTACTATACGACGCCCCGCGACGGCTTACGCATTTCGAATCACTTGAGTACTTCCTTTTCTTGGGTCTTCTTCTGCCTTTTTCGGCAACCGTAATCGTCTCGTCACGGCATTCGGACGGCATCAACACCAGTCAGACGCATCAAGAGGTTCCGGAACCAAGAAGGTGTCTGCCGGGCGGCCGCCGATTGAGGACCCGGGTGGGTCTTAATGGGGGCGTCCAGGCCCCTGGACGCCCCCATATTTTTAATTTAATTTATTTTTATTTTCTCAGGGCCCAAAACTAAATAAAAAATAATAAATTAATGGAGGCGTCCAGGCCCTTGGACGCCTCCACAAAAACAAATATAAAAAATAAAATGCCAGTTGGCATAAAAGACAAAACCAAATAAAAATATATATATATTAATGGAGGCGTCCAGGCCCCTAGACGCCTCCATAAAAACAAGTATAAAAAAATCAAAATGCCAGCCCTAGCACAAAAGACAAAATCAAAATAAAAATAATATATTTTTGGAGGCGTCCAGGCCCCTGGACGCCTCCATCAACTCTCTCACGGGCGCCGGCCACCGAACGACAGTTTGTCGTGTGTGAAAAAATCCAAAATTTGAAGACGTCCAGTGACCGGGACGCGCCCACTTCTGAATCACGAGGCGCCGCTCACAAAACCACGCGTTGTGCCAAACCGCGTGCGACAGTCGTCGATTTTCGGTGGACCTGTTAGAGGCGTCCGGAGCCGTGGACGCCTCCATAAAAATATTCCAAAAAAATAAATAAAAATAGAATAAAATATTAGTTCGGCCCTGATGGAGGTGTCCAGGGTCCTGGACGCCTCCAGCCTCCGGAGCCCTATAAATAGAGGCCCACCCCCTCAGTTCTGGAGGAGCTTCGAAGTGATCCGATAGGCTGCCGGAGCCCAGAGGCTACGGAGTCATTTTTCTAACCCGTGGGTTCTTTTGTAGGTGGAGGTTATGCTGGCTTCTCGGGTGCCCACGCTCGCGAGAGGAAGGTCGTCTTCATCCACCGCGCTTCCACGTCACCCCTACGCTGTCGGAGCTCCGCCGGATTTCACCATCGGCACATCCAATAAGCCAACTCTTTCCTTTTCTTCGTAGTTCTTTTGCATTCATGATCTCGCATCCTCCACCCCCCTTTACAAGGGCGCCTCTTCTTATAAACTTCTTGCATCCATCATCTCATTTTCCTCCTACTCGAGTCCGAGAGGGGTTTAAAAGATAACACCAACCAGGTGTGTGTCTTGCCATCATTTCGTTATTTTTATTGCAAGGATTTGAATACTATACATTCATCTCTCTAATCCAGTTGTTATTCGTTTATCGTTGTTTTGCAAGGGTAACCGAGGAAAGCCCTCTCCGTCGGCCGGCCGGAAGGAGAGGAAGAAGCAACCCGCCATCTCCCGCTCTTGAGGTAGGCGCGATCACTTTCTTATTTTGGGGTCTTTTGGCCCTTGGCGATCACATCTTGTCATCGAGGCCGCGGCGAGTCACTTCCCCAATGGCCGTTTAAATTTTCGTCTTTATATTCTCTTTATATTTTGCCATATTCTGCTCATATTCTCGAGGCCGCGGCGAGTCATTTCCCCAATGGCCGTTTAATTTCTCGTTCTTATATTCTCTTTATATTCTGCTATATTCTGTTTATATTCTCGAGGCCGCGGCGAGTCACTTCCCCAATGGCCGTTTAAATTCCCATTCTTATACGTTATATTCTTATCTATTCATGTTCTCGAGGCCGCGGCGAGTCACTTCCCCAATGGCCGTTTAAATTCCCGTTCTTATATGTCATATTCTTATCTATTTTTGTTCTCGAGGCCGCGGCGAGTCACTTCCCCAATGGCCGTTTAAATACCCGCTCTTTATATTCTCCCTATATTCTGTTATCTTCTTATCTGTTCGTATTCTCGAGGCCGTGGCGAGTCACTTCCCCAATGGCCGTTTCAATTCTTGTTATTTAATTTCTGCATCATTCCCGTCCCCCCATATCTTGCTATATTATATTTGTCCCGCTCGCCCCGCCGGAGCAATCTCCCGTGGAGGCCCCTTCTCTTTTCTCTTATTTCTGTGTTGCAGCTAACACAAACAAAAAAAAAGGAGCCCGCGCGCGCTCCGCGTCCTCTCCGCTTCCCCGAACCGCGTGACGTCGCTCACAGTATGTTGACCATTTGTTCACATTTTTGCACTATAGGAACATATTCTTGGACTTGAGGACCTCTCTATTGGATATTCCTTCCAATGGACTAGGAAATCTTGTTTCAAGGCCTCCGTAATTCTCCGCGAGCCTGAGATTCCCACTAGGACGCCGAGTTGGTTTTACCATTAAAACCCATTAACTAGAATACACTATCATTATTTTCTGATTAAAGTAATGTAACGGCCTTGTATTGGACCGTCAGGCTCATGTAACGGCCCAATATACGACCGTCACATTCATCTGAGGTTGAATTCTTGATTCTGGATTCAGACAAATGTAACGGTCCTATACTAGACCGTCACACAATGTAACGGCCCAGTGAATGACCGTCACATGACTTGAATATCTCAACCCAAGGTTTGACCAAGGGTTGACATTTCAATGTTTCTAGATAAACCTTGATGATCTAGAACCTATCATGTTGCTTAATAGACTTAATATAATGAATGAAAGTTAAGAGAATGTACTGTTATGCTACCGATTTATTTTTATAAGCATAGCGTAGTTTAAGTCATTCTTGATCTCATATATTCAAATTGAAGCGTTCATTCATTGATTTTCATTATTTGGAATTGTTATATTCTTGGCCATACTTTACTGTTACATGCGTGGAAGTAGCTTAATTTATACCTGAAGATGCGATCGAGCACTGATTGTGTTCAAGGGCTCTATGCTAGTCCCCTCGGCTGATTGCCGGAAACATACTATTTTATAAACCATGGGGTATGATGCTACTAGCGTCGCATTGCGCTGGGAGTACTATTTCTATAAACAAGTGAAGATCCACGACACGACATGACATCCTTGGTTGATATTCCACAGAAATTCACGAAGCACTTGCTCATAAGCATAAGATGCTAAAGTGATAAATATGTGGCTTGCTAGTACATTCTCAATATATTCTTGTTCATAAAAGGCCAATATCATGTTCTTATTCTATTCTTGCTAGTTCATTCTTGTTCTCATTCCATATTATATGATTGTCTTGTTACTTTGATTTAATCGCGTGATCATCGCATTGCTTGATTTTACCTTATTTCTTTAGAGCAAAAATATTAATCACTTTAATAGTGCCTTCATGTTGATGCGAAGATACCTACTGGGCAAGTGTGCTCATTACCTATTTCTAATCTTTTTCAGGAAATGAAAGTGAGTCAGGTTCGGATTCGGATTATTCAAGTAGCGGATTCGAGAGTGATTAAAGATGAGCGAAGACTTAGGAAGTCTATAATGTCTAGATTGAGTCAATGTAATTTTCTATTTCTTGAGTCTAGTAGAATAAAAGATGATGGAAAGTGGTGCGGACACCAGGGCGATCAAGTGACACGTCGGCGAACCGACGGTGCCATACGCGGAGCACCAAGTGGACTACATCGACTTCTCTTCAAAATGGGGACAATTTGGCTTGAATTTGGACCTTTTTTGCATTGAAATTGGGCTTGTAATGGTTATTGTATTTATAATTTGCTAATGGGCTGGTTGTAAGGCTCCTAAAGGGCCAAATGGTTAAATCCCCTTAAGCATTCCTTAAGAAGGAATGGCCTTGGTCCATTTGTAATGGATCCATCCATATGGGCTTCCTTCCTACATGGGCTATCTAGATTGGGTTATCTAGAGTGTGCTCTCTTCATTCATGGGCTTTCAAGGGTGGAATGGCCTTAAGCCATATTGGTTGGGTGGGCTTGGTTAAGCCATGGCCAAATTTGGCCCATTCAAGGCCCAAGAAGGGGGGCGCCCCCTCTTTTGGCTTATTAGGCTAGGAATTGTGTTTATTTATGTTTCTTCCACCTCTATTTACCACATGGAGTATTAGATGGCTGCTGGTCAAGTTCCAATGGCTGCCACCTACCTTCTTACCTTTAAATTTCAAAGGGTAGGTGAGCCACCATGTCCCCTTGTCACCTTCTCCATTTCCCTTTCACCCATGTCATATTCCATGCGCATTCCCCCCTCCCCCTTCTTGCATCTTGCGCAAGTCCCCTCCCCCCCTACCCCTTGCATTTCTCTATATAAGGGCATGTATAGTGTTTATGTAGAAGTGAATGAAGTTTTGTTGAAAGAAAAGTTCATTAGAGAGTTATTCTTTTAGTGTGTTCTTGGGTGTGACTCCTATTGTGCTGTCCTGTGACTGGATAAAACTAGGTCGTGTGACTCGACCATGTATCCCTCCCTTCCTCTTATTTTCTCCTTCCACAAAAATTCTCTGTGATACCTCTGCAAGTTAGCAAACTTTTAGCGCAGGTTTCGCATCTATCGGAGTTCGTGAGCAATGGTGGCGATTTTTATCGTGGAGGCACGCAGATTGGTTCCTCATTGCTGCCCAGATCTGAAGATGACTGTGTTTTAATTCCTGCAGCCCAACCCTGACGCCATCTGAAGTTTGTTCCTGAAGAGAGATCGTAGTATTTCAAGTCATCTTCGCGTTTCCATTGATCTCGCCTCGATCTGATCCTTGTGCTATCCGTGGCGGTGATTCTCGTGAGATCGTGCAAGAAATCTGAGCAGATCCGGTTCAGAAACAACACCAACTTCCCGAGCCTGCCCCATCTGATCCAGTTGAGATCTATGCGAGATCTTTGCAGAGCTTTTTCCTATTGACGTCGCCTACCATCTCCCACAAAGAACGCCCCGATCCGACATCGGAAACCATTATTCCCTCATTTTACCGTGTCGCTGTGCAGTTCTATGAGCACAAAACTAGAACCTGAGAAGATTCATCACTGCTCCCAGATCTGAAGGCATCTGATCGCGCCCTTCGGAATGAAGAAACTACGTCCAGTCGCCGACATTCTCCAATAAACGGCGCTCCGATCGGGCATCGGATCTGGTCGTACCAGCCTCCGCAAGTTTGCTGCGCAGGGTGACCCGCGCGGGCAGAACCGGGTCGGATTTCCGTCAGCGTACCCGAGCGGCTCCGGCACACGTTCCTCGCGTCCTGCGAGTGTGGCCCATCAAACCGGGTTCCAGCAACCCCAAAGTTATTGACTGTAGCCCGATACCTCCCTGTGTGGAGTGGGCCAAGCTTCTGAAATTGTAAAATTTAATTCATTTATGTATCGGGGTTGTTCGGAAATCGGCCGGGGTGTCTTCCCCACGCCTTGTCGTGGAGGTACGCGATTCGTTCCCCACTCATATTGCTGTTTAGTATGCTTTCTATATTACTGCGTTTGTGAGAATAGGGCTGATTGCTAGTTTCAAAATCACCGTGAGTGTGAGTTGTGAGCACCCGTTCCATAGCTCCAGTCGAGCACCGAACTCGAATCGGTACCCTAGGCGACGGTGGTTTCTTAATCGCCGCGATCCCCACGTTTCCCTCGCAAGGGAGGATCGTCGGGCTCAAGAGAGTCGCTGTTGAGAGACATCTCCTCCCGGAGAATACCACGGTGGTCAGCCGCCCGGCTTGCCTTAGTGTGCTAGTGCTGGCCGCACAACGAGTCGGTCGTACGTCTTAGCCCGGTCGTCATCCGTCCCGCATCAGTTTGGTATCAGAGCCAAGTTGAGTCTAGGGTAGTCGTTGCATAAGTCTTGCATAGTCTAAGTCAAGTCTAGGATCATCACTATTTTCAAAACAAAAAAAAGGTGTTTTAAAATTGCATTTCATCCCGATAATTCGGTATCTTAAAAGGTGTTGTCCGAACGTTAGGCTACGCCTATCGGGAGGTCGCACACTTGCGGGAGTGATCTTCGGATCGCTTAACTCCGCCACGTACAGGATACTGGTTTAGGTCTAGGTGCATTAGTCGGTGTTTGCATTAGTTAGTGCATTCCAACCTTGCATTGCCGGTCTAGTGTCGTGTCCAAGAGTCGGCATGTTCATCCCTTAGCTCCCCGAGTCCCATGGGTTACCAAACGCCTAGTTCATATGAATGGTGGCGACACCACCAAGGATGGGGAATCCAACCCCACCACATCCGTAGGCCCGAAGCCTCGGACTTCTATTGAACCAAGGTCCCGAGTGACTACCTCAAGTGGGAAGCCGCCATGGCCGAATATTTTGAGTGTTATACTATGTCCGAGGCGATGCAATTCTCTTTCGCCAAAGAGCGGCTTCTTCATGAGGCCGCCGAAAAGTGGGACTACATTGAATGTTTGAGAGAGGTTAGGAGGCAATGGCCCATCGAGTCATGGTGGGACATGAAGAGAGAGCTTAGGAAGGTCTACGTTCCCCAACCAATCACCTCCAACCGACCCCACCCAATCACCTCCAACCAAGTGGGTCCTAGTCGGAGGCAAAGAGCCCTACACGTAGATGAGCCTAGACCCAAGCCTAGGCCGGATGATTACGGGCAAGTCCACTCCGCTACCCCTACTCAACCCGGACCGTTGCCGAACTTGTGCAAATGATTTCGGATCAGGTGGATAGGAGGTGCGCTTATTTTGAGTCATTAGTCTCCCCTTGCCCACCTTCGAGGCAGGAGGTAGCCATACCCGCACCTAGGGAGGCCATGGCCCTTAGCCCCAACCCGGCCCCATCTAAGGGGTCCCCAAGCCCTCTCCCCATTATGGAGATCCCTCCTTCATCACCCGTGAGTGCTCCGTTGCCATCCTCTCCTTCCGAACTTCATCCGGAGCCGTCTTGTTTGGAGCCACCTCCGCCCGACGCACCCGTGTTTCTTACGGGAGTGCTTTTCATCACCGAGCCACTCCTCAGCTCGCTCAAAGATTGCTTGGTCCCACCTCCCTTCCCATCCATGGACCCCACACTACCTCTAGTGCCAAGCAACTCGTTTCACACCACCTTCCGGTCTAGTCACTATGTGGATACATTGGACGACCTTCTTAAAGGGTTAGACCGGCAGTTGGCATTTACGCACTTGTTGGCCCTAGGCTTTGACCGACCCACCAGTCATAGCTTCACCCATCCCACCTTAGGGTCCATTACCTCCGTGTACACCGTGGGTCATGTTACCATGGAAGTTCTTCTACTCCTCCCGCTACCGGTCGAGCCCGACTTCACCCCTTTTATCCCGAGGGAGGAGCCATATCTTCTATACACTATCCCATTTACCATGATGGATGGAGGTGACCATCACCTTCATGAATTTCAAACATGGACTATGTAATGGAGGAACCGGGGGGTCACACACTCTTTGACCCATTCGACCCCTTCTCTAGTGGGCCTCGTGACCCATCACTTCCTTTATACCTTGTCGAGGAAGTCCACTTTTACACCCCTTTCCCACGGGCCGGGTCACCTACGCCCACCAAGCCCGATACACCTACATCCGTCCCTCCTAGCCCTCCCAAGTCTCCCAAATCCAATGGGCAGCCGCATGCTAGGGACAAAGTAGGATGTCTAGGAGTCCCACTTTCCGCCAACCACCGGTTGCCACTAGTGTATACAGGGCACATGTTCGGGTGTCCTAGTCCACCATTGCATATGCATGGTCTGCATAACCATAGGTTTGTCTAAGGTCATGTGTGTGTTTGTTTCTACGGTTTGTTTTCTTTCATGCATATGGTTTGCATTAAGTCGTGTCAATTAAAGGCCAGCCATGCGTGCATAAGGAATTAGCTGATGCATGCTACATGTCCGTGAGTTCAAAAGGGAGAGTACGTCATGATCAGGGTCATACCTGAACGGTTCCTCTTGGGGCCGTAAAGCAACTCTAAGTACACGATACCCACCCTTTCCGGGTTAGGAAACAAGTGGGTCCGAAAGCGTACGATATTGAACTACCGAACGACGATGGTGTCAATTCGACATTCCATGTTTCCTCTGGTAGCATATTGGAACCCTCGGTGATCCCTAGTGAGTTTCAAGCTTTATATTTCTATTAGGAGTGACCCCTCACCCGAGAGTCCCCCTCTTCCAGCCTCAACGCATGCATATAGATTGTATAGTGAATGAGCAGGTGATCACCACAAGGAACGGCGCATACCCACACATCCTAGTGTGTTGGCGAGGATGCCCCACGATGACCAACGCCTTGATCACATGTGGAGAGCGCAAGCTTCGAGACCCTTACTCGACGGGGTCGAGTTCCTCCCACCCGGGGAGAATTGGTGCGGACACCAGGGCGATCAAGTGACACGTCGGCGAACCGACGGTGCCATACGCGGAGCACCAAGTGGACTACATCGACTTCTCTTTAAAATGGGGAGAATTTGGCTTGAATTTGGACCTTTTTTGCATTGAAATTGGGCTTGTAATGGTTATTCTATTTGTAATTTGCTAATGGGCTGGTTGTAAGGCTCCTAAAGGGCCAAATGGTTAAAGCCCCTTAAGCATTCCTTAAGAAGGAATGGCCTTGGTCCATTTGCAATGGATCCATAAGCCATATGGGCTTCCTTCCTACATGGGCTATCTAGAGTGGGCTCTCGTCATTCATGGGCTTTCAAGGGTGGAATGGCCTTAAGCCATATTGGTTGGGTGGGCTTGGTTAAGCCATGGCCAAATTTGGCCCATTCAAGGCCCAAGAAGGGGGGCGCCCCCTCTTTTGGCTTATTAGGCTAGGAATTGTGTTTATTTATGTTTCTTCCACCCCCATTTACCACATGGAGTATTAGATGGCTGCTGGTCAAGTTCCAATGGCTGCCACCTACCTTCTTACCTTTGAATTTCAAAGGGTAGGTGAGCCACCATGTCCCCTTGTCACCTTCTCCATTTCCCTTTCACCCATGTCATATTCCATGCGCATTCCCCCCTCCCCCTTCTTGCATCTTGCGCAAGTCCCCTCCCCCCCTACCCCTTGCATTTCCCTATATAAGGGCATGTATAGTGTTTATGTAGAAGTGAATGAAGTTTTGTTGAAAGAAATGTCCATTAGAGAGTGATTCTCTTAGTGTGTTCTTGGGTGTGACTCCCATTGTGCTGTCTTGTGACTGGATAGAACTAGGTTGTGTGACTGTACCACGTATCCCTCCCTTTCTCTTATCTTCTCCTTCCAAAAAAATTCTCTGTGATACCTCTGCAAGTTAGAAAACTTTCAGCACTGGTTTCGCATCGATCGGAGTTCGTGAGCAACGGTGGCGATTTTTCTCGTGAAGGCACGCAGATCGGTTCCTGATTGCTGCCCAAATCTGAAGATGACTGTGTTTTAATTCCTAGAGCCCAACCCCGATGCCATCTGAAGTTGGTTCCTGAAGAGAGATCGTAGTATTTCAAGTCATCTTCGCGTTTCCGTTGATCTCGCCTCGATCTGATCAATGTGCTGTCCGTGGCGGCGATTCTCGTGAGATCGCACAAGAAATCTGAGCAGATCCGATTCAGAACCAGCACCAACTTCCCAAGCCTGCCCCATTTCATCCGTTTAAGATCTGTGCGAGATCTTTGTAGAACTTCTTTCTCTTGACGTCGCCTACCATCTCCCACAAAGAACGCCCTGATCCAACATCGGCAACCATTATTCCCTTATTTTACCGTGTCGCTGTGCAGTTCTTTGAGCACAAAACTAGAACCTGAGAAGATTCGTCACTGCTCCCAGATCTGAAGGCATCTGATCTCGCCCTTCAGAGTGAAGAAACTACGTCCAGTCACCAACATTCTCCAACAAACGGCACTCCGATCGGGCATCGGATCTGGTCGTACCAGCCTCCGCAAGTTCGCTGCGCAGGGTGACCCGCTCGGGCAGAACCGGGTCGGATTTCCATCGGCGTACCCGAGCGGCTCCGGCATGCATTCCTCGCCTCCTGCGAGTGTGGCCTGTCAACCCGGGTTCCAGAAACCCCAAAGTTATTGATTGTAGCCCGATACCTCCCTGTGTGGAGTGGGCCAAGCTTCTGAAATTGTAAAATTTAATTCAATTATGTATCGGGGTTGTTCGGAAATCGGTCGGGGTGTCTTCCCCACGCCTTGTCGTGGAGGTACGCGATTCGTTCCCCACTCACATTGCTGTTTATTATGCTTTCTATATTGCTGCGTTTGTGAGAATAGGGCCGATAGCTAGTTTCAAAATCACCGTGAGTATGAGTTGTGAGCGCCCGTTCCATAGCTCCAGTCGAGCACCGAACTCGAATCGGTACCCTAGGCGACGGTGGTTTCTTAATCGCCGCGATCCCCACGTTTCCCTCGCAAGGGACGATCGTCAGGCTCGAGAGAGTCGCTATTGAGAGACGTCTCCACCCGGAGAATACCACGGTGGTCAGCCGCCCGGCTTACCTTAGTGTGCTAGTGCTGGCCGCACAACGAGTCAGTCGTACGTCTTAGCCCGGTCGTCATCTGTCCCGCATCAGAAAGTGGTTGTATTTCGAGTATTGATCATGAAATAAAGTTGGAGTTTGATTAAATTCTGTGCAATTGCATTAATGTGTGTGATTGTATTACGCTCTGGTCGTTCTTACTTGCGATAGGCTTACCATGCCGGCTATTCGCGCTCCCCGAGCGAGTCTTCCGCTGTAATAAAAGCTCGGGACGTGACAGAACCAAAATTATAAGCATGTGTAGGAATAAGCGAGATCATAGCGATGATAACATATTCTTGCACAAAATAAAGATACCTTGCAACTCCATAGCGTGAAAATAACATCCTGACGCGATATTGATCAACGAGCTTTGAGGCACGTAAATAGCTTTGTATTCCTTGCTTGACAGGATGAAAGGGAAATGATGTAGCACAGCCCAAGGATGACTAAGTTTGAAATGATGAACCTAGGACCTAGACACGCAAGCATAAAAGAGTAATCAACAAGCTTACACTAGCGGCTCATTCGCAAGGCGCACATGATCTCCCGATGGTGACCGGGGATGATGGCAAGGGTCCGAGGGGGAACCCAATCGCTTCTAAAGTCCTAGCGGGCTTAGGCTGACCCCTAAGGATCTGGGTTACCCAACTTCGTTGGCGGCTGGCCCGCAAGGCGGGGTTTGGGTGGCACTCACTCCCGGGCCGCGGTGGATACAATCAAGGTAGTATATAAGATCGGGCTCTCTTCTCACCGTCCGATGGGCATTCAAAGCAATACTAAATTTGCAGAATAGAGGCAATCAAGGATAGTACCAGATGCTCACCTGATCGGTGTGAAAACACCGATCCCGCTCGGAGACGAGGGCGCGCCGGGAAGCGTGGGTATACACCCGAACGCTACGGCGATGGCGCTTGACCTGAAAATTAGAAGAAGTACAACACTACGCCTCTCACAGGAGGGGGGGTCTTGGGGTGGGGGTTAAACTTATTATAACCAAAACTACCTCCACGCAGGGAGGGGCCTTCAGCCGGCCAAGCGGGGTGGGGGAATTATGCAAGAAAACCCGACTTTCCGAGCTCCGCCGGTTCTGCCAATCTTCAGATTCGCTGGACAGGGTGTCTGTGATGGCGCCGCCACGGACTCCACGGAACTCAGATCTTGACGAAACTAGTGCCAAAAGCTCCCCAACTGACCGAGGATGATGTCTAAATTTTTTGGGAAGCTCTGAAACTCGGGGCTGATCGGGCCAGCGACTGGAGCAGGACAGCAATGTTCTGTCTCTGGCTGGTGCAGGACTGGTGCAGTCTTTTGCAGAAGGGGGTGCGGGCTCTCCCGAACTCCAATTGAGACGAAACTGATGGTAACGCGATCATGGTCAGAGTAGCTTCGAGCAGGAGTTGACGGGGCCGCAATCGGAGATCAGAGAAGACAATGGTGGCCGGATAAGTGGGGACTGGTCGAACCTGGAACCACAGGGAGCAGTCTGCACACTCCGGCGAAGAAAATTGGAACTGGGAGCTCCGGTGGTCGATTGAGTCCCTTCTTATTGGAGATGAAAGCTAACTGGACGTAGTTCCTGTCCTCCAAAAATAGCACTCGGATCTTTCCCGTACTGGCCGTGGTGACTTCTGCTTTCAGCTTCAGGTCTTCAGACAGGGGCAGAACGTGCAGTCGGACAAGATATGCGCCACCGAACAGCTCCGACCTTGGAAGCCAGCGGGACCACCACCATTGGAAAGCAGACTCGAAGACGATTCCATAAATATAAGGCTGTGGAGATGAAGGTGTTTAGGGGCTTTGAGGAGGGATATGGAAGGTGTTTAGGGGCTTTGAGGGCTGTGGAGATGAAGGTGGGGAGGGAGAAATGGGGCTGGAGAGGGTTGTGAGTGGAGTGGAGGGGAGGGTGTAGCCTAATGTGAACAAAGGGGAGGGCAAGGGGAGGGGCGAACTTGGCTTGGGTGTAGTGAGATGGGGGGCAAACTAGGGTGATTAGGGGTGGGGGAGATGAAAGGGCACAGCCCTAAGGGAGGGAATTTCAAATTTGGGGTCTTGGGAGGAGCCCCTTCAGCCTAGGGGATGTAGAAAGGTGCTTGGGAAAGGGAATGGGGTAGGTGGTGGTTGGAGGGTGGAGTGGAGATTGGTGGAAGCTTTCTTGGGACTAGGAGGAGTTAATGGGGTGGTGGGTGGTTGGGAGGGGTCTTAAGTAAGGGGAGGGGAGTTAAGAGGTAGGTGGGAGAAGAGGAGAGAGAGAGGGGTTCGCCCCTTGCTTGATGAGAGAGAGAATGAGAGAGATAATGAGAGGGAATAGAGGAGGTGGAAATGCTATTTCAATATTCATGCCAAAAGTGATTACATGGAGAGAGATGGGGCCTATTTATAGGCAACCACTCTTTACATGACCAAAATGACCCTGGCAATAAGACAAAAGACCCAACAAGTCCTAGACTCAGTCCATTAGGCCCAAAACTAAGGTATTAAGGCCCAATTAAGCATAATAAGAGGAATAGACTAGAGCAACATGACTCAATAAAGGAAAATACAAAAGATAGGACTCAATAAAAGGAAAATACATAAGATGAAACTTAGGAAATGAAGATAATAAGTGTAGATCATAGTCAGTCCACATCAAGAGTGTGCAGGCGACCCGAGCCAAAGGGAGTGTCGTGAGATGTCCTCATTAGGAAAGGATAGCAAAGGATCAAAGATTCCTCTACATGAAGGAGCGGCAGACATAAAACTGGACGAAGAGGGATAAAAAAGGAAGAGATACGAGGTCTAGAACTCCTTCATTAAGGCATCGAGACCCTGATAACAAGGAACCATATACAGAATAAATAGAGATCAGCTGAGATCAAGGCAGACTAAAGACTCCAAAATAGCAAGAAAAATGGTAAGAACCCCGAAAGGGTGAAGAGGAATGAATAGGAAGAGGGGAAGAAGAATCATCTGACGTGGTCGGAGAAGAAAAATGATAATCACCCGATAGAGTCGGGGAAAGAGAATGGTAACCACATGACAGGGTCGGGGAAAGAGAAGGGTAATCACTCGACATGGACAGGGAAGGAGAATGAAAATCACCCGACAGAGCCGGGGAAGGAGAAGGAAAATCACCCGATGGGGTCAGGGAAGGAGAATTAGAAACGGAACCCGGAGATACTGGAGGAGAAGAATCAGAAGAAGTCCCGAGATCGAGAAGAGAGGAGGACATAGGCCGGGGCCTAAAATCATGATAATGGGGAAAACTCGGAGGCCCCGAACGAGAAGAAGAGAAGTGAGGGTTCGTGGACCCCAGAAGAGAGGAGAGGATCGTGGAAATAGAGCTAGGAGAGGGGAGATACACCACCCAAGGGTGGGAAGTAAGCAGAAGAAATGATGATGAATGAAATGAAGAAGAAGGAGGAGAAGTGGACCCCCTAGTGCACAACTGACGGCCCTTAAACTTGCGCCGCCGCCTCTTCTTGGCAGAAACTTGCTTGTACTGGACTCGCCTATCGCGGGCTCGAACCATCAAGTTTCTTGACTTGCAATATCTTCTCAAATAACGAGCCCATCTGGCAGATGACCTGACCCGGCTATGAATATGCAGCCTTGTTGGGGCGATTGCCCTTATACATCCGGTGCTAACCATATGTGGACATTCTTGAACAGAGAACTCCTTAGATGGATGGGCAGCAGAGAACCATGGAGTCATGTAACCCGACACTAGAAGCATGAGGTTCGGTAACTCCACTCGGAACTCAGCCTTGAAGCACAACTCCCTTGATAGAAGAGACGGGTGAAGCTGAGGGAGATCAATGCACGGCGTTGACATGGCCAGCACACCAATAAACCGAGGGAGATTGCATAGAATATGCAGAATGTCCTTGGAAAGTGCAGAAGATACGGCCAATTGCCCCTTGAAGATGGAATTCACCAATCCCTTGACAGCCGTATGAGTTAGCACAATACGGGTAGAGAAGCCCTCTCGACCAGTAATCTGATGGCAACAGAGCGAGAAGTAAAAACATCATCAATAATCGAACCCCCGGGAAGCAATGAGATTGCCACCGGCCTCGCTCTTGAAGAAACTGGCACCAATGCGAGGGAACTCTTCTTAGCAACCATCATAGGAGATAGTGGCACATCAGCCCCAAAATAGCCTAGGACCAAGACATATATCGGCATTCGGAGGATAAACTCTTGAACTTTAAAGAGAACAACTAGCAAGTAATCTTCCTGACTCGGCTCATCGTCTCCCTGGGGACCAGACCCGAGGGGCATCGGAGGTAGTGCACACCCGCTCCGTAGGGGGTAAGTGGATGGAGAAGTGGAGGCGGTAGAAATAGGTTCAGATGGCGTGGAGGCTTCAATGGGAGTGGTGTGTTTACGTGGAGGCAAAGGGGATGCGGCAATGATGGGCTCAGGTGAAGGTAAAGGTGGAAGCAAAGATGTAGGTGGTGATGAAGGCAATGGCATGGCTTGCTCAGACTCGGGTAAAGGTGATGGCGGGGATGATGTAGGTTCAAGCAATGGTGAGGGTGGTGGAAATGGTGAAGCAGGCATTGGGGGTAGTGTTGTGGTGTTGGTGGATGGTTAGGGGAAGCCCGTGGCGCCCATCGTCGATGTGTCGACACAACGTGTCGAGCGGCGTTAGGGATAGAAGTAGTGGAAGTGGCAGCGGGAGAAGAAGTGGTGATAATGGGAGCACTAGCCTGAGCAAAGGCTTGGGTTTATGGAGGCGGTGGAGTAGGGGTAGGAGTAGGAGATGGTGAAGGTAACGGGGTAGGTGACGGAGCGAGTGCAGCACTAGACAAGGAATCACAGGGGTGCCCCTGGCCTTGAAATGGAAACGGCTGTTTAGGTGGTGCTTCTTGTTGCGCTGCTTGCTGTGAAGATGTAGAATGACTTTGTGAATAACGTCCCAATCAATCCTTTTGTTATCTTCCAGGTCATAAACAAACTCCTGGAACTCAGGGCAATCCTCGACCAAATGCCCCTACTGGCGGTGGAAATCATAGAATTGGAGCCTATCCCCAGCCGCGGGTCGGCAAGGCACAACTAGAGAGAGCTGCAACGCGTGAGTGGCCATCAAAGCCCCAAAAATATTGGTAAAGCACTCCGATAATGGAGGGTGAGGAGCTCGCTTCGGGCAAGGTGGATGCCGAGGGGTATGGGGTGATGGAGAAGGTTGTGGAGACAGAAGTGAAAGTTGCGTAGGCAATAGTGCTTGGCCGGCGGCGGAGGGATTTGGTGAAGGCATATGCGGAGCAGGATGAGGGGGTATATAGATGACATCTACTTCCTCGGGGTGTGGTGTTCCATTGACCGGAGGTGTCGACATAGGTGGAGATGCGGAAGTGGAAGGCTGACTCGTGGAGGGTTGACTTGAGGAAGTGTATGGGTATGTAGAAGCAGGAGGTTGACTCGTGGAGGGCTGACTCATGGCGGGCTGACTCATGGGAGCATAGGGTTGGCTTGTCGAGGGCGAGGTGTAAGCAGATGGTGATGGGGGAGACTCGGGGTCAAGGGAACCTTAGATTTGTTGGAGAATGAAGCAGGCTTGGCTGTATAATTATTGCCAGGAGGGGATGTCGTTGGGAGCTAATATCAAGCGGTACTCGGGCATTGCATTGGAAATTAACATCTTGATTTGTTCCGGCTCCGGAATGTGCCCCGAAACTTGCACGGCAAGGCGACGCCAACAGTCAGCAAAGGTGTAGAAATCCTCGTCGGGCTTCATCTTCTCATGGGCTAGATCCACCATAGAATACCTGGGCCCAACCTGGTCATGAAACTACTGAATAAACTTGTCTTGCACGACTTGAAAATTCACAAGTTGCTCGTGCATAAGAGAGAAGAACCAATCCCGAGCGGGGCCTTCCAAAGTTAGACCAAATAGATAGGCCATCAAGTGTTGGTTATGTCAAAATTGGGCTGACTCATAAATGAACTCCTTCAAGTGCACGTATGGGTCACTGACTCCACCAGAATGGTGATACGCGGGGATTTGTGAAGATCGCGGGAGCCGAAGACCTTGAAATGTAATTGGAACACTTAAGAATGATTTAGGATCAATTCGGCGTTGGAGTTCATCAAGCTGGCATTAGGTTTGAGCAATCATCTCCTGGGTAGGGAGAGATCTAGAATGGTATGGGCCAGCCTGAGCAAGAGGTTGTGAATTTGAACCAGGATGATAATGGATCGGATGAGAGGATCCGAGCTGAGAAGAAGAAGGGCCCATTCCGGGAATAGAGGGATATGTGGGCCTGGAAGAGACGTTGGCATATGGGTTGAATGGGCTAGCAGCATATGAAGGAGAAGAAAAGAGGCCCATTAGAAAAATAAGGTCCATTAGGAGAATGTGGCCCGTTAACATGATGAGGCACATTAATGAGAGAAGAAGGCCCATTAAGAGAAGGAGGCCCATGAAAATGAGATGCAATGAGACATTGAGCCTGGGCTGGGTCCATTTGGCGAACTAGGCATGATAGATTGGCCATGAGATTAGCCAGTTTCTCGGATGGATCGGAGGGACCACCGGAAGATGGGCCCGCATGGGAAGAGGATTCCACATGGGAATAAGAAGAAGATTGGGAAAAAGAATGATACAAGGGGTTGGAATGATGCTCTGTGAGGGCAAATGTAGACTTGATACAAGGATATCAAGGAGAATACATGTGGGGAAGCAATGTCTTAATGGGCTTAAGAACAAGAGGGGGTTGACCCACTAATGCAAAGACGAATGGACAACGGACCAAGGACAATGGACTAGACAATGGACACACAAAATGGGCTAACATAAGTGGGCCTAACAACAACAAAACCTGTGGATGATGATGGAAATGCAACAAAAACACCACTAATGGGCCTGGACGAGCCCAAACAACATAAACAATGCAATGTCAGAGTCTTCACCCAAGTCAAACAAGCTAATATGATGGGAAATACTTTAGAAGTTTTAATAGATCTTTTAATGATTTGAATTAAGAATAATTCCCTCAAGATAGGAATCCTATGGGAATAAGGTCCAAACTTTGGGTTCACTAAGGTTAATTCTCTCACACTTATGCAAATGCAAGCCTAGGGGTGGAAAAGGTACAACCAGCCTGACGTCCGTGTGGGAATCCACGGCTCGTGGGGACTTATAGAGGTCCCAGATAAGATCGCCTAGTCGACCCCAAGGAATATGGAAGCGAGATGATCAATTACCAAGGAGAAATACAACTATGATATGCAATGCATGGCCCTATGTGCAACGGAGTGCATGCAAAAATTTAGCATAAAAGTGCAAAATGAGGGAAAGATTTAATTATGCAAATATAATGGTATGAGTGCAAACAATATATGAAAATAAAGATAATATGAAGGATAATAAGGCAGAAGTAGGAAACAATACAAACAGAACCCGAAAGGTAAAGAAATCATCAACGCAAAATGTACCTGTGAGTCTGCCCCTGAACCTGCATACAGATTTTATGTACAAAATGCAAAAATGGAGACAAGATTTGACCATGCAAACATGACCCAAGTGATGCAAATAAGATATGGATGGAAAGACAATATAAAGGGCTACAGAACGGGCCCAAGAATAGAGCAATCGGACCTCGGGAGGTCAATTAAATCGTCCATGAAAGTTGCCCCCGTGAACATGTGCGCAGACCACATGGAGATTTTATGCACAAAATGCTAAAATGATGACAATATTTAACTAAGTAAATGTGACCCAAATGATGCAAATAAGCTATAGATGGAAAGATAATACAAAGGACTACCCAATGGAACAAAAATAAGTGCAATCAGACGTCGGTAAGGCAATCAAATCACCAAGCAAAGATGTACCTGTGAACCTTTCCCTGAGCCTGCCTGCAGACTTTATGCAGAAAACTCAAAAAGTATGACAATATTAGACTATGAAAATGTGACCCAAATTGTGCAAATAGTATATGGATGGAACGACAATACAAAGGACTATCCAATGGAATAAAAATCAGTGCAATCGGACTCCAGGATCAAAAGTTAGGCCTCGACGAATAGGGCCCCATGAGCATGCGTTCAGAATAGCTAAAATCCGTAAACAGTCTACCAGATGACCGTTTCTTGCCCCCTTGCGGTCTACCAGAAGACCGCTAGGCCACTAGAGCCCTTAAAACACCCAAAAAAGTGGGAGAATGGAGAAAATACTACCTAGACATGGACATGCACACACCCAACTTACAAAAGAGCATGAAAATAAGTGTGATGGGCATTGGTGTCCCACCATGATCGCCAAAAAATTGTAGAGTTGTTTAATAGTTCTACCCCACCCCCTTTAAACTAAAACATGCATACAGATGTGAATCAAAGAAAAGGGCGATGAGTAGACAGGAAAACATATTATGATCGCCACCAAGTTTCCAACTACGCCAAAAGGATGAAGATATGAGAACAGCGCCGTGTACCTTGGAAAATGATGAAGACTTGATCGCGCTGGAAACGGGGTGCGGGGAACGTCGTAGATTCAAACCTCCTCGTCCTCCAGTCGGCTAGAAGAAGAGGGCCTCACATTCATATTATGCTCTCCTATAAAACAAAGCCAAAAGACAAAGACAAAAACCCATTAGATCATGAAGTGTAGCATCAATCCCGCAGTGATAAAGTAGGGGTAGAAATTGAGGACAAACTCACCAAGGGGAGGTTTTTTAACCCCTGTGGAAGGGTGGAAATAATTGGTGTGTGTGATGTGATGAGAATGAAGCAAAGATATGAGAAAATCACGCAGCACAACTGCGGAAAACGTGCATACAAAATAGAGAAAAATGCAGACAAAGTGCAGAAAATAGTGTTTTATGATGATTTGTGAAATTGAGGAGAGGAGAACTAAGAGTATAGACCATGAACTCAAGCCCCAAAAGATGGAATGGAAAGCTATTACTTCCCTCTTCAAGACAGGGTCGAAGAGACGGGATGACGTTGCAGCATGGCGTCGCCCTAAACCGAGAAAGAGCCCCCCGTCGCGACTGCAAATTGGGTAGTTTATATAGAGTTTTACAGGAAATCCCTAACTTCCTCTCACGATTCCTAGAGATATAGTCTAAGATAAATCGAGTTCTATGGATCAAACTCGAGATAATACGAAGGACAAAATATAGAAACAAGCGGGGGTCAATTTGGAGCTATATTTTAGAAGATATGGCCACCGCAAGATAGGCCCTTCGAGTAGAAAATAGAGTTTGATCTGCACAAAAATTACATAAACACAGAAGTTTTGGTCACGTTTCTAAGAAAAATAGTCCACCAAAATTCGAGTTCTATGGATCAAACTCGAGATAATAGTAAAGACAAGAGATACTAATAAACGGTACTCAATTTGGAGGAGGATTCTAGAAGATTGAGACCCAAGAAGGAGGCCACGTCGAGCAAAAACGCCCAGAATGGAGTCCTGAACACTTAGGACTCTCGGGAAGCCAAGGCTGAACGTGGTAGCATATCTCAAAAATGGTGCAGAATTAGCAAAAGACATAGAAGACACTGGAGAGGGGGATTTCTGCAGCCCATTCAAAGAGTAGCCGAACTAGGCCCATCAGGACCAAACGAGGCCATGCTCGCCCAAGTGACAGCCCACCGGGCCCACTTAGGACAAAAAGCCCAATAAAAGATTCGCTCGACGATACTACCTTCCTAGGCGGCCTCTAGGCTCGGAAGGCCCGAGCGTCGGTCAGGTCACAGGAAAGGTCCATGACCGAGCCATCTCTCCGCCCGGGAGAAGAAGGCGCATGCCAACTGATCCGACCCATCTTCATCCGAGCTAAGCCTACCGCCCGGATAGGGCTGGCCTCTCTGAGCTCGGAACAGCCGACGATTGCTTATCCATGTAGCCGTTAAGAGTCCTCTGTGAGTAGGAAGTTATAAAGGTGAGGGACTCCAGCTCCCCAAGGTGATAACGCTCCCACGATAAGGCAGTAAAAGCCCACGTCGAGGACGTAACGCCCACCTAAGACCCCTCGACTTACGAGACTTCGGAAGATGGCGCACTATTTAAACCAGGGATACCCTCCGACGAAAGGTAAGGTCAACCAGACGTCCTAAACTCTTGAGCAGGAACCACTTCACCTTTCTGGTGGAGAGGGATCTCGCGTAGAAGCTATCTCCTCCCTTTATTGCGCCCACCATAGCTCCACTAACTTAAGCATCAGAGGGTTTTCCCCAGGGACTCATCCCTGGGCCCCCTGATCCATTTCCCTTTCTTGCAGTTCACAATCTGGTGATCCACTGCCCGCTCAGGACCAGCGCGAGATCACGCCTCTTCATCTGGCACCGTCTGTGGGAAGTCGTACAAAGAGCCAGTATGGTGCGAAGGAGCTCAGGGAGGAGGTCTGCCGGTGACAGGGAAAAGGCCATGGTAGCGGTGGGGGATGGCCCCTCTCGGGCCTCTCAGAACCCCCCCTCCAACGCCAGTGCCCCCGCCGACGGACCACCCCCCCTACGGCAGTAGGGCTACCGCCCAATGGTGGTACGGACGCCTTCCAAGCCCTCAACGCAAAACTAGATATCCTCGTGGAACTCATGAGCACCCAGGTGGCCAGGGATGGAAGGTCACGCACCCCGTCAGGGAGCCCTCCCCGCGAGGATGCATCTCAACACATTGCCGGAGGCCGCTTCACTCTCCGCGGCCAGCAGATCATTCGCAACAGGATTGGAGGACCCTCGCAGGCTCCGCCTCCGGAGCAAGAGGCTTCCTCCACACCGAGGCAGGGAAAAGTGGGAGCACGCCATCGGAACCCGTCCCCGAGGATCGCCAAGACGTCCCCCCCGGCCCCGCGACACAACAGCAGCCGGAGTTATTCCTCCGACTACGAGAGTTCGATAGACGCTTCGCAGAGCAAGAGCGCGGCCCTGCCTGCCCTGCAGAAGGCTTCTTCCGATGAGGATGAGGAGAAGTCCCCTTTCTCTGAGTATATCTTGATGGCAGAGGTGTCTCCCAGAACCTCCATCCCGACCTTCAAGCTTTACGACGGCCAGGGCGACCCGACCGATCACTACGACAGCTTCGATGCTCTGATGACCCTACACGAAGCGTCCGATGCCATCAAGTGCCGAGCCTTCGTGACCACCCTGGTCCAAGGCGCTCAAGCATGGTTCCGGGCCCTCGCCCCCGGATCCATCTGAGACTTCAAGAAATTTGGGCGAGTCTTCAAAGAGAGTTTCTCTGGGAGTTCCCCCACAAGGTCGGTAGCGGGGCTCCTGGCCCTTAAACAGGCGCAAGGGGAAATGCTCCGGGCTTATATTCACCGATTTAAGTTAGAAGCCCGGAGAATCCCCCGCCTGGACGCGGCCTCAGCCATAACCGCGCTGACTGGGGCACCCGGGACGAGAATCTTCGCCGCGAACTTGTCCTCCACCCTCTCTCGACCCTTTCCGAGCTAGTGACTCTGGCGTTGCGCCACGCCGAGTGTGAAGAGGTGCTCAGCGCTTGGCAAGACACAACCGGCTCGGGTAGGGAGGGGGACAGGAAGCGGGCTTCTGAGCCAAGCTCAAGTTCGGGGAAAAGGTGAAACAGCGACGGGGAACGCAAAGAACCGTCATGAAAGTACGAGCGGTACACCCCAGTAGCCGCGCCGGTCTATGAGATCTACGAAGACATCAAAGACTCGGGTCTCCTCTGCCAACCCGAGCCAATGAGGTCGAAGAGCCGTAATCACAACAAGCACTGCTTGTTCCACAGCGATCACGGGCACCACATCGGCGACTGCCACCAACTCCAGGACGAGATCGAACACCTCATCCGTCAGGGTCACCTAGCTCGGTTCATAGCCGAGCGTAAGGAGGACCGAGGCGCCCCAGAGGAGATCGACAACCCCCCCAGGGGTCCACATCAACGTCATCTCCGGAGGGACGACATCAGGAGGTGACAGCAGCCGAAGAAGGAAGCGTCATGCCGAGGGGGTGAGCCGAGCCATAGAGCCTCCCAAGGCCCCGCCGAGTGAGCCCCAGGTCATAGTCTTCTCTGACCGAGACCTGGAAGGGCTGAGCACACCGCATGACGACGCCCTCGTGATTTCGGCTACGATAAATCATTGTAACGTAGATAGGATTCTAGTTGACAATGGGAGTGCCCCTGATGTACTGTCTTATGATTGTTTCCTTAAGATGGGGGAGGATCCATCCAAACTCCGCCCGATCCGAACCCCTCTCTGCGGGTTCAATGGCCTGGCCACCTATCCCGAGAGAGGCCTAAGCCTGCCGGTTACCCTCGGCACCCCACCCAAAACCGTTACGGTCATGGTGGACTTCATAGTGATTAAAGGTATGATAGCATACAACACCATCTTCGCCCAGGGAATCCTCAGCCGAATAAAAGCGGTGCCGTCTACCTATCACCAGAAAATGAAGTTCCCCAACAAAAACGGGTTGGGGGAAGTCCGAGGTAACCAGGCCGCGGCCAGAAGGTGCTATAATATCTCAGTAGAGGCCACAAGGCCAGACAGGAAGGACAATGGTCCCCGGGGAGTCGAGGATAAATCCGCAACCACCTAGTGATGCGGGACGGACACGGGGACCGACTCTACGTGGTATGAACCTCGGACTCTAGATGCCGACACGACTAGCAACACATGATGGGAGAGACACTAGGCCCGACATGGAGACCTCCTATGGGCTATACGTCGCTAACAGAAACGCAAGCTCACTCGTCGTCCCAAGCGAGGGAAACGCGGATCGTGCGCGGTTGAAGAACTGGCAGAGTTCACGGGTAGTCGACTCACTTCCGGACTCAGATCGAGTCACGGGACGGGTCACTCTCACACTCACAGCGGTGACATGGACTCACGGGTTAGTACCTATCGCTCTCGACTGCGGCAAAAGACCATATACTAAACTAGCAAGCGAATGCCGAGAAGTTGAGACCTTTACCTCCACGCACCCGGCGTGGAGAAGATAACCCCGGCCGAATTACGGATTCCCGGTTAAACAATGTTACAGCAATACAATAATTTGACCCACTCCACGCAGGGAGGTAAAAGGTCACATGTGGGGCCCGGGAATCACGCAAATCGGGTTGACGGGCAGCATCTTCATGTCGCCCGGCGGTGCCGAACTCCGCGTTTTCGTGCTTTCCGAACGGCGGGTTCTGCGGGTCCGTGGGGCCCACGGGTGGCGATGTCCTCCGGATCTGCAGGGGTGAGGCCCACTGTGATGGAGACCCCTGGTGGCGCGCCTCCACGGATGGTGGTCGGTCCGAAACACCGATCGGGGGTCAATCGGCCCCGATTCCCAATTCTTGAACTAGCTTCCCACGGATTTCTGGTTTTGTTTTCCGGCGCGCGCTCCGGCGAGAATGGCCGCTGCGATCAATCCCGACGTCAGATTGGGGCGCATAAGCTATTGATGGAAAGCTCTCTTGAAATACTTCGATCTAGGCCTAGAGAGATCTACTGGATCTGGTCGGATCTAGACTTTACAGAATTTACAAGCTCCTATTGTACAGTAACCGAAACCTCAGATCTGCAGGTGAGTTGTCTGAGAACTACCATTGACCGCAAGGTAGGTGGCCGATTCCGCTCCTAAGCTCTTCACGAAAGTTGTAGGATTTCGAACAAGGAAAAAGGGGATATTTTGTGTGGACTGATTGGAGGTGACTGTGATTTGTTATGATTTGTTTACTGGAAGGTGATCGGATCTGGGAACAGGTGGACAGCACTGTAGCTCGCTCTGAGAACGAATTTTGAAAAATAGGTGGAGGGCTGATCAAAACTCAAGAAAAATCGTGGGTGGAGGGGTTGATTGATGGAACTCCCAGTAAAATTGGGAGCTCCAGAAAAAATCAAAAGATGGGTCGGAGATATGAAACTCAGGAAAGGTGGAAATCAGAACAGGAAGCAGATAGATCTGGTAATATAAGTTGGGCGAATATGAAAAATTATCAAATGGGATCTTTATGACCAACCAAATTTTTTGGAACGTGCTTGACACCTCTGGAACATCCCCTCAAAATCTCATATTGAAAGGAGCTCGTGGATGACTGCAGAATTTCATGGAAGGGGAAGTGGTCGGCTGAAGATAGAACTCCGGCGATCCCGATGGCGGTGCGGTGGCGGCTCGTGGCGGCGGCGATGATGACGGGAACCGATAGGGAGGAGTCACACCGCCAGAAGGTAGCCTTCTCAGCTGCAAGGGGGAGAGGGAGAGAGGGAGAGGGGGGTGCCCAAGGGCTACTCCAAGGATTTTCCAAGTTCAAATGGCATTAATTCATCAAAAATGAAAATTACAAGTATATATAGGTTACATGTCTAATCAATCCTCAACCGTTGGATCTAGGGATGGGAGATGGAGGGCTTGGATTGCATGTGACCATCCACAAAAATTAAAATTAAAAATACAGGGGGGGGGGCAGCCCATTGATTAGGGAGGCAAGGGGGGGACATGGTAGGTGGGGGTGGGTTGGAATTGTTGGCATTTTCATTCCAATGTCCCCCACTTGGCCCACCCTTCTAGAAGCCACCATTTGAATGGTTGACCGACCCCACATGGGGCCCTAGGGATGAGGTGGATCAATGGGAGGGGGCCTGGGGTCCCGTGGGGCCCAGGGGTCCCATTTTTACAAATAAGGCCCTCTTACAATCAAAATTACATACCGAATAAAATGAAGTAAACACACATTAAACACAAATAAAGTCTAACTAAATATGATAAATGCCGGGACTCATGGGGGAATCTCCAGGCTGTCTCCGAGATAGATGGATGCTGAGGTGGCTCGAGTCGCGCTCCGTGTACGGTACCAGTGGCTCGTCGACCCGTGCCGCTCGTATACTCTGGTGTCCTCACCAATTCTCCCCGGGTGGGAGAAACTCGACCCTATCGAGTAAGGGTCCGCGTCACTCTGGTACCGCTCCAGTGGGTCTGGTTCGATCTGCTGCAACTCTCCATGGGTGATCCATGTGTCCTCGGTGGCGGGTCGCCCTCTCCGGCGCAGTAGGTAGCGCGGGTAAGATCCACTCCTGGTAATTGCCACCTGCTCATCCAGTATATGATCGATATACTCACGCTGCCATGACAAAGGGGCTGGAGGTGGACACTCAGATGTGGGCTCACTCTCAATGGGAGGAGATGGCTCAAAAGGCTCACTAGGGATCACCGCTGGGTCCCTATATGCAACTAGATCCGAAATATTAAAAGTAGAGCTTATACCGTATTCCTCGGGCAGGTCCACAACATACGCATTGGATCCAATGCGTTTCAACACTCTAAATGGACCGGCTCCGCGAGCTTGAAACTTCTTAACGGTTCCCGAGGGAAACCGTTCAGGTCTTACCCTGATCATGACATATTCACCCTCTTGGAACTCTCGGTGGTGTCGGTGGGCATCGGCTAACTCTTTGGACCGTGCATTTCTAACCTCAATGTGACGACGGACGTCGTCATGCAGACTCCTAACATGCCTAATAAAAAGAAAAACACACAGATGCACACACGACCCTACACAAACCTAATGTTAGTCAAACCCAATCATATGCAAGGTGGTCCAGGACATCCGAATGTGTGCCATGCATGCATTTGACATAACCGGAGGTTAATGTCATGGTGGACTCCTAGACATCCTATGATGCACCAATCATGGACATTGGGTTTGGATGTGGGAATTCCGGGAGGTTTGGGCGGTTTAGGTGGACCGGGGGAACCAAAGTCTTCATTACCCCCAAATGACGGGTCGGACCTATTGCCATGTGAAGGTTGCCAGGCCCGAGTAGGAGGGGTGTGATAGTGGACTTCCTTAAAGAGGTGGAGTGGAGGTTGTGGGCCAAAGGGCCCATGAAGAAAGGGATCGAAGGGATCAAAGAATGTGTGACCCCTCGATATGGATTCCCTCATCTCAAGGTCCCATGTGTGGAATTCTAGAAGGTGTTGATGGTCACCTTCATCCATCGACGTAGATGGGACTGTGTATAGCAGATAGGGCTCCTCCCTTGGGATAAAAGGAGTGAAGTCAGGCTCGGCCGGTAAGGGGAGGAGTAAAAGAACCTCCATGGTGATATGGCCCGCGGTGTACACGGAGGTGATAGACCCTAAGGATGGATGTGTGAAGCTATGACCTATAGGTTAGTCAAAGCCTGGGGCCAACACGTGCGTAAATGTCAATTGCCGGTCTAACCCTTTAAGAAGGTCATCCAATGTATCCACATAGTGACTAGACCGGAATGTGGTGTGAAATGAATTGATTGGCACCAGAGGTAGGATAGGGTCCATAGATGGGAAGGGAAGTGGGCCCAAGCCATCCTTGAGCCAGCTAAGGAGTGGCTCGGCTATGAGTAGCTTTCCCGTTAGAAACACGGGTAGCTGTGGCTGAGATGGCTCCGAACAAAGATCGGAGAGTGAGGCTTCTCCAACCCTTTTGTCCCCTAGGGCTAGAGACGTTCGAGTGGGACACTGTCCGGCAAAGTGGCCGAACCCATGGCAGCCATAACACTGCTGCCGTGACCCACTACGCTCCTTGATAAGTCGATCTTGACCCATCATGATGGGGAGAGGGCCTTGTGGTGGCACCTTAGACGGCATCGGGTTGGGGCTACCGATTGCTACCTCCTTAGGCTCGTGCTTGGTTCCATCCTGCCTAGGAGGTAGGCAAGGGAAAATCAGGGACTCAATATAATCACACTTCCTATCCACTTTATCCAAAATGATTTGGAAGAGTTCGGCAATGGTGGGGTTTGGAGTAGGAGCGATGTGATGGACTCCCCCATATGAATTTAGCTTAGTCATGGACCTAGGCTCTTCTACATGCGCGGTGCATTGCCTCTGATTATGGCCCACTTGGGTGGAGGTGATTGGGTGGGGTCGGTTGGAGGTGATCGGGCCTGGTAGGTAGACCTTCCTAAGCTCGCCCTTCATCTCATGCCACGACTCGATGGGCCTTTACCTCCTAACCTCCCTCATGCGCTCAATGCTCTCCCATTTCCAGGTGGCTTTGTGGACAAGCCGCTCTCGGGCAAAACTAACTTGCATGGCATCGAACATGGTGTAACATTCAAAATATTTGTCCATGGCGGCCTCCCAATTGAGGTAGTCGCCCGGATCATTAGAGCCATAAAAATCCGAGGCTTCGGGCCTACGGAAGGGGAGAAGGTGGTTGCCAAGGCCATGGGTAGACCAATGGCCATATTGGCTGGGTGATTGGGAATCCATCGTAAATCGGGGAACTACATGTTAGACATGTCGACACCTGGACAAGATCGATTGACTCTTATTGGACTACACATGAACTAGGAGACACAAACTGATGCAAACACCGACTAATTCACCTAGACCGAAACCAATATCCGGTACGTGGCGGAGTTAATCGATCCGAAGATCACTCCCGCAAGTGTGCGACCTCCCGATAGGCGTAGCCTAACGTTCGGACAACACCTTTTAAGATACCGAATTATCGGGATGAAATGCAATTTTAAAACACCCTTTTTTTTGTTTTAAAATAATGATGATCCTAGACTCGACCTAGACCATGCAAGACTTATGCAACGACTACCCTAGACTCGACTCGCTCTGATACCAAACTGATGCAGGACGGACACGGGGACCGACTCTACGTGGTATGAACCTCCGACTCTAGATGCGGACATGACCAGCAACACATGATCGGAGAGACACTAGGCCCGACACGGAGAGCTCCTATGGGCTATACGTCGCTAACAGAAACGCAAGCTCACTCGTCGTCCCAAGCGAGGGAAACGCGGATCGTGCGCGGTTGAAGAACCGGCAGAGTTCACGGGTAGTCGACTCACTTCCGGACTCGGATCGAGTCACGGGACGGGTCACTCTCACACTCATAGCGGTGACATGGACTCACGGGTTAGTACCTATCGCTCTCAGCAGCGGCAAAAGACCATATACTTAACTCGCAAGCGAATGCCGAGAAGTTGAGACCTTTACCTCCACGCACCCGGCGTGGCGAAGACAACCCCGGCCGAATTACGGACTCCCGGTTAAACAATGTTACAGCAATACAATAATTTGACCCACTCCACGCAGGGAGGTAAAAGGTCACATGTGGGGCCTGGGAATCACGCAAATCGGGTTGACGGGCAGCATCTTCATGTCGCCCGGCGGTGCCGAACTCCGCGTTTTCGTGCTTTCCTAACGGCGGGTTCTGCGGATCCGTGGGGCCCACGGGTGGCGCTGTCCTCCGGATCTGCGGGGTGGGACCCACTGTGATGGCGGCCTCTGGTGGCGTGCCTCCATGGACGGCGGTCGGTTGGAAACACCTATCGGGGGTCAATCGGCCCCGATTCCCAATTCTTGAACTAGCTTCCCACGGATTTCTGGTTCTATTTTTCGGCGCGCGCTCCGGCGAGAATGGTCGCTGCGATCAATCCCGACGTCGGATTGGGGCGCTTGAGCTATCGCTGGAAATCTCTCTTGAAATACTTCGATCTAGGCAAGGAGAGATCTACTGGATCTAGTCTGATCTGGACTTTACTGAATTTACAAGCTCCTGTTGTACTGTACCCGAAACCTCAGATCTGTAGGTGAGTTGTCTGAGAACGGCCATTGACCGCAAGGTAGGTGACCGATTCAGCTCCTAAGCTCTTCACGAAAGTTGTAGGATTTCAAACAAGGAAAACAGGGATATTTTGTGTGCACTGATTGGAGGTGGCTGTGATTTGTTATGATTTGTTTACGGGAAGGTGGTCGGATCTGGGAACAGGTGGACAGCACTGTAGCTAGCTCTGAGAATGAATTTTGAAAAATAGGTGGAGGGCTGATCAAAACTCAATAAAAATCATGGGTGGAGGGGTTGATTGATGGAACTCCTAGTAACATTGGGAGCTCCAGAAAAAATCAAAAGATGGGTCGGAGATGTGAAACTCAAGAAAGGTGGAAATCAGAACAGGAAGCAGACAGATCTGGTAATTAAAGTTGGGCGAAAATGAAAAATTATCAAAGGGGATCGTTATGACCAACCAAATTTTTTGGGATGTGCTTGACACCTCTGTAACATCCCCTCAAAATCCCAGATCGAAAGGAGCTCGTGGATGACTGCAGAATTTCATGGAAGGGGCAGTGGTCGGTTGAAGATAGAACTCCGGCGATCCCGATGGCGGTGCGGTGGCGGCTCGTGGCGGCGGCGATGATGACCGGAACGGATAGGGAGGAGTCACACCTCCAGAAGGTAGCCTTCTCAGCTGCAAGGGGGAGAGGGAGAGATGGAGAGGGGGGGTGCCCAAGGCCTGCTCCAAGGATTTTCCAAGTTCAAATGGCATTAATTCATCAAAAATAAAAAT
This sequence comes from Amorphophallus konjac, assembly GCA_022559845.1. Lineage (NCBI taxonomy): Eukaryota > Viridiplantae > Streptophyta > Magnoliopsida > Alismatales > Araceae > Amorphophallus > Amorphophallus konjac. The sequence continues at coordinate 123,420,366 of CM040127.1, read as the reverse complement.
TACAAGCATATATAGGTTACATGTCTAATCAATCCTCAACCGTTGGATCTAGGGATGGGAGATGGAGGGCTGGGATTACATGTGACCATCCACAAAAATTAAAATTAAAAATACAAGGGGGGGCAGCCCATTGATTAGGGAGGCAAGGGGGGGACATGGTAGGTGGGGGTGGGTTGGAATTGTTGGCATTTTCATTCCAATGTCCCCCACTTGGCCCACCCTTCTAGAAGCCACCATTTGAATGGTTGACCGACCACACATGGGGACCTAGGGATGAGGTGGATCAATGGGAGGGGGCCTGGGGTCCCGTGGGGCCCAAGGGTCCCATTTTTACAAATAAGCCCCTCTTACAATCAAAATTACATACCGAATAAAATGAAGTAAACACACATTAAACACAAATAAAGTCTAACTAAATATGATAAATGTCGGGACTCATGGGGAAGTCTCCAGGCTGTCTCCGAGCCAGATGGATGCTGAGGTGGCTCGAGTCGTGCTCCGTGTACGGTACCGGTGGCTCGCCGACCCGTGCCGCTCGTGTGCTCTGGTGTCCGCACCACCGAGCCTGGTGGCGAATTGCTGGCGGTTTTCCTAAACGATGACCCAGCCCTAGGAGTAAAGATCGAAGCCGACCTACCGTCTGAGGTTCAACAGCAATATAAAAAATTCCTTTCTGAGTACATCCGAGTCTTCGCTTGGTCAGATGATCAACTCCTTGGGATACCAGAGGAGACTGTAATGCACAAGCTCAGCCTCGACCCTACCGTGAAGCCCGTACAGCAACTTAGAAGGAAGCATGCACCAGAGAAGTAGGTAATCATCAAGGCGCAGGTCACCAAGGGACAAGGGACTGGCCTTTTTAGACCAGTCATGTACCCGACGTGGCTAGCCAACGTCATCCTGGTACCAAAAGCTTCGGGCAAGTGGCGGATGTGCGTGGATTTCACCAACCTGAATAAGGCCACCCCTAAGGACTGTTATCCATTGCCGAGCATTGACCAATTGGTTGACTCAACCTCGGGCAATGAGATACTCAGCTTCCTAGAGGCCTATTCGGGTTACCATCAGATCAAAATTGATCCAGGAGATGTCGAGAAGACAACCTTCGTCACCGACTACGGCGTGTAATGCTACACCCGGATGCCTTTCAGATTGAAGAACGCTGGAGCCACATACCAAAGGCTGGTTAATCACATGTTTGAAGGACAGCTAGGTCGGAATGTCGAGGCCTACATTGACGACATGCTTTTCTAGACCCCCAAGGCCGAAGACCACTTCACCGACTTCGCTGAGACCTTCGACACCCTCCTGAGGTACAACATGAAGCTCAATCCTGCCAAGTGTGCCTTCGGAGTGAGATCCGAAAAGTTCCTGGGTTTTCTAGTCACTCAGCGTGGGATCGAGGCCAACCCCGACAAAGTCCAGGCCATCCTGGACATGCGCCCGCGTACCTGCGTCAAGGACGTCCAGCGCCTAACTGGGCGTGTCGCCGCTCTCAGCCAGTTCTTGTCCCGTGCGATCGAACGATGCTTGCCCTTCTTCAAGCTGTTGAGGGGGCCCAAATTGGCATCTGCTACGTTCGTATGGGACGAGGAGTGCCAGAGAGCGTTCGCCGAGCTCAAGGAGTTTTTGGCCTCACCCCCGGTGCTCTCCAAGCCCGTTTCGGGTGAAGTCTTGCTGCTCTATCTCTCGGCAACACCATCTACGGTTAGCTCGGTCCTCGTCAGAAATGACTCGGGAGTCGAGAGGCCGGTCTACTACACCAGCAAGGTGCTCAACGAGGCTGAAAGGAGGTACCCCGTAATCGAGAAACTCGTGCTAGCATTGGTTACCTCCGCCAAGCACCTCCAGCCGTATTTCTAGGGGCACCACATCACCATGCTAACCGGTGAACCACTGAAGAAGATCCTTGCCCACCCCGAAGCCTCGGGACGACTCGTCAAGTGGGCCATCATGCTTGGGGCCTACGATATATCCTATCGACCGTGCTCAGCTGTGAAAGGCCAAGCGCTCGCTGACTTCATCATCGAAAGCACCATCCCGACTGAAGAAAGGCCTCCGTCCGCACCCGGGCCAACTTGGGAAATGTTCGTCGATGGATCTTCCAACTCGGTCGGTAGTGGTGCCAAAATCCTCCTGAATTCCCCCGAAGGAGTAGAGCTACAGTACGCCTTGAAGTTTAAATTCCAGGCATCCAACAACGCTGTCGAGTACGAAGCCCTTATCTCGGGAGCGTGCATGGCCCGACGGTTGGGGGTTGCGCGAGTTAAAATCCACACCGACTCCCAGCTGGTCGCTAGCCAAGTCAACGATGAGTACGAAGCTCGAGAGGCACCAATGATCAAATACCTCCAACTGGTCAGAGACTTGGCCCAACAGTTCGAGAGATTCGAGGTAGTCCGAATAGCTCGGGAGGAAAACTCTCGAGCGGACGCCCTCTCTCGGTTGGCCTCTTCTCACGACCCTGAAGGCACCAGATCGGCCCTCCTTGAAGAGCTAGAATGCCCGAGCATTGACTCGGAGCTCCTTGCTGTTGACTCAGCCATTACAAGCGACTGGCGTATGATGGGGACATCCCCAGCCACTTCACTTTTTGGGATACTCTTGTTGCTCGCCATCAGCACATCATCATTTGTGGCCGTTAATCTTGAGTCATAACATGTAATTTTTATTTCATTTGAGTCATGTATATGTAATCTTTCTTTATTTGAGTAAGTTAATAGGTTAATGGGTCAATTTGTTAGTCAATTGGGCCCAACTAGTGGGCTAGGCCCAAGGGCGCCCCTCCCTTGGAGTTATTGGTCATTTACTTGTTTGTCAAGGTTATTTTGGTCTTAGGAAAAGTTTGGAGTCTATAAATAGTCCCTCCCCTCTCTCATTTGTAACAACCCTTTATGATCAATCAAAAAATTGAGTAAACTAGTGTGTTATTGGAGAGGATTCTCCACTTCTCTCTCTCTCTATTGGGGTGGATTCCCCTTCTCTCTCTATCTCACTTCTCTCTCTTCTCTCTCTCTCTTCAAGGAGGAGGGCGCCACTTTCTCTCTCCTCTCCTCCCTCTCTCTCCTCCACATCATCAATTCTCTCTCTCTCCCCCTCATTACTCATCCTCACAACTACCCCACCCTCATTACTCCACCCTAGTTCCAAGAGACCTCCCCCCCAATCCCAACTCCACCACCCAACCACCACCTACTCAACTCCCTTCCCTAAGCACCCTCTCATCTCCCAAGGGAGAATTCCCCACTCCCCAAGCACCCCTTCCCTTTACCAACACAACCCTTCCCATCTCCAAAGCCCCATTAACCACATTGGTCCATTTTCAAATTTTGGAGAGAGATCACTCCTTCTCTCTCCCCCACCCATCCCAAATTCACAGCTCCCCTCTCACCCACTGCAAACACCACGTTCCAGACCCCATTCTCCCTCTCCCACACCTTGGAACACCCCCTCCTAGACCCCCTCACAGCCAGGGCTCTCCCCACACTCATCCACACCCACTTCCCCTCCCATATACCCCATTTTCCCCCATCATCTTCAACCTACAGTTTTTAGTTCGCAGGCAGCAGATGAGTGCCCAGTTGCAAAGGCTGCCACGTCTTCACCTGAAAGTTTCAGAGCGTATACCATATATCGTTGGGAGCGTCTCCCAGTCAGCTTTCCAACGGTGGTGGTCCCGGTGACTTCCAAAATTGGAGCTGCTCGGAGGAGGTGATCTACTACGATTGCGGAAGACTTCTCAGGCAGAGGACCAGAGCTGGAGTGGAAGCTCGACTGCGACGATCCTGTCGGGAATCAGATCGAGAGTTCTTCTTAAAAAATCTTCTACTACGAGTCTTATATCATCTCCAAGAAGCAGAGCGCCGTTTGGCGACCGGACCTGAAAGTTCTCAATTTTCTTCCGCGGGTACGCGTTCTATTTCCACTCAATCTGCACCTACCCTCCATCAGTGTTCAGAGTCTACCGGCCGACCCCGACAACAATTGTCATCCCCTTTGGTCTTGCTTCGAAGAGGACTCGTCAACGGTTCCAACGACTCAAGCGGCACCTAATTCTGAGCTCGGGAGCGATCGTGTCACCTTCTTCTTCTTGCTATTGGGAACCTGAAGCTGTCAGAGCCAAGGTTCTTCCACCCTGTTCTAGCCCCTACTTCGACCAGAAGCTGTGCCCGAAGAAATCAAAAAAATTCTAGCGTCATCCCCATCCAGCTACAAAGAAATCTCCAATTTGTCTCGTCTACAACAAAATTCGGGTCTGGCCACAGCGTCCAAATACTTGACCGTCTGTCCTGAGACACAGGCAGCAGGCAGAACCGGCTTCGGTGTCTTTCTTTGCTCATAGTTCAAGTTCGCCTCCCCGCTTGGCCGGCTGAAGGCCTCTTCCCTACGTGGAGGTCATTTGAGTGTTATATTAATTAACCCCCACCCCGAGATCCCCCCTCCTGCGAGAGGTGTAGTTTTGTAAATATTTGAGCAGGTTGAAGCTTCACCGGCGCGGCGTTCGGGTGCATACCCACGCCTCCCCGCTCGCCATCGTCTCCGGCCAGGATCGGCATCTTCACGCTGATCAGTTGAGCTCCTGAACACCTTTCATTACTGAGATTTAATTGCTTAGTTTAGTATTGCTTTTAGTTGCTCTGTCGGCGGTGAGAGAGTGTCCGGTCTCAAATTGCCATCAAATTGAGTGACCACCGCGGGGCGAGTTGTCAGAGCGACCACTTAACCCACGCCCTTGGCGTACCGACCGCCCGTGAATTGGGCATCCCTGGCCCATTTGGGGTCCTCCATAAGCTAGCCAACCATTGGAGTATCAAGGTCCCGACTCGGACCCTCTCCATCATCGCTAAGTCGCCTACGGGCACTAGTGTGTGCTTCGCGATCGTGTTCACTAATGTGAGTCCGCTGCTCAATTTGATTGCTTGCAATATAGGTCCATAGGTGGTTTCACATCAAGTGGTATCAGAGCAAGTTCACAACTTGTCTCTATCAAGTTGGTCCTACGGCATGTTTATGCATTTAGAGTCCTCGGTTGCATCTCTTTGTCCACTAGCATGGCCACCTCTTACCGACCTTACCAATCGACCCTCTCCATAAGTCCAAACCACCAAAGGATGCCTACCCCTAACACACATGACCTCCCTGGCCATGTCAACTACCTAATGAAGGCCTTGACCTATGCCAATGAGCGGCTTGATAACATATCGGGTCGACTCAACCAACTTAGAGAAAATGGGCCCGCCCCAAGGACGGATGATAGAAGGACATGTCCCCCACCTCCCACTTTTGATGGAACTCATCTTAATGACTATTTATATTAGGAGGCATCAATGGACCATTACTTTGAGAGGAATTTCATGTCCGAGGATAGGAAGGTTCGATGTGCGAAAATGCAACTAACCAAAAGGGCTCAAACTCATTGGTTGAAAATTGAAGGCTTAAGGGTAATTAGAAGGGAAGCTCCCCTTACAACATGGGGGGACATGAAGGAACAACTTAGGGATAGATATATTTTCCCCTCCCATTCCAAACACCAAGTCCCAAAGAGCATTTTAACTCCTTCATTACCCCTTGGCCAACCCAAGACCCTAATCATGCATTCCCCACAATTTCCCACCTCTCCCACTCCAACCACAACATCTACACCCTACCCACAAGTCCTCACCACAACGATAGCTCCACAAACCCAATTGGGCCCCATGACCACCCTTCCACCTAGGCCCATGACGACCCCCACCCCCCAACCCAAATTTCCCCACCAAACCCATATCCCAAAGCCCCCTTGAACCCCACCACTATCCCTCCATCACCCGCAAAGAAAGATGCACCTCCGAAGGCGAACCAACCTAAACCCCCTCACCCAACCCACCTCCTGCTTCCTACACCAATCTTTCCCCGACCTAGGCCTCCACTACTTCCCCTTCCTATCCCAACCCAAGTCCACCCTTGCCCACCACCCCGAGTGCGTCATGCGCCGGCTTTCACAAAACCACCCACCATAGATCCTCATACCCCATTAGCATTAGAAGTTGTGGCCCACACACACACTCAAGTAGAGAAGGATGTCAATCCGGATCCACCTCCCACCATTGTGTAAATTCGAGAGCTCCCAATCCCACCATTCTTCCCTAATCCAACTCCTCAAGAGCCACACATCCACACACTTGGCACCCCCACCGTGAATGAGGCCATACTGCAATGGCTCAAACAAGGACCCACCCTTCCTAGCTCACCCCCACCTCTCTCACCTTTGGGATATCCATCCCAAATTGTCCCCCTCCACTCCTACCACACCACAATCCAATCTTACTATGAGGTAGATGGTTGGGCTGATCTCCTCAAAGGTCTAGAGTGGCAATTAGACTTGACTTCTTTGTTGACCCTAGGGGCGGACCGACCCAAGAGCCTTGACCTCATCCATACATGTATTGGGTCTATCACCTCGGTTTGCACTATTGGTTGCTACACTAGTGACCTCCTTTTCCTTCTCCCCATAGTGGAAGAGCCCATCCTGGTCCACTCCCCTACCATTGTGATTCCTAGAACCTTGACCAACCAACCCACCCCATACACCGGCCCAACCATTTCACTAGAAGAGGGCGACTCACCACCATATGAGGATCTTGAGGACATGGAGTACCCCTATCTAGGTGACCCTTACCATGATCCCTTCGACCCTTTCCTATGGGAACCTAGATCTCTATGTAACCCACTCACCTTATTCACCACCCACCTTACCCTACCCTTACCGCCCATGTTAACCCAAACCCCTCCCTTCCTAGAATCGGGTTACACCACGGGAGCCTTGACCATAGGCAACATATACCTTGGGATTGATGAATTGCCTCACTCCATGATGTCCCCCTTTTTAGATCCCTTTGATCCATACGAGTGGAAGCTCAAGGACCACCCCACATCCATGCACATGGAAGTCATCTCTAGGATAGAAATGCATGTGCCTGGCCATACCGCACCACTTGACATGATTCATAAGTCAGATCTATTCATTCATATCACCCACATGTCAAGTAAGAAGCATGAGTGGTTCATATTTGGGTGTAATGGCCCTCCTTCATTCATCATGAGTCTTAAGCATGTTAGGAGTATTCATGGATGTCCGGGTCCTCCGGCATTTATCACACCCACGCATGAGAGGGACACCTATGGATGCCCCGGTCCTCCCAAATCATTCAATGTCCTCATAACATCAATGCATGATAGGTCTATATGTGGTTGCCCTGGACCACCTTTGCACACCACACATTGCCCACTCACACCGCATCATTGTGCATGTCATATAAGCAAGTATCAAGCAACAAGCGGTGAGATTCACAAGAAGCGAGCATAAACTCATAAGCGCCACTTGGAATTCCAAGTTGGCAACTTAGCGATGATGGCTTTGGGATGGCTCTACCTTAGGGTCACCTCCAAATTGAGGGCACGAGGACTTGGACCTTGCCAAGTTCCGAGTGGCTTTGGCAACCCGGCTTATGGGTTGGGCTTTCGAATGGGTTTTGGGATTCACCCCACTTCCCACGTGGCGGATCCGGCACCCTCTAAGGGCACCGCGGTGGATCCTAGTGAGTGCCTTGAGCTTACACTTATCCTTGCCAGAGACACCCTCGGAGTGCCACCCCAAATTATCCTGAAAGTCCGACGTGAGCACACGGCGACAATACTAGGCAAGCAAGATCTCATCACCAGCATGAGAGTGTGTCCGAGCCACTTTGAAAAGCTGAAGCGCCATTCCCCGGCTACGGACGCGGGTCGGAGATCGTGGCATGCTTGGAGCTGCATTTGGTACACTACTTCCCCGGTGGACCCATACTCGACGGGGTCGAGTTTTTCCCACCCCGGGGGTATGATGGGGACATCCCCAGCCACTTCACTTTTTGGGATACTCTTGTTGCTCGCCATCAGTACATCATCATTTGTGGCCGTTAATCTTGAGTCATAGCATGTAATTTTTATTTCATTTGAGTCATGTATGTGTAATCTTTCTTTATTTGAGTCAGTTAATAGGTTAATGGGTCAGTTTGTTAGTCAATTGGGCCCAACTAGTGGGCTGGGCCCAAGGGCACCCCTCCCTTGGAGTTATTGGTCATTTACGTGTTTGTCAAGGTTATTTTGGTCTTAGGAAGAGTATGGAGTCTATAAATAGTCCCTCCCCTCTCTCATTTGTAACAACCCTTTATGATCAATCAAAAAATTGAGTAAACTAGTGTGTTATTGGAGAGGATTCTCCACTTCTCTCTCTCTCTCTCTCTCTCTCTCTATTGGGGTGGATTCCCCTTCTCTCTCTATCTCACTTCTCTCTCTTCTCTCTCTCTCTTCAAGGAGGAGGGTGCCACTTTCTCTCTCCTCTCCTCCCTCTCTCTCCTCCACATCATCAATTCTCTCTCTCTCCCCCTCATTACTCATCCTCCCAACTACCCCACCCTCATTACTCCACCCTAGTTCCCAGAGACCTCCCCCCCAATCCCAACTCCACCACCCAACCACCACCTACTCAACTCCCTTCCCAAAGCACCCTCTCATCTCCCAAGGGAGAATTCCCCACTCCCCAAGCACCCCTTCCCTTTCCCAACACAACCCTTCCCATCCCCAAAGCCCCATTAACCACATTGGTCCATTTTTAAATTTTGGAGAGAGATCTCTCCTTCTCTCTCCCCCACCCATCCCAAATTCGCAGCTCCCCTCTCACCCACTACAAACACCACCTTCCAGACCCCATTCTCCCTCTCCCACACCTTGGAACACCCCCTCCTAGACCCCCTCACAGCCAGGGCTCTCCCCACACTCATCCACCCCCACTTCCCCTCCCATATACCCCATTTCCCCCCATCATCTTCAACCTATAGTTTTCAGTTCGCAGGCAGTAGAGGAGTGCCCAGTTGCAGAGGCTGCCACGTCTTCACCTGGAAGCTTCAGAGGGTATACCATATATCGTTGGAAGCGTCTCCCAGTCGGCTTTCAAACGGTGGTGGTCCCGGCGCCTTCCAAGATCGGAGCTGCTCGGAGGAGGCGATCTACTACGACTGCGCAAGACTTCTCAGGCAGAGGACCAGAACCGGAGTGGAAGCTCGACTGCGACGATCCTGTTGGGAATCTGATCGAGAATTCTTCTTCAAAAATCTTCTACAATGAGTCTTCTATCATATCCAAGAAGTAGAGCCCTGTTTGGCGACCGGACCTGAAAGTTATCAATTTTCTTCCCCGGGTACGCGGTTCTACTTCCACTCAGTCTGCACCGACCCTCCATCAGTGTTCAGAGTCTACCGGCCGACCCTGACAACAGTTGGCATCCTCGTCGGTCTTGCTTTGAAGAGGACTCATCAACAATTCTAACGAATCCAGATGCACCTAATTCTGAGCTATGGAGAGATCGTGCCACCTTCTTCTTCCTGCTATTAGGAACCTGAAGCTGTCAAAGACAAGGTTCTTACACCCTGTTCTAGCCCCTACTCCGACCAGTAGCGGTGCCTGAAGAAATCAAAAAAATTCTAGTGTTATCCCCATCCAGCTACGAAGAATCTCCAATTGGTTTTGTCTGTAACAAAATTCGGGGCTGGCCACAGCATATAAATACCTGACCATCTGTCCTGAGACACAGGCAGCAGGCAGAACTGGCTTCGGTGTCTTTCTTTGCTCATTGTTCAAGTTCCCCTCCCCGCTTGGCCGGCTGAAGGCCCCTTCCCTGCGTGAGGTCATTTGAGTGTTATATTAATTAACCCCCACCCCGAGATCTCCCCTCCTGCGAGAGGTGTAGTTTTGTAAACGTTGGAGCAGGTTGAAGCTTCACCGGCGTGGCGTTCGGGTGCATACCCACGCCTCCCCGCTCCCCATCGTCTCCGGCCAGGATCGGCATCTTCACGCTGATCAGGTGAGTTCCTGAACACCTTTCATTGCTGAGATTTAATTGCTTCGTTTAGTATTGCTTTTAGTTGCTCCGTCGGCGGTGAGAGAGTGTCCGGTCTCAAATTGCCATCAAATTGAGTGACCACCGCGGGGCGAGTTGTGAGAGCGACCACTTAACCCACGCCCTTGGCGTACCGGCTGCCCGTGAATTGGGCATCCCTGGCCCATTTGGGATCCTCCATAAGCTAGCCAACCATTGGAGTATCAAGGTCCCGACTCAGACCCTCTCCGTCATCGCTAAGTTGCCTACGGGCACTAGTGTGTGCTTCGCGATCATGTTCACTAATGTGAGTCCGCTGCTCAATTTTATTGCTTGCAAAATAGGTCCATAGGTGGTTTCACATCAGCGCTCCCCCTACCTGTCGTGGCTCCGGGACTCTCAAGAGCCTTCCGACCCCCGAGAGGCCCGCAGATTGAAGTACCAAGCCCGGTGCTTCGTCATTCTATACGACACTCTCTACCGGAGATCTTTCTTCGGTCCCCTCCTGAAGTGTCTCGGCCCCGACGAAGCCAACCGAGCTATCCAAGATATTCATAAAGGCCTGTGCGGAGCGCATTCAGGAGGAAGGTCACCCACCCGCATCCTGCTACGGCAGGGTTACTGGTGGCCCACTCTGTAGCGCGACTGCGCGGCCTACGTGCAACAGTGCGACCGATGCCAGCGATCCGACCACTTAGTCCATCAGCCTGCTATGGAGCTCGTCACCCTGGCCGAGCCGTATCCCTTCGCTCGGTGGGGGATCGACATTCTTGGGCCGTTCCCCACGGCGCAAGCCCAGAAGAAGTTTATCATCGTTACCATCGACTACTTCACCAAGTGGATCGAGGCCGAAGCCGCGGTAAGGATCACCGAGACAGTCGTCTGGAGTTTCATCTGGAAGTCGATCATTTGTCGTTACGGCATCCCCCGAGTGATAGTGAGTGATAACGTTCGGCAATTTGACTCTCGTTATTTCCGAGACAGATGTGTCGACCTCGGTATTTGCAACCACTTCACTTCGGTCGCCCACCCTCAGGCCAACAGGCTCGTCGAGAATGCCAATAAGACTATCTTAAAAGGCATAAAGACCAGGCTCGACAAGGCCAAGGGTAGCTGGCTCGAGGAACTACCTAGCGTACTTTGGTCACACAGAATGACTCCCAGAACAGCAACCAGTGAAAGTCCTTTCCAGTTGGTATATGGCACTGAGGCCATCATTCCATTGGAGATCGCCAATCCCTCCCTCCGAGTCACCTGCTTCTCGCCTGAGGTAACCGAGCAAAAATTACTCGAGAACCTCGACCTAGCGGATGAACTCTGAGAGATTGCCAACATCCGAGCAACGGAGTACCAGCGCCGCCTCACTCGATACTACAATGCCAAAGTCTGAGATAGGCACTTCCACCCGGGAGACTTCGTCCTCAGGAAAGCCGAAGCCTCTCGACCACTAGAGGCCGCGGGCAAGCTATCCCCTAACTGGGAAGGCCCCTACCGAGTGGTCGAGACGCTTGGGAAAGGAGTATACCGGCTATCTACATTGAAAGGGGAACTCATCCCTCGGACGTGGAATGCAGCCACACTATGCAAGTTCTACTTTTGAAGTTTAGCAAACAATTTGAGTGAAATAAAATTTTCTCCTTTTCATTCAAACGATTGTTGGTACATCAGAAAGGCAAAAGCTAATACATTACATAACAAAAAAGTCCATCTGACGCCGCTACAAGAGACCATCGCCCGGCCGACTCGGTTTGATCTTCTTGCGTCCAGCCACTGACTCTGCCTCGCGTAGAAACTGGCTCGGCTAAAAGGTGGTCGATCCAGTTGGTTCGGGTGGCCTATGACAAAGGTGACAAAGGGACTGCGGAGGGGAAGGCTACCTTCCAAGTTGATAGAGGCTGGGGAGAGGGAACGCCTATGAAGGCATCCTCTCTTCCAACCTGCCAATTCTTTGGAACGTACAGAGAGCAAGCACCCTCCGAAGAGTGAAAGAAAGGAAGAGTAGAAGAGGGAAAAAGAGGCTGCTAGAAAGAAAAAGAAACCAGCAGAGTTGGATGAGGAGGTAGGGGAAGGCCCGGAAAGAAGGGAGCTTAATTCGCTTCCTCCCCCCATCCCTGAAGCGGGCAGAGAGGGACTGGCGGCGGAGATGCCGGATGCCCCCATCAGCCCTCCATCTCGCCCCCCTGAAAACCTCGCCAGAAGGCCCAGGTGGAGCTGCGGGATCGGCCGCCCCCCGCACTACGGTCGGTTGGGGTTGCGACGCCTCCGTAGGCGAACCCCCGACCTCGACCGACACTATGAGCCCGGCCCTTTCGTGCACCGCAGACGTTTGGGGCTACGACGCCTCTGCCGGCGAACCCCCAACCTCAACCGTCTCGGCCCGCACATTCCCGCCCGAGACATCGCCCACCTCGGCCAGCACCTGTTGACACCTTGAAAATGAGCAAGGGCAGAGACAAAATTGAAAGGAAGATTAGACCAACAGGAAAGATCAGTGACGAAGTTCGTCAACCATCTACCCAGCTGAAGTCCTTTCCGGGCCAAGCTGATGTCCGATGCCATTGTCAGTCAGACGACGGCACTGATGAAATAGCAGTCACCTGGCTGAAGTCTTTCCAGGCTAAAGCTGATGTCCGGTCTTGTCACCGTTCCGGTGACGATGCCAATGAAATGATGTCCGGTTTTGTCATCATTCCGATGGCAACGCCGATGAAACCCCGATCTACCGACTGATGAAAAACCTATGAATGATCTCAATAGAAACTATGTCACCAATGGAGGGCCCTTTTGGGTGCTGATGCACTTGAAGGACCAATAAGAGGCCTAGTCTAAAAGGCCTAAGTGGGCCTATAAAGTGGCACCGGGATCCTCTTGTCGAAGCCCAAAAGCCGTGCCGAGAAGCGGAAGTCCTGCGCGCCGGGAAGCCCCTCAGTTGAGGCGCGCCGTGACAGGCCTGCCGAGAAGATACAAAATACAGTTATAAAACCCCCTTCCCCTCGAGCAAGAAAGGAGAGGACCATCACCACCGCCAGAGAGACAATAGAAGAGAAAAAAAATGATAGAGAAAAGAGAGAAGAGACCAACAGAGCAAGAGAGAAAAGAAGAGGAAGAAGGAGAAGAAGCTCCATGTGGGCAGCAGGGGAGGGAGAGGAGTCAATGCTCCGCCCTCCCCCCCCCCCCATGTTTTCTTTTCTTCTCTATGTAGTCTCACGAGTCTTACCTCGATTTATCAAATGTAACCGGGATATCCCCGCCTTCGTTCTATTTCCCTTTCCCTCATTCCCCCTTTTTTGATTGGTGTGAGTTTGGGATGATGCAATGGAATGAAATGCTTTGATGGCCCGTTTGGGGCGTTTCCCCGTTTTCTTTCTTCTTCCTTACATGTATCTATGTTTCTGGTTCAACTGAACGTGAAATGATGAAGCCTTCCCATCTCTGGTTTCTCTCGAATGAGTGCTGCTCAGTATCTTGAGTGATCGTTCGGATGCTTCAGGTTTCTCTGCTCCGATTGTTCTTCCTGGAGGAACGTCGAAGGAAGAGTCCCAATCTTCACACCCATGGATTATTGGACTCTATCCTCTCACCCCTTCAGTGATGCCTACACTGGGCAGTCTCCCCATCTTTCATTCCGTTTGTTTCCTTTGCTTAAGCCATTAAGGTCGCCCCAGGAATCAGGGACAGTTATCCCTTGGTTTCCCTGGACGGCCGGCGACAGAAAAACACATCCCCATGGGTTTTAAATGGATGATGATCTCGAGCCCTCCATAAACCTCACCTTCCAGTGATCCCCTGGCACTGCCCAGCAAAGCCCTTGGCTTCCCCCCTCATTTGCATCCTAAATTCCCAGCCATTACCTGAATCCGAGAAAGAAATCTCAAAAACAGAGTGCCATAGAACCCTGAAACACATCTCGGCGCCCTCATCTGTCTCGGCTCCAAGAACAGTAGAACAGGTGAATAGCCCTCGGCGTGAGCCTTCTTGCGCCGAGAACCCCCACTATGCCCAGGCCGAAAAGGCCCTTCACCATTTCCTCTTGCCTGCGCCGAAAGCCTCTTCTTCGTCGCACCGGAAACCCCTCACATTGAGCTGCGCCGATAAGCTCCCCGGCCCTTTTGTCTTCGCGCCGAGAAGCTCGCGCCGGGGCCTCCTCTTTGGCTTCTCTTCATCGCGCCGGGAACCCAGGCCCTCTCACCTTGGCGCCGAGAACCCCCGGCCTTCTTGCCATTGGCGCCGGGAGCCCCCCTGTCCTCCTCTTCATCGCGCCGGGAACCCCGGCCCTCTCACCTTGGCGCCGGGAACCCCTGGCCTTCTTGCCATTGGCGCCGGGAGCCCTGGCCTTCCCATTTTTGGGTCATGCCGAGAGCCCGTGCCCATTCAGAGTGCGCCGAGAGCCTAATCTGCCACCCAACGAACCCCAACACCCAGAGCAAACCCACACAGGGATATCCGTGGATCACCAGATATATCCCGGGGATAAAATTAAAGGGAGTCAGACTCCCTTATGTTCCATCAGTTCGTGTCGGGATTATGACAACCTACCCCCTTTTTAGCTCCGGTGAGCTCTGCCAATGCATGAGTGCCACCAGCTCTTATAAGGGAAGAGTCAAATATCGCCCCAAGGCATACATGTGTAATGCGAGAGGTTCGGCCTCTCTATCTTTCGGCTTTCATCCCGGCACTCCGTGGGTGATAGCCTATTCTCCCCTAGGCATAATCCAGATTATGGTGAGATGCTGCCGAAATGTTGATCGATGCTTTAAAATCCCATCATGGTTACAGCTCAGTCTGCCTGTGATTTAAACTCGTTTTCTCCCCTTGCGCCTATACCCAATTTTTTTGAACCGCTGATTCAACGACATCGTCTGTTTCCGTGGTTGATGTTATTATCTTACCCGCCTTCCTGGCCCTGGTATGAAGTTTAAAATGGTGCACATTGTTGCGGGACGGACACGGGAGACGACACTACTAGGTGCCACCCTCGGACTCTAGATGAAGACGCGACCAGCAGCACACACCAGGGAGACACTAAGCCCGACACTACGAGCTCCTAGTGGCAAAACGTCGCTAACAGAAGTGGAAGTTCACTCGTCGTCCCAAGCGAGGGAAAGTGCGGACCGTGCGCGGTTAAGGAACCGGCGGAGGTCAAGGGTAGTCCGACTAAACTTCCGGACTCGGATCGAGTCACGGGATGGGTCACACTCACTCTCACAGCGGTGCCATGGACACACGGGCTAGTACCTACGCTCTCGGCAGTGGCAAAAGACCATATACTAAACTAGCAAGCGAATGCCGAGAAGTTAAGACCGTACCTCCACGCACCCGGCGTGGCAAAGACAACCCCGGCCGAATTACGGAACCCCGGTTAAATAATTTTACAACAGTACAATGATTTGGCCCACTCCACGCAGGGAGGTAAAAGGTCACATGTGGGGTCCGGGAATCACGCAAATCGGGTTGACGGGCAGCATCTTGACGTCGCCCGGCGGTGCCGAACTCTGCGTTTTCGTGCTTTCCGAACGGCGGGTTCTGCGGGCCCGTGGGGCCTACGGGTGGCGCTGGCCTCCGGATCTGCAGGAGTGGGACCCACTGTGATGGGACCGCTGGTGGTGCGCCTCCACGGACGGCGGTCGGCCGGAAACACCGATCGGGGGTCGATCGGCCCCGATTCCCAATTGATGAACTAGCTGTCCACGGATTTTGGTTGCTGTCTTCCGGCGCGCGCTCCGGCGAAAATGGCCGCTGCGAGCAATCCCGACTTCAAATCAGGACACATGAGCTATCGTTGGAAAGCTCTCTTCAAATGCTTCGATCGAGACCCAGAGAGATCTGCTGGATCTGGTCGGATCAGAACTTTATTGAATTTACAAGCCCCTGTTGTACAGTAACCGAAACCTCAGATCTACAGGTGAGTTGTCTGAAGACTGCCTTTGACCGCGAGGAAGATGGCCTATTCAGATCCTGAGCTCTTCATCACACTTGTAGGATTTGGAACAAGGAGAACGGGGATATTTTTGGTGGACTGATTAGAGGTGGCTGTGATTTGTTATGATTTGTTTACTGGAGGGTGGTCGGATCTGGGAACAGGTGGACAGCACTGTAGCTATCTCTGAGATAGATTTTTGAAAAATATGGGATGGCCTCAACAAAATGCAAGAAAATTTGGGGACGGTGAGGTTGACGGACAGAACTCCCAATAAAATTGGGAGTTCCAAAAAAAATCATGAAGAGCTCCAAAACGTGGAAACACAGGGCGGGTGGAAATGGAAACAGACAGTAGACAGATCTGGAAATTAAGATTGGACGAACATGAAAAAATATCAAATGGGATCTTTATGACCAACCAATGTTTTTGGGACGTACTTGACACCTCTGGAACATGCCCTCAAATCTCCAGGTCGATCTGAGCTCGTGGCTGATGGCTGAATTTCATGGAAGCTGCTGTGGTCGGATGAAGGCAGAACTCCGGCGATCTCGGCGGTGATGCGATGGCGGCTCGTGGCGGCGGCGGCGGCGACCGGAACTGATAGGGTGGAGTCTCACCACCAGAAGGAAGCCTTCACAGCTTCAAGGGGGAGAGGGAGAGGAGAAGGGGGCGGCCTAGGCCTTTGCTCAAGCAATTTTCCAAGTTCAAATGGCATTAATTCATCAAAATTGAAAATTACAAGCATATATAGGTCATATGTCTAATCAACCCTCAACCGTTGGATCTAGGGGTGTGAGATGGAGGGCTGGGATAGCATGTGACCATCCACACAAATTAAAATAAAAAAAATACAAGGAAGGGGGCGGCCTATTGACTAGAATGGCAAGGGGGACATGGTAGGTGGAAGGTTGGTGGAATTGTTGACCATTTTGGTCCCTTGTCCCCCATGTGAACAATTGACTAGTCCAAGGCTTCTAGATGTCCACATAGGATATTGACCAACCCCACATGGGGCCCTATGGCTGAGGTGGATCAATGGGAGGGGCCTGGGGGGCCCGTGGGGCCCACGGGGTCCAAATTGTACATAAGCCCCTCTTACAATCAAAATAGCAAACCGAATACAATGAAATAAACACAAATTACACACACATAAAGTCTAACTAAATATGATAAATGGGGAGGCTCAAGGTGGAGTCTCCAGGCTGTCTCTGAGCCAGATGGACGCTGAGGTGGCTCGAGTCGTGCTCCGTGTGCGGTACCGGTGGCTCGGCGTGTCGCGCCGCTCAACTGCTCGGGTGTCCGCACCAATTCTCCCCGGGTGGGAAAAACTCGACCCTGTCGAGTAAGGGTCGGCATCGCTCCTATATCGCTCCAGAAGGTCAGGATCGATCTGCTGCAACTCGCCATGTGTGATCCATGTGTCCTCAGTAGCGGGCCGTCATCTCCATCGCACTAGGTAGCGCAGGTAAGATCCACTCCTGGTAACTGTCACTTGCTCGTCCAGTATACGATCTATATGCTCACGCTACCGTGAAAAAGGGGCTGGTGGTGGAAGTGGACACTCAGGTGTAGGATCACTCTCAAGGGGAGGAGATGGCTCAAAAGGCTCACTAGGGATCACCGCTGGGTCCCTATGTGCAACAAGATCAGATACATTGAAGGTAGAGCTTATACCATATTCCTCTGGCAAGTCCACAACGTACGCATTGGATCCAACGCGTTTCAACACTCTGAATGGACCGGCTCCGCGAGCTTGCAACTTCTTAAAGGTTCCAGAGGGAAACCGTTCAGGTCTTACCCTGATCATGACGTATTCACCCTCGTGGAACTCTCGGTGGTGTCGGTGGGCATCGGCTAACTCCTTGTACCGTGCATTGCTGGCCTCAATGTGACGACGGATGTCGTCATGCAAACTCCTAATGTGCCTAGCAAACGACTCGGCCGACTCCGACACTCTAGCATGGATAGGCATGGGGACAAGGTCAACGGGTTTCCTAGGCCTACGACCTGTGACAATCTCAAATGGACTCATGCCGGTAGACCTATTCACCGAATCATTGTATGCAAACTCAGCCATGGGTAAAATGAGATCCCAATCCCCAATGCGGTCCCTGACTAGACACCTCAAAAGATCTCCCAGACTCCTATTGACTACCTCGGTCTGACCATCGGTCTGGGGGTGATATGCAGTGGAAAACTTGAGGTGAGTACCCATCATATGCCATAGTGTCTTCCAAAAGTAGGAAGTGAATCTAACATCACAGTCAGACACTATAGTGCGAGGCAACCCGAACTTGCACACCACATGCGTAAGAAAAAGGCGGGCTACCCTCGAAGCATCCGAAGTTTTCGAGCAAGGAATAAAGAGGGCCATCTTCGAGAAACGGTCAACCACCACATAGACCGAATCATGCTTCCTGGAGGTACGTGGCAATCCCAAAACAAAGTCCATACTAACATCCTGCCACGGGACATCAGGCACGGGTAGAGGCGTATAAAGGCCCGAGCTTTGCTTCTTCATCTTGGCCGTAGCACATGTACGGCACTGAGCCACGATGTTAGCGACATCGCGCTTCAAGCTTGGCCAATAAAATCGATGCTCCACTGCCTCAATAGTCTTGTTCCGACCAAAGTGGCCGGCTAGACCTCCCGCATGTAGTTCCCACACTAAGAAATCTCGAACCGAAGTTCGGGGAACACATAGCCTGCTACCTCGAAAGAGGTAACCCTCCTGAAGCACGTACTCATCAAGGTCTCTCGAGGGTCCGGCCTGGAGAGTGGTAAAAATCTGACCGAAGTCAGGGCAATCAACATAGGCCTCCTTCATCTTCTCTAACCCTATGACCTCAGCACTCATGGTGGTAAGCAAACATGCTCGCCGACTCAAGGCATCAGCCACCTTGTTCTCCACTCCAGCCTTATGTTTCAGCACAAAGGTGAACTGTTGGAGATACTCGACCCAACGACTATGACGCGAGTTAAGCTTCTTTTGCGAATGGAGGTACCTCAATGCTTCGTGGTCGGAGTATAGGACAAACTCCTGATGTAAAAGATAGTGCCTCTAATGCCTAAGAGCCTGAACAATTGCGTAGAATTCTTTATCATATGTGGAATATCGCAGCTTCGCGTCATTCAGCTTCTCGCTGAAATATGCGATCGGGTGGGACTCCTGACTCAAAACTCCTCCAATTCTCACGCCCGACGCATCACAAGAGACCTCAAACACCTTCGAGAAATCAGGCAGTCGAAGGATAGGTGTCTGGGTCATGCGCTCCTTGATGTCCTTGAAGGCGGCAGATGCGGCCTTCGTCCATACAAATGTGCCCTTACGGATGCAATCCGTGATCGGGGCGGTGACGGAGCTAAATCGCAGATGAAGCGATAGTAGAATGTCGCAAGGCCATGAAAGCTGCGGACATCATGAACCGTACGGGGTTCCGGCCACTCAACAATGGCCCGGACCTTCTCCGGATCGGCGGAGACCCCAGTACTAGACACAATGAAACCCAAGAAGGTAAGCTGCGGTGTCATGAAGGCACACTTCTGTGGGTTCGCAAACAACTGCTCTCGCTGAAGAAGTAGATAGACCTGCCGAAGGTGGTCTAAGTGGTCCCCTGTGGTGCGGCTATAGATAAGGATATCATCAAAATACACCACTACAAAAACTCCAATGAAAGGTGGAAGGACCTGAGTCATGAGCCGCATGAAAGTGCTAGGGGCATTGGTCAACCCAAAAGGCATGACCAACCACTCATATAGACCGTCCTTGGTCTTAAATGCGGTCTTCCACTCATAACCTGGCCTAATCCTCACCTGATGGTAGCCACTCTTAAGATCGATCTTTGAAAAGATAGTGGCACCTGCCATCATGTCTAGCATGTCATCAAGGCGGGGAATAGGGAACCTGTACTTCACGGTGATTTTGTTGATGGCACGACTATCAATGCACATTCTCCATGTGCCATCCTTCTTCGGGGCGAGTAATGCGGGTACAGCACATGGACTCATGCTGTCCCGGACAGATCCTCTCTGCACAAGCTCATCGACCTGCCGTTTAAGCTCGGCATGCTCCGTGGGGCTCATTCGATAATGAGGAAGGTTGGGCAAAGAAGAGCCCGGAACAAGGTCGATAGCATGCTGAATATCCCGCATGGGTGGGAGTCCCTCGGGATGCTCATCGGGAAAAATATCAGCAAACTCCTGCAGAATAGGAACCACCTCGGGTGGGAGCTCACCCTCGGAGTCCCGCTCCACCTCTCGGACCGTAATGGCAAACACCGGACAGCCCTGACTAAGCTCCTGCTCCATTTCCCGGGAGCTAATCATCATCAATCTCCTCGTCGAGGGCTCTCCTGGGCCAGAGGTAACGGTCATAGTCCGAGCTGGGGATGGAGTACTGGGCCCGGGTACGGAAGGCTTTGGAGTACTAGGGCCAGTAGGACCCCTGACTGATGGGCTCCTGGGCCGAACGGGGTGGAGGGTGACCCGCTGGCCATTGTGGTCGAAGGTACAGGTGTTCGACCGACCATGGAGTGTGGCATCTCGGTCGAATAACCACGGCCTACCAAGAATGATACTTCCCACTTCCATGGGGAGAACATCACACCAGATCTCGCCACGGTAGGAGTGGAGCTGCAGCGGGGCCAAGCACCGCAGCCGGACCGAAATGGAAGTGGTATCCACCCATGATACCTGATAGGGACAAGGATGGTCTACGGGTGTGAGACCAAGACGAGCGACAGCGTTCGTGGAGATTGCATTGATACAACTCCCGCTATCGATGACCACCTTGCAAATTTGCTTTCCCAGCCTACATAATACCTGAAGGATAGTGGTCCGACGCCAGTCATCACTGACCTGTGGCTGGGTGAGGATACATCTGACGACCCCCACGTGGGTATCGTCCGACTGCTGGACATCCTGGGCCTCACCTCCCATCTCATAGTACTCGTCAGCTAACTCTTCATCTGCCTCATAGCTGACTAACTCGAGGCCCGTAGGGGTGGTATCCTCGGCCTGTGTGTCCCCAATGTGAAGAGATGGGCGGGTGGGACACTGGTTGGCGAAATGGCCAAACCCATTGCAACGATAACACTGCTACCGTGATCCACTAGGCTTCCCAATCATAGGTCCTTTACCTTTATCCTCCCGACGGATAGGAGGCGTAGGCAACAAAGGACGTGCAGGAGGTGCGGGTGCCGATGGACGGACTGTGGGTGGGGCCGTAAGATGCTGGGGACGAGGAAGGTCCCTCGGGGGTGGAGGACGAGGCCTAGGAGCAAAGGGCTCGGGACGAGCGGGCTCCTGAGGTCGAGTCATGGGGGCCCTCGGATACGTGCCAGATGAGCGACGGGACTCGACACTACGAAGGGGAAAGGAGCCCAACCGATGGGGTGACTCAAACTCGGCCTCGAACTGCTCCAATTCGAGAGCAATCTGATATGCCTGCTCCAAAGTGGTGGCATTGCGGTGAAAGAGTTCATATTGATAATTGGGTCGCAAACCTCTCTGAAAGCAGGATATCGTCATGGTGCTCTCTTCCGTGACCCCGCACCGCAAATAATACTCATCAAACTCGGCGGTGTACTCGGTCACGGATCGGTTCTCTTGGGAGATGCTTTGCCACTTGTCTATGAGACGTTGGCGATATGAGGCGGGAAGGTACTTCTCCCTCAACTTGGTTTTCATATCATCCTAAGTACCGATCTGGGGTTGACGTCGCTGGTTGAGCAGGCTCTCCACATTGATCCAATAAGTTTGGGCCTGCCCTTGCAGCTTCATCTTTACGTATCGGACTCTTCGGTGGTCCGTCATCTCAAACCACTCGAAGTACCGGTCCATGCCGGCCTCCCAATCTAAATACACCCTAGGGTCTAAGGACCCGCTAAAAGTGGGAGGGTCCGCAGGCACACCCCTAAGAATGCGGTCGTCATCCTCGTCATCACGATTCCGTCGTTGATGACGACGACCGTTACCCCCGTGATCATTGTCGGAAGCATAATCATCCACTATAGGCGCCTGTTGCCTCCCGACATCCTCCACCTGAGCCCTTGGCACAGCGGGTTGCTGCACCGGCTCTTGTTGGCCGTTCGTCGGCGCGGGTTGCGCCGCTACTAGGCCCCTCTCTAGGACGGCAATCCTCCCAACAATGCCTTGAATGGACTGCTCCGAAACCCCGGCCCGATCCTCGAGGACCTTCATCCGCCCTTCTAGACGCGTCCCTATGCCATCCATACGCGTACTAAGACCATCCATACGCGTGTCTAAACGATCCATGATGGCCCGGAACATCTCGGCCGTGGAAGACGCATCGGAACTACGGGCTCGGGACTCCGCCATAGGTGGTGGTGGCGAGTACTGGGTACCTCGACGGGTGGGCATGCAACTGACACACGACCTAGAAGACACCGACTAATGCAAACATACACTAAATGATGCACTTAGACCTAAACCAATATCCGGTACGGGGCGGAGTTAATTGATCCGAAGATCACTCCCACAAGTGTGCGACCTCCCGGTAGGCGTAGCCTAACGTTCGGACAACACCTTTAAGATACCGAATTATCGGGATGAAATGCAATTTAAAACACACTTTTTTTTGTTGTTTTGAAAATAAGGATGATCCTAGACTCGACTTAGACCATGATGCATGACTTATGCAACGACTACCCTAGACTCGACTTGCTCTGATACCAAACTGATGCGGAACGGACACGGGAGACGACACTACTAGGTGCCACCCTCGGACTCTAGATGAAGACGCGACCAGCAGCACACACCAGGGAGACACTAAGCCCGACACTACGAGCTCCTAGTGGCAAAACGTCCCTAACAGAAGTGGAAGCTCACTCGTCGTCCCAAGTGAGGGAAAGCGCGGACCCTGCGCGGTTAAGGAACCAGCGGAGGTCAAGGGTAGTCCGACTCAACTTCCGGACTCGGATCGAGTCACGGGACGGGTCACACTCACTCTCACAGCGGTGACATGGACACACGGGCTAGTATCTACACTCTCGGTAGCGGCAAAAGACCATATACTAAACTAGCAAGCGAATGCCGAGAAGTTAAGACTGTACCTCCACGCACCCGGCGTGGTGAAGACAACCCCGGCCGAATGACGGAACCCCGGTTAAACAATTTTACAACAGTACAATGATTTGACCCACTCCACGCAGGGAGGTAAAAGGTCACATGTGGGGTCTGGGAATCACACAAATTGGGTTGACGGGCAGCATCTTGACGTCGCCCGGCGGTGCCGAACTCCGCGTTTTTGTGCTTTCCGAACGGCGGGTTCTGCGGGCCCGTGGGGCCCACGGGTGGCACTGGCCTCCGGATCTGCAGGAGTGGGACCCACTATGATGGGGACCCCTGGTGGTGCGCCTCCACGGACGGCGGTCGGCCGGAAACACCGATCGGGGGTCGATCGGCCCCGATTCCTAAGTGATGAACTAGCTGTCCACGGATTTTTGTTGCTGTCTTCCGGCGCGCGCTCCGGCGAAAACGGCCGCTGCGAGCAATCCCGACGTCGGATCGGGACGCATGAGCTATCGTTGGAAAGCTCTCTTCAAATGCTTCGATCTAGACTTAGAGAGATCTGCTGGATCTGGTCGGATCAGAACTTTAATGAATTTACAAGCCCCTGTTATACAGTAACCGAAACCTCAGATCTACTGGTGAGTTGTCTGAAGACTGCCTTTGACCGTGAGGAAGATGGCCGATTCAGATCCTGAGCTCTTCATCAAACTTGTAGGATTTGGAACAAGGCGAACGGCGATATTTTTTGTGGACTGATTAGAGGTGGCTGTGATTTGTTATGATTTGTTTACTGGAGGGTGGTCGGATCTGGGAACAGGTGGACAGCACTGTAGCTATCTCTGAGATAGATTTTTGAAAAATATGGGATGGCCTCAGAAAAATTCAAGAAAATTTGGGGACGGTGGGGTTGACGGACAGAACTCCCAGTAAAATTGGAAGTTCCAACCAAAATCATAAAGAGGTCCAAAACGTGGAAACACAGGGTGGGTGGAAATGGAAACAGACAGCAGACAGATCTGGAAATTAAGAATGGACGAAAATGAAAAAAATATCAAATGGGATCTTTATGACCAACCAATTTTTATGGGACGTGCTTGACACCTCTGGAACATGCCTTAAAATCCCCAGGTCGATCGGAGCTCGTGGCTGATGGCTGAATTTCGTGGAAGCTGTTGCGGTCGGATGAAGGCAGAACTCCGGCGATCTCGGCGGTGATGCGATGGCGGCTCGTGGCGGCAGCGGTGGCGACCGGAACTGATAGGGTGGAGTCTCACCACCAGAAGGAAGCCTTCACAGCTTCAAGGGGGAGAGGGATAGGAGAAGGGGGCGGCCTAGGCCTTTGCTCAAGCAATTTTCCAGGTTCAAATGGCATTAATTCATCAAAATTGAAAATTACAAGCATATATAGGTCATATGTCTAATCAACCCTCAACCGTTGGATCTAGGGGTGTGAGATGGAGGGCTGGGATAGCATGTGACCATCCACACAAATTAAAATAAAAAAAATACAAGGAAGGGGGCGGCCTATTGACTAGAATGGCAAGGGGGACATGGTAGGTGGAAGGTTGGTGGAATTGTTGACCATTTTGGTCCCTTGTCCCCCATGTGAACAATTGACTAGTCCTAGGCTTCTAGATGTCCACATAGGATATTCACCAATCCCACATGGGGCCCTATGGCTGAGGTGGATCACTGGGAGGGGCTTGGGGGGGCCGTGGGGCCCACGGGGTCCAAATTGTACATAAGCCCCTCTTACAATCAAAATAGCAAACCGAATACAATGAAATAAACACAAATTACACACACATAAAGTCTAACTAAATATGATAAATGGGGAGGCTCAAGGTGGAGTCTCCAGGCTGTCTCCGAGCCAGATGGACGCTGAGGTGGCTCGAGTCGTGCTCCGTGTGCAGTACCGGTGGCTCGGCGTGTCGTGCCGCTCAACTGCTCGGGTGTCCGCACCACACATGAATATCTGTTTGCCTTATGAGGCCTCCTATTTCGGCGTTTAATCAAGGGTTGTCCTTCTTGGGAAGGGCGTAATTAACGTCATAGCCTTTATGGTATGGCGGACTTTTGGTCCCGACTCGGACTTCACAATCGACTGACCAAGTCAAGTCGAGCGCACAATGAAATCGTCACACATGTGACTGGCACGCCTAATGATCAATAAATACAAATAAGGGAATTCTCCATAAATATAAATAAATAAATTTAAAAAAAAAATCCCCGCGTCCACAAGTCTGGCACGCCCGGTGGGACCGAGTCTCCCTTCATCTCTACGCCGAAATAGGAGGCCCATTGGGCCCCCCCTCAAATTTCTGATTCCGTGCTTTCTCTATTTTCAGGAAACTACAATGACGGCTGGAATCATCTCTGTACACTATGATCAACAAGTGGTCGATGCACATGTTCGAGAGGGCTACCTGGCGGTACCTCTTGTGTTCGGATCGATGCCGCCTGCTGTCGGGATGCCCAACTGCTTGGGCCTCATCTTCACTGGCTTGCTCGAGATCGATAACCAGGAACAGAAGACTGTTGTCAAGACATTGCCACAAGCTACCATCCCCAAAATGAGCCGGGGGATGCAGGATACTCCTGAGGTCGTGGCCTGCTTCGTCCATCACGAGGCCAAAGGGGCGCACCCTCTGCTGCTGGAAGAAGGAGGAGATCCGACAGGAGAGCCCGATCCACTGCTGCAGGTCGCCGGATATCCAACTCAGGAAAGACAATGCTGATCGGAGGAATCCGGACGAACCTCAATGGCCGCCCGAGGGAGGTCAACCCAGATGTGGTCGTCCCGAGAGTACCCACCACCAACATATTCCAAACTCTGGCTACTAGGAGGGCCGACGTCAAGAAAGAGGACCGAAGGCCGTTGGCACCAAAGCCGCCCAAGTTCAGGTAGATCTGGCAGCAGAAGAAGACCCAGAGCTAGGCCCCAGCTCAAGATGAAGAAAACATTGCTGACACCACTGTTGCCCGGTTCAGGGCAGGAAGCAGAAGAGGAAAAGGAAGAGACATAAGAAATGCTGCTGCTGTTCACCCCGGGGCTCGGGGTAGGAGAAATGAGGAAGAGAATGAAGGAAGAAATCTGACTACTATTCGCCCTAGGATGAGGGGCAGAAGATATGAGCAGAAGGAAGACCTAACGGTCACCCACCCCATGGCTGGGGGCAAAAGATGGGAAAGAAAGAATTATGCTGCTGCTGTCGACTGCTGCCAGGATGGGAGTAGAAGGTTCAGGGAGGAAGAGGAAATGAGAATAAGCGAACTAGTCGCTGCTGTCACTCTAAGAAGACCAAGTGCCTGCGCCAGACAGGCCGATATACTCAAATACTGCAAAGCCGAGCACCTGACTGCTCAGGTGGGGAGACTGGCTTATCAGTAGAAGAGCCAGGAAAGATTTATGCTCCAACCAAAGCCACGAAGGCACAATCAAGAGGAGATGAAACAAGTGGCTCAAGACTACTTTCGCTACCTGGGGAACTCCGCCCTCGGGCAGCAAAGATTATCCTGTGCCTTGGGCACCATGGATGAAGAAGAAGAAGAAACCCTTCAAGAAGTGATGCTCGGAGTCTCCTCCTCCGATTCCAATGATTATGAAGAAGGCCACAGAGCCTGGTATGGGAAAGAAGACCTGCATAGGGAAGAAGCCAGAGAAAGAATATCAGTCTTTGACCGGCTCAAATACCCCGATCAGATGAGAAGGAAAGTCTACAGGCAGAGGGAAAAGATGCAGATCTTTGCCTGCAATATGGCCGGGCTTGTCAAAGGGCAGGATATGTTACCGACACAGCCAGATGAACTGCTCAGACTAGCAACCAGACCAGGCCCCGTCACAAGAAGAGGCCAGGCGGCAAAAGATAAGATGAAGACTAATGATGAAGCCTGCAAGATCACCACTATGACAGTTAATGTGGTGACAGCAGAAGATGAAGATAATCCCTTCGTCGATGATGCTGAAGGGGCTTCAGAAGATCTACAGATCTCGTCAACCCTAGATCCCATGATCCAGATGATGTTTAGAAGATATCAACAGGAGATCAATGCTCTCAAAAGACAGCTAAATGAGAGGCATGAAGCTACACTGGTCTCCAAGCAAGCTGAGCCTGTGGGGCAGACTGCCAGCTCAACAGAAATGGCTATCCCAGCTAATCCTCTCCCGGCTGATAAGGGCAAAGCACCGAGCCAACCCATTCTGTAGCAGAGGGTAGCTCAGCCCTCTGTATCTCATATGCAGCCTGCCGCGCCGGCCTTGCGCGCAACTGTGATGACAACTCCTTACGGTCAGCAACAAGCTCACTTCTTCCCGGAAAACATAGATCCAGCCATAGCCCAAAAGCTGATGATTGAAAAGATTGTGGAGATGAAGCTGTCTGAAAAGACTGGTGATGATGCTAGTACCTACGATGTGTACAAGGTACCATATCCTCCCCAGTATGCTGCTAAGAGACTACCTCCAGGCGTCAGTAAGCCGCCGAAGTTTGAAAAGCTTAATGGCCAGGGCTCTCCCAGGGAGCACATAGCTTACTACACCACAATCATGGGTGACTTGGCAGCTGATGAAGCTTATCTGCTTAAGTTCTTCGGCTCATCCCTCACCGGGATAGCCTTTGAATGGTATTCAAGCCTGCCGGCTGGGTCAGTGACCGATTGGCCTGACATGCAAAGAAAGTTCCGCGATAGATTTCACGTCACGGAAAGAGAAATTACAATAGCAGAACTATATGCAACCAGGCAAAAGCAAGATGAAACAGCACTGGACTACATCAAAAGGTGGAGGAACTTAGCTATGAGATGCAGAAGACCTCCTCATCAAGAAGATGCAATGCAAATATGTAAGCAGAGCCTCAGGAGAGAGGTACTGGAAAAGATGATTGGTGCAGATGTCAGAACATTTGACCGATTGAACAATATAGTGGCGGAGGTCGAGACGTTCCTGTCTAAGTGTCCGACGGTCAATGCTCCCACTGTGCCGAAAGGGAAATCGAATGATCGACGACCATCGCACTCTGAGGCCAACACCGTCGATTTCAGAACCTTCGAGCAACAGAAAGGGAAGAAGGGGGCAGATGAAGCTCCCCCACCAGCAGACACAGCAGAAAGAAAAGATAAGGTCTCTCTTAGAAACAAAATGAGAAAGCCGTACTCTTTCCCGAAAGATAAGACAGCCGCACTATTCAACTGGGCATACAAGTTCAACAAGGTAACATTGCCTGAGCCAAAGAGACCCGATGATGCGGCAAAGAAAGGTGATCCACTGTTCTGTCCATATCATCGTGCGCTGGGGCACGCAATTGAAGATTGCTACATCTTCAAAGATATTATGGAAGGCATGGTAAAAAAGGGCGAGCTACAGCTGGGAGATTACCAGGTAGAGCCACCTCGTCCACATGAGCCTCCGGCATTAAAAATGGCCGCCAATATGATTTCAATCTACCAGCAGCTGCCTAAGGAGGCCGTTGAAGAATGTACCAGGCATACTTATGAAGCTTGCTTCCTCACCCCACTGAAGGATCAGGAAGGATGGCAGATGAAACCCATAAAGAACAGAAAGAAGACTCCCGCAGCCAAAACCAATGGAGCGATTATCCGCGGTGTCACACCAAGGCCCGAACCACCTCCAATAAAGCCAGTATGGCGCACAGCTGAGACAGGGCCGGTCATCCGGATCCCCACTCATAACCGGAGAAGACAAGTCCCCCTACCTGCACATAAGGAAGTAAGTCCTGCAGCCAGGCGTTTATAGCAGTATATTAATGGGCTCGATGAATATGAACAGAAAAAGCCCGGGCACCTGCTGGTGAAAGACTGTATACTCTGGGAACAACTCGAAGAATTGAAAATTAAAGAGCAGTTAGAGGCAGAACAAGAAAAGGCTGAGACTGAACCCTTCTGGGGGCAGGGGCCAATAAAGTCAAATTCCCAGAAAAAGAAGAGACGGCCCAAGTCCAAGAAGGGAAAGAGGGTCGTGACAGTACAATGTAACACCCTGTCGGCACTCTTTACCTCGCCCGGGGAGAATGATGAGGATGAAACATCAGATGCCCCGCTAGAAGCCAACCATGCCGAGGCCTCAACCTCAGCCCATGCAACACGTTCTAGGACAAGATGGGGGTGCCCACCACCAGCTAATCATAACATTATGTTCAGGGGGGAACAGCCCTACCAGATTCCCGAACCGGAGGTACGAGGTGTCCAAGTTCCTCCCCCTACCGGCTTGTACCAAGAAAAGAAGAAAGGAGGTCAAACTCCAACATTTCTAGAATTTTTGTCTAGTCTAGAAAATGGGCAGTCGATACAGGCTGGGCCAGATAAAGGCAAGGGACCTCAGCAATCGGCGTCTGTAGCCTACGAGCAGAATGAGAAAGAAGGGGATAACCCTTTGACGGCACCAGGGGCCGTTGCTATAGAAGAAGCCCCCCAAGAAATCAGTCCTGGGGATGAAACCAGCACTGGGCAGCAGAGGCCACGGGTACCACATGAACCTCCAAAACCCCGATGGGCAGAAGAAATGAGACTGTCTAATGTCAGGGTGGGCAGCCGGATCATGAAAATGCTAAAGAAGCTCCCTACCAGATTCTCCATCTGGGAGATTCTCTCTCTGAGTGAAGAGGCTCGCCAGGCAATTGTTGATGCCTTGCAGTCGCCGGCACAAATGAAGCACTCTTGACAGAAGTGAATTCTGGGCCGTCAGTTACATTCTCAGAGGATGACATGCTGATTCCGAATTCTGGCCATAATAGACCGCTGTATATGAGGGGCTCCCTGAACTGTCAGCCACTGAACAGGATACTGATAGATCCCGGGGCTACTGTGAACATTCTCCCATACCGCATCTACCAAAAATATTACTTTGATCTGCAGCTTACCAAGGTCAGAGACATGAAAATTGCAAGATTCAACCAGAAATGTGAGACGCCCCTTGGGGTGGCTGATTTTAACCTCACATTGGGGGATCTCACTACTGTGGTACGATTCTACGTAATCGACTCCAACACCACATATAAGGCCCTATTGGGGAGACCGTGGCTGCATGAATATCACATAGTGCCGTCCACACTGCATCAGTGCATTAAATACTGCCATGATGGAAAAGAAGAGAGGGTGTTTGCGGATCTGCATCCCTTCGAAGTATTCGAGTGCCATATGCTCGATGCATCCTACTACACGGAGGTGTCACAAAAGGGTGAAGAGAAAGAGGATGTGGTCAGCCAGAAAAAGCCGGCGACGAAGGCAAGAAACTAGTCTCCCCCGCCACCAAAGGGCTTGTGGACACCGAAAATCGCACATCCAAATGTCATGCTCGGCCCAGCATCAACAACGGCGCCGAGTGAAGAAACCCCAGAGAAATCAGGCACCAAAGGCCCCACAGCCCGTGGGCCCTGAAGGAAATCAAACGGGCCACAACTCGTGCCCACAACGGGCCCAAAACTGCCCATCCAGCCCTCAACGGCACGCCCTGGCGGAGCCCCAGCGGCACGCCCCTTCAGGCTGCCCAGCGGCACACCCCATTGGGCTGTTCAGCGGCACAGCCCATCAGAAGCTTCAGCGGCACGCCCCAAAGGGCCTCCAGCGGCACGCCCTGGAAAGCCTTCAGCGGCACGCCCCAAGGGGCCTCCAGTGGCACGCCCTGGAGAGCCCTCCAGCGGTACGCCCCCTTCGCCGGCACACCCCCGCTGGGGTCTTCAACGGCACACCCCTAGGGGGGGTTCAACGGTACGCCCCCCAGGTGGGTTCAACGGCACGCCCCCCAGGTGGGTTCATCGGCGCACCCCCTTTGGGGTCTTTAGCGGCACGGCCCTTTGGGGCTTCAGCGGTACGGCCTTTGGGGTCTTCAACGACACGCCCAAAGGGGTCTTCAGCGGTACAGCCTACAAAGGCTTCAGCGGAAGGCCTTTTTGGCTCCTCAGCGGCACGCCCCTTCGAAGCCCTCCAGCGGCACAGCGGTGAAGTTTTTTTCAACGGGCAACGTGAGGCCCATGCCCTACGCATCCTTGGCGCGCAGTGGAGCCGTATGAGGTGGCAGCCGATCGTTGGGCCACGCAGGCTACCCCACTGACAGCCAGGACAGAGGGGAGTCAAACCCCATCATCACGGGCGGCTTCCCGCCCTCGACAGCCATGCTCGAAGGCTCCCCGTCGCTGGGGGTATAAAAGAGGCCATTCTTCAGATACTAAAGAGGAGGGGACAGAAAAAGGGAAGAGAGATCAAAGAGGAGGCAGACAGACAGACACAGAGAAGAAGAGAGGAAGAAGAGAGGAAGAGAGAAGAGAAGGAGAAGAGCATCGGCGGGAGCCTCCTCCGACGACCACCGTGAAGAGAGTAAGAGTAAGGGAGGGGGAGTGAGCTAAATGTAATGGGGGAGAAGGGTTGGGGGACGACGGCCAACGTCTTAGGCCCAGAAGTTTTCCTCCTTCTCTTATTTTATTCCTCCGGGCGTTCTTTGTCTTTCTTACTCTTGTCCATGGCCCCATTTGGGGAGTTTGCTTTTGCCATGTGTATGAAGGGCCTCGCCCTCTTGATGCTCATGAATGGAAACCACCCTTTCCGGGTTTCTCCTCGATCTTCGATGTTTTTATGCTAGGCTTTGCGGGCTTTTTTGACAGATAATCCGTTCCCCCCCTCTGTCTCCTCGTTCCTCCGGCGTCTTTAGGGTCCTCCACGTCGATGTAGGTTTCCTCCCTCTGCTGGCCATGGCTCCATGAGCTCCTCACTCCCCTTTATGGCCATCTACCGTGTTCCCGGGCTTGAGGAGAAGGGGAGGTACCCTTCTTTCTTCCCAGCCACTCAGTTACTAATAGGCCACTCCCGGCCTTGAAATCCCCTGTCTTTCTTCCCCTTTTCCTGAACAGCCACCAAGTCTCCCCTCCCAGTTGCTTGCAACCCTTTTAAGCCTCCCAGCGGTGCACCTTTCCGGCCCTTGGCCGGCACACCTTTCCAGCCTTCAGCGACACACCCAGATCAGCCTTCAGCGGCACACACCCAGATCTGCCTTCAGCGGCACACACATGTCCAGCCTTCAATGGCACGCCCTATTGGCCTTGCCCTTCAGCGGTACGCCCTGTCCAGCCCTCAGCGACACGCCCTGTCCAGCCCTCAGCGGCACGCCCTGTCCAGCCCTCAGCGGCACACCCTGTTCAGCCCTCAGCGGCACACCCTTCAGTCCTTCAGCAGCTTACTCTTTGGCCAGTCCCAGTCCATGCCTCTTAGAGGCCCTCAGTCTGTCGTTCATCTTCACGTTTTCCGGGGCTCTACAAAGGTGTTGCTCCCCCGGGGGCCCACCTCCAGTTGTCGGGTTCCGCCACTCCATGTGGGCGCGTTCCCTTTATCTCCCTTACGCCCTGGGTCAAGGGGAGATGCTACCGAATTTTTGTCAAGAACTAATAAACAATTAAAAGAGGCACAAGGAGGCAATAAGTAAACAATCAACTAATGAAGCCTTCCAACTTATCAAATCACTGCCGGCCTCCGATGAGAATTGGACCGAGCTAGCTAACCACCCGGCCGCCCGAGCATCCGACCCGCAAGAAAAGAGATCGAACCAAACAAAGAGGACGAAACAAAGCAAGGGAGGAATTTTATATGAAACTACACAAGGGTTAAGATAAGAAGAAAAGAAAAGCCTTAAAATGAGTAATTAAAATTTGGTTAACCTCCATCACGCCCAGATCAGCCTTCGGCGGCACACACATGTCCAGCCTTCAGTGGCACTCCCCCCACAGCCTTCAGCGGTACGCCCCTACAACCCCCAGCGGTACGCCCTCATTGGTCCTCAGCGATACGTTACCCTTTGACCTTCAGCGGCACACCCTTATTGGCCCTCAGCGGTACGCTCCCCCCAAGCCTTCAGCGGTACACCCCTTCAGGCCTTTAGCGGTACGCTCCCTTGCTGCCCTTCAGCGGTACGCCCCCCCCTTGCTGCCCTTCAGCGGTACGCCCCTACCTTCCCTTCGCCGGCACACTATATCTATATATGCATACAGCATGACACAGCGTTAATAGCGGCAAATAAATTAATAAAAATTGCACTAATCAAAGGACTCCGAATGCGTAATATTAATCACAATAAAGAGGCGGGAGGGATAATTAAAATATATATATAAATAACAAAGGAATGACAACAATAAGAATAATCATGAATAAAAGAGAAGAGAAATCATCCCGATCAACGGCACGAGTAAACATTAAACCTCAGATCGGAAATCCCAGAAGATACAACTAAGAAAGCCCCAGACAAAAGACGCTAATGTCCACACTGCAGCCCTCTCTCTCCCCAGGACCCGGGGCAAAAGGGAATAACAACGTCGCCCTTTCAGGTCGGGCCCGAGTCTTGGGAATTACTCCGTATGGCTAGGCTTTGACCTAACCTCGGGCCGACATCTTAATCGGACCGGATTTGTTTCCTCGTTCCGGATACCTTCCGAATCCTCATTAAAATTGCCGCATGCTCGGCAGACATTTGAAGAGATCTACCTCGGTTTTCTCATTGTGACGCTGCCACTGACTGGTGTCCGAATACAAATGGTCTACGAGTGGCCGACACGGCCGACAATTTATGGTCTTGATAAAACCTTCAGTGTGATCTACCCGTATCTCTCTCGCATAATTAGTATTACTCTTTTCGGCCGCGGGGCCCCTAATTTCGGCAATTAATCAAGGGTATTCCCTCGTATGGGGGATGTAAATGACGTCGTGACCTTCATGGCGCGATGGGATTCGGTCCCGACATGAACCACACAATCATCTGACGAAGTCAGATCGAGCGCACCATGGGCTCCTCGGAGCCCGAACAAATTGTCACTCCGGTGACTGGCACGCCCACGCACGTAATAAACCAACGATCTCGCCAAGATAACGAGCGAACGAAAAGTGCATCCACAACTCTGGCACGCCCGGTGGGACCGATCCACCCTTCATCTCTTTGCCGAAACTAGGGGCCCCGCGGCCCCCATCTTGTAATACTGATTGTGCTACTTTCTTAAATGCAGAAAAGAAGAGGAAGCAACAGCATGGAGCCGACAATGGCTGTTGTCTGCAGCCCTGAGGTTGTGGAGAATCACGTGCGGGGTGGCTACCTGGCGGTACCCCTCGCTTTCGGGGGTTTCCCTCCCACTGTGGGCTTCCCCAACTTCTTGGGGGTGGCCTTCGCCGAGATCCTCGACGTGGAGACACCCGAGGACGCCCAGATCAACGCCCCCGCCCCGGGGGCCACTGAAGCTGCTGCCGGCCAAGGTATGGCCAAGAACAATACCAGCGTCCCGACAACGATGCTGAGCTGCAACGTGCACCACGTGCACCAAACTACCGGCCCATCCCACCACGGGTCGGCATCCCACCGAAGGAGGCTTCGGAGGAGCAGCACTGGCGCCGGCTCAGCGCGTCGCATGTCCAACTCCGGAAAGTCCATGACGGTTGGGGCCCTCCGAGTCCGCCTAGACGGGCAGAGGTCCCAGGTGACGCCAGACCGCGTCGTCCCGACCGTCCCAGTCCGCAACTCCTTTCAAGGGCTGGAGAAACTGAAAGGGAAGGTGACGCCCGCTGTTGTGGCCACCCCACCAAAGATTGCACCGGCTCACAGGCTGGCCAAACTGAAGCAAGTCTGGGTAGCCAAGGAGGCCCAGCCCACTGCACCCGCCCAGGCAGGGCCCAGCACTTTCTGCCTGAGGAGGGCCCGAAGAGATGACAGGGTCGAGGTGATGACCCCAACTCTTCGACCAGCACCCGTCATCCCTGGTGAGGACACGCGTCACACTTTACGACGGAGTACACGGATCTCGCCGGCATCCCTTTGGCTCGGCGACCAGTTGACAGATTAGCGGAGCTATCATCACTTATTTTATGCTTTGGGCCATGTTGGGCCTTGGTTTAGTCCGTGTGTGGACAATTTTCTTTCAGTCATGGACCTTTTTTAGGCCAATTAGGCTTTATTTGTGTTTTGTAGGCTTGCTAGAGGCTAGGGGGGGTTATTGGGCCATTTCTTGGTTCACTTCTCTGGCCCACGAAGGGCTGGCCACTTCTTTCCCCCCCTGGGCCCACCTTGGGAGGCGCGCCTTGGCTAGGGTTAGGGTTGGGGGCGGACCATTCCCTCCCCTCTTGGAGGGAGTAGCAGCCGCCCTTCCCCCCCTTGCCCCCTCCCTCTTTTGGCCGCACCCCCCCACCTTTCACTCCTAGAATCTAGGAGATTTGAATGCCTTCCCCGGTTGTGGCCGCCCCCCCCATCTCCTTTCCCCCTTGGCTAGGGTTTAGACCTAGCATTTCCCCATCCCATATAAAAGACTTTGTATTTTCTTTTCAAAGAATTAATGAAGAATTTGATGCTTGTGTGTTCGTGTGGAGTGCCACATTGTGAAAAGGGGCGACCCCTTCCTCTTCCTCCTCCTTGAGGGTGCGACGCCCTCACCTCCTCTCCAGTCCTTGGGTGCGACGCCCAGGGGTAGGAGATCTCCCCCAAGGGATTCCAACGCCAGCAGCCTTCAACCATCGTCCACGGCGACGAGTTCGGTGGAGCGACGGTGCACGCAGGATCGTCTTCCTCTTCCCCGGGCGTCCCTGTGCTGACAGCAGATTTGGTGTCCAGAGATCGGTCCGGTGCGTCCGCTTCCTGGCAGCGTCTCATCTAAGTTTCTTCACGACTTTCGTACCTCTTCCAGTCATCTTTCCAACCCCACGGCCTTGGCCAAAAATTCCATCCACAGAGAAAGTTGTCTTTACAGACACTTTCATCGCTCTGTCTGCCTCCCTGGCAGTCTCACCTGTGATCCGAGACGACTTGGGTCACCGTTTGCATGCCTCTCCTTCCACCAAACCCCGCCAGTCCCTTCATAACATTTGTTCCCCTCCCAGTCACGAATCCAACCCCTCTGGTCTCGCCTTCAAACTCCATCGGGGTAAACTTTTGTCTTCAAGCACACTTTTAGTGCGCAATCCTGCGCTACAGTACCCGAGCGGGACTGTCAGCAGAGGGCCTCCAAAGGGGGTACCACTTCCCGTCCTCGGATCGATCCGCAACTTGGTAGGTCGACTCCTCACATCCCACCACACTTCCAGTAATCATCTCGGGCCGGAACTCCTTCAGTACCCTTGCGCCATCACCACCCCACCCACGGTCACAGATCGGACTGCCCTGAAGTGCTGTCTGTGCACCCCTGTTGTCACCCCCTTCGCACCCAATTCCTCCACAGGACCCCATCTGCCACCACTGCCCCTGGAGAGCCGCCCCTGTCAGCCTTCCACCAGAGAAGACGCCGCCACAAACGCTGTCCGGACGGCCGTGTACCAGCACCATCTCTGCCCGCTGTCACAGGGACCAGCCAGCAGCCTCTCGTCGGACCGACATCCTCCCTCGAGGCTGTAGCAGCAGCGTGGCCCCTCCATCCGGCTCGGCATTCCAGCAGTGCCCGCGGCGACGTGGACCTCCTCCTCAAAGGCTACTACAGGAGCGATCGGCATTGCGAGGGTCGGCATCCGGCTTCATCCCCGACCTCGGCTGCTGCCCGTCAACCCGTGCGCCGGCCGCCCCGTGTGTAGTTGTGGTTGTAGCCTATTACCTCCCTGCGAGGAGTGGGCCCTTTGATGTTTGTATTAGTTTTCTCACGCGTGTATCGGGGTGGTTGGACTCGGCCGGGGTTCCTTCCCCACGCCTAGGCGTGGAGGTACGTGTCTCGCTCCCGCCCGTAGTACTTGCTTATCACGTATATGATTGATTGTGCCGCGTGAGTGAGTGTAGGGTCTAGCTAGTTTCATTTATTACTGCTGGTTGAGAGAGACGAGAGCTGCCCCTTTTCCCTTGGCCCTAGTCGAGCACCGAGCTCGGACTAGACTCCCGTGTCGTCCAGCGGCTTCTCGCCCGTTGTGACCCCGTTGCGCCTCCCTCCGTGGGACGGCCGTGGTTCGGAGTTCTGTTGAGAGACGCCTCCGCCCGGAGGGATTTCACGTTAGTCGGTCACACCGGCTTGCCTTGTCTCGTGCGCGTGCTGGTCGCGTTCTTTAGCGTCCTAGGTTAGCTAGCGAGTCAGTTGTCCCGCATCAAATTTTGGTATCAGAGCATAGGGAACCAGTTTGTTCTTACAAATTGGGGTCTTAGGCCATTTGAGTCATTAGATTTGTCTTAGGTTCTTTGCATCCTTAGTAGTCCTAGGCCAATCGAGTCTCATCTTGCATTTGAGTCCGTGTCCCATTTTGTGGTCGTGTCTATTTCACCCTTGTTCCCTAGGGTCTTGCATGCCCACCCGGCGTGGTACTTCCTACCACCGCCCGCCCCCTATGGCTGATCCTAGGAACCCCGTACCCAGCGATCTCTCCATGCAGGAGATGATGCAGACCATCATGGAGTCCATGAGACATGAGATTAGGGGTCAGACCGACCGGATAGAGGGCCAGTTGAAGGTCATGGAGGACCGAATGGGAGATATGGAGGACCGGATTGAGGCCTCTAACCGGACCATTCAGGGTCTAGTTGATCGCCCCCAGGGTAGAGTCCCACCCGTAGATGTTCCCGAGCAGGCCCATGGCCAACGTGACCCTGCTCTTCGACCCAACCAGCCTAGGGGAGGCGACGGTCATAACCGTGGTCGACAGGTCCACGCACGTGAGGTTGAGGACTTTGGGTCCGACAATGAGAGTGAGGGTTATGGCCGTGGACGACAGGGCCGACGGTACCATCGGGATGAGGATGAGGAGCGTATCCTCCGATCTGTGCGAGTAGATCCACCCTCCTTTGATGGGTCCTTGGACCCTGACCTGTTTAGTGACTGGGCCACTAGCATGGACCGCTATTTCGAGTGGGTAGACATGGCCGAGCATAGGAAAGTCAGGTTTGCCAAGATGAAGCTGGTTGGCAGGGCCCAGACCTACTGGGCTACAGTTGAGAGTTTGATTGGGCAACGGCATGAGCCCCCGATTGAGACCTGGGAGGAGATGAGGGCGAAACTAGAGCAGAAGTATGTCCCCCGATCCCACCGCCACCGGCTCATTGATCGGTGGCAGAGTCTTACCCAGGGGAATCGGCCTGTCATGGTGTACATTGCCGAATTTGATGAGTGCCTGCTGAGATGTGGGGTCAGGGAAGAGACTATCATGACGGTAGCTCGATTCCGTCGGGGTTTAAAACGGCACCTTCATATGGAGTTACTCCGCCGTCATGTGCAGACATTAGAGGAGGCCTACCAAGTGGCCCGCGAGATGGAGCAGTTCGAGTTAGATTTTGCTCCTGCCCAGCGCCCCACACCCACCTATTCTCGAGGAGCGGATCCTCGCGCCACTACGGGGCAGTTTTCTAGGGGACCCTTGACCCGACCTCAGGATATTGCTAGGGAGACCCCTCGCCAGGACCTTGCCCCTAGGCCTCGACCTCCCGCCCCGAGGGACTTCCTCCCTCGACCCCAGGCCCCTGCCACCGAGGTTCCTCGCCCTCAGCAGCCTGCCATTCCAACTAGGTCCCAGTTTCCACCACCCCCGGCTCGTCGTGATGACAAGGGGAAAGGGCCGATGACTGGTGGAGCACCGCAAGGCCCTAGGCCTCGTGGTGATTGCTATCGTTGTGGAGGAGCCGGTCATTACGCTGTTCAGTGCCCTACCCGACAGCAGACCGTGGCTCTAGGAGAGACATCCGCAGGGGAGACCGTACCTGAGGTTGAACCTGTTAGCTATGAGGCCGACCTTGAGCTCGCGGAGGAGTTTTTCGATGAGTTGTTAGAAAGCGATCAGGTCGACACCCAGGGTACGCAGCACCAGGATGATGTTCAGCTGGGAGTTGTTAGGTGTATTTTGACCCAGCCTTTGGTGAGTGATGACTGGCGTCGCACCACCATCTTTCATACTTTCTGCAGATTAGGAGGGAAAGTCTGCAAGGTGATTATAGACAGTGGGAGTTGCATCAATGCCATCTCCACGGGCACAGTGAAACGCCTAGGATTGACCCCCGTGGACCACCCCTCCCCTTACCGTGTGTCTTGGGTAGACACTACCTCCATTCCGGTCAGACAGCGTTGCCTAGTGCCCTTGCAGTTCCATGCCTACCAGGATGAGATCTGGTGTGACGTCTTGCCTATGGAGGTAGGTAGTATCATTCTAGGGAGACCTTGGTTATTTGATAGGGATGCCACCCTCCATGGTCGTTTGAACACATGCACTTTTGATCACAGCGGCCAGAGGATCACCCTTCACCCTTCCCAGCCCACACGTCCTCCCGTTCGGGGACCCACCGGTCCTAGCACTCCGAGCACTGATATCCTGGGGCCCAGTGCCCCTTCCCCAGCCCAGGACCCAGCCCCATCCATTGCTACCACTGGTCCTCCAGCTAGGAGGTTGATGTTAGTCAGCTCCCGGGAGATGGAGCGTGACTTTGCGAGAGGAGATCCCATCTTTGCTGTAGTAGTCCGTGAGAGGCCTAGAGAGGCAGAGGGGGAGTCCCCACCCGATGTGGCTGCTATTATTCAGGAGTTCTCCGATGTTTTCCCCGATGACCTTCCCGAAGGTCTTCCTCCCATGAGAGACATCCAGCATGCTATAGATTTGATACCGGGGTCCTCATTGCCCAACCTGCCACACTATAGGATGAGCCCCACTGACCATGCTGAGCTCCAGCGCCAGGTGAATGAGTTGATGTCTAGGGGATCTCTCCGAGAGAGTATGAGTCCTTGTGCCGTCCCCGCCCTACTTGCCCCCAAGAAAGACGGTACTTGGAGGATGTGCATAGACAGCCGTGCTATCAACAAGATCACGGTGAAATATAGGTTTCCCATTCCCCGTCTGGATGATATGTTGGATATGATGGCGGGAGCCACTGTGTTCTCCAAGATTGATCTAAAAAGTGGCTATCATCAGGTAAGGATCAGACCTGGAGATGAATGGAAGACGGCCTTCAAGACCAAGGATGGTCTTTATGAGTGGCTGGTCATGCCCTTTGGGCTGACCAATGCTCCCAGCACCTTCATGAGGCTGATGACTCAGGTCTTGCGACCCTTGATAGGAATCTTCGTGGTAGTTTACTTCGATGATATCCTCATCTACAGCCGTACCCGGGAGATCCACTTAGACCACCTTCGGCAGGTCTGCTTGATTCTGAGGAGAGAGAGCTTGTTTGCCAACCCTATGAAATGCGCGTTCATGACCTCTCAGGTCACCTTCCTAGGGTTCATTGTTTCTAGTGAGGGAGTGTCTGCCGACCCTGAGAAGGTCAGGGCAATTGTTGAGTGGCCCGAGCCTCGTACCCTACATGATGTCCGTAGCTTTCACGGACTGGCGACCTTCTATCGCCGTTTTATCCGAGGCTTTAGCTCCATCACCGCCCCTATCACGGACTGCATTAGGAAAGGGGCCTTTGAGTGGACCAAGGCTGCTTCAGCCGCTTTCGCGCTCCTCAAAGAGCGCATGACCCAGGCACCCGTCCTTCGTCTTCCAGACTTCACGAAGGTGTTTGAGGTCTCTTGTGATGCCTCAGGGGTAGGCATAGGAGGAGTTCTTAGTCAGGAGGCCCATCCCGTTGCATTCTTTAGCGAGAAGCTGAGCGATGCGAAACTGCGTTACTCTACATACGATAAGGAATTCTACGCAGTGGTGCAAGCTTTGAGGCATTGGAGACACTATTTGTTACATCAGGAGTTTGTGTTGTATTCTGATCATGAGGCACTCCGATATCTCCATGCCCAAAAGAAGCTCAACTCTCGCCATAGCCGATGGGTCGAGTTCCTCCAGGAGTACACATTTGTGCTGAAGCACAAGGCCGGTGTGGAGAACCGGGTTGCTGATGCCTTGAGCCGCCGTACTCATCTATTGACCACCATGAGTGTGGAGGTGGTTGGGATGGATAGGATGAGGGAGCTGTATGCCGATTGCCTGGATTTCGGTCCGATGTTCACCACCCTCCAGTCAGGTCCGTCCCATGAGTACCCCGACTATACGTTGCAGGAGGGCTACCTTTTCTATGGGAGCAGGCTTTGTGTCCCACGGACCTCGGTCCGTGATTTTCTTACTTGGGAGTTGCATGCTGGGGGTCTAGCCGGCCACTTTGGCCGGAATAAGACCATTGAGGCCGTTGAGTACCGCTTCTTTTGGCCTAGCCTGAAGCGGGATGTTGCTAGGATTGTGGCCCAGTGCCGCATTTGTGCCTTGGCCAAACAGAGGAAACAGAATACCGGCCTTTACACTCCCCTCCCAGTACCAGATAGTCCATGGCAGGACATTAGCATGGACTTTGTCTTAGGCTTGCCCCGTACCCTCCGCCGACACGACTCCATTTTCGTGGTGGTGGACAGATTCTCTAAGATGGCCTTGTTTATCCCATGCTCTAAAACATCAGATGCCTCTAGGGTTGCCCGTCTATTCTTCACCCATTGTGTCTCTAGGTTTGGGTTGCCGCGTACTATTGTGTCAGATAGGGATGTTCGCTTTACTAGTTATTTCTGGAAGACCCTATGGCACATGATGGGCACACAGCTGAAGTTTTCTACTGCTTACCACCCCCAGACCGATGGTCAAACAGAGGTTGTGAATAGGAGTTTGGGGGATCTTTTGAGGTGTCTAGTGCGTGAGCGTGACCGGGATTGGGATTTAGTTCTCCCTCTAGCGGAGTTTGCTTACAATGATTCGGTCAATAGGTCTACTGGCTTGAGTCCTTTTGAGATAGTCACTGGTCGTAGGCCTAGAAAACAGATAGATTTGGTCCCATCCCCTGTCCAGGCCCGTGTCTCAGAGTCAGCTGAGTCCTTTGCTGAGCATGTTAGGCAGTTGCATGAGCATGTACGTCGTCACATTGAGGCCAGCAACGCACGATATAAGGAGTTAGCTGATGCGCATCGACGCACGCGTGAGTTCCGCGAGGGAGAGTATGTCATGATCAGGGTCAGACCTGAACGGTTCCCTTCGGGGGCCGTAAAGAAACTCCAGGACCGCGGTGCCGGACCCTTCCGAGTTCTGAGGCGGATTGGGTCTAACGCGTATGAGATTGAGCTGCCAGATGATTATGGGATCAGTTCGACGTTCAACGTCTCTGATCTGGTGGCCTATCGGGATCCAGCAGTGATTCCCAGTGAGCTTCTTGGGCCTCCCCTTCCTGTTGTGAGCGATACACCTTCTGAGAGTCCACCTCCTCCAGCCCCATTACAGAGACGCGAGCACATCGATTGTATACTGGATGAGCAGGTGACCACCACCAGGAGCGGGGCCTACCAGCGCTTCCTAGTGCGTTGGAGAGGGCGCCCTGAGACAGACGACACCTGGATCACGCGGGGAGAGCTGGAGCGGATTGATCCGGACTTGCTGGAGCGTTACCTGAGCGACCGTGACCCTTACTCGACGGGGTCGAGTTCTTCCCACCCGGGGAGAATTGGTGAGGACACGCGTCACACTTTACGACGGAGTACACGGATCTCGCCGGCATCCCTTTGGCTCGGCGACCAGTTGACAGATTAGCGGAGCTATCATCACTTATTTTATGCTTTGGGCCATGTTGGGCCTTGGTTTAGTCCGTGTGTGGACAATTTTCTTTCAGTCATGGACCTTTTTTAGGCCAATTAGGCTTTATTTGTGTTTTGTAGGCTTGCTAGAGGCTAGGGGGGGTTATTGGGCCATTTCTTGGTTCACTTCTCTGGCCCACGAAGGGCTGGCCACTTCTTTCCCCCCCTGGGCCCACCTTGGGAGGCGCGCCTTGGCTAGGGTTAGGGTTGGGGGCGGACCATTCCCTCCCCTCTTGGAGGGAGTAGCAGCCGCCCTTCCCCCCCTTGCCCCCTCCCTCTTTTGGCCGCACCCCCCCACCTTTCACTCCTAGAATCTAGGAGATTTGAATGCCTTCCCCGGTTGTGGCCGCCCCCCCCATCTCCTTTCCCCCTTGGCTAGGGTTTAGACCTAGCATTTCCCCCATCCCATATAAAAGACTTTGTATTTTCTTTTCAAAGAATTAATGAAGAATTTGATGCTTGTGTGTTCGTGTGGAGTGCCACATTGTGAAAAGGGGCGACCCCTTCCTCTTCCTCCTCCTTGAGGGTGCGACGCCCTCACCTCCTCTCCAGTCCTTGGGTGCGACGCCCAGGGGTAGGAGATCTCCCCCAAGGGATTCCAACGCCAGCAGCCTTCAACCATCGTCCACGGCGACGAGTTCGGTGGAGCGACGGTGCACGCAGGATCGTCTTCCTCTTCCCCGGGCGTCCCTGTGCTGACAGCAGATTTGGTGTCCAGAGATCGGTCCGGTGCGTCCGCTTCCTGGCAGCGTCTCATCTAAGTTTCTTCACGACTTTCGTACCTCTTCCAGTCATCTTTCCAACCCCACCGGCCTTGGCCAAAAATTCCATCCACAGAGAAAGTTGTCTTTACAGACACTTTCATCGCTCTGTCTGCCTCCCTGGCAGTCTCACCTGTGATCCGAGACGACTTGGGTCACCGTTTGCATGCCTCTCCTTCCACCAAACCCCGCCAGTCCCTTCATAACATTTGTTCCCCTCCCAGTCACGAATCCAACCCCTCTGGTCTCGCCTTCAAACTCCATCGGGGTAAACTTTTGTCTTCAAGCACACTTTTAGTGCGCAATCCTGCGCTACAGTACCCGAGCGGGACTGTCAGCAGAGGGCCTCCAAAGGGGGTACCACTTCCCGTCCTCGGATCGATCCGCAACTTGGTAGGTCGACTCCTCACATCCCACCACACTTCCAGTAATCATCTCGGGCCGGAACTCCTTCAGTACCCTTGCGCCATCACCACCCCACCCACGGTCACAGATCGGACTGCCCTGAAGTGCTGTCTGTGCACCCCTGTTGTCACCCCCTTCGCACCCAATTCCTCCACAGGACCCCATCTGCCACCACTGCCCCTGGAGAGCCGCCCCTGTCAGCCTTCCACCAGAGAAGACGCCGCCACAAACGCTGTCCGGACGGCCGTGTACCAGCACCATCTCTGCCCGCTATCACAGGGACCAGCCAGCAGCCTCTCGTCGGACCGACATCCTCCCTCGAGGCTGTAGCAGCAGCGTGGCCCCTCCATCCGGCTCGGCATTCCAGCAGTGCCCGCGGCGACGTGGACCTCCTCCTCAAAGGCTACTACAGGAGCGATCGGCATTGCGAGGGTCGGCATCCGGCTTCATCCCCGACCTCGGCTGCTGCCCGTCAACCCGTGCGCCGGCCGCCCCGTGTGTAGTTGTGGTTGTAGCCTATTACCTCCCTGCGAGGAGTGGGCCCTTTGATGTTTGTATTAGTTTTCTCACGCGTGTATCGGGGTGGTTGGACTCGGCCGGGGTTCCTTACCCACGCCTAGGCGTGGAGGTACGTGTCTCGCTCCCGCCCGTAGTACTTGCTTATCACGTATATGATTGATTG
The DNA here is from genome assembly GCA_022559845.1 of Amorphophallus konjac. Classification (NCBI taxonomy): domain Eukaryota; kingdom Viridiplantae; phylum Streptophyta; class Magnoliopsida; order Alismatales; family Araceae; genus Amorphophallus; species Amorphophallus konjac. The sequence goes on along the minus strand of CM040127.1, from coordinate 123,376,211 downwards.
TGCCGCGTGAGTGAGTGTAGGGTCTAGCTAGTTTCATTTATTACTGCTGGTTGAGAGAGACGAGAGCTGCCCCTTTTCCCTTGGCCCTAGTCGAGCACCGAGCTCGGACTAGACTCCCGTGTCGTCCAGCGGCTTCTCGCCCGTTGTGACCCCGTTGCGCCTCCCTCCGTGGGACGGCCGTGGTTCGGAGTTCTGTTGAGAGACGCCTCCGCCCGGAGGGATTTCACGTTAGTCGGTCACACCGGCTTGCCTTGTCTCGTGCGCGTGCTGGTCGCGTTCTTTAGCGTCCTAGGTTAGCTAGCGAGTCAGTTGTCCCGCATCAATCCCGGTGCCGCCTGAGAATGCTCACCGCCGTCGCCGGGGGCGCCGACACAACGCCGCCCGCCCGGCACTCAGGGCCTACTCTCCTCCTGCTGCTGTCATCGACGCGCAACCACAGGCCGCTCTCCCTGACCAGGAGTGGGAAGGGATCGAGCAGGCCATGAGAAACTACCTCCGAGGCCCGGGTGGCACCCCCGCTGGCCGCCAGAGACTACTGGGGGCAATGACCTCCGCCTTCCAGGAAGAAAGACAGGGACCTGCACCTAGTATGGAGTCGAGGACCTGCCCGGAGGAGCAGCGCCAGTCCCCTGTACGGGAGGAAGCGCCGCCCCGACGGTCGATCTTCGACAGGCTGACATTCCCAGGAGGACCGTCCCGGAGGGCGTCAAGAAGAAACAAGAATAAGAAATGGCAGACGTTCACCTGCAATATGGCAGGAGTCCATGGTCGGTATGGGGCCTTACCCACCGACCCGGAAGAATTGGCCAGAATAGCTGCCAGGCCGGGACCCCTTACCAGAAGAAGGAGAGCGGCAGGCGGCGCGACACCCACGGGACCCGAAGAAGCTCTACCCGAGGAACCCCTCACGGCCCTCACGGCCAATGTAGTCACCACCGGTGACACAAGTGGCGGACCCTCGACATCATCCGAGGATGCCCCGACCGAAGAGACGGGGGGCATGCCCAACCTCCCCACAGCTGACCCAGCAATGCTGCTCATGATGCAACGATTCCAGCAGGAAATCGAATCACTTAAAAAGCAGTTGAATGAGCGAAACACACCACCCCCAATGTCCTGGCAGACTGAGGTCACACCCGAGGTACCCAGGGACAGGGGGCAGTCTTCCGAGGCAGCTCTTTCGGCAACCCTCGATCCCCTCGGGGGCACGCCCCCGCAGCAAGCACATTGCACAACGGTGACCCCGCCACAGGCTCCGCTTTCACAAGGGTCCCCCATGGCCCCCCGAGCGACCGTGGTAGCCACCCCGAGCGCACAGCCCGCTCATTTCTACCCGAGCCCAGTCGACCCGGCGGCAGTCAGCCGGTTGATGCTCGAGCAGATGATAGACATGAAGTTGGCCGAAAGGGGCGATGGGGATCAGATGCCTTTCGACGTCTACCGAGTACCCTACCCGGCTCATTATGCTACCAGGAAGTTGCCGGCTGGCGTCACCAAGCCGCCGAAATTTGAAAAGTTCAATGGGCAAGGATCTCCCAGAGAGCATATTGCCTATTACGTGAACGTCATGGGAGACCTGGCTGCTGATGAGGCCTACCTCCTGAAGTTCTTCGGCTCAACGCTCACCGGGCTTGCCTTTGAATGGTACTCCGGCTTGTCGCCCGGGTCGGTGGCCGATTGGCCCGACATGCAGAAGAAGTTTAAGGAAAGATTCTACGTGGCCGAGAGAGAAGTTACTATGACTGAACTCTACGCCACAAGATAGAAGAATGATGAGTCGCCCCTCGACTACATCAAAAGATGGAGGAACCTTAGTATGTGGTGCAAACGCCCCCCGCATCAGGAGGACGCAGTTCAGATCTGCAAGCAAAACTTAAGGAAAGAAATCCTAGAAAGAATGATCGGCACTGAGGTCAAGACATTTGACCGTCTGAACAATGTGGTAGCGGAGATCGAGGCATTCTTGGCCTGATACTCCTCCACCCCAGCCATGTCAAGCCAGAGGGCCAGGCAGGCGGAGAAGAAGCCGGCTCCCCCAGAGGTGCATGCACTAGACTTCCAGGCTTTTGAAAAGCAGAAGGAGAAAGCCAAGGGAGCGGCTAACCCTCCGCCGCCCAGAACCACAGAGCGGCGGGAAGGCCCCTCGCTAAGGGAGAAGATGAGAAACAAGCTATATTCCTTCTCTCGAGACAAATCCAAGCTCCTGTTTGAATGGGCAACTAGCTACAATAAGATCACACTGCCCGAGCCGAAAAGGCCGGGCGACTTGAAGAAGAAAGACGACCCGCGCTTCTGCATGTATCATCGGGTGCTCGGGCATACCATTGAAGACTGCTACGTCTTCAAGGATGTTATTGAGTCCTTAATCAGGGACGGGGAGCTCGACATGGGGGAGCATAAAGTAGACCCCCCGCAGCCACACGAGCTGCCCAGCATAGCCTCCTCCGTCAATATGATCTCACTATATCAGGAGCTGCCAGAAGAATGGGCGGAGGCCTGTGCCCGTGCCACTTATGAAACCTTTATCATGGCCCCAGCTCAAGACCAAGAAGGGTGGCAGACTATACCCAGAAAAACCAGAAAGGCGCGCGCCTCTCGACCTACCCCAGGAATTCACTCGAGGGTAGCAGCGCCCCTGCCTGCACCGCCCCCGGTAAACCCTGTTTGCCACGACACGGCCCCCCGGCTAGTCATGAGGTGGCCCACTCCCAACAAGAAGAGCTCTGCCCCGTTGCGGATGTACAAGAAGACTAGCCCGGCGGTTGAAAAACTCCAGGCTATTATTGACGGGCTTGAAGATTATGAGTAGCCCAAAATCCAGCCCGTCGACCTAAAACAATATGTTCCCTGGGAGGAGTTCGAGTCACTCGAGCTGGCTCCAGAAACAGAAGCTGATGCAGATAAAGAGCCTCCCCTGTGGGGTGAACCTATTCGGGAGCAGCCATCCGCCGCGGCGGGCAAGAAGAAGAAGAAGAGAAGACCCAGGGGCGAGAAGAAAAAGGAGGTCGTCTTCGCCTGCAACACCCTCTCGGCGTTGTTCGACACCTCTCTCTCCCTAGAAGAGAAAGAAGAAGAGCCACCCCATGAGCCGGCAGAGGTGAGTCAAGCTGAAGCATCCACCTCCCAGCACGCCACCAGGTCAGGGAGGAAGTGGGGGCGCCCTCCTCAGGGCAGCCTCAACATCATGCTCAGGGGGGAACAACCATACCAGGTTCCTGAGCCCGAGGTCCGAGGCACCGAGATCCCTCCTCCATCAGGTCTCTACCCCGGGGGTACCAAAAGTCAAGGCGCCCCGTCATTCGCCGAATTCCTGTCCGCTCGAGCAGGAAGGCGGGTACACCCCCAGGGGCCCGCTGCGACCAGTAAAGCAAGCATTCCTCAAGCTCTACCGGCTACAGTTCCTGCCCAGCCAGAAGGAGAATTCAACAGCATCCCAAACCTCGTCGAGTTCATGCGAGAAATAGAAGAAGCCCAGCAGGCCCCGCCAGCGCAACAGGCCACAGCAGAACCCACAAAACAGGCATCCCCAGAGCTGGCACCCCAATCCCAGGATGAGGGCAGACGCAGCAAGCCCGAAGAAATGAAACTGCTCAAGGTGCGGGCAGCCGAGCGAATAGTCAGACACCTCAAGAAAATCCCGACCCGGTTCACGGTGTGGGAGATGCTGTCCTTGAATGAACAAACACGGCAAGCCATCATCGCCGCACTCCAGACGCCAGCACACCTTGAAGCCTGTTTGGCAGAACTATCACCTGAAGTAGCAGTGGCTTTCACGGAAGATGACATGCTCCTACCGACTTGCAGCCATAACAGGCCCCTCTACATGAAAGGGCAGCTGAACGGCCAGCCTATCAACAGGGTCTTGATCGACCCAGGGGCAGCAGTGAATATACTCCCGTACCGGGTATACCAGAAGCACTACTTTGACGTACACCTGGTCGAAGTTAAAAATGTCAAGATTGCTGGCTTTAACCAGAAATGTGAGGTTCCCATGGGGGTCGCAGAGTTCAACTTGACCTTTGACGACTTCACCTCCAAAGTCCAGTTCCACGTCATCAACTCCAACACTTCCTACAAGGCGTTGCTTGGCCGGCCTTGGCTACACCAGAATAGAGTGGTGCCCTCCACCCTGCATCAATGCATCAAATACCCCTGTGAGGGGAAGGAAGTCAGGATCTTCGCCGACCTCCACCCATTCGAGGTGTTCGAGTGTCACCTGTCAGATGCTAATCTATACTTAGAGAAGGCGAAGCAAGCTCCTCAAGTCATCCAAGACAAGGGAAAGAAGAAAATGGAATCGGGAGGCTGGTTTCCTCCGCCGCCCCCAGGCTATGTGGCTCCCCCACATGTACCATTTATCGCACAAGAGGAAGGGGTATTTAGGGCAGCCCCTCTCCCTATCTACCCCACACCGGGGGCACCCTGCCTCGAAGACCTGCTAGAAGATGTCAGGGTCCCGCCAGGGATCGTCAAGCCGATAGCGGAAATTGAATGCCAAGCGGCTGAACAACTGAGAACCTTCGAGGTGCCTAACCCCGAGGGGCCGCCCACTATCTTCTATGTGGCCAGGGAGAAGCCAGTCAGGGAAGACGACGATTGCCGGTTCCCTGACGAGTTGCATGACCCGCACGTCCCCATTACGGGACTTCCCCACATGACTGACCGGGCAGCCAGAATGGTCGGAAAGTAGAAGATTCCTCCCTACCAGCCCTCCAGTCGGAGGGAAATGTTTGAAAGAATGTGGAACCCACCAAACCTGGACCGACGGTTGCTGAAAATCACCAAGCACCCCGGTCTGGGCTTTTCACTAGAAGAATATTACGAGACTGACGTCATATCAGTCTCGAAATGGTCTGGCGACGACCCCGCAGAAGCTACGGATTCACGGGAAGCCTGTCAAGAGGCATATCTAGGGCCCCCGGCTCAGGAGGCACAAGATGAAGAGGTCTTCCTTTGGAAACCTCCCCGCCGCCGCTGCCTGGAGAAGACCCCCTCCGCCTTGGAAGTGTCAACTTCGAGAGGGCACACCAGTGAGGCACCTCCACCCCGGCCGGCCGGCGAAACAAGGAGCAGAAGCATGGGCCAGGCTCCGAAGTCCCCTCGATACGACCCTGTCATGTACGCCCTATACCATAGGCAGCAACGGGAGATCGAGATGCTGAAAGCACGAGTGGCCGAGTTGACCTCGCTAGTCGCCGACCTGATCCAGGGTTCTCTCCCCCCGCGGGGTGGCCACATGCCTCGGCCCCGAGATGCCAGTCCTGACACCCCCGTCTGGTCAAGAAGGGAGTTGAGAGACGCGGCAAGCCTGTTGATCGAGCGGCCAACCAGGCAAGGCCTAACACTCCAAGAGAAGCTGCAGAAGCCCTACTCCTTCCCGAGAGAGAAGACCCGGGGCATCTTCGACTAGGCCTGCCACTACGGCAAGGTCTCCCTCCCACGGTCCAAGAGGCCACAAGACACCAGAAGGAGTGGGGACCCACTATTTTGCCCTTACCACCAGATGCTGGGTCACGTCATTGAAGACTGCTATGTCTTCAAAGACATTGCTCAAAGCCTCATCGACAGGGATGAGCTCAGAATGGGGGACTACGTGGTAGCCCCGCCATGCCCCCATGTGGCGGATAGCCCCAGGGCAGGAGCCTACGCGGTGTCCATCCAATGCCAGGTCCCTGAAGATGCGGCTGCCCCGGCCCCCATCCGAGCTATCTACGATGAGTACATAGAAGACCCCGAGGTGACCCCGTGCCTTTCTGCACCAGCGGACCTCACCGACCTGGCGGCTACGGCCCAGGTGGACTGCGAGGTGAATGCAGCCTCCATGCCCGGTCATGATGAACAAGAAGATGGAGATGGCGTCCTCGAGCCCGAGGACAATGAAGACCAAGACTTCGTTGATCTGTCGCCAGCCCCGCCGGAAATTGAAAATGGCGGCCAGGTCACGGTCGACGAATTGATTGAAGTCAACCTTGGTACAGAAGACGACCCCAGGCCAACTTTCCTTAGTGCTCTTATGCCCCTATAGGAGCGAGAGCAGTACACAAAGTTGTTGAAAGAATTCCGGGATTGCTTTGCCTGGAACTACAAAGAAATGCCTGGGCTCAGCGCCGAAGTGACCCAGCACATACTGTCCATCGATCCCAAGGTGGAACCAGTGAAGCAGCCTCCCCGGCGCATGAGGCCGGAGCTAACCAGCCAGATCTGCAAAGAGGTCGACAAGCTCATAAATGTCAGCTTCGTGGCGAAAAATCAATACACCACATGGCTGGCCAATATTGTGCCAGTGAAAAAGAAGAATGGACAGATCAGGATTTGCGTGGACTTCCGCGACCTGAATAGAGCCTGCCCGAAAGATGACTTCCCGGTGCCTATCACCGAAGTGATGATTGATGCAACCACTGGCCACCAGGCCCTCTCCTTCATGGATGGGTCATCCGGCTATAACCAAATCTGGATAGCCGACCATGACCGGGTCCATACAGCTTTCCGGTCACCCAAAGGGATATTTCACTATAAGAGGATGCCCTTCGGCCTCAAGAATGCCGGTGCCACATACCAGCAGGCGATGACCAAGATCTTCGACGAGCTGCTGTACGGCAAGGTCGAGTGCTACATTGATGATCTGGTCGTCAAGACGAAGAAAAGAGACGAGCACCTGAGTGACCTCAGGGTCGTCTTCCAAAGGCTCCGGCAGTATGGGCTGAAGATGAATCCCATGAAGTGCGCCTTTGGCGTGTCCAGCGAGAAATTTCTCGGCTTTATTGTCCGGCACAGAGGGATCGAGATCGACCCCCTGAAGATAAAGGCCATCCAGGAGCTGCCTCCTCCCAAGAGTCTGGGAGAGCTGAGGTCCCTGCAGGGGCGTTTAGCTTACATCCGCAGGTTCATTTCCAACCTGTCAGGGCGCTGCCAACCCTTCCACAGACTGATGATGAAGAATGCACCCTTCAGCTGGGGTCACGAATGCCAGCACGCATTCGACCAGCTAAAGGAGTATCTGAAGACCCCACCTGTCCTGGGGGCACCTGTCAAAGGTAGACCGCTTATTCTCTACATAGCGGCCACCGAATACTCACTGGGGGCAATGCTCGCCCAGAACAATGATGAGGGAAAAGAGCAGGCTCTTTACTATCTCAGTCGAAGGTTGGTGGGCGCGGAGGCTAAGTACACCCCGATTGAGAAAATCTGCCTTGCCTTGGTCTTCGCGGTCAAGAAGATGAGGCACTATATGCTGTCCCATGAAGTCAGCTTGATATCCAGGGCCGACCCCATTAAGCACATCCTTTTTCAGCCCGTCCCAAAGGGGCGCCTTAGCAAGTGGACCGTGCTGCTTATGGAATTCGACATCACCTACGTGCCATAGAAGGTCGTTAAGGGACAAGCCGTCGCGGATTTCTTCGCGGCACACCCTGTGCCCAAAGACTCCCCTCTGGCCACCGAGCTACCTGAAGATGAAACACTGGAGGTAGACCAAATACGACAAGCCATCTGGCAGCTTTACTTTGATGGGGCCTCAAGGACAGAAGCGACCCCGTCCGGGCGCGCCAAGGTACGAGCCGGAGCAGGCATCGTCCTCAAGTCGCCAGACGGAGAGGTGATGCACACTTCCTGCTGCATCAGCAAACCCTGCACCAATAATGATGCAGAGTATGAAGCTCTGATCATCGGCCTCCAGGTCGCCCTCCAAATGGAGATCAAAATGCTCCAGGTGTTCGGCGACTCGCTGCTGGTCGTCAAGCAAGTCCAGGGGCAGTTTGATGTCCGAAAACCTGAGCTGCTCCCGTATCACACTAAAGCAAAAGGGCTCATGGAGCGGTTCTACCTCCTCGAGATAGGCCATGTCGCAGAGGGGAGAACGCACAAGCCGACGCATTGGCAAAATTGGCAAGCTCGCTGGCGGTGCCCCCAGATGGATCTCTCCATATCCAAGTAATAAACCAACGCAGATGCCCAGCATGATAGAAGAAGAGCCGGAAGAAGAGGACCTACAGGTCGCTACAGCAGAAGCCGTCAGCCTGCCTGACTGGAGGGACCCCCTAATGCAGTGGTTCAGGCACCAGCAACTACCCGACCGAAGAGAAGAAAAGATCAAGCTAGTCAGAACCAAGGACTCCTATGAGCTCCGAAGCGGAATATTATTCCGGATTGTGGCCGATGCCAAACGAAAGCTACTCCTCCGATGCTTGTCCATTAAAGAAGCTTGGAGGGTTATGAAGGAGGTCCATGCCGGCATAGCTGGCGCACACCAGGCGGGGCCGAAAATGAAAATTGAAATCAAGAAACTTGGCTATTATTGGCCTGCAATGTTCAACGACTGTTGCGAGTATGCTAAGTCGTGTCAGAGATGCCAGGAGCATGCCACCATTCCCAGAAGACCTCCTGCACCATTACACCCAACAGCGCCCAGTTGGCCGTTCGCCCAATGGGGAACGGACGTCGTGGGCCCCTTGCCCGCATCTTCCACAGGCTGCAAATACATTCTGGTGGCGACCGACTACTTCTCCCGCTGGGCCGAGGCCGTTGCCTTACAGGAGGTCACCGGAGAAATCGTGGCCAGGTTTGTCCTCCGCAATATCATATTCCGGTTGGGCGTGCCCGACCGAATTGTGTCAGACAATGGTAGCCACTTCCGCAACCAGAAGGTCTACCGACTAGCAGAAAAATACAAAATTGATTGGAGGACCTCAACTCCTTACAATCCACAAGCCAATGGGCTGGCCGAAGCTTTCAATAAGACACTCTGCACCCTCTTGGCCAAGACTGTCAGCTCTAACAAGAAGGACTGGGAAGAGAGGATGTATGAGGCGCTATGGGCATACCGAACTGTATACAAGACTCCAACGGGTTGCTCGCCCTTTTCTCTCGTATACGGTTCGGAGGCAATCGTCCCCGTCGAACTGGAGATACCTTCCCTCCGGGTCGCCATTCAGCATGGGCTTGTCCTTGAAGGGCAGACCAATGCCGAGCGAAGACTCGACGAACTCTCCAGCCTGGAAGGAAAGCGGCTTCAAGCCCAACAGAATATTCAGGTCTACCAGGCCCGGATTGCACGCGCCTTTGACAAGCTTGTCAAGGAGCGCGAATTCAAGAAGGCTGACCTTGTTATGGTCAAGAGAAGAGACCTCATGGCTGCCAATCCTAAGGGCAAGCTAAATGAGAACTGGCTCGGACCTTACGTAGTCCAAAAAGTCTACGAAGGTGGTGCCTATGTGATTGTCAACCATCGCGGGGAAGTTCCCGCCTCTTAATGGAAGGCACTTGAGGTTGTATCACGCTCCGGCGCCCCCATTCAATTAATAATATTACCCTCCGCCCGATTTCGGGCAGGTTTTCTCGATTAATGGCCCAAGTAAATTAACCACTATCCACGCTTTCAACAAAAAAAAAAGAAAAAAAGAATAGAAAAAAAAAGAGAGAAAAAAAGAGAAATGAAAAGAAAAAAAAAAGAAAGAGAGCAAAAGAGGAAAAAAAAAGAGGAAAGAAAAGAGAAGGAAAAGAAGAGAGAAGAAGAGAGAAAGAAAGGAAAGAAGGGAAAAAGAGAAAAAAAAAGAGAAGAAGAGAAAATATAAGAAAGGAAAGAAGGGAAAAAGAGAAGAAAAAAAGAAGAAGAGAAAATAAAAGAGAGAAAAGAAGAGAGAAGAGAAGAAAAAAAAAGAAAAAAGAAAAAGAGACGGAGAAAAGAACAAGGGCAGAATAAAAGCAAAGAAGGAAAGAGGGAAACGCCCCCCATTTCCAGCCGTCGCCCCGCATCATCGGGGGTACCAAAAATTGATTAAAAAAAAAGAAGAGAAAGAAACAAACTCTTCTCTCCGTCCTCCCCAGGCGGTGAGTACCCCTTTGGCTCGGACCTCCCGTCCGGGTCATTGACTAAACAAACTTTTCTCTCCGTCCTCCCCAGGCGGTGAGTACCCCTTTGGCTTGGACCTCCAGTCCAGGTCATTGACTAAACAAACTCTTCTCTCCGTCCTCCCCAGGCGGTGAGTACCCCTTTGGCTCGGACCTCCCGGCCGGGTCATTGACTAAACAAACTCTTCTCTCCGTCCCCCCCGGGCGGTGAGTACCCCTTTGGCTTGGACCTCCCGTCCAGATCATTGACTAGACCAGCTCTCTCTCTGTGCCCGCTGAACGGCCAGTAAACGGTCTCCGACCGAGGCCCCCCCTGAAGCCAACACGAGCTTTCAACCTTGCGGCGAGACTAGGAAGGTGCCCGTCCGGTACGGTGGAGTGGTCCCCTCGTCCTCCCCCTGGGAAGGCGAGCACTCTCCCGTGCCCTGGCATGGGTCCCTGCCCGGCTTTCTCGAAGCGAATCATTACGGAAACCTGCAGCCTGCCAATGTGTCTCGGCATGGAAGCATGGGAGGGAGCATAAAAAGAGGGGAATGTACACAAAAGAAAAGAAGGGGAAGGAAGGTCTCTCTGGGACAAATCCACACACAAGAACACGCGAAGCCATAAATGTTGTTTCTCTATATTCAAAAAAAAGGGAGCCGGACTACAGGCACTTCGGGGCATACCCCTGTGTTACAAAAAAAAAGAAAAAATAAGGGAGCCACGCCTAGTCAAGGCCCCTGAAGATGTCTTCGAGAGGCAGAATCCCTACGCAAGGGAAGTTCGTCCGGTCGCGGAGCCGCCCCCTCCGCTCCTCCAGCTGAGTAAGCTCCGCCTCCATGGACTCCACCTCGGCTTGAGCGGTACCGAAGGCTTCTCTCTCTCTCTCGGCCACTTCCTCGCTCACGGCGAGATCAAGCCTAGCTGCAGCAAGGTAGCCCTCCAATTCTATAATTCGGCTCTTCAAAGACGGGACCTTGCCCTCGCTCCCCTCCCAGGCCTCTCTATGGCGCTCCCTGTCGCCTCGCCGTGTTTCCAAGGCTTGCAGATACTCGTCCGCCTGGGCATCCAACGCGGCACGTTCGTCAGGAGCCTGGGTCTCGAGGAAGTCACGGCGCTTGATGTATTTCAATAATAGCAAGACCCGCCGCGACCATTCCCCCAACGGGCAGCCGAGCACTTGCAACGCCCCGGTCAGCTGCGTCACTATGGTGTGCACCTCCCGATACGACAAAGAGGGATCGGCGAGGAGCATCGCCCGTAGGGTGATCAGCATATGGCGGACCGGCGCTTCCGACGAGGTGTGGCCGGCCGAAGGCAGGGCTGGGGGAGTGAATTCCACGGTGCTGTCCACCTCCGCCCACAAGCCGGCATCCACCGTGACTGAGGAAGATGGAAGGGCAAGAGTCAAGTCACCCGGCTGGCGTGGCTCGACAGAGGGCTTTTGGCCAACCACCGCCAAGGAAGTGGCCGAAACCAGCGCCGAAGCACCCGATGTCTCTATCATCCGCTGCTCCCCTGTTGCCTCTGCCCTGGCCCCGTCCGCTTCGGCCGCTGGCTCGGCAGGCGAGGGTGCAGCCGTCTCTACCCTGGCCGAAGGAGGAGCCTCGAGCAGAGCTGGACCCGAGGATGCCATCCACGAACTTCTTTCTCGCGTCTGGGATCCCTCCAGATGTGCGCGAAGCCCCGTAAATATTTGCCTCAGGAGCGGGTCCTCCATCTGGGCCGGAAGCTTCGGAAAGGTGGAAGTGGAACCATCAGTCGGGGTAGGCGCCCCGCCTCCACCAGTGTAGCAAGACTCGCCGCCCCTAAGTCGGAGATGCGAGCCAGCCCCTCCATCGCTATCGGGGCGACACTCAGTCGCCGCTTGGCCACGGCCTTTCGGACACGACCAGACGTCTTCTCCGGTCTCGGCATCGCCTGACCATGGGAATGGGAATTAGCTATCCACCAGCTAGAATAAACCATGCGAAAAGGGAGACCGCGGAGCCCGCATACTCACCTCAGCCACAGGAGTGAGGCTGCCCTCAGGCTCGATCTCCCCCTCCTCCAGAGGCTCTCCCGCCAAGGGCCCCGCCGGCACATCCTCCTGAAGGGCCTCGAACAGAAGGGCCAGCCTGCCCATGCCGACAGCGACCCCGGGACGGTCAACTGGCGCAGTTGGAGCAGCCCCTTTCGCGGCCTCCGGCTTAGCTGATTCCTGCAAAGAGCCGACACAACAAAAAACGGCGTCAGTAGGCGACCACCAAGGAAGCCCTGCACCAACATAAAAAAATATATATACGCCTACGGCAGCAGCCTCTATCAAGCTGAGCACATTAGCAAATGAAAAGCCTTAAAGACCGGCTCGGGCGGCCCGGTGCCTCAAGGCGCTACCTCAACGGGAGCCGCTTCGTCGGAAGAGTAGTCGTAGTCTACCTCTTCCCCGGACGAAGACTCGACTGCCGTTGGTTCGGCCGGAGCCGGCAAAGGGGCCTCCACCTCGAGCTCGATGACCGGCGCCTCCTCTCGCGGACTGGGTGAGGCTGGCAGCCCAGGCTTCAGCCTCTTCCGCACATACAGCTGCATCACCGGGGGGTGCATTCGGAGGCCGAATAGCCCAGCAACTGCTCCAGCTGCACCTGTCACATGAACGAAAAGACGGGTTACGTCAAACCCTGTCGGCTCCCAAAGAAGGAAAGCATTGAAAAGGGGCGACGAAGACAAATACCCTCTTCGACCTCGACAGACGAAGCCTTCTCCGGAGCCGTGGCCTCGCCCCCGTCCAGAGCCGGCGCAGATATCGGCACCTCTGTACCGGCTGAAAGAAGGAAATGCACATGTTATGCACAGGTCAAACGCTTACCCCCCCCGGAGAGTAAATAAACCCTAAGGGATGCCAACAGGCGACGGGTCTCACCGTCGAAGTGACCCGGTTCGGCCCGAGAAGCTTCGAACCCCTCGAACGACATGATCAGGGCCACCGGAGGGGCCACCGCCGGAGCCGGAGATCCCTTGGCCCGCCTTCGCTTGGCCGCCTGTTCCCCGGCCACCTTGGCAACAGCCAACGCCTTCTTGACAGGCGACTTCGCTCGAGGCCTTGTCTTGGCCTGCAGTGAGGGAGCCGGAGCCGCCACCGAGGCCGCCTTTGCTGCGACCGCGGCCGCACCCACGACAGGCGCGGGCATAGGAGCCGACCCCTCCACATCAGGGACGGGCGCGGACACGGGCTCTTCTACAAGGGCTGAGACAAAAAAATACATTCAAGCGTCAGGGCCCTGCTTCAAAAAAAAGGGAGAGAGAAAACTTAAAAGAGGCGCCGACGGTCGAAGGCACTGACCGGCAGGCGGGCTGGGCTCGGGCCGAGCGACTTCAAATTCCTCGAAGGTTGGGACCCGAGGCACTGAAGGAACGACGGTCGAGGCTTTGGCCGCCTCCGTCTTGCGTCGCTTCGTATCCCGCTGCTTGGCCGCCTTCGCGGCATCCATTGCTTTCTTCACGGGGGATTTCGCCCGGGGCCTCTTCGCGGCCTTGGGCAAAGGAGCCGTGGTCGGAGCCAGCGGCGCTGCTTCAAAATATGCAGGCTTCTTTACCAGCCGGAGGAGATTCTGGTATGTGGCCATCTGCGTGCTGTCGGGATGGTCTGCAAAGAAAAGAGGGGAAAGAACGAACATGCATATACCATTAGTACTCAACTCACCGCGAAAGCCGCAACGTTAAGGGACAAAATCGAAGAGCAAGAGGGAACTGAGTACCATGAGGGCCAGTGTACAGCCGCAGCGTGATCGGCCAGTAGCTCAGGGACGTCTCCTTGTCCCGACGTGCCGCCTCCCGAACTAGCCAGCAGACGTCCTCAATAGTTTGACACCGGTCCGTGAGGTTGGCCAGATCCGCGTGCTTCTTGGAAGAGAGGTGACAGAAAAGATTGAAGTGGTCCATGCCCCACCCATCAGCATAATAGTAAGGGACATGCAGGCGCTTGCCCAGGATGGAGGCCGTCACATCTTCTATCTTCATCCCATTCACCCGGAGGAGAACATAGAGCCATGTGGTATCCTTATAGTTCTCAGGCCGCCTCTCCTCCCGCCTCATAAACGTGCGATGCGGGCAGGCCACGTCCCTCTCTGGGCGCCAGCTCTTGGCAGGAGTCCCCTCTTCCTCTATGGGGAATGGGTAGTTGATGAGCTCCAGACGGTCGCTCCCCACCCGGCACAAGTCCCGCAGCGTCTTCTCGTAGTCATCCTTAGCCACTGGGGGTAGCTCCACCTTCGGCGTCGGCCTCATGTCCCGGGCTTCCGGCGAGCCATCAGATACGCTGCCACTTCCTTTTCCTGTCTGTTCTTGAGCCGAAGAAGGTGATCCGGCTCAATATCAAGCACTGGCACTGGCTGCCGGCTAAGGAATCTCCTTTCGGCGCCATCCCAACAATCGGTCTTGTGCAACCGATAGAAAGCCGTCCGGGCATTCCACCACTTTATGTAATCTTGGGTCACTCGGGGAACACGACCCGGGGCCGGTACTCTGAAAGAGGCGGAGTCCGCTCGGTGGAAGAAGTCCCACCAGCTTTTGGCGTGCTCGGCAACCGAACTTCCCCGGACATTCCGCGAGGGCAAGCCGAATTGCGCATGATAAGCAGGGATATGCTGATCATACCCAAAGTTGCGGCCGAATCGGAAGGGGTGGTACGGCTCCAGCAACACATTATCTCCCTTCCGGAACACCAACACGCTGGGGCGAATAGACAGCGCCCAATCCCTCAGCTCGGGCTCCAGCAACGGGCGAATTACATTTTCCTGGCTGATAGGGTGGACATACCTCTCCACCTGGTCGTCCTTGCATTCCCTCTTATTATTCACGAGGGGGCTTGAATGTGCGGCCAGCGTCCAGAAATGAATGGTGCCGGCTGCATCTCGGGGAACCGTAGTCAACCGGCCCCGGATATCATACATCCGCATGGAGGTAGAAGCCGGCTCTGCACTCGCGAACTCCAGCATCCTCGGTATCAGCCCCCAATCCTGGAGAACTCGCGGGGCAAACTCCGGGAACAGCGAACAAACCCACGCGTTGAAGAAGTGCAGTGGGCACACATACCGGGCCTGCCTGGGAAACTGATGGGTGTTGATATCCCCCAAGGCCTTGTAAATTAAGCAGAGGGTGGCCGGGCACAGAGAAAGCTTGATCCCCCACGCCAGCTGGCACGCCGGGTAGATGGCATCCGGCCGGATAACTGTCTCGTCGCCGTACGGCATGGCAAATGAGCATAGCCAGTACGTGAGATAGGCGGCGCAGTGGGTCTGGGGATCCAAACCCATCGGGTTAGGCCCGCTTCGACGCCCTCTAGACGGGATCTTCACGTCAAGCTTGGGCTTTGCACGCTTCTTGGGAGCCACGGCAGTACCGACGCAGGGGAATTCCTCGTACCGCTTCGGCCCGTCGAAGAAATACTCCAGCCACAGGGGCATGCGCACCCTCTTCCTGTCCCCACGGGCGGGCTGCTTCCCCTTGTGCGACAGCTGGTACAGCTCCCGGTACGCCTTCATCAGGTACCGGTATGAATACCCCAGAGAATAATAGCCGTCCCCGTTAGTCTCGTCTTTGATTAGGTCCGGGAGGCATATTTCTTCATAAGGCTCCCCGTCAATGGGCAAGCCGCTCAGCTGGCTTAGGCTCCATAAATCCAGAGAAGTCTCGCCCTCCGCCGTGTAGAAGGTGTTAGTCGCTGCGCTGAACACCTCTATCATGCCGCAACAGAGGCCCTTGGAAATGGGATAGCCATATCGGGAGGCGTATACGCTGTGATAAACGCCGACCCGGACCAGCAAAGGAGCATAGTTGAACAGCACATGCTCCGTGAACTCCACCGCCCTCTCCCGGAAGGTGTGGGCGTCCTGAAGCTTCAGCTCCCCGAACCAGCCCAGTGACAGATCATACTTGAATCTGATGGCCAAACAGTCCAAGATGAAGGGCTCTTCTCTGTAGCCCCACTTCAGGGGAGCCAAGAATAGGCCGAACCGAGGCGCCTCGTTGTGCACCTTCCCGGCAGACAAGTCCCATCTGGCCGGAGTAAACTGAGGCGCCCGCACCAGCTTGTCTTCAGCCGGCAGTACCCCTTCGATCCCCAGGACCGGCTTCCATTCCCGGGCTTCTCCCACCAGGTACATCGGAATACTCCGGGGAACGCTGTACAACAGGCTATCCCGGGCCTGCAGTATAGCCTGTTCAGCCTTCTTCACGACCCGGAAGTCTCGCCCTTCCCGCGAGCGAAAATGCTTCAGAAATCGAACCAGGTGTCTGTCCTTCGGGAAGTCCTTCCTGTACTCCCCGGTGACCCGGTCAAATGTGAAGCCACTGTCAACTCGGGCAAGCCTTTGGAAATCCATGGTCTCCCCGTCGGACTCAGATGACTCCGCCAAAGCAGCTATTTCTGCGTGCTCTCGGTCTAGCTCCTCCACATTGAGCCATGTAACTGCTGGCACCGGACCCCGTGGGATGAGGTCAGCACCGATAGCGGCAGCGGGGGCGAGAGAACCACTTGGAGCAGCCATGTGTCTGCAAAGATATGCAACTAAGAAAATCAGAATAAATCACAAGCAAAAGGACTGCAAAGAAGCTTTACTACAAGTCAAATGAACAAAATATTGCCAATTTCTGACGAAATTTCGGCAGAGTTTCCCCTAGGCCACAGGCGTAAGGGAAAACACGGGTGCGCATCCACAAGGAGTGACGGCCCCAACAAAGCATGGTGGGCCCCGAGAGGCAACACCAGAAGTCCGCCGGTCAAAAGAGTCTTCTCCCCTAAAACTAAAAGTCCCCACATACTGCCTAAGGCCTCTTCGCCGGCACGCCCCTGCTAATGCCTTCGCCGGCACGCCCCCAGGTGCCGCTCCCCGGCACGCTCCCCTGCGAACCTTCACCGGCACGCCCAGACGGGCCCCTTCCCCGGCACGCTCGGTGCATGCCTTCCCCGGCACGCTGCACGCAGCCCTTCACCGGCACGCCCAGACGGGCCCCTTCCCCGGCACGCTCGGTGCATGGCTTCCCGGGCACGCCCCCAGGCGTCCTTCCCCGGCACGCTCCCCGTGCCCTCACCGACACGGCCTAAGGCCTCTTCCCCGGTACGCTCCACAGGCGGCCTTCCCCGGCACGCTTAGTGCCCGCTTCACCGACACGGCCTAAGGCCTCTTCACCGGCACGCATATGGGAAACCCCCACGGCACGCCCATGGCGAGCCTTCCCCGGCACGCTCGGATGAGCCTTCCCCGACACGCTCCGACGGCCTCTCCCCGGTGCGCCCTCACAGCCGCTCACTGGCGTCCACCCATGACGCTGGAGACGAAGGAGGGGAGCGAAGAGGAAGAGAGCAGGGGGGAGAAAGAAGAAGAAAAAAGAAGAAGGGGGAGGGCCTTAGGGCTCCGTCACCCTCCGAAGACAAAAGGAGGGCAAAGAGAGGAGAAGAAAGGGGGAAGAGAACGGGAGAAGAAGAAGAGAAAAAAAAAGGAGAAGAGAGGGGGGGGGGCCTTCGTGACCCTCTCCTCACCACAACGGCGACGACGGCGACGACGGTGACCGGAGGCGGTGGTGCTCGGTGACGGGAGAGACGAAGGGGATGGAGAGAGAGAGGGGCGCCCGTTCGGTCGTGAAAGAGAGAGAAAGAGAGAGGGAAGAGTGGGAGGGGTTCGAACGGGGGTGGTTCAAATGAACCGCCCCCGCCCCTTTTATACGGCAAAAAAAGAAAGAAAAAAAAAGGGGGGAAATAAAAAGGAATGAAAAAAGGGGGGAGAAAATACAAAAAAAAGGGGAAGAGAGAAGAGAAGAAAAAAAAATAGAAAGAAATGAAAAAAAAGAGAGAAAAAAATATAGAAAGAGATAGAAAAGAGAATAAAAAAAAGGGGTGATGAGAGAAGAAAACAAAAAAAGGGGAAAACAAAAATTATTATAAATAAAATGTATACATACTTACATACATATATGCATCTAATTATATGTATATATATATAAATAAATGTATATATATTTGGATATGCGCAAGAAAGGCACGATAATGAGGTCCTTCCGAGGGGACGTCCCGTCCCCACGGTCTCGGTCGGACATGCACCCATGCAAATGGAGGCAACTTTACCCCTGCACACAGCCACCTCTGCAATGGTGCCATTCCCATACCAACAAATAAGCCCGTCCCCGGCACGTCGCCTTGGGCCTCAGCCACCTGCATCACACAATGTTGCCATCACGGGCCCTACGCCCGGATCGGCAGAACCTCTATCCTTGCGTTGGCATTAGTCCCTTGCCAACGAATAAACCCCTTTCCGGCGCAAGGCCCCGTGCCCTAGCCACCCGCATCACACAATGTTGCCATCACGGGCCCTACGTCCGGATCGGCAGAACCTCTATCCTTGCGTTGGCATTAGTCCCTTGCCAACGAATAAGTCCCTTTCCGGCCCAGGGCCCCGTGCCCTAGCCACCCACTCCGCACAGTATTGCCATTACGGACCTTACGTCCAAATCGGCATAGATTCTCCCGTTGCGCCAGCATTCTATTCTTGCCGACGAGTGAACCTTATCCTCCGGCGCAAGGCTTCGTGCCCTAGCTGACACTCGCATATTACTCACTTAAAAAAAAAAAAAAGAGAAAGAAAGAAAAGAAAAAGAAGAAAATGGGGTTAAAAATAGAGATACCCCGCCGGACTTGCCCCTGCATGGGGACAAGGGCAAAAATGGCAACAACCCGGCTGTGGCGAAAACCCGAAAGGGCGCTACGGGCAAAATTGGGTACCCCGTCACGTGAAAACCCGAAAGGGCGCGTGGGCAGAAGCAAGAGGGGGCCGGTACTGGCAAAAACCCGAAAGGGCGCTTGTATCGGTAACGTGGTTCAAAAAAAGAGAGAAGGAAAAGAGACGAAAGAGATCAACAAGCATGTCAGCTCCCGGCATCCTGTCGGCACTGACGAAGAGACCAAGAGACTAAGAGACCAGCAAAGCTTCAGTTCCCGACACCTCGTCGGCACTGATGAAGAGACAAAGAGATCAACAAGCATGTCAGCTCCCGGCATCCTGTCGGCACTGACGAAGAGACCAAGAGACCAGCAAAGCTTCAGTTCCCGACACCTCGTCGGCACTGATGAAGAGACAAAGAGATCAACAAGCATGTCAGCTCCCGGCATCCTGTCGGCACTGACGAAGAGACCAAGAGACTAAGAGACCAGCAAAGCTTCAGTTCCCGACACCTAGTCGGCCCTGATGAAGAGACAAAGAGATCAACCATGTCAATTCCCAGCATCCTGTCGGCACTGACGAAGAGACAAAGAGACCAATATGATGCTTCAGTCCTGACACCCCGTCGGCACTGATGAAGAGACAAAGAAGATCAACAGACTAGGTCGGTTCCCGACGCCCCCCCGACATTGACAAAGAGAGAAGAGACGAGGACACCCACGGGCACCGCCCGGCTCATCCTTCGCCTGCGCTACCCATGGGTGGGGGGCATTTGTGGACACCGAAAATCGCACATCAAAATGTCATGCTCGGCCCAGCATCAACAACGGCGCCGAGTGAAGAAACCCCGGAGAAATCAGGCACCAAAGGCCCCACAGCCCGTGGGCCCCGAAGGAAATCAAACGGGCCACAACTCGTGCCCACAACGTGCCCAAAACTGCCCATCCAGCCCTCAACGGCATGCCCTGGCAGAGCCCCAGCGGCACGCCCCTTCAGGCTGCCCAGCAGCACACCCCATTGGGCTGTTCAGCGGCACAGCCCATCAGAAGCTTCAGCGGCACGCCCCAAAGGGCCTCCAGCGGCACGCCCTGGAAAGCCTTCAGCGGCACGCCCCAAGGGGCCTCCAGCGGCACGCCCTGGAGAGCCCTCCAGCGGTACGCCCCCTTCGCCGGCACACCCCCGCTGGGGTCTTCAACGGCACACCCCTAGGGGGGGTTCAACGGTACGCCCCCCAGGTGGGTTCAACGGCACGCCCCCCAGGTGGGTTCACCGGCGCACCCCCTTTGGGGTCTTCAGCGGCACGGCCCTTTGGGGCTTCAGCGGTACGGCCTTTGGGGTCTTCAACGGCACGCCCAAAGGGGTCTTCAGTGGTACATCCTACAAAGCCTTCAGCGGCAGGCCTTTTTGGCTCCTCAGCGGCACGCCCCTTCGAAGCCCTCCAGCGGCACAGCGGTGAAGTTTTTTTCAACGGGCAACGTGAGGCCCATGCCCTACGCATCCTTGGCGCGCGGTGGAGCCGTATGAGGTGGCAGCCGATCGTTGGGCCACGCAGGCTACCCCACTGACAGCCAGGACAGAGGGGAGTCAAACCCCATCATCACGGGCGGCTTCCCGCCCTCGACAGCCATGCTCGAAGGCTCCCCGTCGCTGGGGGTATAAAAGAGGCCATTCTTCAGATACTAAAGAGGAGGGACGGATAGGGAGAGAGATCGAAGAGGAGGCAGACGGACAGACACAGAGAAGAAGAGAGGAAGAAGAGAGGAAGAGAGAAGAGAAGGAGAAGAGCACCGGCGGGAGCCTCCTCCGACGACCACCGTGAAGAGAGTAAGAGTAAGGGAGGGGGAGTGAGCTAAATGTAATGGGGGAGAAGGGTTGGGGGACGACGGCCAACGTCTTAGGCCCGGAAGTTTTCCTCCTTCTCTTATTCTATTCCTCGGGCGTTCTTTGTCTTTCTTACTCTTGTCCATGGCCCCATTTGGGGAGTTTGCTTTTGCCATGTGTATGAAGGGCCTCGCCCTCTTGATGCTCATGAATGGAAACCACCCTTTCCGGGTTTCTCCTCGATCTTCGATGTTTTTATGCTAGGCTTTGCGGGCTTTTTTGACGGATAATCCGTTCCCCCCCTCTGTCTCCTCGTTCCTCCGGCGTCTTTAGGGTCCTCCACGTCGATGTAGGTTTCCTCCCTCTGCTGGCCATGGCTCCATGAGCTCCTCACTCCCCTTTATGGCCATCTACCGTGTTCCCGGGCTTGAGGAGAAGGGGAGGCACCCTTCTTTCTTCCCAGCCACTCAGTTACTAATAGGCCACTCCCGGCCTTGAAATCCCCTGTCTTTCTTCCTCTTTTCCTGAACAGCCACCAAGTCTCCCCTCCCAGTTGCTTGCAACCCTTTTAAGCCTCCCAGCGGTGCACCTTTCCGGCCCTTGGCCGCACACCTTTCCAGCCTTCAGCGACACACCCAGATTAGCCTTCAGCGGCACACACCCAGATTTGCCTTCAGCGGCACACACATGTCCAGCCTTCAACGGCACGCCCCATTGGCCTTGCCCTTCAGCGGTACGCCCTGTCCAGCCCTCAGCGACACGCCCTGTCCAGCCCTCAGCGGCACGCCCTGTCCAGCCCTCAGCGGCACACCCTGTCCAGCCCTCAGCGGCACACCCTGTTCAGCCCTCAGCGGCACACCCTTCAGTCCTTCAGCAGCTTACTCTTTGGCCAGTCCCAGTCCATGCCTCTTAGAGGCCCTCAGTCTGTCGTTCGTCTTCACGTTTTCCGGGGCTCTACAAAGGTGTTGCTCCCCCGGGGGCCCACCTCCAGTTGTCGGGTTCCGCCACTCCATGTGGGCGCGTTCCCTTTATCTCCCTTACGCCCTGGGTCAAGGGGAGATGCTGCCGAATTTTTGTCAAGAACTAATAAACAATTAAAAGAGGCACAAGGAGGCAATAAGCAAACAATCAACTAATGAAGCCTTCCAACTTATCAAATCACTGCCGGCCTCCCGATGAGAATTGGACCGAGCTAGCTAACCACCCGGCCGCCCGAGCATCCGACCCGCAAGAAAAGAGATCGAACCAAACAAAGAGGACGAAACAAAGCAAGGGAGGAATTTTATATGAAACTACACAAGGGTTAAGATAAGAAGAAAAGAAAAGCCTTAAAACGAGTAATTAAAATTGGGTTAACCTCCATCACGCCCAGATCAGCCTTCGGCGGCACACACATGTCCAGCCTTCAGTGGCACTCCCCCCACAGCCTTCAGCGGTACGCCCCTACAACCCCCAGCGGTACGCCCTCATTGGTCCTCAGCGATACGTTACCCTTTGACCTTCAGCGGCACACCCTTATTGGCCCTCAGCGGTACGCTCCCCCCCAAGCCTTCAGCGGTACACCCCTTCAGGCCTTTAGCGGTACGCTCCCTTGCTGCCCTTCAGCGGTACGCCCCCCCCTTGCTGCCCTTCAGCGGTACGCCCCTACCTTCCCTTCGCCGGCACACTATATCTATATATGCATACAGCATGACACATCGTTAATAGCGGCAAATAAATTAATAAAAATTGCACTAATCAAAGGACTCCGAATGCGTAATATTAATCACAATAAAGAGGCGGGAGGGATAATTTAAAAAAATATATAAATAACAAAGGAATGACAACAATAAGAATAATCATGAATAAAAGAGAAGAGAAATCATCCCGATCAAAGGCACGAGTAAACATTAAACCTCAGATCGGAAATCCCAGAAGATACAACTAAGAAAGCCCCAGACAAAAGACGCTAATGTCCACACTGCAGCCCTCTCTCTCCCCGGGACCAGGGGCAAAAGGGAATAACAACGTCGCCCTTTCAGGTCGGGCCCGAGTCTTGGGAATTACTCCGTATGGCCAGGCTTTGACCTAACCTCGGGCCGACATCTTAATCGGACCGGATTTGTTTCCTCGTTCCGGATACCTTCCGAATCCTCATTAAAATTGCCGCATGCTCGGCAGACATTTGAAGAGATCTACCTCGGTTTTCTCATTGTGACGCTGCCACTGACTGGTGTCCGAATACAAATGGTCTACGAGTGGCCGACACGGCCGACAATTTATGGTCTTGATAAAACCTTCAGTGTGATCTACCCGTATCTCTCTCGCATAATTAGTATTACTCTTTTCGGCCGCGGGGCCCCTAATTTCGACAATTAATCAAGGGTATTCCCTCGTATGGGGGATGTAAATAATGTCGTGACCTTCATGGCGCGATGGGATTTGGTCCCGACACGAACCACACAATCATCTGACGAAGTCAGATCGAGCGCACCATGGGCTCCTCGGAGCCCGAACAAATTGTCACTCCGGTGACAGGCACGCCCACGCACGTAATAAACCAACGATCTCGCCAAGATAACGAGCGAACGAAAAGTGCATCCACAACTCTGGCACGCCCGGTGGGACCGATACAACCAAATCTGGATTGCTGAGGTAGACAGAGTGCACACTGCATTCCGTACCCCGAAGGGGAAATTCCACTACAAAAGGATGCCGTTTGGCCTCAAGAATGCCGGCGCTACCTAACAAAGAGCTATGACCAAGATCTTTGATGATTTGCTCTTCAAGAAAGTAGAGTGCTACATTGATGATTTGGTAGTAAAAACTAAAAGAAGAGAAGACCATTTGCAAGACCTGAGGGTAGTATTTTAGAGGCTGCGCAAATATGAACTCAAGATGAATCCCATGAAATGCGCCTTCGGCGTGTCCAGTGGAAAATTCCTCGGGTTTATTGTCCGTCATAGGGGCATTGAAATTGACCCATCCAAGATTAAGGCTATCCAGGAGCTCCCTCCGCCAAAGAATCTGTCTGAGTTGAGATCTCTGCAAGGGTGTCTGGCCTATATCCGACGATTTATATCAAATCTGTCGGGAAGATGCCACCCCTTTCACAAGCTCATGATGAAAGATGTGCCGTTCCTCTGGGACGATGGCTGTCAGGAAGCCTTTGAGAAGCTGAAAGAATACCTCAAGACCCCTCCAGCGCTGGGGGCACCAATTAAGGGCAGGCCCTTGATACTGTATATCGCAGCCACATACTGTTCCCTGGGGGCAATGCTGGCACAGATAAATGAAGAAGGCAAAGAACAAGCCTTATACTCTCTGAGTAGGAGGCTGATTAGAACTGAAGAAGGTTACAGCTACATAGAAAAGACCTGCTTGGCACTGGTCTTTGCTGTCAAAAAGCTCCCACACTATATGTTGTCACATGAAGTCAGATTGATATCTGCAGCAGATCCGCTCAAATATATATTGACTCAGCCAGTACTGAAGGGCCGGTTGGGTAAATGGGCAGTAATCCTGATGGAATTCGATATTATCTATACACCCCAGAGGGTAATAAAAGGACAGGCCGTGGCTGATTTCTTCGCAGAGCATCCTGTGCCGGAAAATGATATGCTAGGGACTGAGTTACCCGATGATGAAACACTCGAGGCCTGCCAGGCTCAGTCAGTTATGTGGCAACTATTCTTTGATGGAGCATCTAGAACAGAGACAGACTCCGATGGAAAGACCAGAATACGGGCTGGAGTCGGTATTGTGCTGAAATCACCAGAAGGGGAGGTCGTGCATACTTCCTGTTCTATAAACAAGCCCTGCACCAATAATGAGGCCGAGTATGAAGCTCTGATAATCGGGCTATATATAAGCCTCAACATGGGTATCCAAATGCTTCAAGTATTCGGCGATTCGATGTTGATAATAAAACAGATCCAAGGGGAGTTCGAAGTGCGGAAGCCAGAACTGAATCCCTAGCACCAAAAAGATGTGCGCCTCATGGCAAAATTCTACCATATTGAGCTCAAGCATGTGGGCCGTGGACACAATGCCCAGGTTGATGCACTGGCAAAGATGGCCAGCTCACTAGCAGTCCCACCAAATAGGACGCTGAACATTGTCGTTATGAACCGGCGGCAAGTCCCCAGTATGCTAGAAGGGTGCCCCGAAGAAGACGAAGTTGCCACCATCAGCACAGAACAAGCGCCTGATTGGAGACAGCACCTGCTGCAGTGGTTTCTACACCAACAACTGCCGCAGATAAGAGAAGAAAAGATGAAACTCCTAAGAATCAAAGATTCTTATGAACTCAGGAATGGAATTTTGTTCCGAATAATGGCAGATGCACGCAAGAAGATTCTACTCCGCTGTCTGTCCACTAAGGAAGCCTGGCAAGCGATGAAAGAAACACATGCTGGGATAGCAGGTGCCCACCAGGCTGGTCCCAAGATGAAGATAGAAATCAAGAAGCTAGGCTACTATTGGCCCACCATGTTTGAAGACTGCTGTAAATTTGCAAAATCATGCCAGAAATGCCAGGAGCATGCTACTGTGCCTAGAAGGCCTCCTACGACTCTGCACCCTACAGTTCCCAGCTGGCCATTTGCACAATGGGGAACTGATGTAGTCGGGCCACTGCCGACTTCCTCGGCCGGACATAAGTATATACTGGCCATAACAGATTACTTCTCCAGATGGGCGGAGGCTATAGCATTAAGAGAAGTGACTGGTGAACTGGTCGCCAGATTCATCAAGCAGAACATTATCTTCCGGTTCGGGATCCCTAGCCGAATAATATCTGACAGTGGAAGTCATTTCAGAAATCAGAAGGTCTATCGGCTTGCTGAGAAGTATAAGATCGAATGGAGGACCTCCACTCCTTACAATCCACAGGCAAACGGATTGGCAGAAGCTTTTAACAAGACTCTCTGCACCTTGTTGGCCAAGGTCGTCAGTTCTAATAAGAAGGACTGGGAAGAGAAAATGTGTGAAGCTCTGTGGGCATACCGCACCGTCTTCAAGACACCTACAGGGTGCTCACCATACTCGCTGGTATACGGCTCAGAGGCAGTGGTTCCGCTAGAGCTGGAAGTCCCGTCACTCAGAGTGGCAGTCCAATACGGCCTGGCCCGTGGCGAACAGACCAATGCAGAAAGAAGACTAGAAGAACTGGCTGAATTGGAAGGGAAGCGCCTCCGAGCCCAGAAGAGTATCCAAATGTATCAGGCCCGCATGGCCACTGCATTCAACAAACTCGTAAGAGGACGAGAATTCAAGAAAGGTGACCTCGTCATGGTCAAGAAAAAAGAAGTCATGGTGTCCAACCCAAAAGGAAAGCTGAATGCTAACTGGGAAGGTCCTTATGTGATACAGAGGGTCTACGAAGGAGGGGCCTACGTGGTTGTTAACCATCGAGGGGAAATCCAATTCTCGCCACTCAGTGGAAGACATCTGAAGCTGTATCATACAGCACAACCAACATTCCCCGAGTAATCGGGCAAAATCTACCCCTTTCCCGGTCTAGCGGCACTCTGCCCTAGCCGAGCTATCCATTTCTTGGTCTAGCGGCACTCCGCCCTAGCCAAGCTACACCCTTTTCCCGGTCTAGCGGCACTCCGCCCTAGCCGAGCTACTCATTTCTTGGTCTAGCAGCACTCCGCCCTAGCCAAGCTACACCCTTTCCTTGGTCTAGTGGTACTCCGCCCTAGCCGAGCTACCTATTTCTTGGTCTAGCGGCACTCCGCCCTAGCCAAGCTATACCCTTTCCTTGGTCTAGTGGCACTCCGCCCTAGCCGAGCTACCCTTTTCTTGGTATAGCGGCACTCCGCCCTAGCCAAGCTACACCCATTTCCCGGTCTAGTGGCACTCCGCCCTAGCCAAGCTACACCCATTTCCCGGTCTAGTGGCACTCCGCCCTAGCCAAGCTACCCCTTTCTTGGTCTAGTGGCACTCCGCCCTAACTAAGCTACCTTCATTTTGAGCGGGTGGCATTCCGACCGGTCACCCTCTAAAAAAGAGAGGAAGGAAGAAGAAAGAACAAAAAGAAAAAAAATGGGGTTAAAAATAGAGATACCTCGCCAGACTTGCTCCTATATTAGGGACAAGTGCAAAAATGGCCCAAAACCTAGCTGTGGTGAAAACCCGAAAGGGCACTGCAGGTAAAATCGGGTACCCCGCCACGTGAAAACCCGAAAGGGCGTGTGGGCAAAAGTAAGAGGGGGCTGGATCCGGCGAAAACCCGAAAGGGCGCTTGTGTCGGTAATGTGGTGATTCCAAAGAAAGCCTTACCTCCCACCATAAAACTCCTCGTCGATCGACCGGCGCCTTGCCCGATCAACGATTAAACCCATCCGGAGTGGACCTTACGTCTATTCTGTTGAAGCCTTCATGCATTGCTCAAGAAAAATTCCCTCGATAATAAGCCCACCTCGGGATAGACCTTCCGTCTGTTCTGATAAAACACTTCCACTTGTTTTTGTCTGCGACCCACCACGGTAGAACCAGCCCGATTTAGACCTTACGTTTATCCCGATGAAACCTATCCTACGTCTCACCATGATGAAACCGGCCATTGATCGACTGGCACACTGCCCGATCAACAATGAAACCTGTCCGGTTTAGACCTTACGTCTATCCCGATGAAACCTATGAAATCCTTGCATTGGTATAAACCCAATACTGATGATGAAACCTGATACTGATCGACCGGCACACTGCCCGATCAGCAATAAAACCTTGTCCGGTTTGGACCTTACGTCTATTCCGACTAGATCTACAGATCTCTTTATGTCCCACTATGATGAAACCTGCTGTTGATCGATTAGCACACTGCCCGATCTATGATGAAACCTATCCAGTTTAGACCTTCCGTCTATCCTGATGAAATCCATGAACTCCTTGCATTGGTATAAATCCAATACCGATGATGAAACCCGCCATTGATCTATCGGCATCTCGCCCAGTATCAATGATAAAACCCTATCCAGTTTAGACCCTACGTCTATCCTGATGAAACATATGAAATCCTTGCATTGGGATGAGCCAATACCAATGATGAAACCTATTATCGATCGATTGGCACGCTGCCTGATCGACGCTAAAATCCATCCAGGGTGGACCTTCCGTCCGCTCTGACATAGCACAACACTGCTCTTTGAATCGATTCAGACCCTCCATCTGGATAGATCATAAAACTCTATTCCTTTGCGTTAATGTTAAACCCCACATTAACGATGAAACTCATATTTTCAGCAAATAGCCTCGTGCCCGAGCTGCTATCTATATCCTCTAAATCAATTCGGACCTTTCGTCTGGATAGATCATGAAACCCTATTTCCTTTTGCATTGATGTTGACACCCACATCAATGATCGTGTGTCCACAATAAACATATGGCGCCATGGTCCGTAGGATGAAAGTTCTGGTCCCAGAAAAGACAATGAAAAAGAAAAGAGAAAGAAAACGACAAAAAGTATATATATAAAAAAATGGGGTTGAAAATAGAGATACCCCGCCAGACTTGTTCAGGCATCCTGGACAAGGGTAAAAATGGCTAAAACCCAGCTGTGGTGAAAACCCGAAAGGGCACTGCAGGCAAAAGCGGGTACCCCGCCACGTGAAAATCCGCAAGGACGCGTGGGCAAAAGCAAGAGGGGGCTGGCTCCGGCGAAAACCCGAAAGGGCGCTTGGGTCGGTAATGTGGTAAGTCAGAAGTTCCATGCCCAACCGGCACGTTGCCTTCACCTACCCTTCACTGACGAGGCCTTCCATCGGTCATCTGGCTCTATGCCCCACCAATGATAAAACCTTCCCGGCGTAGATCTTACGTCTACCCTGATGAAATATACATACCCTCTTTTCACATGTCCCACCAACAATAAAGCCGGTCACTAGTCTGATAAAGCCTGGCCAGTTCAGACCTTACGTCTGTCCTGATCAAACTCCTAAACCTTCCCTTGACCGATCGGATCCTTGCCCGGTCAATGATGAAACCCTACCAGGATAGACCCTACGCCTAGCCTGATGAAACCTACATATTTCTTGGCAAAGTCCCACCCGCCATAAAACCTGCTGGAATAGACCTTACGTCTGTCCTGACGAGACCTACACCTCTACATACGTCCCACCGTTGATCGACCGGCACCTCGCCCGATCAATGATGAGATCCTCTATCCGGTTTAGACCTTACGTCTATACTGATGAAACCTATGAAACTCTTTACGTCGATATAGGCCCCATATCGACGATGAAACCAACCACTGATCGACTGGCATCTCGCCCGATCAGTGATGAAACCATGTCCAATTGAAACACTGCCAGTGTAGACCTTTCATCTATTCTGATGAAACTTGTAACACTTTCTTTGCATCGATATAAACCCGATATCGATGATGAAACCAACTGTTGATCGACCGGCATCTCGCCCGATCAGTGATGCAACGCTGCCAGTGTAGACCTTTCGTCTATTCTGATGAAACTTATAACTCTTTCTTTACATCGATATAAACCCAATATCGATGATGAAACTAGCCATTGATTGACCGGCACCTCGCCCGATCAATGATGAAATCCTATCCAGTTCGAACCCTACGTCTGTCCTGATGAAAACCACGCACCCTTCAATGTCCCACCTGCGATAACCTCTACCCAGTCTAGACCTTACGTCTACTCTGATGAAACTTATAAAACTCCTTTGCATCGATATAAACCCAATATCGATGATGAAACCATGTACTGGTCGATTGGCACATTGCCCCGACTAGCTTTGAAACCTGCCCGGAATGGACCATTCGCCCGTTCCGGATAGTGCTCTGAGCCTCTTCGTTCACATTCCTGCAAACTGTTTCCCTTGCGGCACGTATGGCCAAGAAGGACGTTTGCTGCCACCAACAGAATTCGGTTTAAAGCACCCCCCCGGAGGCCGTCACGCAGTGGAGCGAGTTCCCCATCCTTTCTCTGAAGGGGTGGACGCTCTCCTGCTAGGTACGGGCTATTCCCATAGGGACCGCCGAAACTGCTGCCAAGTCGCCGTGAAATATTGACGGTGCGATAAGTCAAGAACAAACCACATATGAGACTGGTTTAAAGAGTCCTTTCCATTGAATAAAAAGGGAATACAAGAAGGGCCCCTGAGGGGAAATTGTATTACAAAAAAAGGGAAACAGATATTCACGGGCGCCGGAATATGTCTTCAAAGGCCAGAAGCCCTACATGCGGGGCAGCCCCCAGCTCATGAAGTCGAGCCTCCTCCTCCTGTAGCCGAGCAGACTCGTCCCGAAAGGATGCCATCTGCCCCTCCAACAGAGCTACTTCCTCCGCAAGCTGCGGTCGAGAAGTTGTTATCTGCGGCGGTTCAGCCCGGAGGTCAAACAGTTCAGCCTCCAGAATGGTTATCCGGCTACGCACGAACTGCTCCCGCTGCGCCAGAGATTGCAGTTGGCATTGGCGCTCCTGAAGAACAGAGTCCATCTTCTCCAGCTCAGATTTGCACTCCTTCCTTTGCAACTTCAAAGCTATCAGTCTGTCAGACATAATATGCGCCAAGAAGTCCCGGCGATGTATAAACTTTAACAACAATAAAACCCGCTGGGCCCATATTTCCATGGGACAACCCATCGCCTGCAGACCAGCGGTGAAATGCTCGACTATCTCCTTCAGCCGCAGATAAGTCAGTCCGGGCTGGGACTCCACCAGCTGGCGCAGCATGTCCAGATTTTGCCAGATAAAACTCTCGGATGAAGCGAAGCCAGGAGAAGGAACTGGAGCTACTTTGAAAGTCACCTCACCGTCAATGTCTGCCCACAGTGCAACATCCGGCTGAGAGGACGAAGATGGAAAATCCGCTGGAAGAATTGGCCGGTCCCTCTCTGTGCTCTCTGGCTGAGCTGAAGATTCCTCCTCCACCGCTGTCTCGGGTGCTATGGCTTGAACATCCGCGGAGGGAGGACCAATGAATGATGGAGCTATCTCTTCATGAGTCTCCTGAATAAGGGCTTCATCTTCAGCTACTCTTTCTGATAATGGGGGCGAAAGGTCCCTAGTCTGTAGAGGCAGAGATCCAGTCTCTATAGCCACTGTGGCAGGGACTGCTGATTCGGGCGCAATCGACATTACGGCGGCCGGTATAAAGGCGGAGCTTCTGGCTGGGTCTACTTCGGCTCTGAACTCTGAGGCCCTGACAGGGATGGAAATCTCTCCTGATGATCCCAAGTCCAGTGATGTTAAGTCAGTTGAGGATTGTATTCTCACTGGCACGGGGCGAATAACCTCAGAAATTTCCATGCAAGTTGAAGGTAAAGCAGGGATGATGATCAAATCTGCAGATGAGACATCCATGGAGACTGCGGCCGCATCTGAGCTGGTAGTGACAGGGTCCTGAGGACAAAGCAGAATGATCCTCATCAATGGATGGAAGAAAATAAATAGAACAGCAAACAAAAAAGGAAGCTTACCTTTAAAGTGGGGTCTATATCCTCAAGATGAGACAAAAGAGGAGAAAGCTCCGTAGTTGAAGCAACAAATGGAGGGGTTATGTCGACCTCAGTGTCGAGCCCGGCAAACTCCTCTTGCAATTCCTCCTCAGAAGATAGCATCAACAGTTTAGGAGGCTGAAAGGGCGGGAGGCCTTTTGCAAATACAGGCAGGGCTTCTGATTTTTGGATTTCCTCCTCGCTGCCGCTGAAGGTCACTTCCTCCTCATTATCAGGGACGGTCTCGGAGCTGCCCGAGGATATCTCCACTCTAGCTATGTGCTGCGAGGTCGCCTCTAGAGCATGCCGGGATGCAGACCGGGTGATTATGCGTCTGGCCGGAATAGGGCTCTGTTTTGTTTGAGTCCTTTCACTTTCCTGCGGTTGAGACGACTCTCCCACTGCTATCGTAGCCCCAGTCGGCTCCCTGACTGTCACCTCAACAAAAGGGGAACTCTGAGGGATATAATGAAAAAGAATAACAACAAAAGTATAAAGAGAAAAGATGAGAGAGCACATTTACCCTCCTCCTCGCCAGCCGGGGTAGGAGAAGGCAGCCTCGTGTCCCTTTCCGCAGGCACTGCAACCTGCTCCGGGGCTGTATCAGATAAAGAGAAGCTCAGTCTCGAAGGACGCCTTAAAAGAACAGTCAAGAAAACAATGAAGATTGCATCTGCAAGATATTTACCGCTACTCTCGGCTGGTTCCTGAGCAGCCTCCCTCTGAGACCTGAACTCGTCAAAAGAGGGGATGTCTGGAAGAGGGGTCCCGGCGTCCGTCGCAACTGGAGCTGACTGCTGGACCCGAACAACTTTGGCCCTCTTGGCCTTGACAACTGTAGCTTTCACCACAGAAGGCTTCCTCTTCTTGCCCGGAGGCAGGGGAGTGGTCGTAGGTGCCGCTGCAGGGATTTCAAAGTAAGCAGGTTTCTCAGCTTGAGCGATAATCTTCCTGTAAAGTCCCTGCCGTTTTATGTCCGGTCTATCTGTGCAAAACACAAGAAGGACAGTCATAGTCGACAGCTGCAGAACACAACAATAAAAGAAAGACGCCATGAGCACACAGGAAAGGTCATACCTGCTGGGCCGTCATAGAAGGTGGAAAGCGGCCAATACAGATAAGCCACCTCCTTCGAGCGGGAAGCAGCCTCCTTCACGAGCCAGCATACGTCACCTATGGTCTGGCATTTCTCCGTCAAGGCAGCTAAATCTTTGTGTCCGTGGAAGTCAAGGCAATGAAACAGGCCGAGGTAATCCATGCACCAGCCGTCGACATAATGAAAAGAAATAAAAAGCGGCTTATTCAGAATGCCAGCTATCGGGTTCTCTACTGACAGCCCGTGAACATTCAGCAGCACGAAAAGCCAAGAAGTGTGCTGATAATATGTGTTGGTGCGGTCTTCCCTCCGCACAAATGTCCGATAAGGGTGAAATCTGTCTACCGGGCCCCTCCAGGGGGCTGCTGTCGGGAGAGGCTCCTCCGGGGGAAATGGATACTGCACCTCCACATGAATACTCCCTATGTGGCCCAGCTGCCTCAGGTCCTTTGTAAAAGCATCTTCATTGATCTCAGAAAATACAGGAGTGGGTATTTCAGAGCCTTCCTCTTTTAAGGACCGACGCCTGGCGATATATGTGTCCGCCTCCCTCGGATGCTGTGAGTAGAGCCTTTTCAGATGGACCTCATCAATTTCAAATACAGGCCCTGATTGCCGCTTTAAGAAAGAGCGCTCGGCCACATCCCAGAAGGTGCCTCTGCCATCCTTATAAAAATTGGTGCGGGTATTCCACCATTTGATGTATTCTGATGTGACCCGGGGAATACGATTAGAAACGGTCGGGACCCTGAAAGTTACGCCCTCTCGGCGATGAAAGAAATCCCACCATATCTGACCGTCACTGGCAATGGAGGACCCATGCTTGGCACGGCTGTCCAAAGGGAACTGAGCAGCTGATGAAGGAATATGCTGATCGTAGCCGAAGTTTCTGCTGAAACGGAATGGGTAATAGGGCTCCAAGATGAGCAAGCCTCCCTTCCTGAAGACCAATACACTGGGTCGGATAGCCATAGCCCACCTTACCAGTTCTGGTTCTAATATGGGCCGGGTGGCATTGGCCGCCGAAACAGGATGGACATAAACTTCTACCTCGTCCATTCTGCATTCCCTCTGAGGGTCTACTAAAGGAGCCGAACATGCTGCCAAGCTCCAGAAATGAATGCTACCAGGAGCATCTACAGGCACTTTTGTCAACCGGCCCCTGATCTTAAACAGTTGCTCTGAGAAAAGACCAGGTTCGGCGCTAGCAAACTCAATCATCCGAGGGAGCAGTGTGTCTGACTGCAAAGTTCTCGGGGCCAGCTCGACGAAAATGCTGCAAACCCAAGCATTGAAGAAATGAAATGGACATACAGTCCGTAAGGAACGGGGAACCCGATGTCTATGCAAATCTCCCAGCGATTTGTAAATTAAACACAAAGCCGCCGGGCACAGAGACAGTCTCATCCCCCAGGCCATCTGACAGGCCGGATATATAGCCTCCGGTCTGATAGTCGTCTCGTCCCCTTGGGGGAGAGCGAAAGTGCACAGCCAGAAGGTCAGATAAGCTGCACAATGAGTAATGGGGTCAACCCCTGCTGGGTTCGGGCCATCTACACCTGCTCGGCGCAGTGAAGCCGGCAATGCTGATTTATAACGAGGGGCCCTGATCTGCTTACTGGAGTCGGCCCCACGGAAGGGAAGTCTGTATACTTCAAGGGACCCCCGAAGAAGTACTGTATCCACTGTCCTACACGGACTCTCAACCTGCTGCTCTTTTCCCGGGGTTGATATCCTTTGGAAGATCCCCTGCTATAGGCCAGACAAATGGTCCGATAAGCCTTCATCAAGTACCGGTATGCGTAGCCAAAAGAATATCTGCCCTCTCCATCAGAGGCGTCCTTTACAGAGTCGTCTAGACAGACCTCTTCATATGGCTCCCCATCTATAGGCAGGCCTGAAAGCTGCGCAAGACTCCAAAGATCGAGAGAAGTCTCGCCTTCTGCTGTATAGAACGTATTAAACTGTGGGCAGAACACTTCAAGCATGCCGCAACATAATCCCCGAGAGATGGGATAGCGGAACCTGGAGGCAAATACACTATGATATACCCCAGCTCTAATCAGTAAAGGGGCGTATTCCTTCAAGACAAATTCTGTAAACTCCACTGCTCCTACCCTGAAGAGATGGGCGTCTGTCACTTTAGCATCTCCAAACCAGCCGGCAGCTAGCTGATATTTAAATTGAACGGCCAGACAGTTCAGAATGAATGGCTCGTCCCTGTAACCCCACTTCACAGGAGCTAGAAAAAGTCCAAAGTTGGGCTTCTCCCGATGGACGCGACCGGCTGCATGGTCCCACCTTGCCGGGGTAAACTCTGGAGCCCGGGTCAGCATCTTCTTCTCCGGCTCTAATTCGGAAATGCCCAGCACGGCATTCCAGTCCCTCTGCTCGCCTGGGAGATATATAGCTCGGGCTCGATAAACAGAACCCTTCATGCTGTCTCTGTCAGCCAGTATTGCCGCTTCCACAGACCGAGCAAGCAGGAAATCCCTCATTCCGCCTATGGTGAAGGTCCGGATAAATGGCAGCAGATGGCGATCCTTCGGCAGGTCCGGACGGTAGTCGACAGCCCTTCTGAAATCAATCCCTTCTGTGGAAGAATAGACTCCGGAAGACGGCACTGTGTCAGTCTCGAATCAGAGGACTCATCAACAGTGGCGATCTGGTTATAGCGAAGCTCAGACTATTCACATTCAGCCAGTTGACTGAAGCCCGAGATATGTCCGGCTGAGCCGATGAACTCGCTCCCACAGTCATGGAAGCCGCAGCAGAAGAGTCGGAAGCCATGTCAGTGACTGCAATCAAGAAAAGATGAAAATAAGCATCAGAAAGATGAAGGAGCATGTGAGGATTAAATAAATAGTTCCAATTAAATTTCGGCAGCATCTCCTCTTGTCCGGGGTCTGCCCAAGAAAAAATAGGGAGTCACCCACCAAGAGGGAGTGATCCCGAGCATAAAATGGGACTCAATCCCACGTAATGAGCTTACCCGAGAATGAACGGGTCAAAAAAGGGGAAGGCGACAAGGCTCTCGGGGGGAGCTCACCACCGCCGCCGAGATGAAGAGAGAGAAGGGATAGGTAAGAAATGAGGTAAAAACCCCTCTCGGGGGGTTAAAAAGAAGAGGAAGGAGAGGCTTCTCGACGCGAAGGAAAGCGCGCCGAGAACCCTCCATCGTCCGGAAGAAGGAGGCGCGCCGACAACAGGCCGCGCCGAGAAGCCCGCTGAAGACCCCCCGCGCCGAGAAGGCCGCGCCGAGAAGCCCGCACCGACAATAGGCCCGCCGAGAAGCCCCGCGCCGAGAAGGGTCATACCTCGCACCGAGAAGCCCAAGGCAAGGCCAAGAAGGCTCCAAAGTGCTGACAATAAAATCAGAAGATATGGAGATGAAAAACATGAAAATGAAAGATACATGTGCATAATATTGCTGCAGCAACATGATTAAGCCGAAAGAACAATGTCAAAGAGAAATGGAGGAAGATGCCCTCGAATGATGAAAGGCACCTGCAGACCCCGTGCCGCTTATTCTGCACTTACGCCGCCCGCAGGTGGGGGGCATTTGTTGACACCTTGAAAATGAGCAAGGGCAGAAACAGAATTGAAAGGAAGATCAGACCAACAGTGAAAGATCAATGACGAAGTTCGTCAACCATCTACCCGGCTGAAGTCCTTTCCGGGCCAAGCTGATGTCCGATGCCATTGTCAGTCAGACGACGGCACTGATGAAATAGCAGTCACCTGGCTGAAGTCTTTCCAGGCTAAAGCTGATGTCCGGTCTTGTCACCGTTCCGGTGACGATGCCAATGAAATGATGTCCTGTTTTGTCATCATTCAGATGGCAACGCCGATGAAACCCAGGTCTACCGACTGATGAAAAACCTATGAATGATCTCAATAGAAACTATGTCACCAATGGAGGGCCCTTTTGGGTGCTGATGCACTTGAAGGACCAATAAGAGGCCTAGCCTAAAAGGCCTAAGTGGGCCTATAAAGTGGCGCCGGGATCCTCTTGTCGAAGCCCAAAAGCCGCGCCGAGAAGCGAACGTCCTGCGCGCGGGAAGCCCCTCAGTTGAGGCGCGCCGTGACAGGCCTGCCGAGAAGATACAAAATACAGTTATAAAACCCCCTTCCCCTCGAGCAAGAAAGAGAGGACCATCACCACCGCCAGAGAGACAATAGAAGAGAGAAAAAATGATAAAGAAAAGAGAGAAGAGACCAACAGAGCAAGAGAGAAAAGAAGAGGAAGAAGGAGAAGAAGCTCCAGGTGGGCAGCAGGGGAGGGAGAGGAGTCAATGCTCCGCCCTCCCCCCCCCCCCATGTTTTCTTTTCTTCTCTATGTAGTCTTACGAGTCTTACCTCGATTTATCAAATGTAACCGGGATATCCCGGCCTTCGTTCTATTTCCCTTTCCCTCATTCCCCCTTTTTTGATTGGTGTGAGTTTGGGATGATGCAATGGAATGAAATGCTTTGATGGCCCGTTTGGGGCGTTTCCCCGTTTTCTTTCTTCTTCCTTACATGTATCTATGTTTCTGGTTCAACTGAACGTGAATGATGAAGCCTTCCCATCTCTGGTTTCTCTCGAATGAGTGCTGCTCAATGTCTTGAGTGATCGTTCTGATGCTTCAGGTTTCTCTGCTCCGATTGTTCTTCCTGGAGGAACGTCGAAGGAAGAGTCCCAATCTTCACACCCATGGATTATTGGACTCTATCCTCTCACCCCTTCAGTGATGCCTACACTGGGTAGTCTCCCCATCTTTCATTCCGTTTGTTTCCTTTTCTTAAGCCATTAAGGTCGCCCCAGGAATCAGGGACAGTTATCCCTTGGTTTCCCTGGACGGCCGGCGACAGAAAAACACATCCCCATGGGTTTTAAATGGATGATGATCTCGAGCCCTCCATAAACCTCACCTTCCAGTGATCCCCTGGCACTGCCCAGCAAAGCCCTTGGCTTCCCCCCTCATTTGCATCCTAAATTCCCAGCCATTACCTGAATCCGAGAAAGAAATCTCAAAAACAGAGTGCCGTAGAACCCTGAAACACATCTCGGCTCCCTCATCTATCTCGGCTCCAAGAACAGTAGAACAGGTGAATAGCCCTCGGCGTGAGCCTTCTCGCGCCGAGAACCCCCACTATGCCCAGGCCGAAAAGGCCCTTCACCATTTCTCTTGCCTGCGCCGAAAGCCTCTTCTCCGTCGCGCTGGAACCCCTCACATTGAGCTGCGCTGATAAGCTCCCCGGCCCTTTTGTCTTCGCGCCGAGAAGCTCACGCTGGGGGCTCCTCTTTGGCTTCTCTTCATCGCGTCGGGAACCCAGGCCCTCTCACCTTGGCACCGGGAACCCCCGGCCTTCTTGCCATTGGCGCCGGGAGCCCCCTGTCCTCCTCTTCATCGCGTCGGGAACCCCGGCCCTCTCACCTTGGCGCCGGGAACCCCTGGCCTTCTTGCCATTGGCGCCGGGGGCCCTGGCCTTCCCATTTTTGGGTCATGCCAAGAGCCCGTGCCCATTCAGAGTGCGCCGAGAGCCTAATCTGCCACCCAATGAACCCCAACACCCAGAGCAAACCCACACAGGGATATCCGTGGATCACCAGATATGTCCCGGGGATAAAATTAAAGGGAGTCAGACTCCCTTATGTTCCATCAGTTCGTGTCGGGATTACGACAACCTACCCCCTTTTTAGCTCCGGTGAGCTCTGCCAATGCATGAGTGCCACCAGCTCTTATAAGGGAAGAGTCAAATATCGCCCCAAGGCATACATGTGTAATGCGAGAGGTTCGGCCTCTCTATCTTTCGGCTTTCATCCCGGCACTCCGTGGGTGATAGCCTATTCTCCCCTGGGCATAATCCAGATTATGGGGAGATGCTGTCGAAATGTTGATCGATGCTTTAAAATCCCATCATGGTTACAGCTCAGTCTGCCTGTGATTTAAACTCGTTTTCTCCCCTTGCCCCTATACCTAGTTTTTTTGAACCGCTGATTCAACGACATCGTCTGTTTCCGTGGTTGATGTTATTATCTTACCCGCCTTCCTGGTCCTGGTATGAAGTTTAAAATGGTGCACATGAATATCTGTTTGCCTTATGAGGCCTCCTATTTCGGCGTTTAATCAAGGGTTGTCCTTCTTGGGAAGGGCGTAATTAACGTCATAGCCTTTATGGTATGGCGGACTTTTGGTCCCGACTCGGACTTCACAATCGACTGACCAAGTCAAGTCGAGAGCACAATGAAATTGTCACACATGTGACTGGCACGCCTAATGATCAATAAATACAAATAAGGGAATTCCCCATAAATATAAATAAATAAATTTTAAAAAAAAATCCCCGCGTCCACAGCGCCCCGGCCTCGGTCGCGGTCACTTCAACTTATGCCCCCTTCGTCCCCACCGAGGGAAGAGCCGATCCAGCACCTTCACCCCCCGAGGTGACCCCGGCCTCCTCGGCCCCCTCTCGCTCGGCAGGTAGGAGAGCTGGCTTGATATGGTCGGCCCTACCTCGCTGGGGAGAGGGGAGTGCCGCCGAGCTAGGATCACCCTCGGCAGTGGGGAGGAGACCGGCCTTCCTGGCCCATTTCCTGGCCTTTGCGGCTTCCTACAACCTCCCCTCCACAGGATCCTTGCGCTTCGCTCCGCGCGGCCGAGAAGTCCCCCCTGAGGCCACCCCCTTGCCCTTGTCCCGGGCTTGGGAGCGACCCACAGGGGCGCTCGGCTCATCAGCCGCCGAGTCGTCGCCAAGGTCAATGATCTCAGCGGCCTCCTTAGAGGCTCCCGCCTGGTGTCTGCAACAAAGAAGAAGGCGTGATCAGGAAAAGAAAGATGACCCCCACCCCCGAAGAAAGATCTAAGTGGTGGCACCTGAGCCTGACAGATGCAGCCGCGTAAGAAGACACCGCTCTATGTTCTCCGTGTTGGTTTATGCCAGCATCTCCTTTGATTTGGTGTGTACCACGTGGGGTATAGGACCCACGTCGGACCATCGGTGCTTGGCAGCCCAACCCGTCGCATGGATTATGGGGTCCATGTGCGAAGCCCCTCATGCCCGCCCACAGCACGTCATAGACGTGGGGCTCTGCGCTGCCATAAGGAAATACGGTCTAACCTTCGCTACTAGCTCGAGCTTTTAGCGCAACGGTAGGGGCTTGATCCTGTAAACTGGTATCAGTGCGAGGTCACGGGTTCAAATCCCAGGTGTCGCTGGGGGGGAGATTGTTGGTTTATGCCAGTGTCTCCTTTGATTTGGTGTGTACCACGTGGGGTATGGAACCCACGTGGGACCATCGGTGCTTGGCAGCCCAACCCGCCGCATGGATTATGGGGTCCATGTGTGAAGCCCCTCATGCCCGCCCACAACACGTTATAGACGTGGGGCTCTGTGCTGCCATAAGGAAATACGGTCTAACCTTCGCTACCAGCTCGAGCTTTTAACACAACGGTAGGGGCTTGATCTTGTAAACTCGTGTTGGATTAGGTGGAATGTCAAACTAGAGGGGAGGGGTGAATAGGTTGACCCTTTAAAATATTCTATGCACGATCACACATGAATTATGGTGCAGAATGATAGAGATAAGATCAATAACTAAACTGCAATGAGAATCGTGCCTAATCAAACATCTAACGAAGGGAGAATAATAAGAGAAATCAAACCACACAGTGTACGCAGATTTTTATGGTGGTTCGGTCTCCCTGTGGAGACCTACGTCCACCCCTCACTTAACTAGTGAGGATCCCTGCTGAGCTTTACAGCTTAGCTACACCGAGGAAAAAGCTTCCTCACATACACCGCTGAGCATTACAGCTTGGCTTAACCAGAGAAATAGATTCTCTAACCCGCTGACAAACAGCTTGCAGGCAACACGACCAATGACCCTTGATCCAAGCACAGTCTGCTAGATCTACCCCTCCCTCTACTCAAACCAGTACGAGGGAGAAACAGTATAATAGAGTTCAAAATGGTAAGACAAATAAGAAAATGAAACCACTTAGTAAAAGAAGGAATAAACTCAGGTCTGTGAAGCAGCCGAAGCTCGGCCTTGAATTCAGAGTTCTGGACGAAGAAGCTTCAATGATCGTCTGATCTTCTTCTTCCAAAATGTAGACGAGCTTACCAAAGAACGCTGCTCCTTGATCTCACTACTGTCTTCAGCAGATCGACATCGGAAGAAGATAAACTCCCTGTTTCTCTCGTGATTCTCTTCCTCAGCCTTGTCCACAGCAAACTTCGAAAGGCTCCTTCTCCTCTGCTATTCGGCAAGAATTCCCGTGCTCATTTCCAGATCCATGCATATATACATCTAGTGGGCCCCAACCAGATATTCTGGTTAGCCCCCTGATTGCTCCGTGTAGAGCCTTCTGGAATCGCGAGGGAAAAAACAGATCACAATCGCTTTTGGCTGATGTGGACTTTGACGTCACTTGCGACTAGGGTCCACCCAACTGATCTCAGAAGTTCCCGTTGGCGTCAACCCATTGAGTCCACAGGGTTGACGCAGCCTTGAAATCTCTCATATGGCTTTGATAGTAAGACAGGATGCATTGACGCCTGGGGTCACTGCGTCAACCCACTGAACTGACCCAGAGCTGAATTCTCATCAGACTCAACTGCTGCGTCGACGCTGTCATGCAATAGCGTTGACGCACTGCGGTATTCCAGTGAACCATTAACTCTGCTTTATTAACTGCTGCGTCGACGCAGCTCTACTGTTGCGTTGACGCATTGGAGTAGTTCTGAAGAAGCCTCTACTTCTTAAGTGGATGAGTTGACTCAACACTTAGCGTGGAGTTAACGTAGTGAAGAGTATATGTGAATGCATCTTCAACTGATGCGTGGACGCTTTGAACTCCAGCGTCGACCCTATTCCTTTCTTGCATTAAGAATGAAATCAAACAAAAGCGTTATTGAATCAAGATTTAATTCAACATTTGAGTTGAGTACAACATTCACATCTCATGGTTGTCATCATCAAAACCAGGGGCATAACA
Source organism: Amorphophallus konjac (assembly GCA_022559845.1). NCBI lineage: Eukaryota > Viridiplantae > Streptophyta > Magnoliopsida > Alismatales > Araceae > Amorphophallus > Amorphophallus konjac. The sequence continues at coordinate 123,335,346 of CM040127.1, read as the reverse complement.
ATCTCCCCCTTTTTGATGATGGCAACTATGAGGTGAATGCCATTGCATCTAAACAAACATGTTTATTCAGATCAAGCAAGAAAATTCAGATCAACAAGAATTCAATTCAGTGACTGAAGCAAACATCAATTTTGTCATTCATTTAAGTTCAGGGTTTTACATCATAGACATAGACAAAAAGAAGGAAACTTTTAGTCAGTCAACATATTTGATGCAGATGCAATGCAGCTCTAGTCTAGACTCTAGCTTGAGTTCATGATTCTCCCCCTTTGACATCATCAGGAAGGGGAGTAGATGAGGAAGCCTGAAGTATAGTTGCAGACACAATATCCAACTGTTGCTGAAGCTGAGCTATGGAAGCTGCCATAGTGTCCATCCTTTCAGAATGCAGCTGAACTCTGTTCACCACAAACTTGTGGTATTCTTTGAGCTTAGTAGAAATACCATCAAACCAGTTGTGCAGTATATCAAACAGATAGTCCACCTGAGCTTTCTGCTGAGATCCCCATTCAGGTGCAGAGGATGATGCTTCAGTTGGTGGAGGGCAGTATACATCACGCTGATCTTCAACTGTGGGTGGGAAATTTTCTTTTAGAATGTGCAGCACATCCACCACCTCATCACCTACCAAAGTGGTTCTTTCAAACAGTCTAGTGATGTCCTGACCAAAGGATGTAATCTTGTCAAACAAAGTTTGAACTTGGGCACTGAACTCATTATTCTTGTCAATCAGGGTGGAATATTTCATGTTCAACTTGGACTGGTTTTCCCTGACATCATAGTTGTATGTCTGTACACTTTGTATCCTGTGCAAACATTGTTGATGCACGTTTTGTAAGTTTCGCATGACTGAACCAGCTTTCTGACAGGCTTGAAGAAGAGATTCCATAAATTCATGAAGCTTCTTGTCTGACTTGAATTTATCACGTGTAAATTTTTCCCATCTGCTGTCTAATTTCTGTTCAAGGTGTGACAGCCTCATATCCGTTGTTGAACTTAGGTGCATTATGGAGGAGTCAATACTCTTGAATTTTGTTTCCAAAAATTGAATGATAGTAGGATTGATACCAGAAAAATCATTCTGAGAGTTGGCTGGAATGTCCTCAGAAGAAGATGCAGGTCCTCTTGGTGGAGAGGGTTCCGGAAGAGGACCTTGTACTATGACAAGTTCTCTGGAAGTAACAGGAAGCACCGGAGTATCAACTTGTACAGTGTACTCATCCTGGATGTTACTGAACTCTTGATATTCCATGCCAGCTGAGCTAGTCTCAGGTCTATCTGCCCTAGCTTCTGGTCTTTCCATTCTGTTTGGACTGGCCTCTTGTTGGGGTTGAGTTTCAGTTCTGGCTGCATGACCAGTCTCCACTGAGGTAGTCACTGGTTTCTGACTTGGTAGAATCCTGACTGGCTGTCCATTTATAACTTTAAATCCCATGAACTTTTGAATGTAAGAAAGGGAGTATATGTTCCCTTTAGGGATGATCAGTTTCTTCTTAGAACCAAAATCTACTCCAACTTTTCAAAAAATGGCAGTCAATGGAGCAGCATAAGGGAGTGTTCTGGATTGTGTCAAGCAAGAACCCATAGTCTGAATAACTACATCAGATAGTGAAATGTGTATTCTTTTCAGCAGACAGTATAGTAAAAATCTCTGCATCTCAGTGACCCATTCTCTACCACTACTTTGAGGTGTGATTATTGATGTGCACATATGGTGGAGCAGTCTATTCAATGGAGGGAACTGATTTGCTTTAAGACTAGATAAGTAAGTTTCCCTAACGGCGGAAGGATCACTAGGTTTGTCAGTCAGGAGAGCATAGGCATCATGTTCATCAAACTCAAAGCTATGTAGCTGAACCCCATTCATGGGAATTTTTCAAGCTCCGGCAAACAATTTATTTGTTAATTCGAAACTAACATTCCTGACAGTTGATGAAAGTTTCGGAATATAAGGTTCATACTTCAAATTGTGGTAGAATTCTCAGACCAGGGTGGGGTAATAGACCTTATGAGTTGTAACGAAAGACCACCAGCCCTGATAATCCAAGGTAGGAAATAGTTGCGGAAAAACTTCAAGCAATTCATGGTCGGTAGCAACAATATACCGTGAAATAAGAACTTTCAGAGGTTCTTCCATGTTGACGGTAAGAGAGGGATCAGAAGACCTTGCATGAGAGTTGTCCGCACCTTTCTTTCTCGTCGCAACACCTGAAGATGGAACCTGCTCTTCTGTCCTGACATTAGATACCTTTCTCTTTTTGGTTGGCGGGCTGGGATAAAGACTGCGTTTCCGAAGAGGTAACGCTATCTCTTTGCCTTTCCATTTCCTTGGAGCTGAAGGAGACGATTTCTCTGTTGAGGGATCTGCCAAGCCCTTGTCTTTACCGGCGGGCTTTTCTCTTTTCCTTGTTGTGGTGGTGGAGCTGACACAGACGGTGTTTCCTTCATCGTATATTTGGTGCGAGGCTCAATCCTGCCCGTTGCAAAGAGGGGATCTCTCTTCTGTAGACCCTTCTTGTTCTTCCCCTTATTCTGTTGTTCCGGAGGCGCCATGGCAGCGAGAGACAAATGGGAACAGGAAGGGTGAAGATTGAGAGAAAGAACAAAAGAGGCAGGGTGGAGAGATTCAGAAAGGTAGAAACCCACTAGGTTTTGGAAGAGGCGGAGGCGACTATAGCGTTTACGCTGCAGGGTTTTATATAAGAAGACCATTCAGTTTTCGATTCAAAAAGGATACACCGGTTCACTGTGCTGAACAGGAATGGGATGTAAGTGGAATAAGTAAATGACTGCGTTGACGCTGTAAGGCACTGCGTCGACGCCACCAAAGGAAAATAGTGTAAAGTGGACAGTAGATAGTGAAGTCCCATAGTATTTAGGCATTCTTAAGACAAAGAAGTTGTGAAGAGATGAAATGACATTCAGGGATTTTTAATCGATAAAATTCAAGTTCCCCTATAAGATATTATGATGAGACATTATGAGAGCCCTAAATCCATATAACGATGTGGAGTAAGATAATCTTAAGACTTTGAGAAAAATCCTTGAATAAGAAGAGCATGATTATGGAATGAGGATTGAACAATTTTCACACATGGAACTTTCTCAAATCATATCCCTAGAAGGTTCAATTTCAAGATACCCTTATGGTTGTGAAGTTAACATGAATTGAGGATAAACTCAAAAGGATTTTATTTTTGAGCTTCAAGTCAACCCCATATGAACATTGATAATTTTTATTTTTCAACAGTTGCAGTCAAGTATAGCTAGCCTTTTGACACAGGTGCACATGTTTATCAGACACCAGAGTCCCCGGCTACTTAGCATAGCTTACTATTCTGCATACCTGAAACAGAGTTGGCAACTCACATCATGACATGCCTTGTAGCACTTCATTGGTGCATGAAGGTAGTTTCTTAGTGGAAAGTAACCATTGCTCTGCACTGAATTATTTTTCTTTTAAAATAGAGGTAACAGCCCACATCATGACATGCTCATTTGCACTTCATTGGTGCATAGAGACAGTTTCTTAGTGAAGGCTTGCCATTGCTCTACAATTTATGATATGAATCATTGTATATATAGGGTATGTTTCTTAAGCTTTTATTAACCCTTAACTGAGTTTAAGAACAATAGAGATGTTAAATTCAGTTTGCACAAAGGTCTCTTTACTATTGATCACAATAGTTCAAGAAATGAGGAGTTCTCAGTTTTATTAAATGGTTCTGAACCTATTCCATATGCACAGCACTTTAGCGTTCACGAATTTTTATCGTTCAAAGAACAGAAGATTTATAAAACTCCAACCATTAATATAGCCTAGAGACAGTCAATAATAATCATCACATCTTATAAGGGAATTATCATTTTAGCTCCCCCTGAATCTATGGCATCAATTCACATTTCAGATCTCAAGAAACTTCCTTCATACTCAAGATTGAGTGGTTCTTCACTACAAGTTGAAACACTAAATGTGGAAGCAACAGGATTGATGAGAAGTTGAGAAGACAAGCTGAGGTACTCAAAGATTTCAACAGAAGGCTGTACAGACTTGGCCAAAACATCAATGAATGGACTTGAAACGCTTGAAGGCCACATGCCAGTGTATAGACTTGGAAGGTTCTCCAATGTACAGACTTGGAAATGGCTGTATAGACTTGAATCAATGTGAACGATGTATAGACTTTACGAATGGCTTGAAACACAGACACATTGCCAGTGTATAGACTTGTACAGTGCTGCCAATGCATAGACTTGCTATGGATGTATGGACTTTGAAGATGCAAGCGATGCACAGACTTGGGGTTCAACTGTGGATGTATAGACTTGAAGAAATGAGGCGATGTGTAGACTTTGAGTGATGTGCACAGCCCAAGTTTGACTAAGGTTGACTTGATGGACCTCGGACCTAGACCCACAAGCATTCAAGATTGAGCAACGGACTCACACTAGCGGCTCACTCGTACGACACATGCAATCTCCCGAAGGCACCGGGGATGATGGCGAGGGTCCGAGGCGGGCCCCAATGATTCTAAGTGGCTGAATCGGCTTAGGCTAACCCCCAAAGGGCCTGGGATTCCCAACTTTGTGGGAGGCCGGCACGCCCGGGCGTGGGATTGGGTAGCTCTCACTTACGAGCTGCGGTGGGCACACAATTAAGTATATGCGGAATTGGCCACTCTCGCACCGTCCGACGAGCATTCAAGGCAATACTAAACTTGCAAAATATAGGCCAGCAAGGGTTGTATCAGTCACTCACCTGGTCGGTGTGAAAACACCGATCCCGTTTGAAGACGTGGGCGCGCCGGGAAGCGTGGGTATGAACCCGAACGCTGCGGCGATGGTGCTTGACCTGAAATGTAAAGGTGTACAACACTACGCCTCGCGCAGGAGGGGTGATCTTGGGGTGGGGATTAGGCTTATTACATTCAAAACTACCTCCACGCAGGGAGGGGCCTTCAGCCGGCCAAGCGGGGTGGGGAATTAAGCTAAGGAACCCGACTTGTCGAATCCCGCCGGTTCTGCCAATCTGCAAATTCGCAGGATAGTGGGGCGGTGTTGATGTTGCCAAACATTCCACAGAGCGTGGATCTTGATGAAACCTGCGCCAAAAGTTCCCCAACAGGACGGGGATGGTGTCTGAATTTTGGCAGGAGCTCTGGAACTCAGGGCTGGTCGGGCCGGCGACTAGAACAGGTCAGCAACTTCTTCCTCTGGCTGGTGCAGAACAGGTACAGCGAGTTGCAGAGGGCACCACGGACGCTCCTGAACTCCAAATGAAGCGAGCCTGGCAGTGACGTGATCGTGGCCAGAGTAGCTTCGAGCAGGAATCAACGGGGCCCCAATCGCAGGTCGGGGAAGAGCGAGGTAGCCGGATTAGTAGGGACAGGTCAAACCTGGACCCACAGGGGGCAGACGACACACCCCGACGAAGAAAATGGTAACTGGAAGCTCCTGAGGCCGAATGAAGTCCTTCTTCTTGGAGATGACAGCTAACTGGTAGCAGTTTCAGACCTCCGAAAATGGCACTCAGATCTTCAGGGAGGAAGCCGTGGTCGGACTGTGACTGCAGCACTCATTCCCTGCCTGAGAGCTTCTGCGAGGTCGCGGGAGAATGGCTGCTGTGGACTGCTCGGAGTTCGGATGCCGACGAAACCACCTCGCCTTGGAAGCTCTCTGGACGACCTTTCCAGAGATGTAGGCCTTGCCACCAGGAGTATCAGGGAGCAGCCAAAGACGATGCAACTTCAGGACCCCACTCTGCTGCCTGCCCCCTGCAACCTGAAACTCCAATCTTGCAAGACCAAAGGGAGTGGGAGGGAGAGTAGCACAGCTTGGGGTGATGGCTGATGGTTTGTGGATATGGGAAGGACGTGGCTAGGGCTTCTGGAGGGTCTGGAGTGGCAGGGATAGATGGAGAGGGGGGCTGGAGCAGCTAGAGTTGGAGATGCGGGGGTGGATGTGCACTAGAGAGAGGATGAGTGAGAGAGGAGGTGGGGGGCGAATTTGGCTGTAGGGAGGAAGGGAATTTTGACCTAGGGTGATTAAGGAGGTGGGGAGATGGAAGGGCACAGCCCTAGGGAGAGGGAAATTCGAATTTGGGCTTTGGGAGGGGTTAATTCAGTCTTGGGAAGGTGGTGGGGTGCTTTGGAAAGTGGAAAGGTGCCTAGGAGAAGGGGTTTCCACCTAGGGGTTGGAGGGGGAATTGAATGAGTGCATGGGGAAGGGGAAGGGGCCTTAATGAGGGGTGAATGGGGAGGAGAGAGAATGAATTTTGAAATTGGGGTGGGGAGGAGAGAGAGAGGGGGTACAACCCACTTAGAGAGAGTGATAGTAAGAGAGAGAGAGAGAGAGGGAGATATTGAGAGGGAGATGGCAAATGCTTTTCAATATTCATCAAAAGTTGTTACAATGAGAGGGAGGGGAGGCCTATTTATAGGCTCCATACTTTCATATGACCATAGTGACCCTGACAAACTAACTAATGACCACAGCAGTCCAAGGGAGGGGTGCCCCTGGGCCTAGCCCACTAGTTGGGCCCAATAGCTTAACAAACCAACATAATGACACCAGACTTTGGTAGATAACCTACTAACCTAGGTACATGACTCAAATAATAAGAAAATTACATGGTTTAAGACTCAAATAAAATATAAAAATTACATGACTAGACTCACAAACACATGACGAACATAATGGCATAAGTCGACGACGATTCGAGCCTCAAAAAAAAGTGGAGGGGCAAGGGATGCCCCCATCATACCCCCGGGGTGGGGAGAACTCGACCCCGTCGAGTATGGGTCCGCCTGGCTGTCGTACCAGCTCCAGAATGTCGAGGTCAAGTCGCAGCAAGCCCTCCCGACTCGCCCAAGTATCCTCAATTGGGCGACGGTTCTTCCACCCAACCAAGTAGTGCTGATACACCCTGTGCCCGGTGATGGTACTTTGCTCGTCCAGTATTGCCTCTATCTGCTCTTGTCGGCCTCTCAGGCTAGGAAGTGGAGTCCCACCGTGGGTGTCTCTCTCAAGGGGGGGGTAAAGGCTCGAGCTCCTCACTGGGTCCCACCGCGGGGCCCTTGCAGGGTACCAAGTCTGCCACAATAAAGGTAGGGTGTCTCCCAAAACCCTTAAGTAGGTCCAGCTCATAAGCATTATTACCAAGTCGACTCAGAACTCGAGAAGGTCCCGAACCCCGTGCCCTCAACGTGGAGGCAAGCCCCGAAAGGAGCCGCTCCGTTTTCACCATCACCGAGTTTCCCACGTGGTACTTACAGTGGCGCTGCCGAGCATCTGCCTGCCTTTTGTAAGTCTCATTGCTCTTTCCTATATGCTTGTGGATGACATCAGGCAACTTTGAGGGGTGGTGCATAATGGACTTTGTGAATGAAGATCTCCAGATTCCGAACTCTCAAAAGTGGACTTAGCATGCCTATACTTGATTAGCATGGGAGGACCTGGGCATCCATATGTGGATCTATCACGTAAGTGGTAACAATCAAGCTTGCTAGACAAGGGAGGCCTGGGCACCCACAAGTGAACATATCATGCATAAGTGTGACCAATGTTGAGGGACCATGACATCCAAGGATGCTCCTATCATTCATAAGACCAATGTTGAGTTGTGGAGGACCATTACACCAAAATAGGGACCACTCATGCTTCCTACTTGACATGTGGGTGATGTGAATGAATGGACCCAACTTTCTAATCATGCCAAGTGGTGTGTTGTGCCAAGACTTATGTACTCCTATCCCAAAGATGTCTTTGATGTGTATGGGTGGGGAATGGCCTTTGAACTTCCATGTGAAAGGGTCAAAGGGATCTAGGAAGGTGGACATTATGGAGAGGAGCTCTTCCTTGCTTCCTAGGTATATGTCGCCTTTGGCGATGGTTCCCTTTGTGTGGCTCGAGTCTTGGAAGAGGTGGGCATGGTCCAATATGGTGGGTCGGGAAAGGTGGGTTGTGGGTAAGGTGGGTGGGTCATATGGGTAACTAGGCTCCCTTTGGAAGGGATCGAAGGGGTCGTGGATTAGGCTTCCTAGGGAGAAGTGTCCTATGTTCTCAAGGTCTTCACAAGGTGGGTTTTCCTCATCTATTAGGATGATGGGGCCGGTGTAGTGAGTGGGTGGGTTGGCCAATGTCCTTGGGATCTCAAAGGTAGGGGAGTGGATTGTGATGGGTTCCTCCTCCATGGGAAGAAGGAGTATGAGTTCACTTGTAAATTGGCCATTGGTGTAGATGGAAGTGATGGAGCCAATGGTGGGGTAAGCTAGGCTAATTGTGCTAGACTCCGATGGCCTCATGGCTAGCACATCGGTCAAGTGGACTTGCCAATGTAGGTAGGCCACTAAGTCTCCCAAATCTTCTACACAATAGGAGGTTTGATAAGTGACATGAGGCTGAGTGGGAATGATTTGGGATTGATGTCCCATGGGTAGGTGGCTTGGTTGTGAACTAGGAATGGTGAGGCCTCGCTTGAGCCATTGGAGTATGGTTTCATCCATGATGAGGGTGTGTGGCTCTAGTGTACTTGGAGGAGGAGGTGTGGGTGAGACATGTGGCTCTTGGATTTCTCCTACGGTAGGAGGTGGATCCGGATTGGCAACCACCCTCACTTGGGTGGGTGTGGGGGTCACAATTCTCAAGGACAATGGAGTAGGAAGGTTTATGGTAAGTGGGTTGGTGTTAGCCGGCAATGTGCGCACCTGGGGAAGTGAGTAAGGGTGGACTGGGGTTGGGATAGGTAGGGGAAGTAGTGGGGGCCTAGGATATGGTGGGGTTGGGGTTGGGAGTGGGAGATGGGTTGGGTGAGGAGTGTTGGTCTTAAGAGGTGTGTCTTTTTTGGGGGAAGATGGAGGGGTAGTGGTGGATTCCAAGGGATTTTGTAGGGTATGAATTTGGTGAGGGGTTTTGGGTTGGGGAGTGGTGGACATCATGGGTTTTAGTGAAGGGGTGGACATGGGGCCCAATTGGTTTTGTGGAGCTATGGTTGTGGTGAGGACTGGTAGGTAGGATGTAGATGTGGTGGTCGGGGTAGGATAGGTGGGAAGTGGTGGGGAATGGGAGATTAGGGTCATGGGTTGGCCAGGAGGGGGTGAAGGAGTTGAAGTGCTCCTTAGGCTTTGGTGTTTTGAGTAGGGGGAAACATATCTAGCCCTAAGTTGTTCTTTCATGTCCCCCCAAGTGGTGATGGAAGGTTCCCTTCTAAGCACCCTTATCTCGACAATTTGCAACCATTGAGTTTGAGCGCGTTTAGAAAGTTGCATTTTGGCAAATTGGGTCTTCTCTTCTTCGGTCATTGGATACCAAGTGAAATAATGGTCCATGGAAGCCTCCCAGTCTAAATACTCATTATGATGAGTCCCATCAAAGGTGAGAGGTGAGGGAGGAGCCCTACTATCATTCATCCTTGGGGCGGGCCAATTTTCTTCTAGTTGGTCAAGTCGTCTAGATAGGTTATCAAGCCTGCCATTGGCATGGGTCAAGGTTTTCATGAGGTAACTGACGTGGCCAGGGAAGTCATGGGTGTTAGTGGTAGGTATCCCTTGGGGTTTTGGATTCATAGTGGGATTGGAAGATGAAGCATTGGGTTGATAGTGAGTACCACTACGAGTGGTCATGCAAGGTTGGGTGGGCTATGCACGGGTGTGCGGATGCACCTATGACCTAGTATGATGATGACCCAAGACTAGACTTGTGAGGACAAGCCTATGACCGCTCTGATACCACTTGATGTGGCACAGCCCAAGTTTGACTAAGGTTGACTTGATGGACCTCGGACCTAGACCCACAAGCATTCAAGATTGAGCAACGGACTCACACTAGCGGCTCACTCGTACGACACATGCAATCTCCCGAAGGCACCGGGGATGATGGCGAGGGTCCGAGGCGGGCCCCAATGATTCTAAGTGGCTGAATCGGCTTAGGCTAACCCCCAAAGGGCCTGGGATTCCCAACTTTGTGGGAGGCCGGCACGCCCGGGCGTGGGATTGGGTAGCTCTCACTTACGAGCCGCGGTGGGCACACAATTGAGTATATGCGGAATTGGCCACTCTCGCACCGTCCGACGAGCATTCAAGGCAATACTAAACTTGCAAAATATAGGCCAGCAAGGGTTGTATCAGTCACTCACCTGGTCGGTGTGAAAACACCGATCCCGTTCGAAGACGTGGGCGCGTCGGGAAGCGTGGGTATGAACCCGAACGCTGCGGCGATGGTGCTTGACCTGAAATGCAAAGGTGTACAACACTACGCCTCGCGCAGGAGGGGTGATCTTGGGGTGGGGATTAGGCTTATTACATTCAAAACTACCTCCACGCAGGGAGGGGCCTTCAGCCGGCCAAGCGGGGTGGGGAATTAAGCTAAGGAACCCGACTTGTCGAATCCCGCCGGTTCTGCCAATCTGCAAATTCGCCGGACAGTGGGGCGGTGTTGATGTTGCCAAAACTTCCACAGAGCGTGGATCTTGATGAAACCTGCTCCAAAAGTTCCCCAACAGACGGGGATGGTGTCTGAATTTTGGCAGGAGCTCTGGAACTCAGGGCTGGTCGGGCCGGCGACTGGAACAGGTCAGCAACTTCTTCCTCTGGCTGGTGCAGAACAGGTACAGCGAGTTGTAGATGGCACCACGGACGCTCCTGAACTCCAAATGAGCGAGCCTGGTGGTGACGTGATCGTAGCCGGAGTAGCTTCGAGCAGGAATTAACGGGGCCCCAATCGGAGGTCGGGGAAGAGCAAGGTATCCGGATAAGCAGGGACAGGTCAAACCTGGACCCACAGGGGGCAGACGACACACCCCGACGAAGAAAATGGTAACTGGAAGCTCCTGAGGCCGAATGAAGTCCTTCTTCTTGGAGATGACAGCTAACTGGTAGTAGTTTCAGCCCTCCGAAAATGGCGCTCAGATCTTCAGGGAGGAAGCCGTGGTCGGACTGTGACTGCAGCTCTGTTCCCTGCCTGAGAGCTTCTGCGAGGTCGCGGGAGAATGGCTGCTGTGGACTGCTCGGAGCTCGGATGCCGACGAAACCACCTCGCCTTGGAAGCTCTCTGGACGACCTTTCCAGAGATGTAGGCCTTGCCACCAGGAGTATCAGGGAGCAGCCGAGACGATGCAACTTCAGGACCCCACTCTGCTGCCTGCGCCCTGCAACCTGAAACTCCAATCTTGCAAGACCAAAGGGAGTGGGAGGGAGAGTAGCACAGCTTGGGGTGATGGCTGATGGTTTGTGGATATGGGAAGGACGTGGCTAGGGCTTCTGGAGGGTCTGGAGTGGCAGGGATAGATGGAGAGGGGGGCTGGAGCAGCTAGAGGTGGAGATGGGGGGGTGGATGTGCACTAGAGAGAGGATGAGTGAGAGAGGAGGTGGGGGGCGAATTTGGCTGTAGGGAGGAAGGGAATTTCGACCTAGGGTGATTAAGGAGGTGGGGAGATGGAAGGGCACAGCCCTAGGGAGAGGGAAATTCGAATTTGGGCTTTGGGAGGGGTTAATTCAGCCTTGGGAAGGTGGTGGGGTGCTTTGGAAAGTGGAAAGGTGCCTAGGAGAAGGGGTTTCCACCTAGGGGTTGGAGGGGGAATTGAATGAGTGCATGGGGAAGGGGAAGGGGCCTTAATGAGGGGTGAATGGGGAGGAGAGAGAATGAATTTTGAAATTGGGGTGGGGAGGAGAGAGAGAGGGGGTACAACCCACTTAGAGAGAGTGATAGTAAGAGAGAGAGAGAGAGGGAGATATTGAGAGGGAGATGGCAAATGCTTTTCAATATTCATCAAAAGTTGTTACAATGAGAGGGAGGGGAGGCCTATTTATAGGCTCCATACTTTCATATGACCATAGTGACCCTGACAAACTAACTAAAGACCAAAGCAGTCCAAGGGAGGGGTGCCCCTGGGCCTAGCCCACTAGTTGGGCCCAATAGCTTAACAAACCAACATAATGACACAAGACTTTGGTAGATAACCTACTAACCTAGGTACATGACTCAAATAATAGGAAAATTACATGGTTTAAGACTCAAATAAAATATAAAAATTACATGACTAGACTCACAAACACATGACGAACATAATGGCATAAGTCGACGACGATTCGAGCCTCAAAAAAAAGTGGAGGGGCAAGGGATGCCCCCATCATTGAGGTTCAACAGTGGATGTATAGACTTGGATGCCCAGCGCCAATATAGAGAAGGATATGTGAGATCCAAACTTCAGAGCTGCAGTACCCTTCTGAATACATCCAATCAATTCCAGCAACTATTTTCAAAAAATTTCTGTCAGTGCATTGACTCAACCTGATGATTGCGTTTACTCACTCAACCAATCAGATCAATTTTCAGTCTGTTTCCAGAAGATGTTTTTCAGTGTTGACTCAATCTCATAAACCAATCTTCAGATACCCAGACAGCTGACTCTAACAGAACGAAATTGCACTCCTTAGCGTGTAAAGTCTGATGCAAACTAACCCTCCATTTATTCATGACAGGCAGTATGAATGAAAATGCAATTGTTGACATGATGGGTTTTTATTCATGATGGGTTTTTATTAATGATGGGTATTTATTCAACATGAGTTATTGAGCAGATAAGCTCAAAACTAAACTCCCCCTAAATCTGTGACTTATTTAGAAAATAGAAATTTGCAACTCAAGCAGGACGTGCAATCAATTTATTTTTAGGCAAAGTTAATCAGACAAGTTTCATGGAGGAATTCAATCAATCAATTTAGGCAACAAAATGAGGATTGCACAAACCAAGCTCTCTCCTAAGACAAGAGAATCTTTCATTATTCAGTGGCTTGGTGAAAATATCAGCAAGTTGATGTTCAGAGTCTACAAAGATATTTTTAAAGCTACTTTTATTTACTTCATCTCGCAAGAAGTGATGCCTTATTTCGATATGTTTGGTCCTAGAGTGTTGGATGGGATTCTTTGCCAGGTTAATGGCACTTGTGTTATCATACAATATTGGGACACAACCAAGATCAGTTTGATAATCCTAGAGTTGGTGTTTGATCCACAACACTTAGTGCCACAACTCCCTGCAGCGACATATTCTGCCTCTGTAGTGGATAGTGCCACTGAGTCTTGTTTCTTGGATGCCCAAGAAACTAAACACCCTCCCAAAAAATGGCAATAGCCACTTGTGCTTTTCCTGTCAAGTTTGCATCTAGCATAGTCTGCATCTAAGTATGATACCAGATCAAAAGTACAAGATGCAAGATACCAAATCCCTAAGTCTCGAGTTCCAGCAAGGTATCGAAAAATACGCTTGACAGAAATCAAGTGAGATTCTCTATGATCAGACTGAAACCGAGCACACATACAAACATAAAATTGGATGTCTGGCCTTGATGCAGTAAGATAAAGGAGTGATCCGATCATACCTCGATAAGTTTTTGCATCTACTTTTGTACCTTTCAGATCTGCATCCAAACTTGTATTGGTGCACATGGGTGTGCTGATTGCCTTAAGAGTTTCCATCTTATATTTCTTCAGAAGTTCAGAGATGTACTTTGTCCGGTTGATGAAGCATCCATCCTTGCTTTGGGTGATTTGTAGACCTAGAAAAAATTGAAGCTCACCCATGAGACTCATCTCAAATTCTGTGGTCATCAATTTTGCAAAATCCTCACACATGCTTGGTTTAGTGGAACCAAAAACTATATCATCAACGTAGATTTGAACCAGAATAATGTCATTGTTTCTCACCTTGGTAAATAGAGTTTGGTCCACTTTACCTCTTGAATATCCTTTCTCGGTGAGGTATGAGCTGAGTCTATCATACCATGCTCGAGGTGCCTATTTTAGCCCATAGAGAGCTTTGTCTAATCTGTAAACATGGTCAGGGCAATCTATAGATTCAAAACCAGGGGGTTGTTCAACATACACCTCTTCTTTTATTAACCCGTTTAGAAATGCACTTTTTACATCCATTTGATGGAGTTTTATTCCATGGCAGCATGCATATGCAAGTAATAATCTGATAGCTTCGAATCTAGCTACTAGTGCAAAGGATTCTTCAAAATCAATGCCAAATTCTTGGTTATATCCTTGTGCAACCAGTCTTGCTTTATTTCTTATCACAATTCCATTTTCATTTTGCTTGTTTCTAAAGACCCATTTAGTTCCAATTACTGAAAGTTCATTAGGTCTTGGCACAAGGTGCCACACTTTATTTCTTTTGAATTGATTTAATTCCTCAAGCATTGCATTTATCCAGCAATCATCTTTCAGGGCATCAGTTATATTTTTTGGTTCAATTTGAGATATAAGAGCTAAGTTGTCCATTTCTTCAATGATTCTAAAATGAGATCTAGTTCTGGTAGGATCATGCAGATTACCAATAATGCTTGATAGAGGATGGTCTTTTAGCATTCTAACATTGGTCAAGGAGTTACCTTCATTGACATCTGCATTACCTCTAGTACTTGATTCTGCTAGATCCTCATTTGACCTTGGCTCTTCCTCTTGAGTGTGTTGTTCTTCCTTTTCTTCAAGAAACTCACCATCATCTTTGTCTCTGCAAGATAGTTCATTTTCAGATTTGACATCCATTTCATCAAAGATGATATGAGGAGATTCTTCAACAGATTGAGTTTTAATGTTCAGGACTCTATAGGACCTACAGTGATTTGAATAACCTAGAAATGTGGCTGGTTCACTCTTAGGTTCAAATTTATCTAAGTCCCGTTTGTTATTATTTTGAACAAAGCATTTAGATCCAAAAACTCTGAAGTGGATAACAGATGGTTTCTTACCTTTCAATAGCTCATATGGAGTCTTTTTGGACATAGGTCTTACCATTGCCCGGTTTACAATGTAGCAAGCTGTGTTTACAGCCTCTGCCCATATCTTCCTTGGGAGTTGTCCTTCAATCAGCATGGTCCTAGCCATTTCAACAAGAGTTCTGTTTCTTCTTTCCACCACTCCATTCTGTTCAGGAGTTCTTGGAGATGAGAATTTGTGAGATATTCCCATTGCCCTGCAAAAATCATCGAATTCTGAATTTTCAAATTCTCCTCCATGATCTGACATGATAGATGAAATAGAGTACTTACCATCCTATTGAATTTTCCTGAAGAATGCCTGAAATTCTTCAAATGCGTCATTCTTATGAGTTAAAAAGAACACCCAAGTAAACCTAGAAAAATCATCTACCAGAACAAATCCATACCTATTGCCACTCAAACTTGCTATTCTAGTGGGTCCAAACAGATCCATGTAAACAAGTTCAAGAGGTCTAGAAGATTGATTTTCAATTCTGGATTTAAATGACTTCCTAGTATGCTTGCCTTGAGTGCACACATTACAATTTTTGTCATTTTGCTTAAATGATACAACAGGCAGACCATTCACCATGCTGAATTTGGCTAACTTATGCATGACACTGTAGTTAGCATGTCCTAGTCTACGATGCCATAACCAAGCCAGTTCACTTTTATTCACAGCTAGACAAAGATTGTTATGAGTAGGATCATCTAAATCTACCATGTACATGTTATTTATTCTTTTTCCAAAGAATTTAACACTTTCAGACTGCTTTTTAATAATGGTGCATGTATGGGAATCAAACACAACTTTGTGCCCCCTATCACACAGTTGGCTTATACTAAGAAGATTGTATTCTAATCCTTCAACAAGTAACACATCATCAATAGTTTTGCCAACTTTACCTTTTCCAATTATTTTACCTTTATTGTTTCCCCCAAACGTGACATGTCCTCCTTCTTTCTCAACTAGGAGACAGAATTTTGCCTTATCGCCCGTCATGTGCCTTGAGCAGCCACTGTCAAGGTACCATCTATTGTGTACAGCTGCAAGGCACTCCTGCAAGTCACATCAACCAAGAGATTTTGGAACCCAAATACACTTGGGTCCCATCAGACCATATGATTGTGTCAAGTAAGACAACATGCTTTTGGGAATCCAGATTTGTTGTTTTGAGGGTTTTCGAGATGTGGGGTTCATAGATTTGAAATTCTTCTGATTGAATTGGGGTACCGTTTGGAATGACCTCTTTGAACCAATTCTGTTATTAGAGAGGTATGAGGTTTTGTTCTCATTCTTATTCCAATATTTATTGTGACTCCAAGACTCATTGGGGAACCTAGGATGTGAAGTTCTGTAGGAATACTGAATTCTTGATGGCATGTAGGTTCGCTACGTAGACCCTGTCATTTAATTATGTTGACTCATCCAGTTAATCATTCTGTCATATGGGTTCTGGTACATAGGGTGTGTCGACGCACTGAAGTGGCTGTGTCGACTCATTCTCATGTTTCTCAAGGAATGTCCACTGGGGAAGGGTGTATGTGTTGACGTAGTGCGGACACTGCGTTGACGCACCCAAGGATTTGATCTAGCATTGTTTCTGTAAAACCCTTGGTACATGGGATGAGTGGACGCATGATGCTCAGTGTGTTGACGCATCTGTTGGGTACCAGTCCTATGACTCCATGAATTTCTATGTTCTTGATGCTGGGTTGATGAGCTAGGGTCTATGGGCTGACCTGAGGATTTTCTTCTGAACTTGGGCACATTTTTATGATGCTTGGCATTAAGGGTATCATACATTTTCTCTTTGCCATTTTCTTTTCTGATTTCATTTGTTGGTTTTCCTTCTTCCTGATTTTCCTCACAATACTCTTTTTCATCCATTTGACTCTGCTCAGACGTACCTTGTTCATAAACAAATGTTATAAATCTAGTTCCTAGTTCCTTCTTCTTGATTGGATTATAACCAAGTCCTTCTTTTCCAAAATTACTTCTTATTCCCATGACAGCTTCAAGATTGTTTTTACCTTGAGTTAATTTCTCAAGAGAGGTTTGTTTGCTTAAATTTTCATCTTCCAGTTTCTTCAAATTTTCTTGGAGTTCCTGATTTACTCCTTTAATGGCTTCATACTTTTCTTCAGCAATTTTCACATCATTCTCCAATTTTTGCATTCTGAGTTTCAGGTCATCCTGAATTTTTAGCAAATATTCGTTTTCCCTATTCGTTTCTATTACTTGATCTCTATATTGGTCACTTTCACAAAGTGATTTTCTTAAACTGACAATTTCAGCTTCTAGGCACTTGATTTTATCATTTAATGAACTCTCTTGACTAGTCAGATTTTTCTTTTTCTTGAGTGATTTATTTTCTTTCTTTACATGATCATATTTGTCTAGCAATTCATTAAATGCTTCTTCCCAATCACTACAAGAGAAATTTTCAGAAGAGGAAGTTACCTCATCATTATCATCTCCCTTAGCCATGAAGCACAACTTAACATCGCTCTCTTCTTCAGAAGTACTTTCTTCTTCATCTTCATCTTTCTCCTAGTCACTCCACGTACTTATCATGGCCTTTGACTTCTTATTCTTCCATTTCGGTTGGACTTTCTTCACATTCTCTAGACATTCAGATTTAATGTGACCTTGTTTCCTGCATTGATAACAGACAACCTTGTCAGACTTCCTAGAGTTTTCTGGTTTGAATTTTGAACTCTTTCTTACCTCTGGTCTTCTGTAGCTTCTGAATTTACCTTCCTTCCTTAGAAACTTCCTGAATTTCCTGGTGAGCATTGCTATCTCACCTGAGTCATTTTCTGAGGTAGATGAGTGACTGTCATCAGAACTCTCCTTGCTACTTGGTCCTGCCTTCAATGCAAGATGTTTTTTCTTTTTCACATCCACATCTGTCCTTCTGAGGTTCAGCTCATAAGCCATTAACGATCCGATAAGCTCATCAGGGGTAGTGGTAGGAAGGTTCCTAGATTCCTCGACAACAGTGGCCTTGGTGTGCCAAACTGGAGTTAGGGATCTAAGAATTTTCCTGACCAGTTCATAGTTAGTGTAGGCCTTTCCCAAACCTCTAAGACCATTCACTAATAGGGTTAATCTAGCATACATTTCAGAAATGTTTTCCTCTGGCTTCATTCTAAAAGCTTCATATTCGAAAATTAACATATTGGCTTTTGTCTCTCTTACCTCTGATGTACCTTCATAGATGACTTGGAGTTTGTCCCACATTTCCTTGGCACTGGCACATGAGGAAACTCGTGAAAACTCCATAGGGTGCAATGAGCATTGCATGATGTTCATGGCTTGCCAATTGACATTGGACTTCCGAATCTGCTCCTTCACCCACAATTCTTCATCTCCTTCTATCTGATATGGTCCCTTGCTCACGACTTTCCAAATCTCATGGTCCTGAGCTCTCAGAAATACCTGCATCCGATTTTTCCAGTAAGCATAGTTAGTGCCATCAAAGAAGGGTGGCCTATTCACTGCATACCCTTCAGGCATGAGCCCCTTGTTTTCCATTCCACTGAATCTCTCTGGGTTGTGAGACCCTTAACAAGAGAGCCGAGCTTTGATACCACGTGTTGGATTAGGTGGAATGTCAAACTAGAGGGGAGGGGTGAATAGGTTGACCCTTTAAAATATTCTATGCACGATCACACACGAATTATGGTGCAGAATGATAGGGATAAGATCAATAACTAAACAGCAATGAGAATCGTGCCTAATCAAACATCTAACGAAGGGAGAATAATAAGAGAAATCAAACCACACAGTGTACGCAGATTTTTATGGTGGTTCGGTCTCCCTGTGGAGACCTACGTCCACCCCTCACTTAACCAGTGAGGATCCCTGCTGAGCTTTACAGCTTAGCTACACCGAGGAAAAAGCTTCCTCACATACACCGCTGAGCATTACAGCTTGGCTTAACCAGAGAAACAGATTCTCTAACCCGTTGACAAACAGCTTGTAGGCAACACGCCCAATGACCCTTGATCCAAGCATAGTCTGCTGGATCAACCCCTCCCTCTACTCAAACCAGTACGAGGGAGAAACATTATAATAGAGTTAAAAATGGTAAGACAAATAAGAAAACGAAACCACTTAGTAAAAGAAGGAATAAACTCAGGTCTGTGAAGCAGCCGAAGCTCGGCCTTGAATTCAGAGTTCTGGAGGAAGAAGCTTCAATGATCGTCTGATCTTCTTCTTCCAAAATGTAGACGAGCTTCCCAAAGAATGTTGCTCCTTGATCTCACTACTGTCTTCAGCAGATCGACATCGGAAGAAGATAAACTCCCTGTTTCTCTCGTGATTCTCTTCCTCAGCCTTGTCCACAGCAAACTTCGAAAGGCTCCTTCTCCTCTGCTATTCGGCAAGAATTCCCGCGCTCATTTCCAGATCCATGCATATATACATCTAGTGGGCCCCAACCAGATATTCTGGTTAGCCCCCTGATTGCTCAGTGTAGAGCCTTCTGGAATCGAGAAGGAAAAAATAGATCGCAATCGCTTTTGGCTGATGTGGCCTTTGACGTCACTTGCGACTAGGGTCCACCCAACTGATCTCGGAAGTTCCCGTTGGCGTCAACCCATTGAGTCCACAGGGTTGACGCAGCCTTGAAATCTCTCATATGGCTTTGATAGTAAGACAGGATGCGTTGACGCCTGGGGTCATTGCGTCAACCCACTAAACTGACCCAGAGCTGAATTCTCATCAGACTCAACTGCTGCGTCGACGCTGTCATGCAATAGCGTTGACGCACTGCGGTATTCCAGTGAACCATTAACTCTGCTTTATTAACTGCTGCGTTGACGCTGCTCTACTGTTGCGTTGACGCATTGGAGTAGTTCTGAAGAAGCCTCTGCTTCTTAAGTGGATGAGTTGACGTAGCACTTAGCGTGGAGTTAACGCAGTGAAGAGTATCTGTGAATGCATCTTCAACTGATGCGTAGACGCTTTGAACTCCAGCGTCGACCCTATTCATTTCTTGCATTAAGAATGAAATGAAACGAAAGCGTTATTGAATCAAGATTTAATTCAACATTTGAGTTAAGTACAACATTCACATCTCATGGTTGTCATCATCAAAACCAGGGGCACAACACTCCGGCGTCACCAATTCCTCGGTGGACTGGCGATTCCTCAGCAGGACGGCAGCATACTCCTCCACATGAGGGGGGAACTCATCCTATCTAGGAGGGATATTCGGGTGGAAATTGGCCATTACGTGGCACCTCCAGGTTTCCTCCACCGAGTTTATCCCCACCCAGAAAATTTGGGTCTTCCACCCTTTATGCGAAGAATCCTTCGCCGCCAGCGAAATACAGCTCGTATTCCACCTCGCCTGGATGAAGTAAAAACCCTTCCCGGCTGAAGGATGTGCCTTCAACTCGAAGAAATAGTGGAAGAGGTCCAAGGAAGGAGGAACCCCGCACTGACGACAGAGGATTCATAAAGCGAAGAGGAGAAGGTACGAGTTGGCTACCAACTGGATGGGTGTCAACTGGAAAAAGTTGAGAAGCGTGAGGACGAAGGGCTCAAAGGGAAGGCGAAACCCGCTCTTCCACGCCAGAAGAAAGATGCAGATGTGGCCCGTGCGAGAATCCAGGCTCGTTTTATATGGGGCAGCAGCAGCAAAGCTATACTTATGAGGCAGGTGAAACTGATGCTCCAGCCTCTTCACCTCGGCTTCCCCCAACTCGCTGCACTTCAGGACCGGCGCTCTCACCATCGGTTCGTCGCACCATCCCTCGGCATCTGAACGCTGGCCTACCATGGATTCCAAGGAAGAACATTAAAAAGAGCTCTCTCGAAACCTCAAAGATTCCGGGGGAGGAGGAAGCTGCCGGACCGCCTCCGCAGTTATCTTCGCCAACTCCGCAAATACCGCCGCAAGTTTTTGCTCCTCCGTTGTGTCCTCACGGCGCATCGAAGAGCCCCAAAAGCAAGAAGGGAAGGAAAGCCAAAACCCTAACGACGGAAAGAGTCTGGGGTGACAACCAGCGCCCAACGCCTATAAACCCACGCGGGAGGCGGCGCGTCGTTCCGACCTCCGAGAAAAGGGGGCTCCTTCATTTCAAATCCGTCAGGATTGCAATTATTACGGGCCCAGGTGACCACGACATGTGGCTTCATATCACCACCAGATATCCACCCACCTGAGCCACGCTGGTCCAAAACCCTAAAAGGCTACTTATCCGAGCCTCCTTTGGCTCGGGAGTAGGAGGGGGACAAGTGGAGAGGGGGATTTCTGCAGCCCATTCAAAGAGCAGCCGAACTAGGCCCATCAGGACCAAACGAGGCCATGCTCGCCCAAGTGACAGCCCACAGGGCCCACTTAGGACAAAAAGCCCAATAAAAGATTCGCTCGAGGATACTACCTTCCTAGGCGGCCTCTAGGCTCGGAAGGCCCGAGCGTCGGTCAGGTCACAGGAAAGGTCCATGACCGAGCCATCTCTCCACCCGGGAGAAGAAGGCGCATGCCAACTGATCCGACCCATCTTCATCCGAGCTAAGACTACCGCCCGGATAGGGCTGGCCTCTCTGAGCTCGGAACGGCCGATGATTGCTTATCCATGTAGCCGTTAAGAGTCCTCTGTGAGCAGGAAGTTATAAAGGTGAGGGACTCCAGCTCCCCAAGGTGATAACGCTCCCACGATAAGGCAGTAAAAGCCCACGTCGAGGACGTAACGCCCACCTAAGACCCCTCGACTTACGGGACTTTGGAAGACGGCGTACTATTTAAACCAGGGATACCCTCCGGTGAAAGGTAAGGTCAACCAGACGTCCTAAACTCCTGAGCAGGAACCACTTCACCTTTCTGGTGGAGAGGGATCTCACGCAGAAGCTATCTCCTCCCTTTATTCCTCCCACACATAGCTCCACTGACTTAAGCATCGGAGGGTTTTCCCCAGGGACTCATCCCTGGGCCCCCCGATCCATTTCCCTTTCTTGCAGTTCACAATCTAGTGATCCACTGCCCGCTCAGGACCAACGCGAGATCATGCCTCTCAGGCACAATTGTAGATACCGAAAAAATGAACAACTTTCATAAAGAGAGGAAAATGAGAAAATTAGTAAAAGAGAGGGAAAATAGCGGAAAAAAGAGAAAAATGTGGGGACGTGGAAAATGGTAGAGAACTGGCTAATGGCATAGAAGAATAAATTGTAGAACTTTTAAAAATGAACAACTTTGGTGAAGAACACTAATGAATAGAGAAACATAATAGGATGAAAAGGGGCCGCGTTCAGGACTACGCAGCGAAAGGGGCCGAATGCTTGAGAAATTGGCCTAAATGGGCCGCAAGTCGACTTGGAAGGCTGAAAGTTGATAAGATAAGCTCCAGGGCTCTAAGAAATCATAATCTCCGAAGTCCAAAGGCTAGGGAACAATGAAATGGGCTCGAAATTCATCCAAGGAAGACTCCAAAATAATGGGTAATTCGGGACATCAAAATGATGAATAAGAGAAATGACTCAACTTGTGGGCTAAAACGGGTGTCAACAAGCCTATGACATGACATCTTCCCTAAGACTTCTATAACTTGGCTCTTATACCACTCCTCCTGTCACGCCCCGAGATTATGCAGTGGAAACAATCGGGAACGTGAACAGTCGGCTAGTACATGTCGAGCAAGCAATATAATCAGAGCGCAAGACAAGCACACTAAAGTAATTGCACAAGTAAATTTTTTTTTCCAAATTTCACTTTATTCCATAATAATAATATCAAAGTACACAAAATCCTTGACTCTTAACACTCTTACATCATAGACTCAAGAAAAAATAGAAAATTACAATAAGACTCGACTAGACATTTGGTGCTATGGCTTCTCTCGATTCGTTTGACCTTCAATCACTCTCGGACCCGTTACTTATATAATCTGAATCCAATTCATCGGTACTTCCTGAAACATTGAGAAAGTAGGTAATGAGCACATTTGCCCAGTAGGTATCTTCGTATCAAAATGAAGGCAAGTTTAAGTGATTAACATTTTAGCTCTAGAGAATAAGGTAAATCATGCAAATACGATGAAACATGTGAACATGATATGATCATGACAAGATACGAGAATATGATCGATCAGGTATATAATAAGAATGTAAATTTGGCCTTTCCATGAACAAGAATGTAACAAGAATGTACTTTTTATAATTATGAAGGCTATGCACTAGATAGTCATGTAGCAAGCAAGAAAGTACTTTTCGCTAAATAGCAAGTACATCGTGAATTTACGTGGATCTTTCTTCACATCCGTGGATTTTCACTTATTTATAAAGAAAATACTCCCAGCGCAATGCGACGCCAGTAGCATCATACCCCATGGTTTACAGTTTGTTTCCGACAATCAACCAAGGGGACTATCATAGAGCCCTTGAAAATAATCAGTGCTCGAAGTGCATCTTCAAGTATAAATCAAGCTACTTCCACGATTATAACAATAATGTGGCCAATAATGTACAAGTTCAATAATAGTTCCATGATAAGGTAACCAAGGTATAGAACGTACCAATAATTGATTATGAGAATTCAAGAAATGCATTAATAACTAGGTTATGCTTTAGGGAAAATTCGGCAGCATAACGGTACATTCATTGTCTTTCATATTTTTAACATTAACTTATTAACACAGGTTCAGAGTCCAAATAATTCGAAGACCATCTAGGAACTCAAATAAACCAACCCCAAAGGTCGAACCTCGGGTTAGACATAATCAGGAACCAAGCGATCTTTTACTGGGCCATTTCATGAGACAAGCTATCTAGTGCAGGAATTTTTGTTGTATGAAATAGAAAAATCGACATAGTGAAACCTGTGGGATCCTAGCAGTCACGGTAAAAGCCACTTAGCGAGTGTAGCGGTCTAGGACATGGCCTCAAAGGTCCAGATCTCACAAAACACCGATAAAAGTGCTCTCTAGACAATGGGGTTTTAATGGTACAACCAGCTCGGCGTCCTAGTGGGAATCCCAGGCTTGTGGAGTCTTACGGAGGCATTGAAACAAGATTTTCTAGTCCGTTGGAAGGAATATCCAATGGGGAGGTTATCAAGTCCAAGATTGTGTACTTAATGTGTAAAGGTGTAACTAATGACAACATGCCATGTACTTAAGAAAATGACTCTAGAAGAGAAAGAATCGTGATAAAACAGTAATCAAATAAGTCCATAACTTTATGAAAATAGGCCTCTAAATACAAGAGTATAAGTTTGGCCATAAAAATAACATAGGTTAAAAATAATCCCAAGTACATAAAGAACATGAAATCTTCTAGAGTAATCTATTAACATAACTAGGTATAAGAAAATAACACTTGAAACAGGAATAAAACCTACTTAACTAGGCTTAACATACATTATTTAGGGCTAATCTGCAATATGTTTCGGGTTAAAAACATTACAGAAATCATAAAACACAAACTGTCTAGTGGGTGACCATTTACTTGGTGCTAACGGTCTGTCGTAGGACCGCTAGTGTTTCTGGCGGTCTATAGGAAGACCGTTTCTTCCTGTGTTACAGAAAACTCTATAATAATAAAACCAAAATACTAATATAAGGCATATCATACATGGAAATCAACATGAATAAACTCTATAGCATGATAGAATGAGTATAGGCCAACAATATGCATGGGTTTGTGTGATAAATAAAAAAATTCTTCTTTTTACTCAATTAGGGCTAAGAATTATGCATGAATATCATACTCGATGCATAGTCCTAATGAAAACATGAAATTCTTAATGTACAATGCATGAAATCGACTGTAAAAAGAGGGCTTTTATCCCTAATGTCATGTTTAAGCCTTTCATGAGATAACATACCTTAAATAGTGCTCCTAGACTGCCAATTTTTGACTGGAAGTAACCCCTAGTTCTGTACGTTCTATGCCAAACTACCAACTTCACGCCTTTGTATCTCCTGATTCCCATGACCTAAAGACGTGAAATTTTGAGGGTAAGAAGAGGGTACAAATAGGAACAATTTATTCTAAAGAACCTCTATCAAATTACCTCGTTTGGGGCTTCTATTTTCCTGATCTTCCTGGGTCAGTCGCACAGTTCCCTGAGTTGTTTCCACCGAACCAGCGTCTTTGTAGGCTTCTATCTCTCTGTAGGCTTGATCTCCTAAAACAAAATTTTGAGAAAATTTAGATCTAACTAAAACAAACAACTTCCTAGAAGAAACTTACCTCTAATTCTTCCTCTTTACCTTAGCTTCACGTGAGTCAAAAGTAAGGGTCACACATGTTGGTTATGGGGTCTATTTATAGGTTTAACTAGGGTTTTAAGGATTAGAACGAACTTAGAATCTCAATTAGGTTTTCAATTCGATCTTCTAGCTATCTAGACTTATCTAATTAGTAGATAGCATCGATCTTAGGCAATTTGGATGCCAAAGTTCCAAGCTTTTCACGTTCTCTTCCTTTCACGGAATCTGCATAGCCTAGCGGTCTAATGCTAGACCATTTCCCATTGCTATGCGGTCTCGCGATAGACCGTTTTTGGTCTGGGCACCGAATTTGAATAGTTTCAAACTCTTTTGATATTATCCACCTCTTTATCCTACTTATCTCCTTAATTCCGTGATTACTCTAGTTTTAAGCTTCTAGAATATCGGCTGAGGTCCAAAATAGTCTTTTAGGGCCAATTGGGTTTATTATATGGGCCTAATCCTCTTGGATCAGTAAAGGGTCATAATAATTAGATTTAATTAACCATAATTCAATTAATAGCCCTTTTTACCCTTTGAATAATTAATATAATTATATTTTAAATCCTAGAATTTTCTCAGGCGTTACACAATATTATCATCTGCCTTGATTTCTGTCCATCTTGATTTCTTATATTTTACTTATAATAACCTAAAATGTATGACTGTGATACTCAAATGCAGGTCAGACCCATCAATGAGTCATAGTCAGACGTCATCAAAACCATAGAATTAAGAATATTACACATATGCCCAACAATAATGACTCACAATGTTGCCATCATCAAAAAAGGGGAGAATGTTATGTCCCTATGTTTTGATGATGTAAACACTTTGACTCATTCGTGTGTTTCATGCATTCCATAGTCATAACCAATGTGCAGACAAAATTGATGTAGATTCAATGCATGAGGTTCTCCTATTTTTGAATGTGTCACTTTTAGTTTGTTTCTGAATTACATGAAGAACAGGTTGATGAGGATGTAGTCAGATGAAAGATGAAGAAAATTGAACAAGAGGAGTCGAGGTTGAAGTCGACTCCAACTTACAGAGTTTTAAGCTTCAGCAGAAAAGTAGGTTTCATGTACGGAAGTCGACTCCAAATAGCCCTCAAGTCGACTTGAAGGCAGCCAGACCTACCCGCTAGCTGAAGTCACATTGTCGACAGCTAAAGTCGATTAAGGGTGACAAATGGATAGGTAATGGTGACATATGAGCAGTTGGGGTGACATATAGCTCTATATGGGTGAATAATAGACAATAAGGCTGGAAGCATTAAAAGCCAAGAAGGAGAGTTGACTCCAAGGAAAGTTTGAGTCGACTCCATGGGAGCTTTTGTGAAGAAAAAAAGAAATTTTTGTTAAGGGTGACTAAAGGCATCAACATGGTCAACAAGGCTTCACAGAGTCAACACAATTCACATAAGTCAAAAAGTCAACATAGTCAACACATCAGAATAGTCAAATTGGTCAACACGGTCAACTCAATAAAGCACCTAGTCATCATGGTCAACAAAGTCAATAGAGTCAACTGACTCATAGAAGCCAAGCCAATGAGTCAATATAGCCAAGTCAATAGTCAACAAGCTAATTCAACACCTTTCACATGAAGGAGTCAAGCTCGGAGTCAAGCTGATGCAGGCATCATCCACAATTCCCTTTGGCTAGGGTCTTCTTCACACTCCGGCACCGTTTGAGTTTGGGCCTCTCTCTATAAAGGCCCACTTATCCTTTTTTGTGCTATGTACTTGAGTCATTTGATGTAATTTGCATTTTATTTGAGTCATGTCCCTAGGTCTTGCATTTATTTTCCTATGTTTGAGTGTCATTAGAATGTGTAATGTGCTAATTGGGCCCATTCCTTCGGGCGTGGCCCAATAAGCTCCCCTACCCCTTCGGTTATTTGTCAATGAGTCTTTTATCAGGGTCTTATTGTAAAATGTGGGTTTCCTATATATAGGGCCTCATTTCCTTCAGTTGGAAATGAATGAATGAATCAATGAAAAATGCTATTTGAGTACTCAAACTTAGTTCTAGAGGAGTGAATCCTATAGTTGGGTGAGAAGCCCTAGGGGAGTGATTCCCCCACCCCACCTCTCTCTCTCTCCTCCGCTATGGGGTTCGCCCCTTTCTCTCTCTCCTCCTCCTTCCCCCCAACTTCCAACCCCCACCTACCCCATTAAAGGCCCTCCACTTCCCATAGCTGCCATTACTCCACCCCCATAGTCCCAAGGTAGAATCTCTCCCATTCCAATACAATCTTCTCTATTCCAACACAATCTTCCCCATTCCAACACACTCATCCCTCTTCCCCACACAATCCCCCACATTCCAAAGCCATTTTGAATTTGAAATCCCTTCCCTCCATATCCCTTGGCCGCCCCCCTCTCCTCCTCTCTAGCCTAGTTCGCCCCCCTCTCCTTCCACTATCCACCACCACTTGCCCTCACACCCTCCATCCACCAGCTGAAACCTTCGCCCCTCCTCTTCTTCCTCCACCTCCCCCCTGCCATTAGAAATCCTCCACCTCTTCCATACCTCCCCTCCACCTTTCTTCATCCCCCTTCACCATACACCACTCTCTTCTTCTTCTTGTTAGATCCCTTGGGGGCTTTGTCAAAGTTGCAGATTGTTGTTCAAGAGATGCAGTTGTACCCGAAGCTTGCAGAAGGTACCATGGTTTTCTACCTGAGATTCTGAAGGCATAAGAGGCATCAACGGAAGCGTCTACCAGTCCTCTTCGTCCTGAAAGTGGTTTCGTCCTCATCGGAGCTCGGTGCTGTCCGGGACCTCCATTCTCCCACAGCTGTGCGGTTCTGCCTCGGCTGAGGACCTGAGCCGGCTTAGAAACTCTGCCACGACCAGCCCCAAAGGAATCAGTCCTCAAGTCCTTCTTCAAAGTTCTTCATCGGCCTGTCTACTTTCAGAATCAAGAAGTGGAAGCCCATTCAGCATCCGGGAACAGAAGTTACCAATTTTCTTCCACGGCCGCGCGACTCTACCTCCCCCAGTCTGCATCGACACCTCCTCACGCTTCTGGCTCCACCGATCATCTCCGTTCTCTTCTGGCGTCCACATTTCTTCTGTTGCAAAGAGGACTCACCCACGGTTCTAACGGCGCTGACGGCATCAAATTTGGAGTTCGGGAGCGGCCATGACAGCCTCTGCATCCTACTGTTGGTGACCTGCCCCTGCTAGTCCGAGAAACAGAGGCCCTGTTCAAGCTCCTGTCCCGACCTACAGCGACTCCAGAAGAAATTACAAAAATTCTGAGGCGTTCCCCTTCCTGTTACGAAGATTTCACCGCTGGTCTCGCCATCAGCAAGATTCTTGAGCAAGATCTACAACAGCAACACCGACCCTCTGTCCTGGTTCGCAGACAGCAGGCAGATTCGGCGTCCACCCTTGTTCCTCGTTCTTTACTTTGGTTTCCCCACCCCGCTTGGCCGGCTGAAGGCCCCTCCCTGCGTGGAGGTAGTATTGATGTAATATCATTAACCCCCACCCCAAGTTCCCCCTCCTGCGAGAGGTGTAGTGGTGTACTTTGTTTGGGCAGGTCAAGCGACACCGCCGCGGCGTGTGGGGATCCACTCGCCTCCCCGCTCGCCCTCGTCTCCGACCGGGACCGGTTTCTTCAAACCGGTCGAGTAAGTGCTCAAACCTTCACTCCACTTAGGGCTTGTCTTTCAATATTAGTTCTAATTCCGCTGGTTATGCGAGTGAGAGCCCGATCCTCAAGCCCCATAAACTTGAGTGATCACCGTGGGATTATTACAACCGGTGCCTTTGGCACTTTGTCGGCCCCCTTGATTTGGGCATCCCCACCCATTGGGAATCACGTCTTGGCCTTGCTGGCCCTCTACCAGCAAGGGCTCAACCCCACATCCTCACCTTGGCATTGCCAAGTCACCCCGGGCTTGGGTGATTGACGATAGAGCGGTGGCCCAACTTGGCCCGTTTTGAATGCGATTGTGCTTGCTTGCTAAGTCCAAGGGTGTGTCACATCAATTGGTATCAGAGAAAGTCTTTGACTTGTCTCTATCAAGTCTAAGTCCTAGGACCATTGCATTGTGTGTCCAACATCATTTGCCCCTTGTCTTGCATGTCCACCCGTAGTGGTGCTAGTTACCTATTCGATCCATCATCTTCAAATCCACCCATGGATCCCAATCCTCAACTCAATCAAGATGCTCCTAGGGAGGAACCCCAAGGCCAAATGAATAGGCTAGATGCAGCCCTTACAAACATCCTTGCCTAACTTGCATCCCTTAACACTCGAATTGCTCGGTTAGAGGAACATGGGTTCCACCCAAGGGACAACGAGCCTAGAGTCCACCCTCCATATGTTGACCTTCATAGGGAAGACCCTCACCCAAGGAATAATGAACTAAGAGACCATCCACCACATGGTGAGTTGCCTAGAAATGAGTTCCACCCAAGGAACAATGAGCCTAGAGTCCACCCTCCGCATGTTGAGCCTCATAGGGAAGATCCCCATCTAAGGAATAATGAGCCAAGAGTTCATCCACCACATGGTGAGTTGCATAGGATTGAGCTCCACCCAAGGAAAAATGATCCAAGAGTCTACCCTCCACATGTTGAGCCTCTTAGGGAAGAGTTCCATCCTAGGAATCATGGACCAAGAGCTTATCATCCACATGCTGAAATTTATAGGGAGGACTTGGGTCTTGACCCTTACCATGACCATGAGAGACCCCGCCACCATCCAATTCATGAAAGGCGTCCACGGGACGACCCGGATGACCCCCTCTTAAGGATGATTAAAGTTGAGGCCCCAAATTTTGATGGTTCCCATGAACCAAGTGTCTATTTAGAATGGGAGACCGCCATGGACCAATACTTTGAATGGTACCCTATGTCCGACCAAAGGAGGGTAAGGTTGGCCAAAATGCACCTCATCAAATTAGCCAAAACATATTGGCTAAACCAAGAGGGTCTAAGAAGGATTAGGCGGGGAGAGCCTATTGATACTTGGGCGGGAATGAAGAACCTACTTAGGAACAAATACCTTCCCCAATCCTACCATCAAATGCTCTTAGATGAATGGCAAAGCCTCACCCAAGAGGGGAAGACCGTAGTGGAATATATTGAAAAGTTTGACTCCTACCTTTTGAAGTGTGGAGTTCATGAGGACCCGGAAGTTACCTTGTCCCGCTTTAGGAATGGGCTTCAAAGTCACATCAAAAGAGAGCTTTTCATGAGAGATGTGGATAACCTTGAGATAGCTTATCAAATAGCTAGGGATGTAGAAAGATTCTCTAGGATCCCACGATTTGCTACTCCCCGACCGGTCAACCCCAAAAACATGGGACCACGGCCCACTCCAGCCACT
This sequence comes from Amorphophallus konjac, assembly GCA_022559845.1. Taxonomy (NCBI): domain Eukaryota; kingdom Viridiplantae; phylum Streptophyta; class Magnoliopsida; order Alismatales; family Araceae; genus Amorphophallus; species Amorphophallus konjac. The sequence goes on along the minus strand of CM040127.1, from coordinate 123,305,008 downwards.
CCCATGAAAGCCCATAACCCAAGTGGGAACACCCCATTAAGGCCTTATAACCTCCCTCCCGCCATCACTCCAAACAAACTCACCCCTAATCACCCCCTCCCACGGAGGGAAGACATTCCCAAAGGCCCAAATGTAGGAACTACTCCAGGTAGTGGGCGTCAACAATGCTTTAGGTGTCAAGGGTTTGGTCACTTTGCGGGGCAATGTCCATCCAAGGGATTATCTAGCTTGCTTATTGAGGAAGAAGCTCCCTCACCCCAAAAGGAGCTTGAGAATGTTGTTGAGGACCATGAAGCCTCAATAGATTGGGAAGAAGAGTATGAGGCCCAATACCTTGATTCGGGTCTAGATCACACCACTCTATCTACCAACTCTCATCTAGGAGTGATTAGATGCACCCTCACCAAACCCCAAGAAGAAGATTGGCGTCGAACTTCAATCTTTCACACCTTTGTCAAAATAGGGAACCATGTAAGGAAAGTGATCTTGGATAGTGGGAGTTGTGTCAATGCCGTGTCACCCGATACCGTCAAGCTTCTTGGGCTAGCTATCACCCCTTACCCAAGTCCATACCGGGTCTCATGGATCAACAACAACTCCATCCCGGTCAACACTCAATGTCTTGTGCCCCTCACCTTCTCTTCATACCATGGTCAAATATGGTGTGACATCATACCCATGGAAGTAGGTAGCATCCTACTAGGAAGACCTTGGCTTTATGATGTAGATGCCACCATCTTGGGTAGAAGCAATAAGTGCACCTTTGAACATGAGGGTAAGACTATCCGTCTTAACCCATCCCCACCTCGTCCCATGACCAAGAGGGACACTCCCCCTCAAGGACAACACCCCACCCCCACACAAGTCTCGGGGAACTCCACCCCTCTAACCCCATCCCCTACCCAAACTTCCAAACAAAGTGGGACCTCGGGGTTGGCTAAGGGTCTTCATCTCATCACTAGAAAAGAACTTGAAGAGGAGATAATTCGAGGAGTACCATTATGTGCGGTGGTCATTTGTCTAGGAGAACCCACTTCCACCAATCCACATCCCATAGAAATCCAACAACTCCTAGAGGAATTCCATGATGTGTTCCCAACGGAGCTCCCGGACCAACTCCCTCCCATGCGGGATGTGCAACATGCCATCGATCTAGTCCCGGGAGCCACTCTCCCAAACCTTCCTCATTATCGCCTCAATCCCACAGAACATGCCGAACTTAGGAGGCAAATAGAGGAACTCATTAGGAAGGGCTTCATTCGCATTAGCAAAAGCCCATGTGCCATCCCGGCCCTTCTAACTCCCAAGAAGGATGGGTCATGGCGAATGTGTGTGGATAGTCGGGCCATTAACAAAATCACCGTCAAGTATAGGTTTCCTATCCCTAGGCTTGATGACATGCTTGATATGTTAGCCGGGGCCACCATTTTCTCCAAAATTGACCTTAAGAGTGGCTATCACCAAGTTAGGATAAGGCCCGGGGATGAGTGGAAAACGGCTTTCAAAACCAAAGATGGCCTCTTTGAATGGCTAGTCATGCCTTTTGGGCTTTCAAATGCCCCAAGTACTTTCATGCGTCTTATGACGGAGGTCCTTAGGCCTTTCATTGGGGTCTTTCTAGTGGTCTACTTTGATGATATACTCATCTATAGTCAATCCCAAAAGGCCCACCTTGACCACCTTAAGCAAGTTTGTACCATCCTTCGACAAGAGAGCCTATTTGCCAACTTAGGAAAATGCCACTTCATGACCACATCCCTCACCTTCCTAGGATTTGTGGTGTCCACCAAAGGCGTCTCCATGGACCCCGACAAGGTCCAAGCTATCATTGATTGGCCGGAACCTCACACCCTTCATGAGGTCCGAAGTTTCCATGGATTGGCTACCTTCTATAGGAGGTTTATTCGAGGGTTTAGCACTATCACTGACCCAATCACCGATTGTCTCAAAAAGGGGACTTTTGTATGGACCAAATCAGCCTCCAAAGCCTTCCAAGAACTTAAGGAGAAGTTGACCCAAGCCCCGGTCCTATGCCTTCCCGATTTCTCTAAGGTCTTTGAAGTCACATGTGATGCATCCGGGATAGGGATAGGAGGGATTCTTAGTCAAGAAGGACACCCGGTAGCCTTCTTTAGTGAGAAGCTTTGTGATGCTAGGACACGATACTCCACTTATGACAAGGAGTTCTATGCCGTGGTTCAGTCCCTCCGACATTGGAGGCACTATTTGTTGCCCAAGGAGTTTGTCATCTTTTCCGGCCATGAGGCCCTCAAATACCTCAACTCCCAACAAAAGCTAAATGCCCGACATGCCCGATGGGTTGAGTTCATCCAATCCTACACTTTTGTTATCAAACACAAGGCCGGGAGTGAAAATCGAGCGGCGGATGCCCTTAGTAGGAAAGTTTCCTTGCTATCCACTATCCAAGTGGAAGTGACCGAGTTTGAAAAGATCAAGGATGAGTACCCTAGCTGCCCCGACTTTGGGCACATCTATACCACCTTGACCACCCCTTCTAGCAAGGAACATGAGGGATTTGTCTTAGAGGATGGGTTCCTCTTCAAGGGACCCAAGCTTTGCATCCCACGGACCTCACTCCGTGACTTCTTGATTTGGGAATTACATGCGGGAGGGCTAGCTGGCCATTTTGGAGTCCACAAAACCATTGCCTTAGTTGAGGGACAATTTTATTGGCCTAGTCTCAAGAGAGATGTAGGCAAGGTTGTGGGTCAATGCCGGACATGTGCCTCGGCCAAACAGGTGAAACAAAACACCGGCCTATATACCCCTCTTCCCATCCCCGACCGGCCATGGCAAGACCTAAGCATGGATTTCGTGCTAGGATTACCCAAGACTCAGAGAAAACATGACTCCATCTATGTGGTGGTTGATAGATTTTCCAAAATGGCCCATTTCATCCCATGCTCCAAAACATTCGATGCCTCCCATGTGGCCCGATTATTTTTTGATGAGGTTGTCCGTCCCATGGGTTACCCAAAACCATAGTCTCCGATAGAGATGTCAAATTCACTAGCTACTTTTGAAAAACTCTTTGGCACATGATGGGTACCCTCCTTAAATTCTCCACTGCCTACCACCCCCAAACAGATGGCCAAACCGAAGTTGTCAATCGGAGTTTAGGGAACCTCCTTAGATGCCTTGTTGAGGATCGACCGGGACATTGGGATCTCATTCTACCCCAAGCTGAGTTTGCATATAACAACTCCATCAATAAGTCCATATGGATGAGTCCATTTGAAGCTGTGCATGGATACAAACCAAGAAAGTCTTCCGATCTCATTCCCCTTCCCCAGCATGCTAGAGTGTCCATTTCAGCCGAGTCTTTTGCACAACATATTAGATAATTGCATGAAGAAATTCGCAAGCACATCAGCAAAAAGAATGAGGCTTATAAAAGGCTGGCCGACTCTCATCGGCGTCACCAAGAATTCCATGTGGGTGACTTCGTAATGGTGAGGACGGAGAGGCTCTCCCCAGGAGCCAACTGTAAACTGAGGCCACGTGGGGCTGGTCCCTTCAGGTCTTGAGGCGCATAGGTGCAAATGCCTACGAGTTAGATCTCCCTGAGGAGTATGGAATAAGTCCCACTTTCAATGTTGCCGACCTAGTGCTATATAAGGGACCCACGGTGATACCTAGTGAGGAGATTGAGCCTACTTCTTCCCTTGAGAGAGCACCCACCCATGATGATAAACCACCAGCCAAGAGAGCCCAGCGTGAACAAATTGAACAAATATTGGATGAACAAGTCACTACCACTCGGAGCAAGGTATATGAGCGCTATCTCGTCAGGTGGAAGGATCGGCCTCCTTCGGAGGATTCTTGGGTGAGTCGGGAGGATCTCTAGCGGTTGGATCCGGACCTCCTCGAGCAGTACCACAGTCGGATGGACCCCTACTCCACGGAGTCGAGCTCTTCACAGCCCAGGGGATTTGATGGAGGCATCATCCACAATTCCCTTTGGCTAGGGTCTTCTTCGCACTCTGGCACCGTTTGAGTTTGGGCCTCTCTCTATAAAGGCCCACTTATCCTTTTTTGTGCTATGTACTTGAGTCATTTGATGTAATTTGCATTTTATTTGAGTCATGTCCCTAGGTCTTGCATTTATTTTCCTATGTTTGAGTGTCATTAGAATGTGTAATGTGCTAATTGGGCCCATTCCTTCGGGCGTGGCCCAATAAGCTCCCCTACCCCTTCGGTTATTTGCCAATGAGTCTTTTATCAGGGTCTTATTGTAAAATGTGGGTTTCCTATATGTAGGGCTCCATTTCCTTCATTTGGAAATGAATGAATGAATCAATGAAAAATGCTATTTGAGTACTCAAACTTAGTTCTAGAGGAGTGAATCCTATAGTTGGGTGAGAAGCCCTAGGGGAGTGATTCCCCACCCCACCTCTCTCTCTTTCTCTCTCCTCCTCTATGGGGTTCGCCCCTTTCTCTGTCTCCTCCTCCTTTCCCCCAACTTCCAACCCCCACCTACCCCATTAAAGGCCCTCCACTTCCCATAGCTGCCATTACTCCACCCCCATAGTCCCAAGGTAGAATCTCTCCCATTCCAATACAATCTTCTCTATTCCAACACAATCTTCCCCATTCCAACACACTCATCCCTCTTCCCCACACAATCCCCCACATTCCAAAGCCATTTTGAATTTGAAATCCCTTCCCTCCATATCCTTTGGCCACCCCCCTCTCCTCCTCTCTAGCCTAGTTCGCCCCCCTCTCCTTCCACTATCCACCACCACTTGCCCTCACACCCTCCATCCACCAGCTGAAACCTTCGCCCCTCCTCTTCTTCCTCCACCTTCCCCCTGCCATTAGAAATCCTCCACCTCTTCCATACCTCCCCTCCACCTTTCTTCATCCCCCTTCACCATACACCACTCTCTTCTTCTTCTTGTTAGATCCCTTGGGGGCTTTGTCAAAGTTGCAGGTTGCTGTTCAAGAGATGCAGTTGTACCCGAAGCTTGCAGAAGGTACCATGGTTTCTTACCTGCGATTCTGAAGGCATAAAAGGCATCCATGGAAGCGTCTGCCATTCCTCTTCGTCCTAAAAGTGGTTTCGTCCTCATCGGAGCTCGGTGCTGTCCGGGACCTCCATTCTCCCACAGTTGTGCGGTTTTGCCTTGGCTGAGGACCTGAGCCGGCTTAGAAGCTCTGCCACGACCAGCCCCGAAGGAATCAGTCCTCAAGTCCTTCTTCAAAGTTCTTCATCGACCTGTCTACTTTCAGAATCAAGAAGTGGAAGCCCATTCAGCATCCAGGAACAGAAGTTACCAATTTTCTTCCACGGCCGCGCGGCTCTGCCTCCCCCAGTCTGCATCGACACCTCCTCACTCTTCTGGCTCCACCTATCATTTCCGTTCTCTTCTGGCATCCCTGTTTCTTCTGCTGCAAAGAGGACTCACCCACGGTTCTAACGGCGCTGACGGTATCAAATTTTGAGTACGGGAGCGGCCAGGACAGCCTCTGCATCCTACTGTTGGTGACCTGCCCCTACTAGTCCAAGAAACAGAGGCCCTGTTCAAGCTCTTGTCCAACCTACAGCGACTCCAGAAGAAATTACAAAAATTCTGAGGCATTCCCCTTCCTGTTACGAAGATTTCGCCACCAGTCTCGCCATCAGCAAGATTCCTGAGCAAGATCTACAATAGCAACACCGACCCTCTGTCCTGGTTCGCAGACAGCAGGCAGATTCGGCGTCCACCCTTGTTCCTCGTTCTTTACTTTGGTTTCCCCACCCCGCTTGGCCGGCTGAAGGCCCCTCCCTGCGTGGAGGTAGTATTGATGTAATATCATTAACCCCCACCCCAAGTTCCCCCTCCTGCGAGAGGTGTGGTGGTGTACTTTGTTTGCGCAGGTCAAGCGACACCGCCGCGGCGTGTGGGGATCCACTCGCCTCCCCACTCGCCCTCGTCTCCGACCGGGACCAGTTTCTTCAAACCGGTCGAGTAAGTGCTCAAACCTTCACTCCACTTAGGGCTTGTCTTTCAATATTAGTTCTAATTCCGCTGGTTATGCGAGTGAGAGCCCGATCCTCAAGCCCCATAAACTTGAGTGATCACCGTGGGATTATTGCAACCGGTGCCTTTGGCACTTTGTCGGCCCCCTTGATTTGGGCATCCCCACCCATTGGGAATCAAGTCTTGGCCTTGCTGGCCCTCTACCAGCAAGGGCCCAACCCCACATCCTCACCTTGGCATTGCCAAGTCACCCCGGGCTTGGGTGAGTGACGATAGAGCGGTGGCCCAACTTGGCCCGTTTTGAATGCGATTGTGCTTGCTTGCTAAGTCCAAGGGTGTGTCACATCACAAGCAGTCACCATAGTCAAAATGCTTCACACAGGTAACAAAAGACTCACAGGGATGACATATGTTGGACAAGGGTAGCAAATAGGCCAGTAACGGTGAAGAATAAAAGATATCAGTGACAAATGGGGTAGCAACGGTGACAAATGGACTAACGCGATGGCTAAGGCAAAGTGGAAAAATAACTAAGGCGACGGCTTACGTGAACAAGGGTGGCAAATAGCTACTTATGGCAGACAAATAGACAATAAGGGTGAATAATAGGTTACTAAGGCTGAAATATGTGTTGCCAGAGCAGAAAAAGGTCCAATCTCGTGCTGTTAGAACCACCAATTTGGGCACTGGCCTAATTGGGTGCAATTCGGACCCATCCACACAATGAACTAGAAATTTAAACATAATATTGAAAGATCCTAAGGGAATTCATAACCTAACCTAGGAAGGTCAGAATTAGGAGAAACCAAAGCCCATGCAACGGCCAAGGGGTAAGGAACAACTTTGATGAAGATTATAAGTTTGGGAAATAGGCCTAATAAGGGTTAAGAGGGAGTTTATGAAAATAGGTCGAAATAGTTACAGAAAACACTGTCACCTATTAAATTAAGGAAATCTTGGCCCATAGTAATACAAATGGGCTGAAACTAGGTCCATTAGAAATATTGAGCCCTTAAACCAAACTTTTCTGTTGAGATGGGAACTCAATTCGCACCAGAACCCAAGGTTCTGAGCCCATTGTCACCGACCGTCATGAAAATGTTTGACTGTTTGGGAAATTCACACATAATTAATTAAAAATTCATAACTTCGTTTGGAGTTATTTAAACAAGCTGAAACTAAGGCCATAATCTCGAATGGGATGTTAGCTACATCTTCTATGTTGAGGTCAAGGCCGAATTCCGCCTGGATACGAGAGTTATGCTCAAATTACCTTGGGCTACCGAAAGGTTGCGACTGGAACGGGGGAAAATAAATGTTAATCTTGAAAAAATCATAACTCATGCTAGGGATACTGAAATTCGATGAACCCATAACCCAAGGTTAGATCTAGAAGTTCTCTTGACTTTATCTGAAGGCGTCCTAACCCAAATCCCAACATACGATCATGTGGAATAGCATTTATGATCAGTGGTTGAAGGGTAACATTTGTTCAAACCCGAAGAGGTGCATAGCATTAACTCCTCTTCAAACCAGCGACCTTAGCACGGGTTTGAGCCTTGTGAGATGTAGGTAAACCTTTGCGAGGCTTGAAAACTATATAAGGAGGCGGGTTTCATAGGTGGTAAGCCTTTAGCAACCATTCTCTTCAACCATCTTTCATCTTTCTTGCGTGAGAAGAGAGTGTGGGACCTTGATCGGGCGTGGGTGGACGATCCGGCGCGAGGAGGACAATCCGGCACGCGGAGGACGATCCTGCAGTGCCCGGGGTCGAAAGGAGTGATAGGGTTCTATGCCCGGATACAAAGGGGGGTGAATGTATCCCCCTCAGAAATAATGCCCAAATTAAAACACAGATGCTAGACGCAATCACAGAATAAAACTAATTCAATTCAACTCATGAGCAAACACATGGAGCGCGCCTAAGCAATCATCTAGCAGAAGCAAACACACAGACAAACCACTGCTCAAGAGATTTTTAGGTGGTTCGGTCACCAAGACCTACGTCCACCCCTCACTCCCAACCGGAGTGAGTCTTCCACTAGCACAAGCTAGAAAGCAGACTGAGTCTGCAAACAAGTTGTTGCCACACAGCTTGACCAGGGGAACAGCCTCCCCTCTTCCTCCCAACCGGAGGGACACCCCAAGTGACTCCCAGACACTTGGAAACCAGAGACACACAGTCTCTCTTCCTCCAGACCAGGAGGGAACACACCAGTGACTCCCCATCACCAGCAAACCAGAGGTCGCAGACCTCTCTTCCTCCAGACCAGGAGGGACCCCTGGACTTGCAACCCACAAGCCCAGAACCGGAGATCAGATCTCCCTTCTCCTGAGTCCACATGAGGAACCCAACCTCACTACTGAGAATCAGAAGAACAATAGTAACCTGAGTAACAAAGGAAAAATAAGAAAACATAAAAAGCACAGCGACAAAAGCTGGAAATGAAACACAAGAAATATAGCTCTCAATGAGCATAGTCGTTCTGGATTTGATCCACGAACAGACTGAACATATCTTCAACAGAACTCTCTCCTCTCTTCCTTTCTTCCTCTTCTTTCTTCCTCTCAGCTCACGCAATCTTTCTCTTCTCTGCTCTCCTTTTCACTCTCATTATCTTTCTCTTTTCTTTCAATCCTCACGAGCTCTCTCTTTCTCTTTTTCTTCTGCTGCTCTCACTCTCTATCTTCACTCTTCTTCTTCTTCTTTCTTCTTCTTCTGCTTCTCTTCTCACAGTCTCGATCAGCCCTCTTCTATTCTTATTATTTTTCTTCAGTGGATGAAGGCTTCTATTTATATCAGCTTCAGCAGGTGCTAGGGCGTGTGTCCTTCAGGTTCCCGCCCAGAGAGCACCTCGGATCACGTGCCAGGCATCATCCTTGGTTCACGCACCCAGTCATTAACCTGAGTCATCTGTAGAAAGAGACAAAACGAAATGAAATAAATTAGTTAGTTCATGTTTATAACAACGAGTGTATATACTTTAGAAGCAGTAAATGAGTAAGTGTGTACACTGAGAGAGTGTATAGACTTATAAGTCTTCATGCGACCTCTGTGTATATACTTTCTGAAGAATGCAATATCATAACAAGGGGAATGTGTGGACTTTTGTGAAATGTATGAAGCCATCGAGTGTATAGACTTAGGGACATCAATTAGGCAAGTGTGTACAACGTGAGAGAGTGTATATACTTGCTGTGAAGAACAGCAATGTGTAGACTTGTGAAGCATAACTGTATGCAGTGTATAGACTTCAATGAATGCAATGCATGCACAATGATGCAATGTATAGACTATGAAGATATGTGTGTGAAGCTCAACAATGTATAGACTATGCAACGGCATCAAAGCAGCATATCGATGTACAGACTTTGGCTTGATCAATGCACACTGCACAAATGGATGTACAGACTTGAAGTGGCATGTAGCAGACGATGAACAGCCAAGCATGTATAGACTTACCAATGCGAGCACAGGCTGTACACACTTTGATTGCGTGCAAGAGAACGCAGTGTACAGACTTTGCTGTGAAGAACAATGCATGAATGCAGTGTATAGACTTGCTGTTAACATGCATGAGAACCCAATGTACAGACATGCTGTCCCTGCAGCTGATGACTCCAGTGTATAGACTTGCTGAGGGAAGGGCTGTATAGACTTTAAGCAAAGCAAGGCAGTCGAGTGTATAGACTTCATGATGTGTAGACTTTGGCACAAGAAACGGCTGTACAGACTTTAGCTCAACAGCGATGTATAGAGTTTTGAAAGCTTGAACGATGAAGCATGATGTACAAACTTTGAGCATTGTATAGACTTTGCGAAGCACATGCCTTGGCTGTACAGACTTCAGACTTCGTGTGTGCTGTGAACGATGTATACACTTGGAGGCCCTTGAAGGGTGTACAGACTTGAAGAACCGAAGCCAATGTAGAGACTTAACGAATGGCTCAACAATGTATAGACTTGGTGAGCTTCAGAGCACAATGTGCAGACTTTACCACTGTATAGACTTGAAGTTCTGAACGTAGGTAAAGGCTGGGATTGTATAGACTTGCTCAGTGCTGCCAATGTATAGACTTCCAATGAATGCAACCGCTGTACATACTTGCTCAAACAGACCGATGTATAGACTTGCCAACGAGACGGCTGTACAGACTTAAGCAATGCAAAGTCAATCGGATGTATAGACTTGGGCTGTACATACTCAGAGGTCTTGAAGTCGATGTACAGACTTGGAAACCGATTTGCAAAGGCTGATGTATAGACTTGAAGGTTCACAGGATGTATAGACTTCAAATGCAACAGAAGACTCTGTACGGACTTTGAAGATGCAAGCGATGTACAGACTAGGGGTTCCACTGTGGATGTATAGACTCTGAAGAAATGAGGCGATGTGCAGACTTGGCACCTTGAATGATGAATAGACTTCAGTTGAGCAAGCTACAGTGCCGTTGTATGGACTTGATCTTCAAGGAATGGCTGTACAGACTTTGAAGGCTTAGCGGAGGATGTACAGACTTTGAATATGAAAACCAATGTATGGACTTCAGGTGAAGACCAATGTACATACTTTGAATATGAAGACCAATGTACATACTTTGAATATGAAGACCAATGTACAGACTATGAATATGAATCCCAATGTACAGGCTATGAGAGCTAAAGCCAATGTATTGACTTGCGAAACTGGGGGGTCGACCCATCAGAAATGGGGGGTCGACCCACAACTGTCCAGTCAATGCTGACAGAGTGTAGACATGATCAAGAAATGCATGTGCCAATGTTCACACTTGAAAAACCAATGTGAAGACTATGCATGAGATGGTGAGCCATGTACAGACTTTGAAGCTTAACAGAGACACAGGATGTACAGACTTCATGAAATGCATGCTATTCAATGTTCACACTTTGAATTCATGCAAGCATATGTATAGACTTTAGTTGAAGAACGATACATGCTATGCAATGTGTGGACTTGACATGCCTACTGAAGGCGATGTACATACTTGCTGCGTGATGCTGATGTGCAGACTTATGTAAGTGTATGTGAATGCTTCATATAGCAGATAACATGGCTGAACATCAAATATGCAATACTTTTAGACCTGATAAACTAACAGAACAGCAGACTGACTAAACATATGAAGATGACTCATATAGCAAGATGACTCACAGTGATTAACTCACAACAAAAACCAATCATCAAATGATTAACTCACATCAAAGCCAATCATCAAAATCACAGGGGCACAACAAGGAGAAGCTTAGGATGATCTGGGGTGTGGATCTCATCCCCATATCGTCGGTTTAACATTTCGAAGGTAGGCACCTATCCTCAAATCTTAGGGGTCAATGAAGCATTAGAATGATTTCGAATTAGTTTCTATACGTTAAAGAGGGACTAAGGATATGTAGGATCGACTACTATGTTTTTATTATGGTTTTTTCCATCCAATTATGTGCTTTCATGAGGTTTCTCTGAGTTTTTATCAAAAATCAGGGTCTATGGACTGATTGCGTCGAGGCAGCCAAAGAGCTGCATCAACGCAATCTCTTTGGAAGGGTATCTGCGTCGAGGCAGCCAAAGGGCTACATCGACTCAGCCTCTTTGGAAGGGTATCTACGTCGAGGCAGCCAAAGAGCTACATCGACGCAGCCTCGTTTGGAAGGGTGATCTGTGTCAAGGCAGACAAGAGCTACATCGACGCATCCTCCCTTGGAAGGATAACTGCATCGAGGCAGCCACTGGCTGGGTTGATGCAGCTGTGGCTCTCTCCTATTTTCCAGAAATCAAGAATAAGAGAGTTTAAAGAGGCCATTCTAATTCAAAAAAATTTGAAAAATAGGAAAATGATAGAGGACTAAGTTAGTAACTCACTATAAAAATTTCGTGCTCACAGAAATTCCGTACTTAAAATTATGAATGGTTTTCTACGCATGTGTAACCTAGAAATAAACCTATTTTGTTACAGAAACCTGAAACCAATTGATTTGTATTTCTGAAACCTTCAGAAATGAAGATACCTTACCGGTAACCCGATCATGTTCTGTTCCACAATAGTAAACTTAAAAGTATGATTAGCTCACTTAAACCATGTGGAAGCATGTTTACATTATGATATGATAAGATTAAGCATGGTTCGGATTTTATAATATGAATATGGATGCATAGACAATGTGAATGTTATGAATGAAAATAGCAGCATTCTGTGAGGTTGGACTTCGATCCCTTCTGCGGGACGGTGATACGTAACGCCGCGGAAGTAAAAGAACCCAGGGGACGGCGATACGTAACGTCCTGGTCAAAAATCCTATTGATTCAGCGGGTTCATTCAATGGGACGGTGATACGTAACGTCACAAAACCCGGGGGACAGTGATACGTAACGCCCAGTGCGGCAGGAGTCTATGTGGGTGTTCGCTCTCAAGTCTGCGCAGTACTCTTTTGTTCATTGTGTGTGTAGGCCTCCTGTGTTTGCAGCAACTATTTATTTCCACGAATAACGTAAGATGTGTAACTCATGAAAGTATGAAACTATGTAAATTAATCATTCCTTGTGGATTTAGTGATTGTTCACACAGAAAGTGAGCTAGAAGGGGGGGATGGATAGATCACGTCCAATTTAGAGAATTCGAAAAACAAATTATGTAAATTTGAAACGTAGTAGAGAAACTTTCCTAGTCTGGCCACGGAGCAGACAGATAGACAGAAGCTTATAGAGAGAGAGAGTTAAGAGGAATCATTAACCGAACAGCTGACGTGCTAGAATTGAATCGAGAGAACAGCCCAGCAATCCACACATATGGAATAGAGAGTTTTTAAGGTGGTTCGATTGCAATCCGCAATTTACATCCACCCCTTACTCCACTAGAGTAAGGCTTCCTTGCACTAAAAAAGTAAAAACCACATACTCAGTCTGTTAACACCTGCTGCCTGGTAGCTTGCCCCAATGAACACTCTCCTAGCTCTTCTGAAGACCAGAAGAATCACTAGAGGACCAACCTCCCTTCCTTCGCAATCCGCAAAGGGAACCCCGGGAATTGCTCCCAGCAAGTCACGACCAAGAGGATCGTTCCTCTGTTCTTCCAAATACGATGGAGGGAAACCGGAGTACCTCTCCCTTCCTCCAAGCGAACTTAGAGGGTAACAAGGTAGAATTGAAAAGGTGAAAAGCTCGAAGGTGGAAAATAAAACGAAGAAGAAAAAAAACAAGCCTAGAAACAATGACAATGTAGCTGGAGAGGGGGATTTTTGCAGCCCATTCAAAGAGCAGCCCAACTAGGCCTGGCGGGGCCCAACGAGGCCAAGCTCATCCAAGTGACAGCCCACAGGGCCCACTTAGGGAAGAAATCCCAATAAACAGCGCTCGAGGAAACAACCCTCCTAGGCGGCCTCAAGGCTCGGAGGGCCCGAGCATCGGTCGGGTCGCGAGAAGGGTCCGCGCCCGAGCCATCTCTCCGCCCGGGAGAAGGAGGCGAAGGCTAGCCTATCCGACCCATCTTTTACCGAGCTAAGCCTACCGCTCGGATAAGGCTGGCCCCTCTGAGCTCAGAAACGACCGATGAATGCTTATCTTTGCAGCCGTTAAGAGTCCGCGACAGGCTGGAATTCAAGAAGGCAAGGGACTTCTTCTTCCCCATGATGATAATGCTCCCACGATAAGGCCATAAAAGCCCACGATGAGGACGTAACCCCCACCTGAAACCCCTCGGCTGGAAGGACTCTAAGAGATGGCGTACTATTTAAACCAGGGATACCCTCCGGCTAAAGGTAAGCCAAAAAAGGCAATCATACGCCCAAAAACTCTTGAGCAAGAACCGCTTCACCCTTCTGGTGGAGAGGAATCTCGCGCACACGCTCTCTCCTCCCTACTATTTCTCCCACCATAGCTCCACTGACTTAAGCATCGGAGGGTTTGCCCCAGGGATTCCCCCTGGGCCCTCTGATCCCTTTCCCTGTCTTGCAGCTCACGATCGGGTGATCCTCAGCCTGCTCAGGACTAGCGCGAGATCACGCCTCTTCATCTGGCGCCGTCTGTAGGAAATGCTCGAAAAGCCAATATGCTGCGGAGGAGCTCAGGGAGGAGGTCCGCTGGCCACAGGGGTAAGGCCGTGGTAGCGGTGGGGGATGGCCCTTCTAGGGCCTCACAGAACCCTCCCTCCAACGCCAGCGTCCCCGCCGACGGACCGCCACCCCCTCCTGCGGTGGTAGGGCTACCCCCCAATGGTGGCGCCGAAGCCTTCCAAGCCCTCAACGTGAAACTGGATATCCTTGTGGAACACATGAAGAACCAGGCGGCTAGGGATGGAAGGTCCCGCGCTCCGTCAGGGAGCCCTCCCCGCGAAAATACGTCCCAGCACACCGTCGGAGGTCGCTTCACTCTCCACGGCCAGCAGCTCATCCACAACAGGATTGGAGGATCCTCGCAAGCTCCGCCTCCGGAGCAAGAGGCTTCCTCCACGCCATGAAGGGGAAAATTGGGGGCGTGGCGTCCGAACCCAGAAGCTGGCGTTCCCGGAGATCGCCAAGATGCTCCCCCCAGCCCCACGACACGACAGCAACCGGAACTATCCCTCCGGCTGCGAGATTTTTAGAGACACTTCACAGAACAGGAGCGCGCCCTCTGCGCCCTGCAGAAGACCTCTTTCCTGGAGTACGAGGAGAAATCCCCGTTCTCCGAGTACATCTTGAAGGCAGAGGTATCTCCTAGAACCTCCAGTCTGACCTTCAAGCTCTACGACGGCCAGGGCGACCCGGCCGATCATTACGATAGCTTCGACGCTCTGATGACCCTGCACGGAGTGTCCGGCGCCATCAAGTGCCGAGCCTTCGTGACCACCCTGGTCCAAAGTGCACAAGCATGGTTCCGGGCCCTCGCCCCCGGGTCCATCCGAGACTTCAAGCAATTTGGGCGAGTCTTCAAAGAGAGTTTCGTCGGAAGTGCCCCCCCAAGGTCGGTAGCGGGGCTCCTGGCCCTCAAATAGGTGCAAGGGGAAAGACTCCGTGCTTATATTCACCGATTCAAATCGGAAGCCCTGAGAATCCCCCGCCTGGACGTGGCCTCAGCCACAACCGCACGTACTAGGGGCACCTGGGATGAGAATCTCCACCGCGAACTTGTCCTCCACCCTCCCTCGACCCTTGCCGAGCTAGTGACTCTGGCACTGCGCCACGTCGAGTGCGAAGAAGTGCTCAGCGCTTGCCGAGATGCAACCGGCTCGGGTCGGGAGGGGGACAAGAAGCGGGCTTCCTGCCAAATTCAAGCTCGGGAAAGAAGTGAGACCGTGATGGGGAGCGCAAGTGGAAGTACGAGCGTTACACCCCACTAGCTACCCCGGTCTATGAGATTTATGAAGACATCAAAGACTCGGGACTCCTCCGCCAGCCCGAGCTGATGAGGTCGAAGAACCGCAATCGTGACAGGCATTGCTTGTTCCACAGCGATCACAGGCACCGTACCGGTGACTGCCACCAGCTCCAGGATGAGATCGAGCGCCTCATCCGTCAGGGGCACCTGGCTCAGTTCACAGTCGAGCGCAAAGAAGAGCGAGGCGCCGCAGAGGAGATCGACAACGCCCCCCGAGGGGTCCACATCAACGTCATCTCCGGAGGGACAACATCAGGAGGCGACAGCAGCCGAGGAAGGAAGCATCATGCCGAGTGGGCGAGCCGAGCCATAGAGCCCCCCAAGGCCCCGCCGAGTGAGCCCCAAGTCATAGTCTTCTCCGACCGAGATCTGGAAGGGCTGAGCACCCCGCATGACGACGCCCTCGTAATCTCGGCCACAAAAAACCATTGTAACGTAGATAGGATTCTAGTTGACAATTGGAGTGCCCCTGATGTGTTGTCTTATGACTGTTTCCTTAAGATGGGGGAAGATCCATCCAAGCTCTGCCCGGTCCGAACCCCCCTCTGCGGGTTTAATGGCCTGGCCACTTACCCCAAGGGAGCCCTAAGCCTGCCGGTTACCCTCGGCACCCCACCCAGAACCGTTACGGTCATGGTGGACTTCATAGTGATTAAAGGTACGATAGCGTACAACACTATCTTCGGCCGGGGAATCCTCAGCCGAATAAAGGCCGTACCGTCTACCTATCACCAAAAAATGAAGTTCCCCACAAAAAGTGGGTTGGGGGAAGTCCGAGGTAACCATGCCACGGCCAGAAGGTGCTACAATATCTCGGTGGAAGCCACAAGGCCAGACGGGAAAGATAAGGGTCCCCGGGGAGTCGAGGATAAAACCGCAACCACCGAGCCTGGTGGTGAATTACTGACGATTTTCCTAAACGATGACCCGACCCTAGGAGTAAGGATCGGAGCCGACCTACCGCCCAAGGATCAGCATCAATATAAAGAATTCCTTTCTAAGTACATCCGAGTCTTTGCTTGGTCCGATGATCAACTGCCTTGAATACCATAGGAGACCGTGATGCACAAGCTCAACCTCGACCCAGCCATGAAGCCCGTACAGCAGCGCAGAAGGAAGCATGCACCGGAGAAACAGACGATCATCAAGGCGCAGGTCACCAAGGGAAAAGAGGCTTGCCTTTTTAGACCGGTCCTGTACCCGACGTGGCTAGCCAACGTCGTCCTGGTACCTAAAGCTTCGAGCAAATGGCGGATGTGCGTGGACTTCACCGATCTGAATAAAGCCACTCCTAAGGACTGCTATCCGTTATCGAGCATCGACCAATTGGTTGACTCAACCTCGGGCAACGAGATACTCAGCTTCCTAGACGCCTACTCAGGTTATCATCAGATCAGAATGGATCCAGAAGATATCGAGATGACCGCCTTCATCACCGACTACGGCGTATACTGCTACACCCGGATGCCTTTCGGGTTGAAGAATGCTGGAGCTACGTATCAAAGGCTGGTCAATCACATGTTCGAGGAGCAGTTAGGTTGGAACGTCGAGGCTTACATTGATGACATGCTCGTCAAGACCCCCAAGGCCCAAGATCACTTCACCGACCTCACCGAAACCTTCGGCACCCTCCTGAAGTACAACATGAAGCTCAATCCTGCCAAGTGCGCCTTCGGAGTAAGATCCGGGAAGTTCCTGGGTTTCCTGGTCACTCAACGCGGGATCGAAGCCAACCCTGACAAGGTCCAAGCCATCCTGGACATGCGCCCGCCCACTTGCGTCAAGGACGTCCAGCGCCTAACCGGGTGTGTCGCCACTCTCAGCCGCTTCCTGTCCCGTGCGGCCGAATGATACTTACCCTTCTTCAAACTTTTAAGGGGGCCCAAATTGGCATCTGCTACATTCGCATGGGATGAGGAATGCCAGAAAGCATTCACCGAGCTTAAGGAGTTCCTGGCCTCGCCCCCGGTGCTCTCCAAGCCCGTTCCGGGTGAAGTCTTGCTGCTCTATCTCTCGGCAACACCATCCACAGTCAGCTCGGTCCTGGTCAGAAATGACTCGGGAATCGAGAGGTCGGTCTACTACACCAGCAAGGTGCTCAACGAGGCTGAAAGGAGGTACCCCGCAACCGAGAAACTCATGCTAGTGTTGATTACCTCCGCCAAGCGCCTCCCACCCTATTTCCAAGGGCACCCTATCACCGTGCTAACCGGTGAACCATTGAAGAAGATTCTAGCCCACCCCGAAGCTTCAGGGCAACTCGTCAAATGGGAAATCATGCTTGGGGCCTACGATATCTCGTACCGCCCGCGCTCGGCTATGAAAGGCCAAGCGCTCG
Source organism: Amorphophallus konjac (assembly GCA_022559845.1). NCBI lineage: Eukaryota > Viridiplantae > Streptophyta > Magnoliopsida > Alismatales > Araceae > Amorphophallus > Amorphophallus konjac. The sequence goes on along the minus strand of CM040127.1, from coordinate 123,287,318 downwards.
CCGACTTCATCGCCGAGAGCACCATCCCGACTAAAGAGAGATCTTCGTCCATGCCCGGGCCGACCTGGGAACTGTTCGTCGACGGATCTTCCAACTCGGTCGGTAGTGGTGCAGGGATCCTCCTGAGGTCCCCCGAAGGAGTAGAACTACAGTACGCCTTGAAATTCAGTTTTCAGACGTCCAACAACACTTCCGAGTACGAGGCCCTTATCTCGGGAGCTCGCATGGCTCGACGGTTGGGGGCTGAGCGAGTCAAAATCTACACCGACTCCCAGCTGGTCGCTAGTCAAGTCAACGGCGAATACGAAGCTCGAGAGGCCCCAATGGTCAAATACCTCCAGCTGGTCAGAGACCTGGCCCAACAGTTCGAGGGATTCGAGGTAGTCCGAATAGCTCGGGAGGAAAACTCCCGAGCAAACGCCCTCTCTCGATTAGCCTCCTCTCTTGACCCTGAAGGTACCCGATCAGTCCTCCTTGAAGAGCTAGAGCGCCCGAGCATTGACTCGGAGCTCCTGGCCGTTGACTCGGCCCTTCCAAGTGACTGGCGCTCCCCCTACATATCTTGGCTCCAGGACTCCCGAGAGCCTTCCCACCCTCGGGAGGCACGCCGAATGAAGTATCAAGCCCGGCGCTTCGTCATCCTCGACGACACTCTTTACCAGAGGTCCTTCTCTGGTCTCCTCCCGAAGTGTCTCGGCCCCGACGAGGCCAACCGAGCCATCCGAGAGACTCATGAAGGCCTGTGCGGAGCGCATTCAGGAGGAAGGTCTCGAGCCAGGATCCTGCTACGGCAGGGGTACTGGTGGCCAACCTTGCAGTGCGACTGCACGGCCCACGTACAGCAGTGCGACCGATGCCAGCGATTCGACCACTTGGTCCATCAGCCGGCTACGGAGCTCATCACCGTTACCGAGCCCTATCCCTTCGCTCGGTGGGGGATCGACATTCTCGGGCCGTTCCCTACGGCTCAGTCCCAGAAGAAGTTCATCATCGTCGCCATCGACTACTTCACCAAATGGATCGAGGCCGATGCCACGGCGAGGATCACCGAGACAGTCGTCTGGAGTTTCGTATGGAAGTCCATCATTTGTCGCTTCGGCATCCCCCGGGTGATAGTGAGCGACAACGGTTGGCAATTCGATTCTCGTTATTTCCGAGACAGATGCGCTGACCTAAACATTCGCAACCACTTCACTTCGGTCGCCCACCCTCAGGCCAACGGGCTGGTTGAAAATGCCAATAAGACTATCTTAAAAGGCATAAAGACCAGACTCGGCAAGGCCAATGGTAGCTGGCTCGAGGAACTGCCCAGCGTACTTTGGTCACACCGAATGACTCCCAGAACGGCAACCGGTGAAAGTCCTTTCCAGCTGGTGTATGGCACTGAGGCCGTCATTCTGTTAGAGGTTGCCAGCCCGTCTCTCCGAGTCATCCGCTACTCGCCCGAGGCAAACGAGCAAAAATTACTTGAGAACCTTGACCTGGCTGATGAACTCCGAGAGACCGCCAATATCTGAGCTACGGAGTACCAACGCCACCTCATGCGATACTACAATGCCAAAGTCTGAAACAGACACTTTCAACCGGGAGACTTCATCCTCAAGAAAGCCGAAGCCTCTCGACCACTAGAGGCGGCGGGCAAGCTATCCCCTAACTGGGAAGGCTTCTACCGAGTGGTTGAGACGCTCGGGAAAGGTGCGTACAGGCTAGCTACAGCGGAAGGGGAACCCATCCCTCGGACGTGGAACGCAGCCGCACTATGCAAATTCTACTTTTAAAGTTGTGCAAACAATTTGAGGAAAATAAAACTCTCTTCTTTTCATTCAATTGTTGGTACATCAGAAAGGCAAAAGCCAGTACATTGCATAGAAAAAAGTAAAAAATCCATCTAGCACCACTGCAAGAGGCCATCACTCGGCCGACTCGGTCTTGATCTCCTTGCGTCCAGCCACTGACTCTACCTCGGGCAGAAACTGGCTCGGTCAAAGGGCGGTCGACCTAGTTGGCTCGGGTGGCCCGTGACAAAGGTGATAGAGGGATTAAAAAGAAGGAAGGCTACCTTCCAAGTTGAACTTGGAAGAGGAAGAGGGAAGGAACGCCTATGAAGGCCTCCTCCTTTCCAACCTGCCAATTCTTTGGAACGTATAGAGTGCAGGCACCCTCCGAAGAGTGAAAGAAAGGAAGAGCAGAAGAGGGAAAAAGACGCTGCTAGAAAAAAAAAGAAACCAGCAGAGCTGGATGAGGAGGTAGGGGAAGGCCCGGAGGGGATGGGCATCACGGATGCCCCCATCCGTCCTCCATCTCAGTGCCCCCCGGGAAGCCTCGCGGGAGCTGATAAAGGGTAAACGGCGTGCCTCTGCACGTCGAACCCTCTCCAGATCCGCGCGACGACCATCGGACCCGTTTCAACCCCACGCGATGACCATCGGACCTGCTCAACAGCCCAAGGCAGCAAGAACTCTCTGCTCCTCCATCACCGACAGCGTCGTCTTCCGAAGGATCCTCCATGCTCTGAATGCAATGGCATAGCACAACGTGGAGTAGGGGCGAGGAAAGACTGTTAGTGAAAATCCTAAGCGGTGGAGAGGAAGGGACGCCCTTTGGCCTTTTTATAAGGCTAAGGGAGGTTACTCACCTTAAATGACTCCCACCTCGAAAACACGCCAAAGGATTTTTTCCCTCTGAACGATCACCTCAAAACCCTTATTTTCCGCCTCTGCGGGATACACGAAGCGGCCTGGCATTCAAAGGGTGAGAAAATGGAAGGACACCCTGTCAGGAATCCATCCAATCAATGTGTGAAAACCTCGCAGGACGTATCGACACTTTCCAACTACTACCGATACGCTAACCGAATTACGGCAAGGAACGCAAGAAGCAAGTAAGTCATTTATTACCTCACAAAAAGAAAATCTTTCTTTTTTTCAGAAAAGGAAAAGAGACAAATAGAGAAAGAGGCAAAACAAGGGAAAATACATCAGGCCTCGGGCCCACTTTGAAGCTCGGGAACGGCAGGTGTGGGTATTTCACCCCCGGCACCCTCGGTGACGGCCGACCCAGGCACTGACCTTGCCTGTGCGAGAACTGCCTCGGTCGCGAGCCCTCCCAAGGCAGCCGGAGTTGGTGACCCCGCCGGAGAAGAGCCCTCTGGATCTTCCCCGCCCAACGTAGAAGAGTTAGAAGCCGACTCCTCGAGTCATAGCACTGGCCAGAGGGGAAATCGATCCTAGAGTCTCGCTCGTCGGCGTAATCCACTGCCCGATGATAACCCTGCTTGAACCCCTTGCGGGCGCCTCGGCGAAGCGCTATCTTGTAGTATGGAAGGGCAGCTTCCTGAAAGTCGGCTCGTAGGCCTCTGAGCCCCTGTACTGCTCGATCGCCTCCGCCCCGACCTGCCCCATCCTTTCAACAAGTTCGGCCGACTTCCGCTCCACCTCGGACGCTCGCTCCTCTACCTCCGCCATCCGCCTCTCTACCTCGATCGACTTCCGCTCAGCCTCGGCCGCCTGCTCCTCGAGCTTGATCAACTTTCGCTCGGACTCGGTCACCCGCTCCTCAAGCTCGATCGACTTCCGCTCGGCCTCGGCCACCCGCTCCTCGAGCTCGATCGACTTCTGTTCAGCCTCGACCGATCGCTTCTCCGCCTCAGCTCAGTCTGCGTCGGCCTCCGAACGACGGTGCTCCGCTGCCTCCACCCAGTCCAGCAAGTCAGCGCGCTCAGCCTCCCATTGGCTGTCCAGCTCGAGATGGTAAAGGCGCTCCTCATCAAGGAGTTTGTTTTTCCTCTCGAGCGACTCCCGAGCCTTGCCCAGCTGCTCGGTCAGCGCTCCGACTTCCAGCCGGCTCGACCGCGCCAAGTCCCTGATCGCGGAGAACTCCCATTGAAGACCCTCGTGCGCCTCATTAAGTCGAGCTAGCTTCCTCTCGCACCCTCCGAGAGTCTAGGCGAGATTCGACCGCTCTGACTCCGTCCGGGCGTAGGTCTCCGCCATGGTGGCCCCCATCTGGGCCATGATCAAGCCGCCCTCCATGATGATGTCGAGGACCCCGGAAGGAGAATGGCGCCTATCCCCTCCTCTCATCCTCGCGGACACCTCGCGGCAGAGCTTGTACAGATTGCTCGAGATGCCGAGCCTCTCCAAGGCCTCCGGCATGGACACCCAATCCACCCCTGGCCCCGCGCCGGAAGGCCTGGACCGAGCTACTGAAACGGCCTCCCCGCACACCATGGTCGGTTGGGGTTGCGACGCCTCCGTAGGCGAACCCACAACCTCGACCGACGCAGCAAGACCGGTCACTCCGGGTGCCACCGATGTTTGGGGTTGCGACGCCCTCGCAGGCGAACCCCCAACCTCGACCGACGTAGCAAGCCCGGTCGCTCCGGGAGCCACCGATGTTTGGGGTTGCGACGCCCTCACAGGCGAACCCCCAACCTCAACTGTCTCGGCCCACGTTTCACTGCCTGAGACATCGCCAACCTCGACCGGCCCCCCAGTCTCGGCTTCGTCTACTTCAGCTCCGGCCCCCTCCGTTCCCACCGAGGGGAGAGCCGACCCACCGTCACCACCCTCTGAGGTGCCCCTGGTCTCCTCGGCCCCCTCTCGCCCAGTGGATTGGGGAGCCGGCTTGGTAGGGTCGGCCCCATCTTGCCCTAAGAGGGGAGCGCCATCGAGCTAGAGTCGCCCCCGGCAATGGCGAGAAGGCCGGCCTTCTTGGCCCGCTTCCAGGCCTTCGCGGCTTCCCGCAACTTTCCCTCCATGGGATCCTTGCGCTTTGCACCGCCCGATCGTGAAGTTCCTTCGGATGCCGCCCCCTTGCCCTTATCCGGGGCTTGGGAGCGACCCACAAGAGCGTCAGGCTCATCGGCCGCCGAGTCATCTCCAAGATCGACGACCTCAGCAGCCTCCTCTAGAGGTTCCCCCCTGATGTCTACAACAGAGAAGAAGGCATGGTCAGGAAAAGAGAGATGATTCCTGTAGACACGCCAAAATTGACGTTACTGTGAGTGCATCTCGTATTACCTTGTAATGCCCCAATTTGACCCTCCAATTAACTTTGTTTGAGTTATTTTCCCCAATTTTCTTGAATTTCTCCCTTTTTTTCCCTCTTCTTATTTTTTCCTATTTTTCTAGATTTTTTGGGTAGTTTTCTCTATTTTTTGGAATTCACGACTTGAAGTGGGGCGTGTTTTAATTAACGGCCTGGTCTGAGGCGCGTTTTGAAGAAAGGACGACTAGAGGCAAAGGCGTCAGTTTTTGGAATTTTCTGGTTTCCAAAATAGAAAAATAAGAATTAACGACCCTCCTTGGGTCGTGTTTTTAAATAACGCCTCTCCCTCAGGCGTCTCTTCATCATTTTTAAATACAGAAAGTTTTTATTGCTAAAATTAAATCCGTGAATTAACGCCTTTGTCCCAGTCGTGATTTCAATTAACGCCTTGACCAAGGTCGTCAATTCTTGTTCAATTCCGAACTCCATCAGCACCCCTTCCTTTCCTCACTTACACTCCTTTTTCACTTGCGAGAGGGTTCCTATGGCTTCCTAATATTGAAAGGACACTTGGAGGAAGGATCCCCCTTTCCATCCTACCAAAACTAAGTTTTCTAATTTTTTATGGAATTAATTCTAAATTTCCCTTCCTTTCCTCATTTAACCTCCATTTCTACTTGGGAAAGGGTTCCTATGACTTTCCAAGGTTGAAGGGACACTTGCCTAAGGTTTATCTCTTCCAAATCCAACTAAAACATGTTTTCTTATTTTCTCTTGGAATTAATTCTGAATTTCCCTTCCTTTCCTCATTTAACCTCCTTTTCCACTTGGGAAAGGGTTCCTATGACTTTCCAAGGTTGAAGGGACACTTGCCTAAGGTTTATCTCTTCCAAATCCAACTAAAACATGTTTTCTTATTTTCTCTTGGAATTAATTCCGAATTTCCCTTCCTTTCCTCATTTAACCTCCTTTTTCACTTGGGAAAGGGTTCCTATGACTTTCCAATGTTGAAGGGACACTTGCCTAATGTTTATCTCTTCCAAATCCCACTAAAACATGTTTTCCTAATTTTCCTTGGAATTAATTCCGAATTTCAACCCTATAAATAGAATCTCTCTCTCCCTTGTGACGAAAGAACATCAAGATCAATTCAAGAGGAGGTGCTGCCGGACCAAAGGCTCAAGGAGGAAGACTCCCATGCACCTAAAAGCTTCATCCATGGAGTTCTTCTTCCTCTATTGAAGATTTGAAGCCTCTACATCCATGGAGTTCTACATCCTCTTCTTCCTCCATTGAAGATCTTCATCCTATCTTGAAGCCAAATTGGAGAAAACCACTAAGCTTTCACCCTCCTATCTCTTATTTTTGCTTTAGTTAATTGCATGCATCATATCATATTTTTCTTTTATCTCTTTTTATCTCAATATTGAGATCTTCCCATGTTGTGCACTCTAGCACATCTCCCTTAGTGCAACACTTGCACATCTCCCTCTATTCTTCATCATACATCATCTTTTACCTACCCTTTTGCATAGGGGTTTTAAAGGCCAAACACCAATAAGGTGTGTTCATATCCATGCTTTCTATGTCCATATTTACATTTGGATTTGATGCTACACATCTTGGTTTCTAATCCATGTTTGTTTATTGGTGTTTGTTAATTTTGCAAGGGTAATCAATCAAGGAAAACTCTCTTCATCGGCCGGCCGATAGAAAGAGAAGGTGCACTCACAACCTCCCCCGCATTTAAGGTATTTATATCGCGATCCCTCCATTGATTATTTGTTATATCCTTTGAGGCCCTCGCGTCTCTAGCGATCACATTCCCCTTAGCATCCTCTCATGCTCCCCTTTTCTCCCTCTTTTCTCATTCTTCTATTCATTTCTTTATCTTTTTTAATTGTTCTAAGTGGATTTCTTAGAATCTACAAATTGGCGATCACGGTGGGACCCCTTTCATTTTTCTTTTGATTACCCTTTCCCCTTGGGCACCCACGTGTGCCATCTCCCCTTTTGCACCCACGGTGCGTCTCCCTTTGTGCTCCATGTAGCACTCTCCCTATGTGATTTGTCAGTTTGATAGGTTTTTAGAAATTCCATTTATCCATCTCTTTTTTTTAAAAAAAATAAATGATGAGCATGCTATATCCCTTGTCATGTTTGATTGGCATGATTCTTATACTGAGATTGTGAGTGTTTTTCATTTCTGTCGGTATTTTCCACTATTTGAGCCCTATGGCCGTTGAAGTATTGAAGTAATTAACGCCCCTCTCAGAGGCGTCTTTTATCAATATAACGCCTCACATCAAGGCGTCTTTCACTTGAATAGCGCCTTACTATAAGGCGTCATTTTTATTATCATTGTTTATTCGTGCTGATTACTGCTATTTGACGCCCCTGCTCCCGGGCGTCCATTCTAGAGAAAGCGCCTCACCCTAAGGCGCTATTTTGCTCTGCTTGCACTATTCACAGTGACTAGCGACTGACGCTCAGACGCTATTTATTGATATAGCGACCTTTCCCAGGTCGTCATTTTGTTCTGTGTTGTTATCTGCTTGATACTGTCTGCTGCATTCATCCTTGCATTGGTTTGGGAGACCTCCTCTCCCCACACTTTTAGGAGTCACACCACCCTCTTGGTGAAGGAAGGACCCTCCATTGAGCACTCCGTCTCATTGGACCGGAAATTCCTAAACCAAGCCTCCATAAGTCCCCGCACCCGTGGATTCCCTCACGGACGCTGGGCAGGTTGTACCTTTGAAGTCTCGAGTTTAGTTGGCCTATGCATGGTGAGAGAGTGTTCCTAGTTGGCATCGGAGAAAACCACATTTGAAACTAGGTTCCCCCCTTGAGTGATCACATCAATTTGCATAAAATCAATTAATTTGCCAAGGTTCAAATAAAAGAAATCAAAGGTAACCCCATCCTAGCTTGTTTGCTATCTATGTGAGCTGTTTTGATTGCACATTGAATTGTTTGGGTTACCTTGATAAGAAAGTCAACATGTTTAACTCAATTAATGTTCATGAGGGTGATCAACCTAGCACATCTTATTCCCTTCAATTTCAACATATTCATCACAACTCTCACCATAATCTTTTAAAGGGACCACGCCCTCATCTTCACGATTTTGCCCCACCCATGGGCAATATCCAATCCCATGGTCCCTCGCCTCACTCGCGAGCCACTACTCCTACGGGACCGTCTCCTCCCGAAGATGAGAAGGTCTCCCAGATCTTGCATGCATTAGATCATCTCACCCCTCAACAAATCCAAGCCCTTAAGGCCGTTGTTGAGGGTGCACCTCATTCCCCTCATCCTCCTTCCAAGCCTACGCGGGTGGCCCATCACCCACTTCCCTCCTCTATTCACATTCCTACCCGGGTAGCCCATCACCCATCTCCTCCTATTCACACTTCTCCTCGGGTGGTCCAATACCCGCCTCCTTCGTCCACACCTACCCCTATTCTGGTGGCCCGTCACCCGCCTCCTTTTATTCCTCCTCCACCACGGCCCCAAGGCCCATTTATTCCTTGCAACCCGGCCCATCCGGGTTCTTCTATGGGTCATCCCATTAATCCCCTTCCACGGCCTTTTTGTGCGGCCCCTCCTTCAAGGCCCTGCCGACCCTCTGTTGCTCAAGTCACACCCCTCCAACGAACTCTTCTCGACAAAGTCACTTTGTTGGAGGAACAATTAAAGAGGGTTACGAGCCCACGGCCCGCTCCTCCTACTCCAGTCAATCCCCTTTATGCGGCCCTAAATGACATTACAAAGATGGAGAAAGATTGGAAGGATAGGAGAGACGGCTACGGCGTCGATAGTTCAAGCAAGCAAGAGCCGGCAGATTTCAACGTTCAAGTGGACGCTGTCCATCCTCCACCCATTCACCCCATTCATTCATATGGCCCTCCGCCTCCGCCTACGCATTCACACTTGCATTCACCACATCATCTGCAATACCATTACATTCCACCACCTACTAATACATCTCCACCATGGCATCCACTTGAACTCGATAATGAAGAACCGGCAATTGAAGAATTCAAGACGGCACATGATGATGAAGCTCTGCAGGCATCACTTCCGAGTTTTCTTCGTTTTCCTCTCCCTCCGCTACCACTGGATGAACCCCCTGCTCAAGACGATGCCATCGTCCTTAATATAACCCCCGCTTCTAAGACTTATTGGTGTTATGACGAGGGATCAATACTCCAATCACCTATGTCGGCGCACCAAGACATGTCTCCTACCCCAGACACCGCTTGCCCCATCCAGCGTTTCCTCCGGACCAAACCTTATACTTTTACACCTCCTGCTATACCATCAGCCTCCACAGCACCGGCCTCCGCTAAACCTCCACCTGCTATACCATTAGCCTCCACTTCATCAGCTAACCTCCTATTACCGCCACCTCGGCCCTCCATTACACCTTTAACCCCAAACCTACCCACTCCTATTCCACCACTTAACCCTTCACCTTTACCCATGGTTAATCCTGAGCAGAATTTGTCTTTTTTTGCACTCGAGCCAACCCCAACTGTCTCCGAGCAAAGGGGGAAGCTCGACGTGTTTGAATCTCCACTTCCACTCATCCTTTCTCCAACACTTTCCATTACACCATCACCAACTATGGAGCCTTTCGCCTCCACTTCACCCCCCTTTACTACTCGGAATGGGAGTGCTTCTGCAAGTACTTGTACCGAAGATGATCAAGAGCTGGGCAAGAAGGATTTGGCTACGGCCGAGCTATTCAAGATGCAAGAGTTTATTTGCCGGATGTCAATCCGGGTTATTGTGCCAAGCATGGTCGAAGAGGCCAAGTCGCCGCCACTGCTCACTAAGAGAGAATGTCAAGCTTTGATGCCATGTAGGCTTGTGCCCAAAGGCCGGGAAGGGCACCCCTTGTTCCAACTTTCAAATCTTGAACCTTTTCTTCCATACAAGGGGCGAATGCCTATTCTATTCAACACTCCATATATGCCACAACCCCTGGGCAACACAATGCTTCCTATCCCAACTGTTCAACTCTCTCACACTATTACTTTTAACTCTTCAAGGGAGTTGTCACTTACCATTGAAGCTTCATCCATTAGGCCAATTGGCTATACACTTTCACTGCCATGGAGGAGCGGTTATCTTGGTGCTAAAGGGCCTTCCACTATTTTATCCACCTTCTATTCAACTCCATCCACATTGTTGTCTGTCACATTTTCTTCATGGGCCACTCCAAGGGTAAAGAGGAGGATCTCATCCTCTCGCCCTTCATGTTCGTCATATTCTTTTCATCTCATGCATTCTGTTGCATCCATGCATTCATCGCATCCCTTCTATTGCATCCACATGCATTTACACTTCTTCTTTCCCGGGTTTCAAAACCCGTATCTTCCCCGCCTTCCGAAATCTCCGTATCCCCCACGTTTCCCATATCTTCCGCCTCTATCTTCAGGATCTCCAGGTCCTCTTACACTCACCCGGCATTGTGTCCCCTCCAATCATCCCTCAGGGCATCGCGCCCCTTTCCAACTATTGCATCCGCACTCCCCGGGTTTCTCACCCGTCCTCCTTGGGCATCGCGTCCCTCGATATTTGCTTCCTCCGGAACCTCCAGATCCTGCTCTTTGGGCATCGCGCCCCTACACACCCTCAAGTCCAGATCTTCTGGGCTTCTTACTGATTCTCCCTGGGCATCGTGCCCCTTTCCGTCTTCTTCCTCCGGAACCTCCGGACTTTCTCCCAGGGCATCGCGCCCTTTTCTATCTTCTTCTTCCGGAACCTCCGGATCTTTCACCCCTCTCTTTATCCCTTGGGCATCGCGCCCCTTTCCGTCTTCTTCCTCCGGAACCTCCGGATCTTTCTCTTCTCCTTGGGCATCGCGCCCCTTTCCGTCTTCTTCTTCCGGAACCTCCGGATCTTTCTCTTCTCCTTGGGCATCGCGTCCCATGGTACCTTCCCCCTCTAAAACCGTCGGACTCTCTTTCCTTCCTCCCAGGGCATCGCGCCCTTTCTGATTCTCTTCCTTCGGAACCTCCGGATTCTCCATCTTATTCTCTTTATCTTCTTTCGGGGCATCCCGACCCTTCTGATTCCATCCCTCCGGAACCTCCGGACCCTCCTGATCCTTTTCATCCACTCTTCCCTGGGCACCGCGTCCCTCGGCATCTCATTCCTCCGGAACCTCCGGACCCTCCTGATCCTTTTCATCCACTCTTCCCTGGGTACCGCGTCCCTCGGCATCTCATTCCCCCGGAACCTCCGGACCATCCATCTTTCTTCCGATTCATCTTTCTACTCTTCCAGGACATCACATCCTTCATTTTCTTCTTCCTTTTCCATCATCTTTTTCCCTATTTCTTCCCAGGGCACCGCGTCCCTCGATATTTTATCCCTCCGGAGCCCCCGGATTCCTCCTATCAGGATTCTCCTCCACAACCTCCGGACCCTCCGGATCTGCCTCTTTCCATCTATCAATTTCTTCTTCCGATTCCCCCTAATCCTGGGTCCGACCCAACTTCTTCCACATCCACTGCCTTGTGCATCTGCCCATTCTCTCACTGCTTTCGAGGCTTTAGTCCTCACTCCTCCTTCTAATTCTCCGCTTCTTCTGTAGACCTTTCATGTGATCAGGGTCTCCACACCTTAGTGAGGGAGTTCTAGCCCTCGCCTCTCTTCCTTTTTTTCCTTATTCGTCTGAGTCTGGTCTTGGCACCACTCCTTCTTGTTAAGCCACTTTCAAACCCTTTGCTTCCAATTCTTTTGACTGCCAAAGAGGTCTATCCCACGATGATCAACCTCGCCTCTGACAGCTACTTCTACAAAGGTTGCAAGGTAACATATTGGCTTAAGTACTCATTTCATGATATCATTATCTCATTGCTTCACGATGATTTTCAAAATAAAGTGCTTCTTAACAAGATTAAGAGTGGTAGTCAAGACCTTTATCCTAGGTCGAATCTTTATATTTACTAAATCATTCTCAAAACAGTCTTTTAGGCTTATTTTTGCAGCACCTTTGGTAATAAAAACCCCACGCTGGGAATTCAACGTTCTCTCCCTGCTTGTTAAGAGTAACCTTCAGCTGGGCATTCCACACACTTCAAGACGTCCTTAGCCGGCTCCTTTGGTTAAAACACCGTTGCTACTTTGGCCATGCCATGAGAATTCCTGAAAGTCTTTTTCTCTTCTTTACTCGGCCGCGTGCAGGGGCAAGAGGTCGACGGGTGAGATGACCCACCCAGGGTAATCCCCAATACGAGAGGAGTCTCAAATAGGGGCAGTCTTGACCCAAAATCAATATGAGTTTTCATATGACTTTTCATGATATACATCTCGCCAAAAGGGCTATTATGAAAATCAAGTCAAAATTTCGATAAAAGCAAAATTGTGAATTTTGGCATGTCAAGAGTGGCAAAGTCCCCGCAGAGAAAACCCTGGTCGTATGTATGTCAAGGGTCTAAAAATCAAAGGCACAAAGCCCCGGCACAACAGACTACCTCTTTGAGGGGAAACACCTTGGAAGGAATTCAAGTCCCGACATCTCCCATCCTACATAAAGTTTATCCTCAATTATTCTTCTCTTCTCCCTCTAAGACCGAATGTTTCTCGGGTATGGCCTTGGTAGGAGCACCGTTAATCAAGGGCAGCCAGTTATAGGGCGCCACCCTTCAATGCACGCTCGGCTTTGGGTAATTTTAGCGAAAGGGGAAGGAACAAGGACCCCTAGCCAGTGGTTCAAAAACACCCTTTGATGCTGCATTAACAATGTCTAAACCAAAAAAAACAAAAAAATCAAAAAAAAATAAAAAAAACTTGAATATTTCCTGATCAAAATCCAACAAAAATTGAATATTTTCAAAATTCATAATAAAAATTCAAATATTTTTCAAAATCCACATAAAAATTCAAATATTTTCAAAACTCATAAAAATTTGCATATTTCAAAATCCAAAAAAATTGCATTGTATTTTTCTGATGGTACTTTTTGCAGGAACAACAACTTTGCAAGGTCCAAGAGCACGGGATGAGTCCTCTCCATTCATTGCCATCTACCTTTTGATTCTTCCCATGTTCACAATTGATCACATCTTCATAATTTGCTACGCATTACTCCGATTATTCATCTCCAAATCTTTTTTATCAAATCTTACTGATCACTCCGCCGATGGGCATTATCAGATCTTGATCATTCAACTCCTAATCTTGATTAGCCAAGTTGTCATCCTCATGACAAACGACAAACAATGATGCTATGCTATCTATGCTTTAATGATGCTATCTATGCTATTCTTGAATATGATACATACCTGCTATTGATGCTTTGATTCATGCTATGCTTGCTATGCTTAAATGCCTTATTCATTGCTTGTTATCTTTTATATCTTGGCTGATGAATCTTTGAGCGCATGAAGAAGCTCTTGGTCCCACCGACTGGGCATCATCATCCAAGCCCCACGGTGCTTGCACCTCATTTCTCAGTTCCCCCATGCTCATTGCTATCACCATCCCCCCTGTATGCATTCTACTATATGTTACATACGCTACTAGATTATATCAAGGACCTTGTGACTTTGGTAAATCTGGGATTTGAGTTCCCCTTCATCAAAAATAATGATGATTCCAGAGGAGTCTTAGTCACACGGATAGGCCGTTGAGCCGTCCAAGACTGGGGACGATGGTTCCCTTTTGCGAGTTGATGCGTGGATAAACGGGCTTCGGCTTAGTATCGGCTCGCAGAATGGGTTTCTTCACCCAATCTTGACAGTTTAACAATATTATCCTTGATTATCTTATATTTTCATTTGTTTTAATTTTTCCTTTTAAACGCAGCATGCATTCATATAGGAGTTTGAAACAATTTTTGGAAAATCATTCTGATAAGCTGATTTGGAGACTCAAATTGATCTTAATCTTTCCAGATATGAGATATTCATTGCTGATGGAATCCTCAGTTCGTTTTGTCACTGTTTTGGGTCATTTTCTAGAAAGCTCCTTGTTTGGATTTCTATCATCTTATCTCAATCCTTTTACTTTGATCCACCTTGGCTGCAGCACGTCCACATTGGCTGGTAACCGCTCCCCAATGGTGAAACATACAGGTTTGTGACCTGGGGTACTTCCACCGCGCTGGAAGTTGATCATCCTCCTTCGTGCCCGCGTGCACACTCCTCCTCTTATCCAAACATCGTTGATTTCATTAAATTTCCCGGGATTACTTCATCTCGAGCTTTTGATTTCATTCTCATCAAGTGATGTTGATTGCATGTCTCATCACACCTTGGCATCTACTTTTCAGTTTGCTCTGCTCCCTTACAAAGCAGACGCCAAGGCGGGGCAGCTGTAGACACGCCAAAATTGAGGTTACTGTGAGTGCATCTCGTATTACCTTGTAATGCCCCAATTTGACCCTCCAATTAACTTTGTTTGAGTTATTTTCCCTAATTTTCTTGAATTTCTCCCTTTTTTCCCTCTTCTTATTTTTCCCTATTTTTCTGGATTTTTTGGGCAGTTTTCTCTATTTTTTGGAATTCACGACTTGAAGTGGGGCGTGTTTTAATTAACGGCCTGGTCTGAGGCGCGTTTTGAAGAAAGGACGACTAGAGGCAAAGGCGTCAGTTTCTAGAATTTTCTAGTTTCCAAAATAGAAAAATAAGAATTAACGACCCTCCTTGGGTCGTGTTTTTAAATAACGCCTCTCCCTCAGGCGTCTCTTCATCATTTTTAAATACAGAAAATTTTTATTGCTAAAATTAAATCCGTGAATTAACGCCTTTGTCCCAGTCGTGATTTCAATTAACGCCTTGACCAAGGTCGTCAATTCTTATTCAATTCTGAACTCCATCAGCACCCCTTCCTTTCCTCACTTACACTCCTTTTTCACTTGCGAGAGGGTTCCTATGGCTTCCTAATATTGAAAGAACACTTGGAGGAAGGATCCCCCTTTCCATCCTACCAAAACTAAGTTTTCTAATTTTTTATGGAATTAATTCTGAATTTCCCTTCCTTTCCTCATTTAACCTCCTTTTCCACTTGGGAAAGGGTTCCTATGACTTTTCAAGGTTGAAGGGACACTTGCCTAAGGTTTATCTCTTCCAAATCCAACTAAAACATGTTTTCTTATTTTCTCTTGGAATTAATTCCAAATTTCCCTTCCTTTCCTCATTTAACCTCCTTTTCCACTTGGGAAAGGGTTCCTATGACTTTCCAAGGTTGAATGGACACTTGCCTAAGGTTTATCTCTTCCAAATCCAACTAAAACATGTTTTCTTATTTTCTCTTGGAATTAATTCCGAATTTTCCTTCCTTTCCTCATTTAACCTCCTTTTTCACTTGGGAAAGGGTTCCTATGACTTTCCAATGTCGAAGGGACACTTGCCAAATGTTTTTCTCTTCCAAATCCCACTAAAACATGTTTTCCTAATTTCCCTTGGAATTAATTCCGAATTTCAACCCTATAAATAGAATCTCTCTCTCCCTTGTGAAAGAACATCAAGATCAATTCAAGAGGAGGTGCTGCCGGACCAAAGGCTCAAGGAGGAAGACTCCCATGCACCTAAAAGCTTCATCCATGGAGTTCTTCTTCCTCTATTGAAGATTTGAAGCCTCTACATCCTCTTCTTCCTCCAGTGAAGATCTTCATCCTAGCTTGAAGCCAAATTGGAGAAAACCACTAAGCTTTCACCCTCCTATCTCTTATTTTTGATTTAGTTAATTGCATGCATCATATCATATTTTTCTTTTATCTCTTTTTATCTCAATATTGAGATCTTCCCATGTTGTGCACTCTAGCACATCTCCCTTAGTGCAACACTTGCACATCTCCCTCTATTCTTCATCATACATCATCTTTTACCTACCCTTTTGCATAGGGGTTTTAAAGGCTAAACACTAATAAGGTGTGTTCATATCCATGCTTTCTATGTCCATATTTACATTTGGATTTGATGCTACACATCTTGGTTTCTAATCCATGTTTGTTTATTGGTGTTTGTTAATTTTGCAAGGGTAATCAATCAAGGAAAACTCTCTTCATCGGCCGGCTGATAGAAAGAGAAGGTGCACTCACAACCTCCCCCGCATTTAAGGTATTTATATCGCGATCCCTCCATTGATTATTTGTTATATCCTTTGAGGCCCTCACGTCTCTGGCGATCACATTCCCCTTAGCATCCTCTCATGCTCCACTTTTCTCCCTCTTTTCCCATTCTTCTATTCATTTCTTTTCCTTTTAATTGTTCTAAGTGGATTTCTTAGAATCTACAATTCCCACCCCTGAAAAAAATCCGAGTAGTGGTACCTGACGGTTTCAGCCGCGTAAGGAGGCACCGTTCGATATTCTCCGGCGTCACCAATTCCTCGGTCGACTGGCGATTCTTCAGCAGACGAGCGGCATTTTTCTCCACGTGAGGGGGGAACTCCTCCTACCGGGGAGGAATGTTCGGATGAAGCTTGGGTATCACCTGGCACCTCCAGGTTTCATCCACCGCCTCCACCTTCACCCAGAAGAATTGGGTCTTCCACCCTTTGTGCGAGGAATCCTTCGCCGCCAGTGGAATTCAACTAATGTTCCTCCGCGCCTGAATAAAGTAAAAGCCCTTCCCCGCCAACGGATGTGCTTTCAACTCAAAGAAATAATGAAAGAGGTCCAAGGAAGGAAAAATCCCATGCTGGCGACAGAGGATTCGAAAGGCGGAAAGAAGAAGGTATGAGTTGGCGACCAACTGAATAGGCGCCAACTGGAAAAAATTAAGGATCTGAAAGATGAAAGGCTCGAAGGGGAGGCGAAATTCACTCTTCCAAGCCAGAAGAAAAGTGCAGATATGACCCGTGCGGTCGTCCAGGCTCGTCTCGTATGGGGCTACGCCGACAATGCTATATCTGAGAGGCAAGCGAAACCGGTGCTCCAGTTTCTTCACCTCCGCTTCCCCCAGCTCGCTGCGATTCGGGACCGGCGCCCTTACCTCCAACTCCTCGCCCGAACTCTGGCCCACCATGGAACTCAAGCAGGAACTGAAAGCAGAGCTCTCGAGAGAACCCGAAGACTCCGGGGGAGAAGGAAGCTACCGGACCGCCTCTGCGGTTATGCACGCCAACTCCTCGAACGCCGCCGCAAGGTTATGCTCCTCCGTCGTGGCTTCACGGCGCATCAAGGAGCCCTAAAAGTAGAGGAATGAAGAAAAGCCAAAAACCCTAGAGAGTCTGGGATGACAAACAGCGCCCAACGCCTATAAACCCTCACAGGAGGCGGCGCGTCATTCCGACCTCCGAGAAAAAGGGGGCCCCTTCATTTCAAATCCGTCAGGATCACTATAATTACGGGCCCAGGTGACCACAGCACGTGGCTACTTAACACCATCAGATCTCCACCCACCTGAGCCACGTCGGTCCGACACCCTCATAAACTACTCAATCGAGCCTCCTTTGGCTCGGGAGTAGGAGGGGGACAAGTGGAGAGGGGGATTTCTGCAGCCCATTCAAAGAGCAGCCCAACTAGGCCCGGCAGGGCCCAACGAGGCCAAGCTCATCTAAGTGACAGCCCACAGGGCCCACTTGGGGAAGAAAGCCCAATAAACAGCGCTCGAGGAAACAACCCTCCTAGGTGGCCTCAAGGCTCGGAGGGCCCGAGCATCGGTCAGGTCGCGAGAAGGGTCCGCGCCCGAGCCATCTCTTCGCCCGGGAGAAGGAGGCGAAGGCTAGCCTATCCGACCCATGTTTTACCGAGCTAAGCCTACCGCCCAGATAAGGCTGGCCTCTCTGAGCTCAGAAACGACCGACGAATGCTTATCTTTGCAGCCGTTAAGAGTCCGCGGCAGGCTGGAATTCAAGAAGGCAAGGGACTTCTTCTTCCCCATGATGATAATGCTCCCACGATAAGGCCATAAAAGCCCACGATGAGGACGTAACCCCCACCTGAAACCCCTCGGCTGGCAGGACTCCAAGAGACGGTGTACTATTTAAACCAGGGATACCCTCCGGCTAAAGGTAAGCCAAACAAGGCAATCATACGCCCAAAAACACCTGAGCAAGAACTGCTTCACCCTTCTGGTGGAGAGGGATCTCGCGCACACGCTCTCTCCTCCCTACTATTGCTCCCACCATAGCTCCACTGACTTAAGCATCGGAGGGTTTGCCCTAGGGATTCCCTTTGGGCCCTCTGATCCATTTCCCTATCTTGCAGTTCACGATCTGGTGATCCTCAGCCCGCTCAGGACTAGCGCGAGATCACGCCTCTTCAGTAGCTCTCGTAGAAGTAGACTTTCGGACTCAAAGACAGATGATCAATCGGGCTCTCTTCTTTCTGAAAATGGTTCTCTCCCTCGATTTTCTCCTAGACTTTTCTCGTCGAAGCGAGGAATTTCAACACTGGCAGTGGCTTCAAATACTCTCTTCTCTTCTGTTCAGCTCTATTCTCCTCCTCTTTCTCCCAACCTTTTGATCATGTTTTATAAGCAGACGATGGGCGCGTGGAAGCCACATTTCCCACCCAAACTTTTACACATATATGATCCTTCGAGGTTTCACATGTCAGAGTCGTGGTACTGTAGCAGTCCATGTGGTAGGATCATCTGGTCCGCTCCTTGCCTTGGATCACGTGCCATTAACCTGGTACTTTTAAATTTCATGTGGGGCAAGTTCGTAAGTTACTTAGTAGATGCTCGACAATATGGCTGACCTGGCAATGAAACAACTATGAGTGTTAGTTGTTTGATGATATGCACTGACCTTACCTTTCAAAGACTGAGATGTGCACAGATTCTAAATAGTGGAGTGCACGGACCTTATCTACATAGAGCTAAAAAGTACACTGACCCATGCATGTGTATGGCAAAATATGCGCATACCTATATATATGCATGATGCAAACATTGCACTGACCTTTATGCGCTTAAGGAAAATCATTGCACTGACCTTCTATATGCGTAGGCAAAAATATTCACCGACCTTAGCATGCGTATGGTGAAACTTGCACCGACCATCTATATGCGCAGACATAACGTGCATCGACCTTAGTAAGACTAAGGTGGATGTGCACCGACGTTCTATGCTGAACAGCAAAATGTGCACCGACCTTCTAACAAAGAAACAGTAAAGTGGACTGACCTCATATGTTGTATGGAAAACATGCATCAACCTTAGACAGTTAACACAAGCATGCACCGACCTACATGCTGGCGACACAGACATGCACTGACCACAACAGCCAGTGGTCTGAACTAGTATTGACGACATATATGCTCAGGCAGATGATACAGGATGGACCAGCGAACCTGGGACTCTAGATCGCAACTCGTCCCTAGCGAGGGAAACGCGGGATTGTGCGCGGTTGAGGAACCGACAGTGAGTCTCGGGTATTCGGCTCTTTCGCGTCTACTCAGATTGAGTCACGGAACGGGTCACACTCACTCTCTCGCAACGGTGAATAAAATGAAACGAGCTAATGAACATATCACTCGCAGCGGCATATACAAATAAATATGAGTAAAGCAAATGCCTGCGAGGAGGGTGGCGAGTGTACCTCCACGCTCCAGGCATGGGGAAGACGACCCCGGCCAAGTACGGTAACTCAGGGTACAAAATATTACAATAATTACAACAATGAAATTACTGCCCACTCCACGTAGGGATGTAAAGGGCTACAAGTGGGGCCCGAGAGGACAGATCTTGGGTTGACGGGAAGCACTTTGATCCGCTCCGTCGGGGTCGTCCTGAAGACGCCTGCTGCGGTTGGTGGGGCCCACATGCTGCTCGGACCTCCGAATTGGGTGGGGTGGGTCCCGCTGCGAAGAGGACTCCTGGGGAGACGCTCCCTCGGAGGGGAACGCCCTGGTTCGCCTCGTGGAAGGCTAGGCGGCTCCGACTGTCAATTGTGAACTTGCTATCCACGGATCTGAAATTCTATTTTTACAGTGCGCGACCCGGCGAGAACAGCTGCTACGTCAATCCCGACGTCGGATCGACACGAAATTGGCACCGTTGGAAAGCTCTTTCAAAGTTCTACGACCAAGGGCTGTGGTAGGAATTTTTATAGGAATGTATTTTTCGTGGTGGATTTTTGAACACGCTGGTTGACAGACTCGGGAAACTCAGGATAGAAATAGATTTTCCTGATAACGCGGGTTGACCGTGCCTCAAACTTCGGATCTGGGAGTTGGGCTCTTCATAAAAGGTGGAGAGGGGAAAGTAAGGAAGACGTGGATACTTTTTTTGTAATTTATGGTGGAGGTTTGGTAGGGGAAATAGAATTTCTAACACTGGGTGGTCGGATCTGGACAGCAGGGACATAACTGATTTAGGATTTGACAGTGCTTTTTAGAAAATATAAACAAGATCTAAAAATCTCTGAAAAATTTGTGGAAGAAGGTTTAGGTGGATAGAACTCCCAATTAAATTGGCAACTCAAACAAACAAGGTAAAGGGGGTTGAACTAAGGAAACATAGAGTTGCTATGACACAGATCTGCACAGGGGCAGACTGTGAAGACCGGGTAAAACAGAGGTGGAACAGAGGACAAACGATGGATAGAAATTGGGAGACATTTATTGGGAGAGGGTATTCGCGTGGGGAACCTACCCTAAAAATTTGGTCTCTAGCAGATCCGTGGAATGGGAGCTAAAATTCGGACAAGGGGGCTTTGTCCTGATTTGGACAGAACTTCGGCGAAGCGGCGGTAGCGGTGCGATGGCGGCACGAACGACGGCGGCGGCGGCGGGGCTGAGAGTCACACTCTGGGAGGTAGTGGTGGAGAGGCTTCACACCTCTGAATCAAATCTCTCACAGCTCTAGAGGGGGAGAGAGGGGCGCCCTTGGGCCTTGGAGCAAATAATGAAATTTCTCTTCATTAATGCTAAGTAATTCATAAATTACAAGGTTTATATAAGAAATGTAAAATGACCTAAACTATCATCAGATCTAAATTAGGGGATGGGAAAATGGGAGAGATCATATTTAATTCTCCCATGTGGTTTGGAACCAAATAAAATAAAAATACAATCCTATTAAATAAATATAAAAGAGGGGCGCCCCTTGACTTTCAAGGACCTTCATTTTTAATTTTTTTTAACCCTTTGTCCCCTTGAATGGTCAAGCCATCTAGAAGCCCACCTTGGACCTTTGACCATCCCTAAATGGGCCCTAAGACTTAGGTGGACCAATGGGGAAGGAGGTGGGGGGCCCCAGCTGGACCTACTAGACTTTTGCACATAAACCCACTAAAACCTAAAGACTCACATTTTGGCTTATACATGCCATACAATTGCGTACCCAATTACACAAGGGTATAAATGCAAATAAAAAGACACAAATGCAATAGAAAAATATCAGTGCCCGGTGTTGATTCCCATCAATTCTCCCCGGGTGGGAAGAACTCGACCCCGTTGAGTAAGGGTTGCGGCTGCTCATGTGACTCCTGCGGATCCATCATTGACCAAGTGGCGCGGAGTACGCTCCACTCCAAGTATTCGACACGTGCTCATCCCATATAGATTCGATATGCTCACGCTGCTGTAGGAATGAGGCTAGAGGTGGACACTCCGGGGTGGGGTCACTCTCAAAGGGGAGAAGGCGGCTCGAAGACTCACTAGGAATCACTGCTGGGTCCCTATATGTGACTAGATCCGAGATAGAGAATGGTCGAGCCGATCCCAAATACCAGCAAGTCTACAATGTATGCAATAGATCTGACTTGTATCGTACTCGAAAGGGACTAACATCGCGAGCAGACATAGACTGACTATGTGAGTCCTAATATGCTCGACACATGCATGGACAGACACACAAGACCCTAGACACACCTACTGTTAGTCTGACCCATACGTATGCAATGGCGGAATGTGTGCCATGCATGCATTTGACGTAACCAGGGGTTGACGTCATGGGGGACTCCTAGACACCCAAGTATAACCCAGTCATGCAATGAACCCCTTTTGGACTTGGGTGTGAGAAGTTTGGGAGGGTCGGGTGGTTTAGGTGGGCCGAAGTCTTTATTACTCCCATATGGTGGTTCGGACCCATTGCTATGTGGAGGTTGATTGGGCCGAGTGGAAGGGGAGTGGTAGGGGACTTCCCTGACAAGGTAGAAGGGAAGTGGTGGGTCATAAGCCTCATTGGGGAAGGGATCGAAAGGGTCAAAAAATGTGTGACCCCTCAAGATTGGTTCCTCCATTACATAGTCCCATGTTTGAAATTCATGAAGGTGTAAATGGTCACCTTCACCCATCATGGAAGAGGGGACAGTGTATAGAAGAGATGGTTCCTCCTTTGGGATAAAAGGAATGTAGGTAGGCTTGGCCAGCATGGAGAGGAGCAGAAGAACCTCCGTGGTGACATGACTCATGGTGTACACGGAGGTAATGGACCCCAACGCGGGATGCATGAAGCTACGACTTGTGGACCGATCGAAGCTTGGGGCCAACATATGCGTCAACTTCCATTGGTGGTCTAATCCCTTGAGAAGGTTTTCCATGGTATCTATGTATGTGGTGACTAGACCGGAACGTTGTGTGGAAGGAGTTAATGGGCACTACTTGTAGTGCCGGGTCCCTAGATGGGCAGAAAGGTGGCCCGGGGACCAAGCCTATTTTGAGCGAACTAAGTAGTGGCTCGACTATGTGTAGCTTCCCCGTTAGAAGTACGGGTGGCTCTGGCTGGGGTGGCTCCGAATAAAGATCAGACAGTGAGGCTTCTCCAACCCTTTTGTCCCCTAGGTCTAGTGATGCTCGAGTGGGACACTATCTGGCAAAGTGGCCGAACCCCTGGTAGCGATAACACTGCTGTCGTGACCCACTAGGCTCCCTGATAAGTGGGTCCTTACCCTTATCCTCCCAACGGACATGGGGTGTAGGCAATGGTGTTCTCGTGGGTGGGGAAAGAGGATCCACCATGATGGGGAGAGGACACTGGGATGGCACCATAGATGGTACCGGGTTGTGACTAACGGCTGCTACCTCCTTAGGCTCGTGCTTTGTTCCATCCCGTCTGGGAGGTAGGCAAGGGGAAACTAGGGACTCGATATAAGCACACCTCTTATCCACTCTATCCGAAATGATTTGGAAGAGTTCGACAATGGTGGGGTTTGGAGTAGGAGCAATGTGATGGGCTCGCCCATAAGAACTCGGCTTAGTCATGGATCTAGGCTCTTCTACATGCAGGGCGCTTTGCCTCCGACTATGGCCCACTTGGTTGGAGGTGCTTGGGTATGGTAGATAGACCTTCCTAAACTCTTCTTTCATTTCACACCATGACTCGATGGGCCATTGCCTCCTAAACTCTCTCATGCGCTCAATGCTCTCCCATTTCCAGGCGACTTTGTGGACAAGCCTCTTTTGGGCAAAGCTGACTTGCATGGCATCGGACATAGTGTTGATAGGGTGCTATGCCCGGATATCGAGGGGGCTGAATGTATCCCCTTTAGAAATAATGCCCAAATTAAAATACAGTTGCTAGACGCAATCACAGAATAAAACTAATTTAATTAAACTCATGAGCAAACACATGGAGCGCGCCTAAGCAATCATCTAGCGGAAGCAAACACACAGACAAACCACTGCTCAAGAGATTTTTTTAGGTGGTTCGGTCACCAAGACCTACGTCCACCCCTCACTCCCAACCGGAGTGAGGCTTCCACTAGCACAAGCTAGAAAGCAGACTCAGTCTGCAAACAAGTTGCTGCCACACAGCTTGACTAGGGGAACAACCTCCCCTCTTCCTCCCAACCGGAGGGACACCCCAAGTGACTCCCAAGCACTGGGAAACGAGAGACACACAGTCTCTCTTCCTCCAGACAAGGAGGGAACACACCAGTGACTCCCCGTCACCAGCAAACCAGAGGTCGCAGACCTCTCTTCTTCCAGACCAGGAGGGACCCCTAGACTTGCAACCCACAAGCCCAGAACCGGAGATCAGATCTCCCTTCTCCTGAGTCCACAGGAGGAACCCGACCTCACTACTAAGAATCGGAAGAACAATAGTAACCTGAGTAACAAAAGGAAAAATAAGAAAACATAAAAAGCACAGCGACAAAAGCTGGAAATGAAACACAAGAAATATAGCTCTCAATGAGCATAGTCGTTCTGGATTTGATCCACGAACAGACTGAACAGATCTTCAATAGAACTCTCTCCTCTCTTCCTTTCTTCCTCTTCTTTCTTCTTCTCAGCTCACGCAATCTTTCTCTTCTCTGCTCTCCTTTTCACTCTCACTATCTTTCTCTTTTCTTTCAATCCTCACGAGCTCTCTCTCTCTTTTTCTTCTGTTGCTCTCACTCTCTATCTTCACACTTCTTGTTCTTCTTTCTTCTTCTTCTTCTTCTCTGCTTCTTTTCTCACAGTCTCGATCAGCCCTCTTCTATTCTCATCATTTCTCTTCAGTGGACGAAGGCTTCTATTTATATCAGTTTCAGCAGGTGCTAGGGCGTGTGTCCTTCAGGTTCCCGCCCAGAGAGCACCTCGGATCACGTGCCAGGCATCATCCTAGGTTCACGCACCCAGTCATTAACCTGAGTCATCTGCAGACAGAGACAAAATGAAATGAAACGAATTAGTTAGTTCAGGCTTATAACAACGAGTGTATATACTTTAGAAGCAGTAAATGAGTAAGTGTGTACATTGAGAGAGTGTATAGACTTGTAGGTCTTCATGCGACCTCTGTGTATATACTTGCTGAAGAATGCATTATCATAACAAGGGGAATGTGTGGACTTCTGTGAAATGTATGAAGCCATCGAGTGTATAGAATTAGGGACATCAATTAGGCAAGTGTGTACAACGTGAGAGAGCGTATATACTTGCTGTGAAGAACAGCAATGTGTAGACTTGTGAAGCATAACTGTATGCAGTGTATAGACTTCAATGAATGCAATGCATGCACAATGATGCAATGTATAGACTATGAAGATATGTGTGTGAGGCTCAACAATGTATAGACTATGCAACGGCATCAAAGCAACATATCGATGTACAGACTTTGGCTTGATCAATGCACACTGCACAAATGGATGTACAGACTTGAAGTGGCATGTAGCAGACGATGAACAGACAAGCATGTATAGACTTACCAATGCGAGCACAGGCTGTACACACTTTGATTGCGTGGAAGAGAACGCAGTGTACCGACTTTGCTGTGAAGAACAATGCATGAATGCAGTGCATAGACTTGCTGTTAACATGCATGAGAACCCAATGTACAGACATGCTGTCCCTGCAGCTGATGACTCCAGTGTATAGACTTGCTGAGGGAAGGGCTGTACAGACTTTAAGCAAAGCAAGGCAGTCGAGTGTATAGTCTTGCCAACAAGGGACTGTACAGACTTGATTAATGAGTGCATGTGAAAGGCAGTGTACAGACTTGAGATGAACGAAGCATGAACGCGCCTATCCAATGTATAGACTTGAAACATTTAAACACATGGACAATGTATACACTTGGCCTTTGAGGAATGGTGTATTGACTCTGAACGTGAAGGCAGGCTGTATAGACTTGGAGAATATTGAAGCACTGTATAGACTTGGTAAACCTGAACCAATGTACAGACTTGGGATGCCTGTGGACCAGTGTACAGACTTGGAATCAATGAAAGCGTTGGCTGTACAGACTTGCTTGAGCGATGTATACACTTTGCCAGTGTGTAGACTTAGGGTGTAGCTAAAGCAGCGAACGTAGGAAAAGGTTGGAATGTATAGACTTACGTTCGATCAGTAATGTATAGACTTCAACTAGGGAAGCTATAGTACTATGTCTAGACTTAATGAAGCAGGCCTTGTATAGACATTGGAACGCTTGAAGCGATGTACAGACTTGGTGAGTGCCAAGCAATGTACAGACTTTGATGAACGCCGCTCGCTGTACAGACTTCGAATCAAGGCATGAATAGTGAATCAATGTCTAGACTTGGATGCCCAAGCCAATGTATAGACTTGTGCAGTGTAGCCAGTGTATGGACTTGTACAGTGCTGCGCAGTGTATAGACTTCCAAAGAATGCAACCGCTGTACATACTTGTTCAAACAGACCGATGTATAGACTTGCCAACGAGAGGGCTGTACAGACTTGAGCAATGCAAAGGAAATCAGATGTATAGACTTGGGCTGTACATACTCGGAAGGATTGAAGTCGATGTACAGACTTGGAAACCGATTGGCAAAGGCTGATGTATTGACTTGAAGGTTCACAGGATGTATAGACTTCAAATGCAACATAAGACTCTGTATGGACTTTGAAGATGCAAGCGATGTACAAACTTGGGGTTCCACTGTGGATGAATTGACTCTGAAGAAATGAGGCGATGTGCAGACTTGGCGCCTTGAAGGATGTATAGACTTTAGTTGAGCAAGCTATAGTGCCGTTGTATGGACTTTATCTTCAAGGAATGGCTGTACAGACTTTGAAGGCTTAGCGGAGGATGTACAGACTTTGAATATGAAAACCAATGTATGGACTTCAGGTGAAGACCAATGTACATACATTGAATATGAAGACCAATGTACAGACTATGAGAGCTAAGGCCAATGTAATGACTTGCAAAACTGACAGAGTGTAGACATGATGAAGTAGTGCATGTGCCAATGTACACACTTTGAATTCATGCAAGCTGATGTATAGACTTCAGTTGAAGCCAACTGAAGAGTGTATAGACTACACTTATCTGGGGAGTCGACCCATCTAGAAAGGGGGGTCGACCCACACTAAGCTGACCGTGATGCTGATGTGCAGACTTATGTAAGTGTATGTGAATGCTTCATGCAGTAGATAACATGGTTGAACATCAAATATGCAATGCTTTTAGACCTGATAAACTAACAGAACAGCAGACTGACAGAACATATGAAGATGACTCATACAGCAAGATGACTCACAGTGATTAACTCTAGTCAAAAACCAATCATCAAATGATTAACTCACATCAAAGCCAATCATCAAAACCACAGGGGCACAACAATCTCCCCCTTTTTGATGATGGCAACACAACATTGTGAGTAATTCTAATGACACAAACTATTCTCCCCCTTTGACTTCATCAAAAAGAAAATAGTTTGAGAAGTTAAAGCATGTGTAAAAATTCAGTCAATTTCTCCTCCTTGCAATAAACAAGATGAACCATGGAGAGGTATGAATGCAGAAATGCAGATGCAACTAGAAGTGCAATACCTCCCCCTAAATATATGAATGCAAAGACACAATTGTTACCAATTGAGATGAGCATGATTCAATATTACAAGGAAGCTCCCCCTGAGTAGATGCCAATTGATATGCATCTGTTGCATTTCTCCCAATTGATATGGGTGAGAGGGAGACCACAGAGGCATTCAAGGATAAGTTCAGGTCAATGAATCAAGGACAGTAAGCAGAAGAGTTTCAAATTACAGATTTTCAAAGAAGCTCCAAGCACAAGAAGTTCAACAATATTTTCAAGGAGATATCAATCTCATAAATCCAAAATATAATTTTTCAAGGTCTTCCATTATAAGGGCTTATGAATGAAGTTTATTGATCAGTATGGTTTAAACATGATGTATGCAGAGTTTATCAATAAAATTCTGTATTGATATCTAAAACCATGGTTTAATAAAAATGAACCAAGCCCTCATTTTTATCTTGATTAACCTCCCTTTCTATTACACAATCAAATTTATTAACTTCAATCAGAATTACATGCACTAGAATTGAGATCAAGCATTTATGAAGTCATGTGAATTTGTCTAGGGTTGTAGCAATTTGATTTTAGCATCAATATTCAAATATTTCAATTTGTTCAATAATTTTCATGCTATAAATTTTACGAGCACTCTAGTTCAGTGCACACCTTGTAACTAGAGGATATACCTTGATCAGAGGCCAATATCTCTAAGCACTTAGTGTGACTCACAGTCATGCTTTATATAAACAGAGATAGCATTTACACATCATGACACACTACAAATCATTTCTTGATAAGTGAGTTGTATTTCTCAATGTGCATGTCATTGCTCTGCCTGATTAACACTCATCTTAAGTAGAGTTAACTATGGCACCTCATGACACAGTCCTTTGGACATGTGTTTCTCAGTGACCAAAGTCATTGCTCTGACAGATATTACCCTTTAGACATTTCAGAGAAATTCATTTTCTTCAAAACAATACTAACTTCATGTACTTAATCAATTAAAGCCATGTATTCAATAGTGTAGATTTCAGAAGTTTTTACAAGACACATCATGAAACAGTTGGTTAAAGTTTATTAAACATGATTCAGATATTTTAAAGAAATTTTAAAGTCAAAGTCAATGAATACATTAAACTTAAACCAGCTGAGTTATTTAAGTCATTCATAAAATCGTATAATAGAAGATTCCTAGTTCAAAAGTTTTCAGATTTATGATTGAGATAGTCCCATTGAAATCTTCATGAGAGATTGATAGAATTCAGAAATCAAATGATAGCGGAGATTTTGAAACCCATTGTTTTCAAATTATGATCAAGGTTTGTCAACAAAATCAATAAGAAAGGATATACAATGAATTCTCACAAGAGTATGTATTTGACAACCTACATGCAATACATTGACTCCCCCTGATAATATGCATTCAGTCACTCTTTTTTGTATTTTTCAATGAAATGCAATGCAATTAACTCCATGTATGCAAAGACATGCAAAGACTCAACATTGAATGCTATGCAAAGACATGCAATTAATTCCCCCTGAAAACATGCAATGTTTTGCACTGAAGACTGAACATATGACTATGTGACTTATGCTCAATCAGACTGCCCTATTAAGCAAAGTGACCCATGGTACCAGGCGGAGCACTTGGTCTAAAAGACCACCTCACACATAGCAAGAACCTCCAGATAGTTTCCCTGCCTTTTGGTAGCTTACCATTTATATATCATAGAGGTCAATCATGATAATTCAACATGCAGTCCTATATGCAATCCAGATTTTCAGTGAGCTATGCAACAGATAAATTTCAAACCACATTCATATGCAGTTCAGATTTTTCAGAAATTTCAGAATGCAATTTATTTTCAGAGATTATGCATAACAACAATTATTAAACAATTGCAATTGGCATATGTATGCATCAGATGCAGACAACCCTTTTTAATCTGATATTTGCATAGAACACTCAGCAAGTGTATGATCAGAAAATGATGCAAATGGCAGATGATGAATGAAAATGCAAAATCAGATCTAACATGCTTTGCAGTAAAGCTAAAAATAAGAAGAGCAAGAAGTTTACCTGAAAAGTTCAGGAAGGGGTTTTCATTCTTGAGTGCCTTGGATTAATCCCCTCTTTATTAATCAGCTTCCAAGGCACACCTGCAAGTTAGCAACCTATTTTGCACAAATAGGCACTCAAGAAGTCTTGGGTCCTGACATGGCAATATCACTTCTAGCAGGTTTTCTCAGCACATTTTTAACTTGATGATCATTAAATTTCATCAGAGGATAACCATCCATCAAATGTCCAGATTTACCAAAATGGTGGCAAGAAGCAGCAGTTTTCAGATCTGATTTATGCACATTCTTATGAATATGAATTTTATGTGCATTGGCATGGAAATTTCTGTTATTTGCATCACCAAACTATTTTCCATAATCAAAACATTCAAAGTTTTTCTTTTTAAAAACAACTTTGTTCTTTCTGAGAGCATTTGTACTTGCAGGGAATTTAAACCTTTCAGAGATGAAATTTTTCCCTTGAGCATGCCAACAGTCCTTGACTGTGTGGCCATGCTTTCCACAGTGAGAGCAATTGAGAGAATTTCTTCTATAAGAATCTGACCAGCATTCAGAGGCCTATTTTGTTGCAGTTAAAATAGATGATGTGCTGGTTCTTTGAAACAGATTTGTTCATATTAAAACATGCTGATTTGCAAAGTATTTTGTATGATATGAACATGATTTTTCCTTACCACTTGCAAACTAGGAATGAGCAGTAGTGTGTCCTACATTATCACAATTAGAACATGTGACACTCTTTTTCTTAGGGACAAGAAACTTGACCTGCGAATCCCTACCATGCTTTTCTCCAGCTTCCGATTATCTGATTTCATTAAGTTACATTCATGCATCAAGTGGCCAATCTTGTGATAGTAATGACATTTCATGATTTCTCTTTTATGTGCATGTCTAGGTGTATCAGTGTGTATAACAGCATGCACATTTTCACTTTGATTCAATCCCTTCTTCACATGACTGGCCTTTTCCATTTTTCCAGTTTGTTTCTGATTCTTCTGAACATTTGGTTGTTTATTTTCTGAGGTGGTGGCAACATCTGATGCTTTGATAAAAGATGTCATTAGCTTGTTTTTGAAAGCCTTTTTGTTGACATTGTTGTAGCCTAACCCTTCCTTTTGAGTATTGACCTTAACACCTAACAACCTGTCCAAATTTTCTTGTCCAACAACAAATTTAGACAGAGATTTCCTCAAGTCTAGGATTTCATATTCTAGAGAGGCAATATGTAACTCATAACTTGCAGTCTCTTGTTCACTGCAATTGACAACCTCACTCAAAACCTTGTTGGCAATTTTGTATTCTTCGATCTCCTTTCTCAGATCATCTTCTTTTTCAGTTTCATTTGTACAGATGACTTTTCCTTTCTCCAATGTAAGAAGTCTTTCAGACATGCCACTGTTTAACAACTTCAATTTTTCAATTTCTTCTTTAAGCTTATCATTCTGAACCAATTCATTTATTAGAAGCTGGTCTTCTAAATTGACTTCATACATTCTTCCATTTTCAATTTCCTTCATTTCTCTTTGTTGCTTTTCAAAATCTTTCTATAATTCTATGTTTACAGATTTTATGGCATTCAATTTTTCAACAACCAAATTCTTCTCTTGCTCAAGTTTCCCAAATTTTTCTTCATTATCTTTAACAGATTGTTTCAGAGAGTCATTTTCAGATTCTAGCCTACTTAGTTCAGACTTAACACATTCAAATTTTTCCAGCAAATTTTTACTCTGAACAGAATCATTACAAGTTAGGCTAAGCTTCTTCTCAAGTTCAGAGATCTCTTTTACATGATCTTGATTCTTAATCTTCAGTATCAAAATTTGCTTTTTCAACATTTGAATATTAGACACAAAAGCATCATGAACATTTTTCAGTTCAGCACAGTTTTTACATGGAGAATTGAAACTGTCTGACCTACTATTCTTCTTCAATTTTTTGTATTATTTTCTTAACTGTTCATGAGACTCTAATAATTCAGCATATGAATTCTCCCAGTCATCTAAGGTATAGTTCTGTCAGCCATCATGCAGCTATCCTCATTTCTCTTCTGAGTTCGCTTCAACATGTCCAGAATATCTTTAGCAGAGCTACAATCAAAGAAACATGAATGAAAAGCTCTATCAGTAGCTGCCTTCATTAGATTTATAGCTATCTGATTCTCTTCATGCAGTGATTTGTGACTGTCAGTCCATTTGGACTTTTTCTTTGGTAGTTCATGAGGACTGTGTGAAATCACTTTCCACAGGTCTGGATTAACAGATTTAGCATAATTTTTCAGACTAGCAAACCATACACTAAAATTGGAACCGTTGAAAACTGGTGGATCACCCATGGAAACAGATCAGATATAATGTAACATGAATATTGATGCACCAAAAGCAAATAAGCACCTAAGACAGCAGGATCGGATCTACAGGTCGCTGGACCTTCTATGCAGACACTGCTCTGATACCAATTGATAGGGTGCTATGCCCGGATACAGAGGGGGGTGAATGTATCCCCTTCAGAAATAATGCCCAAATTAAAACACAGATGCTAGACGCAATCACAGAATGAAACTAATTCAATTAAACTCATGAGGAAATACATGGAGCGCGCCTAAGCAATCATCTAGCGGAAGCAAACACACAGACAAACCACTGCTCAAGAGATTTTTTTAGGTGGTTCGGTCACCAAGACCTACGTCCACCCCTCACTCCCAACCGGAGTGAGGCTTCCACTAGCACAAGCTAGAAAGCAGACTCAGTCTGCAAACAAGTTGCTGCCACACAGCTTGACCAGGGGAACAACCTCCCCTCTTCCTCCCAACCGGAGGGACACCCCAAGTGACTCCCAGCCACTTGGAAACTAGAGACACACAGTCTCTCTTCCTCCAGACCAGGAGGGAACACACCAGTGACTCCCCGTCACCAGCAAACCAGGGGTCGCAGACCTCTCTTCCTCCAGACCAGGAGGGACCCCTGGACTTGCAACCCACAAGCCCACAACCGGAGATCAGATCTCCCTTCTCCTGAGTCCACATGAGGAACCCGACCTTACTACTAAGAATCGAAAGAACAATAGTAACCTGAGTAACAAAAGGAAAAATAAGAAAACATAAAAAGCACAGCGACAAAAGCTGGAAATGAAACACAAGAAATATAGCTCTCAATGAGCATAGTCGTTCTGGATTTGATCCGTGAACAGACTGAATAGATCTTCAATAGAACTCTCTCCTCTCTTCCTTTCTTCCTCTTCTTTCTTCTTCTCAGCTCACGCAATCTTTCTCTTCTCTGCTCTCATTTTCACTCTCACTGTCTTTCTCTTTTCTTTCAATCCTCACGAGCTCTCTCTTTCTCCTTTTCTTCTGCTGCTCTCACTCTCTATCTTAACTCTTCTTCTTCTTCTTTCTTCTTCTTCTGCTTCTCTGCTTCTTTTCTCACAGTCTCGATCAGCCCTCTTCTATTCTCATCATTTTTCTTCAGTGGACGAAGGCTTCTATTTATATCATCTTCAGCAGGTGCTAGGGCGTGTGTCCTTCAGGGAGCCCAGAGAGCACCTCGGATCACGTGCCAGGCATCATCCTAGGTTCATGCGCCCAGTCATTAACTTGAGTCATCTACAGACAGAGACAAAATGAAATGAAACGAATTAGTTAGTTCAGGCTTATAACAACGAGTGCATATACTTTAGAAGCAGTAAATGAGTAAGTGTGTACACTGAGAGAGTGTATAGACTTGTAGGTCTTCATGCGACCTCAGTGTATATACTTGCTGAAGAATGCATTAGCATAACAAGGGGAATGTGTGGACTTCTATGAAATGTATGAAGCCATCGAGTGTATAGACTTAGGGACATCAATTAGGCAAGTGTGTACAACGTGAGAGAGTGTATATACTTGTTGTGAAGAACAGCAATGTGTAGACTTGTGAAGCATAACTGTATGCAGTGTATAGACTTCAATGAATGCAATGCATGCACAATGATGCAATGTATAGACTATGAAGATATGTGTGTGAGGCTCAACAATGTATAGACTATGCAACGGCATCAAAGCAACATATCGATGTACAGATTTTGGCTTGATCAATGCACACTGCACAAATGGATGTACAGACTTGAAGTGGCATGTAGCAGACGATGAACAGACAAGCATGTATAGCCTTACCAATGCGAGCACAGGATGTACACACTTTGATTGCGTGCAAGAGAACGCAGTGTACAGACTTTGCTGTGAAGAACAATGCATGAATGCAGTGTATAGACTTGCTATTAACATGCATGAGAACCCAATGTACAGACATGCTGTCCCTGCAGCTGATGACTCCAGTGTATAGACTTGCTGAGGGAAGGGCTGCACAGACTTTAAGCAAAGCAAGGCAGTCGAGTGTATAGTCTTGCAAACAAGGGACTGTACAGACTTGATTAATGAGTGCATGTGAAAGGTAGTGTACAGACTTGAGATGAACGAAGCATGAACGAGCCTATCCAATGTATAGACTTGAAACATTTGAACACATGGACAATGTATACACTTGGCCTTTGAGGAATGGTGTATTGACTCTGAACGTGAAGGCAGGCTGTATAGACTTGGAGAATATTGAAGCACTGTATAGACTTGGTAAACCTGAACCAATGTACAGACTTGGGACGCCTGTGGACCAGTGTACAGACTTGGAATCAATGAAAGCGTTGGCTGTACAGACTTGCTTGAGTGATGTACTTAGGGTGTAGCTAAAGCAGCGAACGTAGGAAAAGGTTGGAATGTATAGACTTACGTTCGATCAGCAATGTATAGACTTCAACTAGGGAAGCTACAGTGCTATGTGTAGACTTAATGAAGCAGGCCTTGTATAGACATTGGAACGCTTGAAGCGATGTACAGACTTGGTGAGCGCCAAGCAATGTACAGACTTTGATGAACTCCGCTCACTGTACAGACTTTGAATCAAGGCATGAATAGTGAATCAATGTCTAGACTAGGATGCCCAGGCCAATGTATAGACTTGTGCAATGTAGCTAGTGTATGGACTTGTACAGTGCTGCGCAGTGTATAGACTTCCAAAGAATGCAACCGCTGTACATACTTGCTCAAACAGACCGATGTATAGACTTGCCAACGAGAGGGCTGTACAGACTTGAGCAATGCAAAGGCAATCAGATGTATAGACTTGGGCTGTACATACTCGGAAGGATTGAAGTCGATGTACAGACTTGGAAACCGATTGGCAAAGGCTGATGTATTGACTTGAAGGTTCACAGGATGTATAGACTTTAAATGCAACAGAAGACTCTGTATGGACTTTGAAGATGCAAGCGATGTATAAACTTGGGGTTCCACTGTGGATGAATAGACTCTGAAGAAATGAGGCGATGTGCAGACTTGGCGCCTTGAAGGATGTATAGACTTTAGTTGAGCAAGCTATATTGCCGTTGTATGGACTTGATCTTCAAGGAATGGCTGTACAGACTTTGAAGGCTTAGCGGAGGATGTACAGACTTTGAATATGAAAACCAATGTATGGACTTCAGGTGAAGACCAATGTACATACTTTGAATATGAAGACCAATGTACAGACTATGAGAGCTAAGGCCAATGTATTGACTTGCGAAACTGACAGAGTGTAGACAAGATGAAGTAGTGCATGTGCCAATGTACACACTTTGAATTCATGCAAGCTGATGTATAGACTTCAGTTGAAGCCAACCGAAGAGTGTATAGACTACACTTATCTGGGGAGTCGACCCATCTAGAAAGGGGGGTCGACCCACACTAAGCTGACTGTGATGCTGATGTGCAGACTTATGTAAGTGTATGTGAATGCTTCATGCAGCAGATAACATGGCTGAACATCAAATATGCAATGCTTTTAGACCTGATAAACTAACAGAATAACAGACTGACTGAACATATGAAGATGACTCATACAGCAAGATGACTCACAGTGATTAACTCTAGTCAAAAACCAATCATCAAATGATTAACTCACATCAAAGTCAATCATCAAAACCACAGGGGCACAACAAGTGTAACACTCGAAATACTTGTCCATGGCGGCTTCCCACTTGAGGTAGTCGCTCGGGACCTTGGAGCCATGAAAGTCCGAGGCTTCGGGCCTATGGAAGTGGATGGGATGGTTTCTAAGCCCATGGGTGTACCAATGGTCATATCGCTTGGGTGATGGGGAATCCATGGGAAATTGGGGGGAACTACATGATGGACATGAAGACACTTGGACAAGACACTAGACACGACTCTAAAATTACAATGCAAGTTGAAATGCCGACTTGACTACACACCTAGACTTACCCAGTAGACGGTACTTGGGGGAGTTACGGGATCTGAAGATCCTCTCTCGCAAGTGTGCTACCTTCCCGATATGCGTAACCTAATGTTCGGGTAACACTTTTTTATATACCGAATAAGGGAATGGAAATGAGACACTTAGACTTAGACTTTTTTTTTTCAAGCAAAGACTACCCTAGACTCAACTCGCTCTGATACCAATTTGATGCGGAACAGACCAGTGAACCTGATACTCTAGCTCGCAACTCATCCCTAGCGAGGGAAACGCGGGATTGTGCGCGGTTGAGGAACCGACAGTCAGTCTCGGGTATTCGGCTCTTCCACGTGTACTGGGATTGAGTCATGGGACCGGTCACACTCACTCTCTCGCAACGGTGAATAAAATGAAACGAGCTAATTAACCTATCACTCGCAGCAGCATATACAAATAAATACGAGTAACGCAAATGCCTACGAGGAGGGTGGGGAGTGTACCTCCACGCTCCGGGCGTGGGGAACACGACCCCGGCCAAGTATAGTAACTCCCGGTAAAAAATATTACAATAATTATAATAATAAAATTACTTCTCACTCCACGCATGGAGGTAAAGGGCTACAAGTGGGGCCTGGGAGGACCGATCTTGGGTTGATGGGCAGCACTTTGATCCGCTCCGTCGGTGCCATCCGGAAGACGCTTGCTGCGGGTGGTGGGGCCCACATGCTGCTTGGACCTCCGAATTGGGCGGGGTGGGTCCTGCTATGAAGAGGACACCTGGGGGGGGCACTCTCTCTAAGGGGAACGCCCTGGTTCACCTCGTGGAAGGCTAGGCGGCTCTGACCGTCAAGTGTGAACTTGCTGTCCACGGATCTGAACTTCTATTTTTGTAGTGCACGACCCGGCGACAACAGCTGCTACGATCAATCCTGACGTCGGATCGACGCGAAATTTGTGTCGTTGGAAAGCTCTTTCAAAGTTCTACGACCAAGGGCTATGGTAGGAATTTTTATAGGAATGGATTTTTCGTGCTAGATTTTTGAACACGCTGGTTGACAGACTCAGGAAACTCAGAACAGAAATGGATGTTCCTGATAACGTGGGTTGACTGTGGCTCAGACTTCGGATCTGGGAGTTGGGCTCTTCATGAAAGTTGGAGAGGGGGAAGTAAGGAAGACGTGGATATTTTTTTCTTAATTTATGGTGGAGGTTTGGTTGGGGAAACGGAATTTCTAATACTGGGTGGTCGGATCTGGAAAACAGGGATAGAACTGATTTGGGATTTGACAGTGATTTTTAGAAAATATAAAAAAGATCTAAAAATCTCTGAAACATTCGTAGAGGAAGGTTTAGGTGGACAGAACTCCCAATTAAATTGGCAACTCAAACAAACAAGGGAAAGGGGTTTGAACTAAAGAAACACAGAGTTGTTGTGACACAGATCTGCACAGGGGCAGACTGTGAAGACCGTGTAAAACGGAGGTGGAACAGAGGACAAACGATGGATAGAAATAAGGAAACTTTTTTTGGGAGAGGGTATGTGCGTGGGGAACCTACCCTCAAAATTTGGGCTCCAGCAGATCCATGGATTCAGAGCTAAAATTCAGACAAGGGGGCTTTGTTCTGATTTGGACAGAACTCCGGCGAAGCGGCGGTGGCGATGCGATGGCGGCACGAAGGGCGGCGGCGGTGGCGGGGCTGAGCGTCGAACTCAAGGAGGTGGTGGTGGAGAGGCTTCACACCTCTGAATTAGAGCTCTCACAGCTCTAGAGGGGCGCCCTTGCGCCTTGGAGCAAATAATGGAATTTCTCTTCATTAATGCTAAGTAATTCATAAATTACAAGGTTTATATAAGAAATTTAAAATGACCTAAACTATCATCAGATCTAAATTAGGGGATGGGAAAATGGGAGAAATCATATTTAATTCTCCCATGTGGTTTGGAACCAAATAAAATAAAAATACAATCCTATTAAATAAATATAAAAGAGGGGCGCCCCCTTGACTTTCAAGGGCCTTCATTTTTGAATTTTTTTAACCCTTTGTCCCCTTGAATGGTCAAGCCATCTAGAAGCCCACCTTGGACCTTTGACCATCCCCACATGGGCCCTAAGGCTTAGGTGCACCAATGGAGAAGGAGGTGGGGGGCCCCAGCTTGACCTACTGGACTTTTGCACATAAACCCACTAAAGCCTAAAGACTCACATTTTGGTTTATACTTGCCATACAATTGCGTACCCAATTACACAAGGGTATAAATGCAAATAAAAGGACACAAATGCAATAGAAAAATATCAGTGCTCGGTGTTGATTACCATCAGCAGAGTGTGCATAGACCTTATATGTATCTAACAAAGTATGCAACGACCTTGGCAATGTAGTATAGAGAAATGTTGCACTGACCTTTATGAGTGACCATGCAATTGTGCACCGACCTGGCAAGCAAATGTGCTTGGGCTTTATATGCGAGCAGTAGAAGATGCACCAACCTTATCTGCGTTGAGCTGATATATGCACTGACTTCATATGGCCTGAAGCAAACGATGCACGGACCTGGCGCTTTTGACATCAAAACCTACACAGTCTCCAATGCACAGACTCATGAGAGCTTCTGAAAAATTATGTCTGACTTAAGGTGTTTGACTTATGACTTATGGTGTTTGACATCATCAAAATCACAGGGATACAACATTTAGTGCATGCATGAGTATTCTACCTGTTAGATAAGGATTTTACTGCATGGTTTCTACCGCTGCGTCGACGCACCGGGCTGGCTGCATCGACGTAGCATTTCATTATCCACAGTTCGATCGACCGACCTGTGAATTTTGGCCGACCGAATCTCCCAACGTTGACCGATCTGGAATTTTTTACAGTTCGGTCGACCGATGGCCCAGTTCGGTCGACCGACTTCTGTCAGGTAGCTATTTCAGCTTCAAAATCCATCAAACTTGATCTGTTGTGTTCCGTATTTCCATTTATTCTTGAGTTCTTGATAGACCTATTGGGTCCCTTGGAAGCTTTTAGAAAGGTTTTGATAGTCCTCTTGCACTCTTTGGTTGTTAAGCTTTCGAATCAATTATTTTTAAGCAAGTGTGAATGAATGGATTATGATAATATTAACATCTGACTTATGTGTATAATTTGGTTATATAAATGTGAGTTACCCTGATTTGTTTAGGCTGCCTACTACGCGTCACACTCACCCCCTTATGACTCAAAAATTTTCAGGGGACATAGTGAGGGAGGTCGAGGAAGAGGCTACGGTAGAGGAATAGTTTTAGTCCTCTCTTCGTCAGGGTAGGCTATGAATAATTATGAATCGTATGAAATGGTGAACATGTATGGACACATGTATATTTTGGGACAATGGTCATGTACTTTTCTTTGGAATTGTGAATGATTGAGATGTTATATACATTTCTTATAATTGTGGTTTCTCTCTCTCTCGCTCATGCAAATGTATGCAATTGTGCTTCCGCGATACGTACGACGTAATGTCTCGAGGTCTGATGGAAGAAAAGGAAAAAATATACCCATAAATTGGGAATCGAAACTCGGGGCATTACAGAGTGGTATCAGTGCACGAGAGGTAAACCATGGTTACAACCATTCCAATTGTCCCAATAGTAGAAGGAGAGATAGGCTAGAGTGAAAATGGTAGGGTATATTTTATAACCCATTTAGAACGAACCCTCACATTTAATAATGGTTGTCTTCTCAGAGCTATGCCGCTAAGAAGGTAAAGAGATCTTCCCCAGGCTGATGAGAGAGGATCGGGGGTGGATGACCCCAATATGGTGAATGATTAGGTTGTCAATGCTCTAGCAGTCGGGGGCGGACAAGTGCCCAATGCATGAATTAATATGGAAGGATTTATGCAATGTTTCCAAGGACTGATGCAGGCCATGCGGCAACAAATGTTACAACAGCCAGTGCCTGCACCGCGTCATGAGTTACCTACGCTTGATCAATTTTTGAGGCTGGCACCTCCTATTTTTAAAGGGGAGAGCCGTCCAGAGGTGGCTGAGTCATGGCTTAGCGAAATGGAAAAGACATTCCACGCGATGTGATGCCTCGAGGAAGAAACGGTTAATCTGGCGGCTTA
Source organism: Amorphophallus konjac (assembly GCA_022559845.1). Classification (NCBI taxonomy): domain Eukaryota; kingdom Viridiplantae; phylum Streptophyta; class Magnoliopsida; order Alismatales; family Araceae; genus Amorphophallus; species Amorphophallus konjac. The sequence continues at coordinate 123,247,751 of CM040127.1, read as the reverse complement.
TGTATTACAAGATCAAGCTGACTTGTGGTGGAAGGCCAAGATGAGGACCACCTTCGCAGGGCATGATGGTGACATATTATGGGAAGAGTTCCTAACTGTCTTCCGAGAAAAGTATTTCCATGAACATGTGCGAGATGCTAAAGAGCAAGAATTCTTGAGCCTCGAATAAGGAAACATGTTAGTAGCAGATTATGAGGCCAGATTCTCCACTTTGGGTCAGTATGCTCCACACATATTCGATGAGGCACGTCGAAAGGTGAAGAAATTGGTCAACGGTCTGCATAGCAGCATCCGACGCTATGTGGCAACCCAAGACCCTGACTCCTACACTACGTCATTGAGGCTTGCTCATTTAGCCGAGCGAGAAAATGCAAAGTAATAGTTGAAACCATAAGGATTTAAGGGACATATTAAGTTAAGTTCTAATGAATGTCCATGCATAGGTTCACCGAGGAGCAGAAGACGTTGGGCAAAAGGCCAATGTAGTCGGGAGGGAGGCGAGACAAGGAAACGGTGGCATGCCAGGAATCGGTACCAAGGGACAGGCCAGGGGTTCCATTTTGTGTCCATTATGGGCGCAATCATCCAGGGCTGGAGTGCTGGAGGACAAAAGGCAAGTGCTATGAATGTGGCGAGGCTAGACATATTACGAGGAACTGCCCTAAGAAGGCTCAGCAAAAGCAAATACCCTAGCAGGAAAATATTTAGTATAGAGGGCGAGTCTATGCACTTATGCAAGAAGAGACAGATAATACCACTATAGTGGCTGAAGGTACACTTCTTGTGGATAATGTTTATGCAAAGGTTTTGTTCAACCCAGGGGCTACATACACATTCATATCCACAAGTTTTGCTAAGCAACTGACGAATAGACCCCAAGCCACATTCTTTGGGGAAATGGTAGTTAGTACACCAACTGGGAAACACGTCCACACCAAGCTTGTGATCCCTACTCTAGAAGTCATCATCAATGGGAGAATACTACTAGAGGAAGCATACATCCTAGATATGAACAACTTTGATCTCATTCTGGTGATGGATTGGTTAGAAAAACACTGCGCTCTCTTAGACTGCCATCGGAAGAAAGTGATCTTTCAGAAGTCGGGAAAGGAGACATTCTTATTCCAATGCCTGAAAAGTAAGTTAGGAAAAATGATAGTATCAGCCATCAGAGCTTCCAAGCTGATTATCAAGGGGTGTGATTATTTCTTGGCTAGTGTGGTAATTGAAGAAGGGACTGTCAAGATTTTGGAAGACTTGGACATGGTTCGAGAATTTCCTGATGTATTTCCCGAAGATCTATCGGGATTGTCACCAATTCGAGAGGTAGACTTCTCTATTGAGCTGGTGCCGGGCACTGCACCTATCTCCATTCCACCATATAGGATGGCTCCGGCAGAGCTTTCCAAACTCAGGAAATAATTGTAGGAGTTGCTAGAAAAAGGCTTCATTAGGCCCAGTGTGTCTCCATGGGGAGCACCAGTCCTATTTGTGCGGAAGAAAGATGGGTCTATGCAGCTGTGCATTGACTACCGCAAGCTTAATCAGGCCACCATTAAGAACAAGTATCCTCTTCTGAGGATTGAAGAATTATTTTACCAGCTGTCATCTGCTAAGGTTTTCTCCAAGATCGGTCTAAGGATGAGTTATCACCAAATCAGAATCAAGCCCGAAGATGTGTCGAAGACGGCCTTCAAGACTCGTTATGGTCACTACGAGTTCTTGGTAGTACCATTTGGGTTGAGCAATGCACCGGCTGTATTCATGGAACAGATGAATCAGATCTTCCACCCATACCTAGATCAGTTTGTCATGGCCTTCATAGATGACATCCTGATATATTCCGCCAGTCAGGAGGAGCATTGGTAGCATTTGAGAGTGGTTCTGCAAACTCTCAGCGAGAACAAGTTCTACACCAAATTCAGCAAGTGTGAATTTTGGCTAGATTAGGTTATGTTTCTCGGACATGTTATATCCGGGAACGGCATATCTGTGGACCCTAGCAAGGTCGAAGCAGTGACAAAGTGGGAAGCACCGAAGACAGTCATGGAGATCAAAAGCTTCCTTGGTCTGGCAGGATACTACCATCGGTTTATCGAAGGCTTCTCCACCATTGCAGCCCTAATGACCAAGTTAACCAAGAAAGGAGCTAAATTTATCTGGTCAGAAGTGTGTGAAGACAATTTTCAGATGCTCAAGGAAAAGTTGACTTCGGCCCCGATATTGGCACTCCCTCAAGGGAATGATGGATTCACTGTTTATACAGATGCCTCCATGATCGGCCTTGGCTGTGTACTAATGCAAGGTGGCTGAGTAATCGCCCATGCCTCGAGATAGTTGAAGGACCATGAGAAGAACTACTCTACTCATGACCTTGAAATGGCAGCAATGGTCCATGCATGCTTTGCGCATCTGGAGACACTATTTATATGGGGTTCGGTTTGAAGTCTTCACTGACCATCAGAGCCTCAAGTATATATTCACTCAAGAGGAACTCAATTTGTGGCAAAGTAGGTGGGTCGAACTGTTGAAGGACTATGACTTTGCTTTGCAGTACCATCCAGGCAAGGCGAATGTGGTGGCAGATGCTCTCAACCGTAAATTGATGGCGTTGAGCTTGCATCGAGAATGGAATACGATGGAGGTTGTGATTGAATCACGACCCAAGAAAAGGAACATATTTGGCCTCTTGGCTGGGTTGTCAGCTAGACCTACATACTTAGACAGAATTGCTGAGGTGCAAAAGCAAGATATGGTATTGTAGAGGCTACTGAACAATAAGGACTTCTATGTGTGGATCGATGGGATGATCATGTTCCAAGAAAGGATCTACATACAAGTTGATGTGGAATTGAAAAGGGAATTGATGCAGGAGGCTCACATATCAAAGTTCTCCATCCATCTTAGAAGCACTAAGATGTTTCAAGATATGAAGAAGATGTATTGTTGGCCAAGAATGAAGCGAGACATAGTGGAGTTCGTGTCCAAATGTCTCACCTGTCAGTAGGTGAAGATTGAGCATCAAAGACCTGGAAGTCCTCTCCAGACCATTAAGATGGCACAATGAAAATGGGAACAAGTCACCATGGACATTGTCTCTGGTCTACTCATGACCAGAAGGAAGCATGATACCATTTCGGTAATTGTGGACAGATTCAGAAAGACTACACACTTCCTGCCCATCAATAAGAAGACTCCAATTGAATCCCTAGCGAAACTGTTCATCGCTGAGATCATTCGGTTGCATGGTGCACCTTTATCTATAATCTCTAACCGAGACCCTCGATTCATAGCGAGGTTCTGGAAGAGTCTACAGTAGGCTATGGGGACAGAGTTATGGTTCCGCTCGGCATTTCATCCTCAGACTGATGGGCAAACTGAGTGCACTATCCAGGCTCTAGAAGATATGCTGAGGGCATGCAGTATTGAGTGGAAGGGGAATTGGGATGAGCATTTGCCCCTGATAGAATTTGCATACAAAAATAGTTATCATTCCGCCAACAAAATGGCACCTTATGAAGCACACTATGGGCGGCCATGTAGATCACCAGTGTGCTGGTATGAAGCTGGTGAGAAGCAGTTGTTCGGACCATAGTTGGGACAAGACTGCTCGGAGAAGATTTCTATGAGCAGGCAGCGACTCCTCATAGCCGAGAGCCATCAGAAAAGTTATGTAGACCAGCGGTAGAGAGAGTTAACATTTGCAGAAGGAGACCATGTGTTCCTAAAGGTGTCTCCTACCAAGGGAGTCATGCGATTCGGAAAGAAGGGCAAGCTCAGTCCTAGATATATCAGGTCTTTCGAGATTTTGCAAAAGGTTGGCGAGGTGGCTTATCGACTTGCACTCCCATCTACTCTGTCGCATGTACATCAGGTCTTCCACGTCTCCATGCTCAGGAAGTATGTCCTGGATGTCTCACATGTTATAGAGTACGAGCTCTTGGAGGTTCGAGCATATTTATCATATGTGGAGCAGCCCAGTGAGATCATAGACTCGAAGGAACATGTGTTTAGGAATAAAACCATGAGGCTGGTGAAGGAGTTATGGAAAAATTCTCATTTCGAGGAAGCAACATGGGAACCGAAGGATAAGATGCGCCGAGAATATCCTCAACTGTTCGGTAAGTAATCTTAAAGATTTCGAAGTTAATTTTAAGGATGAAATTAATTTTAAGGGGAAGAGGATGTTAGAACCACCAATTTGGGCACTGGCCCAATTGGGTGCAATTCGGACCCATCCACACAATGAACTAGAAATTTAAACAGAATATTAAAGGATCTTTAAGGATTTCATAACTTAACCTAGGAAGGTCAGAATTAGGAGAAACCAAAGCCCATGCGATGGACAAGGGGTAAGGAACAACTTTGATGAAGATTATAACGTTGGAAAATAGGCCTAATAAGGGTCAAGAGGGAGTTTATGAACATAGGTCGAAATAGTTACATAAAACATTATCACCTGTTGAAATAAGAAAATCTTGGCCCATAGTTATCTAAATGGGCTAAAACTAGGTCCATTAGAAAGCTTGGGCCCTTAAACCAAACTCTTTTGTTGAGATGGAAACCCAATTCGCACTAGAACCCAAGGTTCTGAGCCCATTGTCACCAACCGTCATGAAGAGGTGTGACTGTTTGGGAAATTCACATGTAATTAAGTAGAAATTCATAACTTCATTTGGAGTCATTTAAACAAACTGAAACCAAGGCCATAATCTCGAATGGGATGTCACCTACATCTTCTATGTTGAGGTCAACGTCGAATTCTGCCTAGATATGACAGTTATGCTCATATTACCTCGGGCTACCGAAAGGTCATGATTGGAATGGGGGAAAATAAATGTTAATCTTCTAAAGATCATAACTCATGATAGTAATATTGAAATTTGATGAAACCATGACCCAATGTTAGAGTTAGAAGTCCTCTTGACTTTATTTGAAGACATTCTAACCCATATCCCAATAAAAGAGCGCGCCCAATAGCATTTAAGATCGGTGGTCGAAGGGTCACGTTTGTTCAAACCCGAAGAGGTGCATAGCATTAACTCCTCTTCAAACTAGCGACCTTAGAGTGGGTTTGAGCCTTGTGGGACGTGGGTAAACCCTTGGGAGGCTTGAAAACTATATAAGGAGGTGGGTTTCATAGGTGGTAAGCCTTTAGCAACCATTAACTTCAACCATCTTCCATCCTTCTTGCGTGAGAAGAGAGTATGAGACCTTGATCGGGCATAGGTGGACGATCCGACGTGTGGAGGATGATCCGGCGCGCGGAGGATGATCCTGTAGTGCCCGACATCAAAAGGAGATGCTTAGGAGGATTTGGGGTGTGGATCTCATCCCCGGATCGTCGGTTTAACATTTCGAAGGTAGGCACCTATCTTTAAATCTTGGGGGTCAACAAAGCATTAGAACGATTTCGAATTTGTTTCTACACATTAAAGAGGGAGTAAGGGTATGTAAGATCAACTAGTATATTTTCTTTTGGTTTTTTTCATCAAATTACGTGCTTTCATGAGGTTTCTCTGAGTTTTTATCAAAAATCAGGGTCTTTGCACTAATTGCGTCGAGGCAACCAAAGAGCTGCATCGACGCAGTCTCTTTAGAAGGGTATCTGCGTTGAGGTAGCCAAAGGGCTGCGTCGACGCAGCCAAGAGCTGCATCGACATAGCCTCCTTTGGAAGGATAACTGCATCGAGACAGCCACTGGCTGGGTCGATGCAGCTATGGCTCTATCCCAGTTTCTAGAAATCGAGAATAAGAGAGTTTTGAGAGGCCATTCTAATTCAAAAAAATCTAAAAAAATAGAAAATGATTGAGGACTAAGTTAGTAACTCACTAGAAAAATTTTGTGCTCACAAAATTTCTGTACTTGAAATTATGAATGATTTTCTACGCTTGTGTAACCTAGAAATAAACCTATTTTGTTATAGAAACCTGAAACCTATTGATGTGTATTTCTGAAACCTTCAGAAATTAAGATACATTGTCGGTAACCCGATCATGTTCTGTTCCACAACAGTAAACTTAAAAGTATGATTAGCTCACTTAAACCATGTGGAAGCATGTTTACATTATGATATGATAAGATTAAGCATGATTCAGATTTTGTAATATGAATATGGATGTATATACAATGTGAATGTTATGAATGGAAAATAGTAGCATTCTGTGAGGTTGGACTTCAGTCCCTTCTACGGGACGGTGATATGTAACGCCACGGAAGTAAAAGAACCCAGGGGACGGCGATACATAACGCCCTAGTCAAAAATCCTATTGATTCGGCTGGTTGGTTCTGTGGGACGGCGATACGTAACGCCACCGAACCAGGTGGACAGCAATACGTAACGCCCCGTGCGGCAGTAGTCTAGGTGGGAGCTTGCTCTCGGGTCTGCGCAGTACTCTTTCATTTATCATGTGTGTGGGCCTCCTATGTTTGCGGCAACTATTCGTTTCCACGAATAACGTAAGATGTGTAACTCATGAAAATATGGAATTGTGTAAATTAATCAGTCCTTGTGGATTTAGTGCATGCATGAGTATTCTACTTGTTAGATAGGGATTTCACTGCACGGTTTCTTCCCCTGCGTCGACGCACCGGCCTGGCTGCATCGACGCAGCATTTCATTATCTAGGGTTCAGTCGACTGACCTGAGAATTTCGTCCAACCAAATCTCCCAGCGTTGGCCGGTCTAGAATTTGTTACAGTTCAGTCGACCGATGGTCCATTTCAGTCGACCGACTTCTGTCAGGTAGCAGTTTCAGCTTTGAAATCCATCAAACTTGATCCGTTGTGTTCCATCTTTCACCCATTTATTCCTGAGTTTTTGATATACCTATTGGGTCCCTTGGAGGCTTTTAGAAAGGTTTTGATAGGCCTCTTGCACTCTTTGGTTGTTAACCGTTTGAATCAATTATTTTTAAGCAAGTGTGAATGAATGTATTACGATAATATTAACATCTGACTTATGTGTATAATTTGGTGTGGACTCGAATTATATTTTCTTTCAGACTTATTTATTTTAGCTTCTTATTTATTTTTTTATTTACTTTATTTGGTTGTTTATTAGTTAATTTATTACGCATGCCAATCACCGAGGTGACGATTTCATTGTGCGCTCGATCTGACTTAGTCAGTCGATTGTGGGATTCGAGTCTCGACCGGAAGTTCGCCATACCATAAAGGTTATGACATTAATTACGTCCTTCCGAAGAAGGACAACCCTTGATTAGTCGCCAAAGTAGGAGGGCCCGAGGGGTGGATAAAAAATATGACTGTCGCGCTTATTCTTATATAGGATTGATGAGATGCAACAATGATTGTGTGATTATGGTTTATTTTGGTTTATTAGCCTGTTTCCCTGTACGAGGTGGGACACTTAGGTCCGAAGACCACCATCACGCATACTGAGGACCTCCAGTCAAGCGTAACCTGACCTGGGGTCACACACCATTTGATATACCGGGGAGAACAAGGGGATGACTTCCGATTTGTTTGATCATCTTATGAACGCTGCAGAGATAGACACATCATTCTTCATGAGACTAGGTAAGCATAAACAAAATAACACAATTTATATTATTAGAACACTATGGTGTTACATGCTCATTCATTGATTTTATTTACATAATAAAAAAGAAGAACATGGCATGAATCCGACAGCATGTCCCCTTATCTTGGATCATGCCAAGCGGGAATAGGGAACCGTCCGCACAGAGGCAGGATGGAGCCCATAAATGATCGGAGCATATCAATCTCTGAATACCACGATGTGGGAGTAAACTGAGACAGTATTCATCCGCCGAGGCTTTCAATATTATTATTCCCAGGAGGGAGTCAATGGAGACCATGCAGAGGCAGGAATCTTTAGATCCCAAGGGGTTTGGAGATGATGTAACATGATGGAGATCAGAATTCATTTCGGCAGCATCTCCCCTTCATTTCAGACCATGCCTGGGGGGGTATAGGACATCCATCCACGGAGTGCCGAGATGGAAGCCAAAGAGAAAGATGGGCATAGCTGAGATCCAAAAGGATCGGAATACGGCGGGGCGGTGTTCACTCATCATAGTACTTATTGATATTCCCTTGAAGGGACCATAGGAGAACATGCAGTGGTAGAACTCCATGGGCCAGTAGGGTTAGAAAAGAAACATCAGACTTGGTAGAATGTAGGGGTAAAGCCCGTTAATTTAGCTCCCATGGATCTGAGTGAAGGCTATTATTCCTCCCCGGGATAGTATGGGTTCTAAATAGAGGATGGAGAGGCTCGGAGTGTTGGGATAGATGGCCGGATGCCTCAGTGGTTATGAGAGGGTTACAAGGTTTAGAGTATATGATCACCGATGATTAGAAAGAGGGATCGGCGCAGAGGGTAATCGGCGTGAAGGCAAACCAACGCGGAATGGGGTGGCTGCGCCTCGGTGCGCCTGTCGATCTGTGCAGGGCCTGCGCCGAGATAGCATCGCGCCAAGGGCTTAATTTAAGTGAAGAGTTAGGGATTTTTGGGGGGGGGGCTTTGAGGCTTTATCTAGGGGTTTTCAGGAGGCTGGATGATACTGAAAATTGATTTTAAGTGGATCATCTCGGGGAAGCAAAAGACTTCACTCAGAAGTGTCGATGGGAACCAGATAATTGGCGAATCACACAGACAGTGCTTCTATTATATCCCTCATCATTACGTAGATGAGAAACCATGAGATAGACTGTCTCAGGCCCTCATTATGGCTGCGAGGTTTGGGAAATAGCAGACAAAACATTGGAATAGGAGTCACACGAGTAACAACATGTGTATACTTCGTTCAATAAAATCACACTGAGAGATATCATAGGTCGGACGTAGCTCACACTCAGCTTCTAATTTCCACCTTCATTAGTTACTAAGAACCACATCTTTCACAAAGAAAGAGATGAAATAGCTAGTGCATACAACTTAGAGGCTCTGAAAGGCCTTGAGAAACACATTCCCATAGACTGAACAAAAAGGAAGAAGTTAACAATCGAGAATCTGAAACATAAAACCAGGGAATGGGGAGAATAGGAGAGACTATAGCCCCTAAGGGCACTCAATCGGTGAACTCCCACCTTGAACAAGGCACCTGAGATGATGTGATGTGACACACCCTTGGACCAAAATGAACAAGCACAATTTGCAATCAAACGGACCGATATTGGCGACCGCTCACCCGATGCTCACCAAGACCCGGGGTAACTTGGCAATGCCAAGTGGAGGTTGTGTGGGCTGGGCCCTTGCTGGTAGAGGGCCAGCAAGGCCAAGGTTTGTCTCCCCAAGGGTATGGCTGCCCAATTCAAGGGAGCCGACGAGGTGCTAAGGCACGGGTTCCACTCTTTTCCCACGATGATCACTTATAGCAAAGGAGCTTAAGGATCGGGCTCTCATTCTTGGCCAGCGGAGTTTATGAACTAATATTAGAAAGAACAAGCACTGAATGGAGCTAAGAGTGGAGCACTTACTCGACCGGTTTGTAGAAATCGGTCCTGTTCGGAGACGTGGGCGAGCGGGGAAGCGTGGGTTCCCCACACACCACGCCGGGGTAGCTTGACCTGCTCAAATTGTTACAACACTACACCCCATGCAAGGGGGGGATCTAGGGGTGGAGGTTAACTGATATTACATCCAAAACTACCTCCACACAGGGAGGGGCCTTTAGCCGGCCAAGCGGGGAGGGGTGACACCGAACTAGCGATCAACAAAGAAGACGACGTCGGTTCTGTCCGTTGTCTGTGCTTCAGGACTGACTGATGGTTATCACGATGTTGTGGCCACTCCAGAATTTTTCCAAAGACGAGACCACTTGAAGATTCTCTGTAGCTGGATCGGGATGATGCTTGAATTTTGTTGAATTCTTTGGGAACCGCTGCTGGTCGGGGTTGGGGCTTGAACAGGGTGGCAGACCCTCGGTTCTGACAGCTTCAGGTTTCCAACAGAAGGAAGAAGATGATGCCACGATCGCTCCTGAAATCAGAATCAGATGCCTCCAGAGCCGTTGGAACCGTTGACGGGGTCCTCTTCGAAGCAAAACTAACGGGGAAGTGAAACGTTGTCGGAGAAGACTGGTGGGCCATGAACTCTGATAAGAGGTCGGTGCTGATTGTGGGGTAGCAGAACCGCGCACCCGGGGGAGAAAATTGATAACTCCTGATTCCGGATGCAAAATTGAGCTCTGCTATTTGGAGAAGACAGAAGACTTGTATTAGAATCTCTTTTAAGAAGAACTCTCTATCAGATTCCAAGCAGGATCGTCGCAGTCGGGCTTCCACTCCTGCTCTGGTCTTCTGCCAGGGAGGCTTTGCGCAGTCGGGGAAGAATGACTCCCCTGGGCGATCACAAACTCAGAACAGGATGGGACCACCGCCGTTGCGAAGAGGACTGGGAGATGCTTCCAACGATGGCTCTTGATCCTTCAGAAACGTCCGGAGGAAACCGTGGTTGCCTCTGCAAGCTGCTACTCTTCTACAGATCTGCAACTGGGAACTGTAGGTTGAAGATGACGGGGGGAATGGGGTATATGGGAGGGGAAATGGGGGTGGATGAGTGTGGGGAAAGCCTGGGCTGTGAGGGGGTCTAGGAGGGGGTGTTCCAAGGTGGGGGAAGGGAAGAATGGGGTCTGGAAGGGGGTCTAACAGGTGGTGGGAGGAGGAGCTATGAATTTGGGAAGGTGGGTGAGAGGGAAAGGGTATTTGAAAATGGGTTTAAGGGTGGGATTAAAGTTTGGTCTTGGTGGATGGTAAGAGGTGTGTGGGGAAGGTAAAAGGGGGCTTGGGGAGTGAGAATTCTCCCTTGGGAGATGAGAGGGTGCTTGGGGAAGGGGAGTGGGTGGTTGGTGGTTGGAGGGTGGAGTGGGGAGTGGTGGAATCTCCCTTGGGGCTGGGGTGGAGTTAAGGTGGGTTGGTGGAGAGTTGGGGATGAGTTATTGGAGGGGGGGAAGAGAGAGAAAGGTGGTTGGGAGGGGAGGAGAGAGAAAGGGGCGCAGGTTTTAGAGAGAGAAAGTGGAGGAGAGAGAAAATGACTTATTAGAGAGAGAGTTAGAGAGAGAGGGGGGATATGGGGAATCACTCCCAAGGGTTTCTCACCCAACTAATGGAATCTCTCCAATAGGAAATTTGAACTCTCAAATGGCAATTTTCATTCATTGATTCATAAAATTGAAATGGGGAGAATGGGGTCCTATATATAGGCAACCCACATTTCTTCAAAAGTCCCTGACTCTTACTACAATGACCAAAGACCAAGGGGGTAGGGGTGCCCCTGGGCCTAGCCCAAAGAATTGGGCCCAATAACCATTCTAAACAATCTAATGACACTTAACCTAGGTAAATGACTCATTAACCTAGGTACAAGACTCAAATAAAAGAAAAAATACATCAAATGACTTAAATAAAAATTACATAGGACTCAAATTAATTAACTAGACCATGCGGGATGCAACTAGGGCGAGGAGACGAGCTGTGAATGTGGCCATGGGAGGTGATGTCCCCATCATACTCCCGGGGTGTGGAGAACTCGACTCCGTCGAGTAAGTGTCCTTCCGTCCTCGGAGGGTGTAGAAGTGGTACTGCCCTCAAGTCATCCGAACGAGACCGATCTATCCACCTACCAAGATAGCGCTCGTATACCTTGCTCCTAGTGGTAGTGACCTGTTCATCCAATATTCGTTCAATGCGCTCACGCTGGGCTCTCTTGGCTGGTGGTCTCTCCTCACAGGTGGGTGCTCTCTCAATAGGAGGAATAGGCTCAATATTCTCACTGGGTACCACCGTGGGCCCCTTATATGGCACTAGGTCGGCTACATTGAATGTGGGACTCACTCCATACTCCTCGGGAAGATCTAACTCATAGGCATTAGTGCCAAGGCGTCTCAGAACCTGGAAGGGACCAGCCCCACGAGGCCTCAATTTCGAGATGGCTCCTGGGGAGAGTCTCTCTATCCTTACCATCACAAAGTCACCCACGTGGAATTCTTGGTGACGTCGATGAGAGTCGGCCTGCCTTTTATAAGTCTCATTCTTTTTGCTGATGTGCTTGCTAAGGTTTTCATGTAATTTTGTGATTGCTGACATTCTATGGGTGATGGGTGGACCTGGGCAACCAAAAGTAGACCAATCATGCTTTGATGTCAAGAAGACTTTGATGGAATTCGGAGGGCCGGGGCAACCATATGTGGACTTATCATGCAATGCTGTCATGTAGACTTTGGTGGGCCTAGGTGGGCCGGGACACCTGTAGGTGAACCTATCATGCAAAGTGGTGATGAATGTCAGGGGACCCGGATATCCGTAGATGCTTTTGACATGTGTATGACCAATGTTAAATGAGGGAGGGTCAATACACCCGAATATGAACCAATCATGCATCCTACTTTACATGTGGGTGATATGAACGAGTGGACCTGACTTATGAATCATGCCAAGTGGTGTTGTACGCCAAGACTTATGCACTCTTTTGCCAAAGAGGTCTCCTATGTGTGGGCTTTTGGACTTCCATTAGAATGGATCAAAGGGGTCTAGGAAGGTGGATATCATGAAGTTGGGTACTTCCTTGATCCCTAGGAGTATATTATCCATAGTCATGGCTCCCATGGTGTAACTCAAGTCTAGGAAGGGGTTGGTTTGATCCATCATGGTGGGTTGGAGTAGGGAAAGGTGGGTTATGGGTAAGGTGGTTGGGCCACATGGGTATCCGTACTCCCATTGGAAGGTGTCAAAGGGATCATGGTAAGGGCTACCTAGAGGGAGGAACTCCATGTCCCCAAGGTTCCCAAATGGTGAGTCATCATCCTCCAAGGTAATTGGGCCAAGGTCTCTAGTGGGTTGGCCAATAAAATCAATTGGAACCTCAATGGGTGGGGAGTGGGCCAAGATGGGTTTCTCATCCTTGAGGAGAAAGAGGAGGATTTCACTCGTATAATGGCCACTAGTGTAGATAGAGGTGATGGAACCGGTGGTGGGGTATGCTAGGAAGATGGTGCTAGACTCTAATGGTCCTATGGCTAGCATATTGGTCAGGTAGACTTGCCATTGTAAATAGTCCCCTAAGTCCCCTAAGTCTTCCACAGGATAGGAGGTTTGAAGTGTGACATGGGAAGACCGGGTGGGCACAATGTGGGCTTGATATCCCAAGGGTGAAAGGTAGGGTGGTGAGCTAGGAACGGTGGGGCCCCGCTTGAGCCATTGGAGTATGGACTCATTCATGGCGAGAGTGTGCGGCTCATGAGGACCCGGACTAGGAGAGGTGGGTGGAAGTGGGGGGTCTAGGATGTTCTCTATGGTGGGAGGTGGATCCGGATTGGCATCCATCTCCACTTGGGTATGTGTGTGGGCCACAACTTCCAAGGATAATGGGGTAGGATAGTCTATGGTGGGTGGAGTGATAATGGTCAGTGCATGGTACTCTCGGGGTGGTGAACATGGGTGGACTTGGGTTGGGCTTGGTCGGGGAAGTTCTTGGGTTGGAGTTGGGGTCGGGGGTGAAAGATCGGTTAGTTGAAGAGGTTTGGGTTGGGGGGCGTAGATCTTTCTAAGATCGGCCCTCATTTCATCCCAAGATTCAATGGGTGCTTCCCCTTTGGCTTCTCTCAAACCTACAATGTTCTCCCATTCTTTCCTAGCTTGGCGCCAGAGCAAACTCTTGGCATAGTTGACTTGGACAAGCCCTGACAGGGTAAACCTCCCAAAGTGTTGGTCTATGGACTTCTCCCATTCTAGATATATGCTAGGGCGGGATCCATCAAACACAAAGGCTTGTAATGGGCCTAAGAGTGGCGAATATGTCAAGTATGAGGTAGTCATGATAGTGGACAAGGGTGATGCATGCAATGGCCCTAGGACAAGACTTAGTAGAGACAAGTCTAGAACTTGCTCTAATACCAATTTGATGTGACACACCCTTGGACCAAAATGAACAAGCACAATTTGCAATCAAACGGACCGATATTGGCGACCGCTCACCCGATGCTCACCAAGACCCGGGGTAACTTGGTAATGCCAAGTGGAGGTTGTGTGGGCTGGGCCCTTGCTGGTAGAGGGCCAGAAAGGCCAAGGTTTGTCTCCCCAAGGGTATGGCTGCCCAATTCAAGGGAGCCGACGAGGTGCCAAGGCACAGGTTCCACTCTTTTCCCACGGTGATCACTTATAGCAAAGGAGCTTAAGGATCGGGCTCTCATTCACGGCCAGCGGAGTTTATGAACTAATATTAGAAAGAACAAGCACTGAATGGAGCTAAGAGTGGAGCACTTACTCGACCGGTTTGAAGAAATCGGTCCCGCTCGGAGACGTGGGCGAGCGGGGAAGCGTGGGTTCCCCACACGCCGCGCCGGGGTAGCTTGACCTGCTCAAATTGTTACAACACTACACCCCATGCAAGGGGGGGGATCTAGAGGTGGGGGTTAACAGATATTACATCCAAAACTACCTCCACACAGGGAGGGGCCTTCAGCCGTCCAAGCGGGGAGGGGTGACACCGAACTAGCGATCAACAAAGAAGCCGACGTCGGTTCTGTCCGCTGTCTGTGCTTCAGGACTGACTAATGGTTATCACAATGTTGTGGCCACTCCAGAATTTTTCCGAAGACGAGACCACTTGGAGATTCTTTGTAGCTGGATCGGGATGATGCTTGAGTTTTTTTGAATTCTTTGGGAACTGCTGCTGGTCGGGGTTGGGGCTTGAATAGGGTGGCAGACCCTCGGTTTTGACAGCTTCAGGTTTCCAACAGCAGGAATATGAGGATGCCACGACCGCTCCCGAACTCTGAATCAGGTGCCGCCAAAGCCGTTGGAACCGTTGACGGGTCTTCTTCGAAGAAAAACTAACGAGGAAGTGAAACGTTGTCGGAGAAGACCGGTGGGCTCTCAACTCTGATGAGAGGTCGGTGCTGACTGTGGGGAAGCAGAACCGCGCACCCGGGGGAGAAAATTGATAACTCCTGGTTCCGGACGCCAAATTGAGCTCTGCTTTTTGGAGAAGACAGAAGACTCGTAGTAGAAGATTTTTAAAGAAGAACTCTCGATCATATTCTAAGCAGGATCATCGCAGTCGGGCTTACACTCCGGCTCTGGTCTCCTGCCAGGGAGGCTTTGCGTAGTTAGGGAAGAATGACTCCCCTGGGCGATCACGAACTCAGAACAGGATGGGACCACCGCCGTTGCGAAGAGGACTAGGAGACACTTCCAACGATGGCTCTTCACCCTTCAGAAACGTCCGGAGGAAACCGTGGTCGCCTCTGCAAGCTGATACTCTTCTACAGATCTGCAACTGGGAACTGTAGGTTGAAGATGACGGGGGGGAATGGGGTATATGGGAGGGGAAATGGGGGTGGATGAGTGTGGGGAAAGCCCGAGCTGTGAGGGGGTCTAGGAAGGGGTGTTCCAAGATGGGGGAAGGGAAGAATGGGGTCTGGAAGGGGGTCTAACAGGTGGTGGGAGGAGGAGCTACGAATTTGGGAAGGTGGGTGAGAGGGAAAGGGTATTTGAAAATGGGTTTAAGGGTGGGATTAAATTTTGGTCTTGGTGGATGGGATGAGGTGTGTGGGGAAGGTAAAAGGGGGCTTGGGGAGTGGGAATTCTCCCTTGGGAGATGAGAGGGTGCTTGGGGAAGGGGAGTGGGTGGTCGGTGGTTGGAGGGTGGAGTGGGGAGTGGTGGAATCTCCCTTGGGGCTGGGGTGGAGTTAAGGTGGGTTGGTGGGGAGTTGGGGATGAGTTATTAGAGGGGGGGAAGAGAGAGAAAGGTGGTTGGGAGGGGAGGAGAGAGAAAGGGGCGCAGGTTTTAGAGAGAGAAAGTGGAGGAGAGAGAAAATGACTTATTAGAGAGAGAGAGAGGTAGAGAGAGAGGGGGGGTAGGGGGAATCACTCCCAAGGGTTTCTCACCCAACTAATGGAATATCTCCAATAGGAAATTTGAACTCTCAAATGGCAATTTTCATTCATTGATTCATTAAGTTGAAATGGGGGGAATGGGGTCCTATATATAGGCAATCCACATTTCTACAAAAGTCCCTGACTCTTACTACAATGACCAAAGACCAAGGGGGTAGGGGCGCCCCTGAGCCTAGCCCAAAGAATTGGGCCCAATAACCATTCTAAACAATCTAATGACACTTAACCTAGGTAAATGACTCATTAACCTAGGTACAAGACTCAAATAAAAGGGAAAATACATCAAATGACTCAAATAAAAATTACATAGGACTCAAATTAAATAACTAGACCATGCTGGATGCAACCGTGGCGAGGAGACGAGCTGTGAATGTGGGCATGGGAGGTGATGTCCCCATCATGATGACTCTGCAGTAACTGACTCAGCAGGCTCTCTCTTCCCAGTGGACTCTTCGCAGACTCTGCTCTCAGTCTGGGTATGAATATCTATCTCCTTCTGTCTCCCACCTTTTTCACGAAATGGAGGTTTTTTATAAAGAAGGCCCCTCACCAATCGGCGCGGGGGTCTCTCGGGGCGCTTTGCATAGACCGTCTCGGCGCGCCTTGTAGCATGGCGCTCGGCACGACATTTGATTTGTAAATGGGCCTCTTTCAATCCCTAAAGCCCACATGGAGACGTATGGATCATGGGCTATAAGTAAATATGCAGCCTTAATAATTCCTTATAATGTAACAATCTTGCAATTCTTTGTTATAAGGCATTTAGGCATTTAATCTTTGCTAGTCGGTGACATCAAAACTCATCCTCTTGCTTCTCCCATGATGTTGTGTAGGGCTTTCACAGCGGACGAATGACTGTCTGGAGTTTCATTGACTTTGGTTTAATCTGCTAGATCATTTTTAATGACGATCACATCGGGCATCAACTTTGTCGAAGGCTTTGGCCGAGTAAAGTATATACTGTGGTAGACCTTCCATCTATCATGGTTGGAGCTCTGAGGAACATCATTGTAGCCTGATCTTCGATTTGTCCATCGACCGACTAGCCATCTGCCCTCAGTTTTCCATGGTTTCAATTGACCATAAGTTTTTTTTGTCAACAAATGCCCCCCTCCAGCAGGTGGCATGAGCGAAAGATGAGCAGCATGGGGCCTATTGGTGTATCTTTTAATACACTTCGTGCATGTCTTCTAGCTCGGCCCTGTTGACTTTGACTATTTATAGCCTGATATCTTCATTTTCTTTGTATAGCCTCATCATTCATGTTCATTCTTGAAGTAAGTGTTTTGACGAATGTGAGCTTAATGGATCTCTATGATCGACATCAAAAGCTTCTCTCGGCGCACCTTAATCAGCGCGGGTAACACCTCGACGTGCCCATCTTGGCACGCTCATCGCCTTGGCGTTGCGCGATATCGGCGCGCTCGGGAGGGGGGTCTTGGTGCGCCTTTGGGTTTTCACCTTTTTCAAGGCGCCGAATCATCGGGGAGGCTCATTTTCACCCATCCTTTCTCTTTCTTCTCTTCAACGTGGGTCTTACCCATGTTTAGCGCGCGATCGACCTCGACGTGGTGGTCATATCGGTGAGGTTCTGATCTTTTAAGTGAGCTTAGGCTCCATATCCCTTTTTTTAAGGAGTCATCCCCTCTTGGTGGATGGTCTTCCTATTATTCTTCGGGCATACCCAAATAAGGGGAGATGCTACAGAAATTTTCTCAGAATTTCTTCTTTTATTGTTGTCTCAGCCTTGTCTCATCTTCTTCGATTTTCATGATTGCAATTTTATAGAAATGG
Source organism: Amorphophallus konjac (assembly GCA_022559845.1). Lineage (NCBI taxonomy): Eukaryota > Viridiplantae > Streptophyta > Magnoliopsida > Alismatales > Araceae > Amorphophallus > Amorphophallus konjac. The sequence goes on along the minus strand of CM040127.1, from coordinate 123,230,071 downwards.
CCACTACTGCTAGTTTTGTTGCTTCTGGATCTGCTGATGCCGGTGCTTCCTCTCATGGTAGGGTGTCTGGCCCTTTTGTAACATGGCTGAATGTCGGACAGCTAGACCAAGGTCTTGGGAAGGTTTCCATAGTTGATGAGTCCTCTAACTCAGAGATGGACACCATATCTGCATCCCGTGTCTTGCCTACTAAGGACGGGTAAAGCTTCAATCGTGATGATGGCTATCGTCCAAATTTTTTGAAGGACTGTCATCTAGTGCCATTCATCTACACCTTCAGTGTAGCCGAGAAGAGAGATGTTATACTAGCCCAAATGGTGGAACGGGCCATGCTGCTGGAGAGGGATAGCCTGAAAGGGTCCGTGTATCGTGGAGAAGCCATCTATCTTCCTAGAGAGCAGCGCAAATCGGATGCCATCTTGGGAGTGACTGAGTTGGAGCTGAAACAGAAGATGCTGACGCGAGCCCCTAAGTTTACCCCGGCCAGGTGGGATACTACTAGGGGTTGGGTTAACAAGGAGAAACCTAGCTACGGATTTTTTCCTGCGCCCATCAAGTGGGGCTATAGAGATGAGCCATTTGTTCTAAACTGCTTAGCTGTCCTGTTCAAGTTTCAACTGGCTGCTGGCTGGTTTGCGGACACCAAAGTAACCGATGCTCATCTCTTCCGTGTGGGAGCAGTAGAATTTATAGAAATTGTGCTGAAGGAATATGCTCCTTTATTGACCAGAGCCGGAGTATATCATAGTGTGTATGCATCCCGCTCCCGGTATCCCATCTCCAAAGGCCTATGTTGTGGCATGTTTGAAGTCTTCTACCCACAGTTTAATACCTTTTACACAGTAGAGGGTGAAACTTCTTTGGACCTCTAGAGTTTATCGCATATTTCAGGTCTACCGATTGACGGAGAACCTTATGAGGAAATATGCCTATATGACTTTGTCAAGGATGAAACCAATGGAGAGGGCCAGTATTTCTTCGGCTTTTCATATCGAAACTTGATGAAAGCATATCGCTCCCTCTGCGTAGCACATCATAGGGGATCATCTAAGGGCAATCACATCTGGGAGAAGAGTAGTATGATGAAAGTTCGAGTAGGACATTGGATCCAATATTTCTTCGGCGGCCCCTTGAAGTACAATGAGTTTCCTTCAGTAGCTCCGGTTGCGGGTAAGCAAAGCAGGTCCCCCAAGTTCAAGTCAGAGTTGCCTTGTTCTATTCAACGGGTCAGCCGAGGAGTGTCGAATCCTGCTGGGGTGGATCCCCTTACTCATTGTGCTGCTTATTTCACATTCTGGCTATGCACTTTTGCTCTCCCACAAGGAGATGAAACAGTTATCAGACCGGAGGCAATATACCTGGCATGTCAGATGGCTTGGGACATGCGGCTTGCTTTATGTCCGGTTGTGCTCTGCCTGGTTTACAAATCTCTGGAAATCTATATAAGCATCGGGTCCCTCCGTCTTTCAGAATAGTGGGCCCCTTTCATTTCTTCAATGCTTGGGTATGCAGCTTGTTTCCCGAGCTTGCTCCCAGGACTTTATAGACGGTGACATTACACCCCCGGATGCTAGAGTTTGCAAGTGTCGAACCTGGCCCAGTATTACAGCAGCTATATTCTATCAGAGGTCAGCTAACAAGGGTTCCAGTGGATTCAACATGAACTATTCATTTCTGGAATTTGGTAGCACATTCCGCTCCGCTGGTGAATCATCAGCGTGAGTGTGAAATGGAGGCGGTGGAGACCTTTGTCCATCCCGTTTCAGGTGCCACAGTGACCTGGCCAGTTCTGGAGCCTGAGCTCATCGATTGGGCTTTGTCAATCCGCTCCAGTGTTTTAGTTTTCAGGAAGGGGGGCGTGGTTCATCTAGAACCCTACTACCCGTTCAGATTTGGTCAGAATTTTGGCTATGATCAGCACATTCCACCTTCAGCTGCTCAGTTTCTGTTGGACAGTAGGTCAAAGCATGGCTCGGTTGTTGCTAGCGAAGGTCGCACGTGGTGGGACTACTTCCATCTCCGAGAGGCCAATACCTTCAGAGTGCCAGTGTCGAACCATGTTCCCCAGGTCACTCCAGAGTATATAAAATGGTGGAATGCCCGAACAAGCTTTTATCGCAATGCCAGAACAACATGTTGGGATGTGGCCGAGCGTACTTTTCTAAGTCAGCAGCCTAGGCCAGTCTTTGACATTGATGAAGCCCATCTGAAGATGTTGTTTTCTCAGCACCCAAAGGAGGAGGACGCATACATAGTTCGCAGGAAAGCCCTGAAAGAAGATGCAACCAAACAGTTGACGCCTGTGCTTTTTGACATAAATAAAGATATTTTTATGAAGAATTTGGAACAATTATTCCAAATTGGTGACGCCCGCTTGGAACTTCAACAATATCCTTTTCCAATTGAGGAGCCGCTCCCCAAAGCAGTCTCATGGAAATGCGAGGTCGACCGCTTCTGCCCATATCAGGCGTTCATTAGGAAGGAAGATAGAACCCCAACGTATTGTCAGCATACATCTTGGTTGTTTATTCTGATGAATATCCATGAGCTGAGCCTTGACAGCCCTGTAGCAAGTGTTCTGGACAAGCCCTTGTTTGTATATTTCCATTATGCTGACGACTGGGGTGTCGACCACCCTAGCTTGTATCATTGTCTTGCTTCCCGCGGCCATGTGGACCTGGCTGACCTAGCCGAAAAGTGCAAGAAAATTGGCGACATTTGCTGGCTTGTTCGAGAGGCGGCATCCCGAAGCAAGGAGGTGGCTTATCAATACTGGCCCCTCTCATCTTTTTATAATGGCCCGGCAGGTAAGATTTCCTCCGGTTGACATGTTGCTTGTCTCATTCCTTGACCGCTTTTTTATAACGATACACGTTCTCTTCAACAGATAGGCCATACATAAAATAGCAGGGGCTTTATAGGAAAATTATTTCCCAGGCCCAAAGGCCTGAATATTTCGACATTCCTGCAACAACGCCAACCACTGCTCCACTACCTCCTGGCAGAAGGAGGGCGGCTTCTTTGCTGAATGTTGCCTTGGGACAGGGGAAGAAAGCTCAGAAAGCCTCATCAAAGCAGCCATCCTCCGCAGCTGATGTAATTGAGATTGCCTTGCATCTCGTGCCATCATATGAACAGTTTGTCGCCCAGCGTGAGACTACCCAGCAAGCAGCCGAAGGTGACGCTACTTTTCTTTGTGGACTATAAGATTATTGTTGGATATTGTGTTTTGATGATGACAAACACTATGACTCATATGTATGATGTCACATGTGTTCTTATGATTCCATATGTACTTATTGCATACAGTATGTGTCTTGTTACATATAGTGTTTGTTGTGTGCATACAATGCTCATATTGTTGTATAGATGAAGTACATGGAATGAACTGCTGCACATGTGCATCTTTGTTCATATGTGATTATCTGTATGTATCTGTGCATATTTGTGCATGTATGTGCATGTTTTTGGATGTCTATGTATAAGCATTGCATAAAGTCTTGTATAACTATTCATATAAGTTAATGCATCATAGGTCAACCAAAAGTCAATGCAAAGTCATTACTATGCACATAAAGTCAACATGTCTGCATAAAGTTTGTGCACATGACATTTTACTGAATAATCTGTGTGCATGGCATTTGATCGAATAGGTGGTGTGCATGATCTTCATACTGCATTATGCTTATACAGAGCCAACACCAGTTGCATCATCCATAACTAGGGTCGGTGTTAGATGTGTTTTCACGCAGCCAAGGTCGATGCTAGTTGATGTTGTTTAAGTGTGCATCATGCATAACTAGGGTCACTGCTAGTTGTGTTTTCATGCAGCCAAGGTTGATGCTAGTTGATGTTGTTTAAGTGCATGAGTCAATGCATCACATGTAGAGTCGATGCTAGCATCACACAGCTTGCATTCAGGATCAGTGCTAATTGCACCTTGTCAACACTAAGGTCGGTGCTAGTTGAACTTTTTGCATACTTAGGACGGTGATAGTTTCATGTATCTTGCATGCATAGTCGGTGCTAATCAGTATTGACTTAATAGTCAGGTCGGTGCACTTGTGAGCATTTTGCATATAAGGTCAGTGCACGTTCCAGTTAATACTGGACCTGAGTCAGTGCATATCTATCTTAGCTTTACTAGGGTCGGTGCATAGTTTGCAGATTTTGCATTGCCATACGGTCGGTGCATTTTCTGTTGCTTGCATATAAAGCCCAAGCACATTATGCGTGCAAAGGTCGGTGCATGCCTCGTCTTTCGCATGAAGAAGTCAAAGCATATTTTACATAAGGTCGATGCATGCCTCGTCCTTCGCATGTAGAAGTTAGAGCACATTTTACATAAGGTCGGTGCATCTTTTGTCCCATGTACACAAAGTCGGTACAACGTCTGCATTATGCATAGAGGTCGGTGCAGGTTTAGGTGTCAAAGGCTCAAGGTCAATGTAAACACTATAGCAGGTCGGTGCACATTTTTCTATCTCGCATATAAAGGTTTGTGCACGTTACTGCTTAATGTATGACGGTCTGTGCATGATGGCATGCAAACATGTGAAGGTCGGTGCACCTTTTTGCCATGTGTATGTAGGACAGTGCATATATGTTTACTAAGGTCTGTGCACATTTTAACTTGAGCAACTAAGGTCGATGCACATTCTCTAGCATGTCATACAAGTCTGTGCATGTACTATAGCACACTCAACTTAAGCTCAATGCACATCTTGTTTGACTGAACCTAAGGTCTGTACATGTTTGCACGTTACACTATAAAGTCTATTCACCCTTTATGACTCATGTTCAGAAGGCGTTTGATGAAACATTCCTCTTCCAACTAATAGGATCAAAGCAGCAAGTGAGCTCGAACTGAAGTTGACACATGGAACTACGGAGCTTATGACTGGGCACGTGTTCCTAGGATGGTAGATCTAGGTGCACGTGATCCAAGAAGGAAAGTGAACTTCCTCTATCTGACATGTGGTCTTCCAATTATTGGTGGGAACATTCCCTCCACATTGCCAGGCAATTCTTTTTGGAGATCGTTGGGATCCTACCACGTGAAGCCATCTGACAGAGGGAGCATCATCGTCTTCATCAAATTACCTCTGGTGCCCCTGTTATCTATATAAAAGCACCTGCAAAAAGAGAAAGAGAAAGAGGAAGGAGAACGCAAAAGAAGAAAAGAAGAGAAAGTGGCAGAAAGCCAACGACAACAAGAGAAAGAGAAAGAGAAAGAGTAAGAGAAAGAGAGGGAGAGAGATATTGAGAGAGTTAGCAGCCGTCTATGAGTGAACTTCCAGCAGCTCATGTGGTTGATGAAGTAGAAGAGAATGCAATAGTAAGATCGAAGGAGAAAGAAGATTCGTAGCTTCTGGATCAGATCCCAGCTACATTGCTCCAAGAGCAAGCTATATCATCCGAGCTTTATTTCTAGCTTTCGGTTGTTGAATTCTATCATTCTTATTTTTCCATTTTACATTCCATTTCTGAAGCTATGAATCAGTGGTGGCATAAGCTGTAAGGCCCAGCGGTTTGAAGCTGTGAATCAAGGGTGGCTAAGCTATAATGCCCAGCGGAGCAATCTATAAGTCAACGGTTGTAGGCAAGCTATAGGGCCCAACGGTTAAGCTGTGTATCAGCAGAATCCACACTCTGGTTGGAGTTTGGGGTGGATGTAGGTCTGGAGGACCGAACCACCTAAAAATCTTCTGTCTACTGTGGTTTGATTGCTTATCTACTTTCGCTAGATGAATGCCTAGGTGCGCTCCGATTGATTGTTCTGTCTGAGTGCTTGAAGAATTCTTAGTGTGGTTAGCTTATTTATGTATACAGCTAGAAGTTACGAAGTGATTCAGTGCGTACCCTGACCATCTGTCTGATCGTGTGTTTAATCATAGTTCATATTCAGTTAAGCTAATTAGTCTTCTATTCCGCATAGCTTATTGTTTGTAATTTAATTTTTAAATTGGCCAGAATTTTAGAAGGGGATTCATTCACCCCCCCTCGGAATCCGTCCATTGCACCCTAACAATTGGTATCAGAGCATACCATTGACCCAACAATTGGTATTAGAGCGGGTCTCTGACTTCCAGATCCAACGATCTGCAGAGGATCCTGCTTATTCGAATTCATGCTTTACTGTTTTAGTGTGGTGCATTTTCCACATTTGGTTTTCTAGTTTTTAGATCTGAATATGTTCGGTTGTTTTTTCAATGGCACCTCCTCTGATGTTTGATGGTTCCAACTTCAGCACATGGCTTGGCGGCCTATGCACTCAATTGAACTCCATTGATCCAAATCTATGGAGTCTTGCATCAAAAGGCCCACACAAATTACCTCCGAATCAGACCAGATGGTCTAAAGAGGACAGAATAAAGGACAGCCAGAACATTAGCGTTTTTAATATTCTGAGAGATGCAGTTAACACTGAAATGTTTCCTTGCATTGCAGGATGTGACTCTAGAAAGGAGATTATGGATATGATAACTACCATTTATCAGGAGCAAGAACGAAGTTGTCTGATGGCCAATAAGATGGATCATAGTGAAGAGACAGCATCTCAGGTAAGCTCCGAAACTGAAGAAATTTCATTTGATGAATTAGTGAGTTTGCATGAAGAGCTTACTAATAGGTATAGAAAATTAAAGTCTGAAAACAAAAAAGTGAAGAAGAAATTGGATGTTAGCATGAGTGCATGTTTAGATAATGCTGATTTTGAAAGTATGCTATCTGAAAATAATTGTCTGAAGAAAAAACTAAAAAAACTTGAAAGTGTTGTTTCAGAACTCAATAATTCTAAATCTTCTTGTGATAACTATGTGAGATTGAAAAATTCTTATGATAATTGCCTGTCTGAATTTCACATGCACAAGAAACAAATGTGTCTTTTGAAAAATAAAAATCAAGAATGTCTTTCCAAAATTTCTGAAGTAGAAGAAAAACTGAACTCATTTGATGTCACTCAGATTAGTTCTAATGTTTCTTGTGAAAAATGTCTGAAACTGAAACAGTCATTTGATGAATGTTCATCTAATGTTCATGCATACAAGAAACAAGTATGTTCATTAAAAGATGAGAATAAAGAACTTAATTTGAGAATTTCTAAATTGGAAAAAAATTGAGTTCAAAAAATGATGATCATGTTATAATCAATGAACTAGTTCAGAATGAAGAATTAGTAAAAGAAAATGAACAACTGAAGTAGTTGAGCATTGCTATATCTAAAAGACTTCTTGCATTAGAAAAGGGAAAAACTGTTTGCAAAGAAGAATATGAAAACCTGAGCAATCTGGAACAAGAACTTGAGAAATATAAAATTGCAAACAAAGTGCTAAGTGAATGTGTTAATTGCAGTGAACAGGAGATTGCCAGTTATGAATTACATATAGTTTCCCTAGAAAATAAAATTTATGATCTGAAAAACTCACCATCCAAATCTATTAAAAATAAAGGAAAAATGAAAGTTGTCATAGAAGGTGAGGGTGATAATTCAAGAAAGGGGATTAGTTGCAGTTCTGAAATTAAGGGAGTTATTAGAAATCAGCTATACACCACCTTTGTGCAAAGCTCTGATGTAGCTAGTACTTCAAGTCAATCCCCAAAATAACTTGTTGCTCAGAAAATATAATAGAATAAAAATCAGAAAAAGAAAAATTTTAAAAGAAAGAGAAATATATTGCATGCTGAAAAATATCAGGCCAAGACATTCTATGTTGAAAGAAAGAATTTTAAATACTTTTATTATGGAAAATTTGGTCATGAGATGGTTGATTGTTTTGTTATGAAGAAGGATAATTTTAAACCTAATAGAATTAATGCTAGGAATTCTCAGGTTAGGAAATCCTCTTCTGTTCAGAATAAAAGAATTTAGTGTCTCTACTGTCATAGAATTGGTCATCTTATGCATGATTGTAGACTTAAGAAATAAGATAATCTGAATGCTAAAAAGTTTCATGCTAAAAATCATACATACCTGAATAAGAAAACTCACTGTTTTTGTTGTGGTAAATTAGGCCACATTGCTGCAAATTGTTGGCATGCTAAGGGAAGGAACTTTAAATTTCAATCTATCAAGATCCTTGCAAAAAGACATGCAGCTGATGGAAATAAAATTGTTGATAAAAGGAAAATTTTTACATGTTTTGAAAGTGGAAAGCCAGGCCACAGAGCTGCTAATTGTTGGCTGGTTGGTTTCAATAAATAGAATGCTCATTCTGTTAACAGAAATTTTCATGAAAATGCTCATAGATTCCATGATTACAGTAATGTGCATTGAAAGAATTTTAAAACTGCTGCATCATGCCATTATTGTGGATAGTTAGGACACTCTATGTCTAACTATTATCTGATGAGGTTTGATGATTTTCAAGCACAGAAATTGTTTAGAGCACCAGTCAAAGGTGCCACTGTCATTCTAGGACCCAAGACTTCTTGGGTGCCTATTTGTGCAAAATAATTTGATGTTCTGCAGGTGTGCCTTGGGTTGAAGAATAAATTGGGGGTAATAAACCAAGGCACTCAAGTATGAAAACCCCATGTCTGCACTTCTCAGGTCAATTATGTGAATTCTATTTGAATTTTGTTATCTAAATTTTCTATTTTAGATTTCTGCATAATCTGTTAAATTTGATAGAACTAATGTTAAGCATACATAGTTGCATTCCTATGTGTCATCTGCACTACTCAATTTGAATTTCTTCTTGCATAATGTAATTCATCTGTGCATCTTATAATTGAACCTTTCTGAAAATCTGAAATGCTTATGTTTGATCCTTGAAGTTTGTCTGAATTGCATTGCACATCTGATCGGACTGTATGCACTTCATGGTCCTGCTAGGCCCAGAGGTATATTAAATGGGAAGTTGGGAGGACATATTATGTATATCTGGAAACCCATACCATGTGTAGAAGCTAGTCTTCCTCCTGGTACCATGGGTCATATAGCACATAAGGTAGTTGATGCACACTGACTAGTGTCGTTAAGAAAGTTGTGCCACAATTTCAAAATATTCACACTCACTCACTTTAAAAGATTGGAAAAATCAAATATATAGTGGTAAGCGGAGTCGATCCCACGAGGAGGAATAATCTTTATAGAACAAGTTGGAAAAACACCTTATGCTTTGAAAACCGAATTTTTGAGTGTGATTAATCTAACGAAAGATAAATTGTATGAAAACTATTTAACGAATATGAGAGGGTTTAAGAAAAGAATTTGGAAGAGATAGAAAGATAAACACAATTTCACAAAGATCAACTTTATTGCTATGAGAGGTGGCAAGTACAATGTATATGCAAACTAAAATTACAACTTGTAAAATAAAAGAAAAGAAAAGAAATTGTAAGCCAATAGGATGAAGAACGCCGTCAACTCCTTGCCGAGCCTTTGAGTGTATCACCCCGCCATGAAAGTAGATGCCGCCAAGAGGACCAAAGAGAGAAATTCCGCCATATGGATATGTGAAGAAATATGGGAAGGTGGAGGTAAGAGAGTGGAAGTGAATAGAAGGAAGAAGGATGGGCTACGGTAGCAAGAAAATATAAAACACAGTAAAATAGTTTTAAAAATAGAGGGTTAGAAGAAGAGGAATAGATTAAAATCTAGAGAAAATTAGACGATTTGAAAAAGGAGAAAATTGTAGAGGACGAAGATAGGAAGAAGATTGATGAAAAACACAAAGACAGAAAATGAGAGGAAGATGGAGAAAAATGTGATAGAACAAAGAGTGGTTGCGGATGAATAGTGCAGAAAAACCCAGGACAGAACATTAGAAAATTGAGAATATCTTTAAAACCAGGAAGCATTAGAAGAAGGTGAAGAAAGAGAAGTTGTAGATCTTTGAAAAACGAAGAACTTTTATGAATAACACAGATTAAAAAGAGGAGTGGAAGAGGGTGAAAAACTAGGAAGAACAGGAGGTGGTGTGCGGATGAATAGTGAAAGTCCTAAAAATATGAACTTTGGAAAACAATAAATAACTTGAGAACGATGAAGATTTGGAAGAAGAGGTAGAAGAAAAAGTTGAAGAACTTTCAAAACTGCACAACTTTTGTGAAGAACACAGAGAGAGATGAGGATCAGAAGGGGGAGAGAAATGAGAAAGAACATAGTTTATAAAAATCAGATGAACAGTAAAAATGCAGAGATAGATGCTTGAAAAACTAAGAATAGATTAAAAACGTGGAGAATTAGAAGAAGATGAAGAAGAAGAATTTGTAGGAGACTTAAAAAAGAAAAACTTTTAAGAAGAACTTAACTGTAAAAGATGAAAGGAAAAGCTTCAAAATCAATCCCTACGGCGGATCTTCAACTAGCTCTCTCTCCATGGCCGAACACAGCATCCTATTTATAGGGTTTAGAACCCTTCCACGATCGTGGGTTCCCAATTTCATCTAAAAACCAGTTTCCAACAATGCAACTTGATCCATTTAGACTTCTTTCCATCCTTGGAGTCCTCCTTTCCTTGAATATGGCTTGGATAAGCTTGAAAATTGGTAGGAGACTTCGATCGGGAAACTACAGTCGCCGTTTCTGGTTCAACTTTGAATAGCGACCTAGACTGGGGCGTCATTTCTTGAAGTAGCGCCTCTTCATTCGGGCGTTGTTTTCTTATTTACTATTTTCCTTATTTTTCGTAAAATAAGAATTGACGACTGTTTATATGGGCGTTCTTTCAATAATTAGTGACTTCATCTTGGGCACTAATTCTTTTTCTTTTTTCAAATGAATTGATGCCCTTGGAGCTGTCACTTCTTACTGAATACGCACCCTAGAAGCTGCCGTTATTTAAATAGCACCTTGATCTAGGTCGTTGCTTCCTGAAAATTAAAATATCAATCTATTTAATTCCAAAATAATTGTGTAAATATTTAAATATTTCACACATGATCTTTTAAGCTCAAAAAGATGATAAAATACATGAAGACTCAAATAATGTGTGAGAATGTAATTAATGCTCATGTTGTACAAATATACTCAAATAATGCTCAAAGATGATGGATGCGATATATGTTATGATGTAAAATATAGCACTTATCACACCCCCCAACTTACTCATTGCTAGTCCCTTAGAAATGTAATTAAATCAAAATTAAGGACCAACAAGAGTTCACAAAGATCATACTCTTATATCCAGCTCTCCCTTCATAGAATCAACCAAAGATTAGGAATCCAGAATGATTAATGCTCATACTAGCCTTATATTAGAAATTTAGGTATATGATCAACAATTCAAAGTAAAGTTCAATAGCACTTATGCATGTGTAACTACCAAATCCACATCATAAATAATTGCATCCTCCATTTACTATTCCAAGCAAGTATCTTTCAACCCTGCACCTCTTAGATCAAAGCATTAAGCATACTAGCTCTTTGTCGACCTTAATTGTTTATCCCTTCGGGATCTTTTCATTTTTACACACATGATGTTGCACTACCTTTCTCTGTTTCACATGAACCTCGACTCTTGCCTTAGGAGAAGCAGGCCCGACTACGCAGATCCAGGTTTTCATTTCTATTTTACGCGAACCTCAATACGTCTTAGGTGAAGTAGGCCCGGTTACTAAGAATAGAGACATTTTTCATGGTGTTCTTTTCTTTCTCCTTTTCTTTCTTCTCTTTTTTTTGCTATAGTGCTTTTCCACCTATTTAATAGATAACTTGACAGAAAGCTTTATAACAAGATCTCTTTCTTCTAAGTACAGTGCATCAGACAACATACCCAAAATAGCAGAAGGCTTGTCCTACTTGTTTCATTAGTGTGCAATGTGAATTTTATTTTTCTAAAGTGCACATGAACTTTAAAGAGATTCCTACATCAGTTTTTCATGGCTAGATCGAAATAAATTTTCCATCATCCTTCTCTTTAGTGTTTTCTAATCCAGAATTACTTCCAATTTAAGCATGAATCATAAAACTCAACTGGAGATTCATCTTTTCACTTTCATGCAAATTTGTAAAAAATGATATGCAAGAATTCATGCAAAATCCCTACCAGATTGTACTATATGCAATGAAAATTTTCTGCCGTCTCCCCCCAACTTGAATGACATTATCCTCAATGGCATGTAAAGCTGAAATGAAAGAACAATGTAACAGTAAAGTTTGATGAGTAGGAAAGAGACAACCTGCTGTGTAGGGCAGAACCTCCTTTAGCGACAATTTCCTCTCCTTGGCTTGAATCTAACAACTAAAACACACTTAAACAAAAGCATCAAATAACAAAAATCTTGGGTTGCCTCCCAGAAGCGCTAAGTTTTCTGTCTTCAGCCAGATGCATGAAGGCTCACAAATAATTACTCCAAATCACATAAAGCAATTGATTCTTTTACAGTTAACTGTTCATTCTCCAAGTAAGGTTTTAACCTTTGGCCATTGACAGTAAAAATGTGACCATTTTGAGGATTTAAAAGTTTAACAGCTCCATGGTCGAATACTTTAACAATAATGAACGGTCCATCCCATCTGGTTTTCAATTTACCAGGGAACAAACACAGCCTTGAATTAAAAAGCCAAACCTTTTGATTTTCTTGAAAACTCATATGTGAATGTGCATATCATGAGATGCTTTGATTTTAGCTTTATAAATCTTGGCATTTTCATAGGCTTCGTTCCTTAATTCCTCCAGTTCATTCAATTGAAAGGCTCTTTGGGACCTAGCTTGAGTTAAATCAAAATTAACATGTTTTATGGCCCAATATGCTCGGTACTCTAATTCTACTGGCAAGTGGCAGGCTTTTCCAAAAATGAGACGGTAAGGGGAGATGCCAATGGGAGTTTTGTATGCAGTTCTATATGCCCATAATGCATCATCTAGTCTCTCAGACCAGTCTTTCCTATCCGTCCTAACTGTTTTATGCAATATATTTTTGATCTCCCTATTAGAAACTTCAACCTGACCACTAGTTTGGAGATGATAAGGGGTAGCAAGCTTGTGAGTGATACCATACTTACGAAGCAAAGCTCGAAATTGAAAATGAGTGAAATGAGAACCCCCATCACTAATCAGAGCCTTAGGACAACCAAACCTAGAAAAGATATTCTTCTTCACAAACTTCATAACCACCTTATAGTCATTTGTCCTAGTAGCAATGGCTTCAGTCCATTTGAAAACATAATCGACCGCCACCAAGATATATTCATTACCAAAAGAAGATGGAAACGGCCCCATAAAATATACTCCCCAAACATCAAAAAGTTCAACCACCAGAATGGGATTCAGTAGCATCATATCTCTCTTCAAATTATTGCCCACAGCCTGACATCTCAGATATGATTTAGAAAATTCATAAGCATCTTTAAATAAAGTTGGCCAATAGAATCCACTTTGTAATACTTTAGCCGCTATCTTCTTTCAAGAGAAGTGTCCCCCACAAGCAAGAGTATGACAAAAATTCAATACTGATTGTTCTTCTTCTTCAGGGACACATCTTCTAATGATCTGATCGGGACCCATATGAAACAGCTCAGGGTCCTCCCAAAAATAGTGTTTTACCTTAGAAAAGAAGTGATCCTTGTCCTACCTAGTCCACCCTCCCGGGATCTGACCTACCGCCAGGTAGTTAACAATATTAGCATACCAAGGAGTGGAAGAATGAGAGATGGAAAGAATCTGCTCATCGGGAAAAGAATCAAACATTGGAGCACCTTCTGGTAACACTATCATGGATAAATGATCAGCAACCACATTGGCTAATCCCTTCTTGTCTCTAATTTCTAGATCAAACTCTTGTAACAATAGAATCCATCTAATGAGACGGGGCTTAGCATCCTTCTTGAAAAGTAAGTATTTTAAGGTAGAATGATCGGAGTAAACAATAACCTTAGCCCCTAAAAGATATGATCGAAATTTTTCTAGGGAAAAAATAATAGCTAGCAGTTCCTTTTCTGTGGTGGTATAATTCAATTGTGCATCAGTGAGGGTGCGACTCGCGTAGTATATTACCACGGACTTCTTATCTATCCTTTGTCCTAGGACAGCTCCAACAGCATAGTCCGAGGCATCACACATTATCTCAAAAGGAAGCGACCAATCTGGAGATTGAAGAATCGGAGCTTGAGTAAGGGCCGCTTTCAAAGAATTAAAGGCTTTGAGACAAGAATCATCGAAATGGAATGGAGTATCTTTAGCAAACAACTGTGTGAGAGGCCGAGCAATGGTAGAGAAGTTGTGAATGAATCTTCTATAAAATCCAGCGTGGCCAAGAAAGGATCTGATTTACTTGACAGATGTAGGGGGAAGAAGATTGGAAATCAAATCTACTTTAGCTTTATCGACCTCTATTCCCCTTTCTGAAATCACATGTCCTAAAACTATACCTTCTCTTACAATAAAGTGGCTCTTCTCCCAACTTAACACCAAATTAGATTTAATGCACCTTTTCAAAACCTGAGTCAAATTTTTCAAGCACCCCGCAAATGAATCACCAAACACCGAGAAATCATCCATGAAAATTTCCAAAGTCTCTCCCACCATGTCAGAAAACATCGACATCATACACCGCTGAAAGGTGGCGGGAGCATTGCAAAGCCCGAAAGACATCCTTCTAAAAGCAAACGTGCCATAGGGGCACGTAAAAGTGGTTTTTATTGATCCTCCGGATAGATAGCAACTTGATTATATCCAGAATAACCATCCAAGAAACAAAAATATTATTGCCCAGCCAATCTCTCCAGAATTTGATCAAAAAACGGGAGTGGGAAATCATCTTTCTTTGTTACAGAATTTAATTTCCTGTAATCAATACAAACCCTCCATCCCGTCTGTAATCGCATGGGCACTTCTTCTCCTTTCTCGTTTACAACCATAGTCAGCCCCAACTTCTTAGGAGCAACTTTTGTCGGGCTGACCCATTTGCTGTCAGAAATGGGATAAATTATCCCAGCGTCTAACCACTTAACAACTTCATTCTTCACAACTTCCTTCATATTTGGATTCAGCCGACGTTACATCTCTCTACTCGGCTTGGCATTGTCCTCCAAATAGATATAATGCACACAAACAGCTAGACTTATACCCTTCAAATCTACCACAGACCATCCTATTGCCCCCCTATGCTCCTTAAGAACTTCTAAAAGTTGAGATTCCTGAGTAGAGGTAAGATTAGAAGCAATGATAACATGAAAGGTATGACCTGGGCCTAGATAAGCATATTTCAATGAATCCGGCAGAGGCTTAAGTTCCAAAATGGGCGGTTGATCAAGAGATGGAAGAACTGATTCAGATCTTAATGGAGGAAGAGGCTCCACACTAGAATAAGAAAGAGATGAATCTTGAAGCAAACTACCCTCTTCAATCACATTCTCATTCATATCCGCATTTTCTTCAATTATTTTCTCAAAAATATCAATGACATTACATTCTCCCTCATGCTCCGGGTATTGTGAAGCTTTAAAAACATTCAATGAGAACTTCTCTCCTCCAACGGTAATATCCATCATCCCAGTGGCACAATTAATATTGGCCTTCGTCGTAGCCAAAAACGGGCGTCCCAAAATGATTGGTGTATGCTTTAACTCTTGGGATGATGCCATATCTAAGATTAAAAAGTCCACTGGGAAATAGTATTCATGAATTTTCACTATCACATCCTCCAACAAACCCTTTGGTGTCTTAACAGACCTATCCGCCAGTTGAAAGATAATAGAAGTGGGCTTCAATTCCCCTAAATCAAATTGCTCATAAATGCAGGTGGGTAACAAATTAACACTAGCTCCAAGATCTAGCAAAGCTTTATCAAATGTCACCCCACATATATCACATGAAATTAATGGAGCACCAGGGTCCTTCAACTTCTTTGGTAAAGAATTCATTAAAACGGCACTAACATCTTCAGATAGACGGATCTTCTGTGTTGCCGCCTTCGGCTCCCTTCTTGGTGTACAAAGCTCTTTTAAAAATTTGGCATACGCCGGCACATGTTTAATAGCATCCAAGAGTGGAATATTAATATTGACTTGTTTAAACAATTCCAACATCTCTTCTTGTTGAACCGGCTTCTTTTGAGCTTTTAGCTTTAATGCATCCGGAAAAGGGACTTTAGGAACATATCCTTGAAAACCTTCATCAACCTTGACCTTTCCTTTGTCCATCTTATTCTCCCCCCCATCCAGCTTCTTTTTCTCTTGAACAATTATCGACTCTTCTTCCTCATTATCACTTTCCTCTTCTTGGGCATCTTGGCCCAAACTACCACCCACATCCTTAGCCTGATATGGATCATTGAGAATTTTCCTGCTCCTAAGGGTAGAGAAAGCTTTGGCATTCTCAAATTGAGGAACGATAGGAGGGGGTGGCTGAGGTTGATTGGGCTGATTTGGAGGGGGAGGAGTAGGAGCTCTTTGCTAAAAACCTGGAGGTTGTTGATTGCGGGGATTAGCTATGGGTTGACTAGGTAACTGCCCAACATCTCTCCTCATATTACTAGCCGCCAGCTGACCTATTTGACCTTCTAACTTAGCAATTGATTGTTGTTGAGAAAGAATAAGTTGCTGAAGTTGGTCAAATTTATCCTCAAAATGAGGCTGAGGGGGTTGAGGAGGCAGTTGATAAGGAGCTTGAAATGGGGCTTGAGGTTGATAACGATGTAATGAAAATTGATTATATTGGCCCTGGAATTATGGAGCTTGTTGATATGGGGCCTGAGCATGATGGAACGATGATTGCTGAAATGGAAGTTGTTGTTGTTGATTATGTTGAAAAGGGGTTTGAAGATGTTGGTGAGATTGGTTCGGAACTTGAAAAGATTGTTTAGGAATTGAGGGATTAACTTGAGTAGATAGTCCTTGTTGCAATTTCCAAAAAAAAAATTGGGTGATTTCTCTAGCCTGGGTTGTAACTATTGGAATATGGATCATAAGTAGGCTTGGAGACTCCCTAAGCAGCAAAGACTTCTTCTTGAATGAACGGGGGAAGTTGGGCCGCTGTAGGGCAATCAATGATAGCATGATTTGGGCTAGAACACAAAGCACAATGTTCTTGAAGGTTGGAATCTGAGAAAGGTTGATTTTGTTGGATAGAAGGAAAAGAAGGATCTTGTTTATTCATGGATAATAATTGATCTAGCTTTTGTACTACCAAATCTACCTTCTCCATCCTTTGTGCCAACAAGTCCACTTTATTCAACTTTTGAGTAAACACATTACTATCCATCCTATTCTCCAACTCTCCTTGACTTTTGACTTCATATAGCCCACTCTTCTTAGCAGGTTCAATCATCCTTTCATAGGAAGAAAGTGAAGCATGACTAATAGAATTTTCACTTAACATCTCAAATAAATCATAAGCTTCATCCTCACTTTTACTCATGAAAGCACCCCCACATGAGGCATCTACCATTTGTCTATAGTTTTCCATTAATCCCTCATAAAATGCTTGCACCATTTGCCATCTAGATAGGCCATGATGGGGATATTTTCTCAATAAATCTTTCAACCTATCCCAGGCCTCATGAATTTATTCTCCAGAATTTTGTGTAAATCTAGTGATGGCCCTTCTCATGGTATTAGTTCTACCAATGGGGTAGAATTTCTTCAAGAACTCTTTTTACATCTCTCCCCATGTGTCTCTTGTTCTACCCAAGGCTCCCAACCAATATTTAGCTTTGTCCTTAAGGGAGAATGGGAAGAGAGTAAGCTTAAGAGAATCATCCGAGAAGTTCTAGATTTTGACAGTTGAATAGATCTGGAGGAACTCATCTAGATGCTTGTATGGATCTTCATTAGGGTTACCATAAAATGATGGCAACATCTGAATGGTGCTGGATTTAATCTCATAATGAACCGCCTAGTTCTGAGGTGCTTGAACATAGAAGGATGGTTGATATTGATTCGGTATGAAATAATCATTCAGTTGCTTAGGGACTTGTTGCACTTGTTGGTTTTGCTTTTGATTCTCCATGAGGTTAGGTTGGGGTTGGGACTTAGAATGCACTAACCTTTCAACTTCACTAATGGGCCCTATCAAATGAGGGTGGAGGGATCTCCTACCTTGCATGTAATGCAAAGGGCCCAAAAGGTAATGATGATTTTATTTTTTTTTCAAAATGCAATGAATCCCTATATGAATGGGTTATGGGTTAACTAGACTATGCAAATGCAAGGATTAACTATATGAATGCAGGAATGATGATTTGATTTTTTTTCTTTATTTTTTTATTTATGGAAAACCTTCTTAGGGCACTCTTGTTGAACCCCCTCCTCATGTATATGACTTATGGTTTTTGATGATGATCAAATTGTTTTGTATGAACTGAAAATGAGCATAACTACGCTCTGGAAATGAACACATCACTTGAAGACATGGTATTTAAGAAGGCTCAAGAACAGCAACTCATTGTAAGTATTTTGGTTTCAATGTGCAAAATGTGGAAATAATTCAGACTTTGTTTTTGACATGACAAAACAAAATGACCAAAGCTCCTCAACGACTGAAGGACGATTGGTGAGATCAATCCTAACTCCTCAATTACTTTGTTAGAACTTATTTCTAGATGTGGAGAATTCATGTTTTAATCCCCCAACTTGAACCCCCTAGACTTAGCCTTATTATATATTCATATTAGGAAGTGCAGGAAAAAGGGTCGACCCCAAGGGTCGACCCATTGCTGCCAGGCAGGTTCCCAATCAAATGGGTCAACCCCAAGGGTCGACCCATTGCTGCCAGGCAGGTTCCCAATCAAATGGGTCGACCCCAAGGGTCGACCCCTGCATGTGGAATTTATTTCCAGAACGGGTTCCATTTTATTTCTAGAACGGGTTTCATCATGGGTCGACCCCAAGGGTCGACCCTTTCTGCTCTACATGTTTAGGCTCCAGCGAGGGTCGACCCTGGGGTCGACCCCTGTTGCCAGGATTAATTAAACCCGCACGGGTTCTTGGAAGGGTCGACCCCAAGGGTCGACCCATGCTATCTGGCCCATCTGGCCCCTCACGAGGGTCGACCCCAAGGGTCGACCCTTTCTGGTCTGAGCGGCACCGTGAATGTGGACTATTGGCATTTCGACCAAATGGTCCAACCACACTTGTGTGGCTGTCCGTAATCCACTCCAGAACAAGTGGATCTTGTCCCCTAGACATCCCTTGACCGCCCTTAGCCTATATATCATCTCATTGAGATGAAAACCCTAAGAGAAATTCGTATCTTATGATTTTGGGTTTTTTGCCCTAACCCTTGTGAGTGCAGGTCGCAACCAGCAGCCACAACTCTTCTTCCACCTTATTGTCTACGTGAAAGTGAAGGAAAGAAGAGGGATTCAAGCCTCCAAATCGACATCCTACTGGTTGGCTGCGTGGATGTCACGCCCCGAACCGATAGCAGCGGAACGGGTCGTTTGCTCGGAACGTGACAGTTAAACAGTCGTGAATGATCAAGAGCAATCGCATAAGACTAAAATAATTTTGAACAACAATAGAAATTTTATTTCTAATATAAATCTCTTACAAGAACTTATTTTTCCAACTTAAAGACTCCAACACAATGGAAAGAAAGGAAACGACACACTACCAGACTTAGACAAGATAACTGATTAAGAGACGATAGGCTAACTTAGCTAGACAATACTATCTAGACTCAAGAAAGATAAAAGACTCGGGTTCACTAATTCCTGAAGCTCGCTTGCACACTTGTCCCGCCCGTGTGAGTCTCGGTCTTGCTAGCCACCTGATTACCTGAAAAATGTTGGAATAAAACGGAGTGAGCGAACGCTCAGTAGGAAATTATATCTCAAGAACTAGCAATGGGTTTAAGTAATTACAATTTTTTCACATGTAAATGCAATATGGCTATGCACGTAGAAATAACTGAGCAAGTGAAATAAAACTAATCAATAGAATAACAAGTCGTGCAAACATCCAAGCGAGTCTTAAACAAGAGATATTCATGAGAGACTTTATAGATTATTGGCTATTTCACGCAAGTACTTTGCCCGTGTCGGGCCACGCTAGTAAAGTCACGCAAGTCGAGTCACGCACGCAAGAAAGAGAGAGTGTGGAATGCCAAAGATCAAGGGAAAGAGTACTTCGGTGCAATGCAAGACACCGTGATCATTACAACTCCCATGGGCACTAGTACTTTTGGGTGCTCCTCCCAGGACCAGATCGGGCCCTTATATGCACAGCATTAAAGATAGATCTAGACATCCACGATAGTTTATAGCCAATAAGGAGTTTCAAGAACAAGCTTTAATAGGATGATAAGATAAGATTTTTATGGAATTCAAGGGCAAGGCCCTTGAGTAAGGACATACTGGCGATAAAATCCACGCAAAGCACATAAATCATGACATGTCGATAAACTGGGTGGAATTGGTTCCCTAACTTGGGTACCATGACAATTAAGTGTCCATACATACATGGTCACTCTTTTATATAGAATTGAGGTCTACAAGAACAGCCTATAAATGGCATGATGTTCTTACCCCATTAAGAATATTCTCATGATATCCATTAGCATATCATAAGGGCCGGTATACCATGTTTCTATAAAGTGACATGGCAAAATAGTGTGAA
Source organism: Amorphophallus konjac (assembly GCA_022559845.1). NCBI lineage: Eukaryota > Viridiplantae > Streptophyta > Magnoliopsida > Alismatales > Araceae > Amorphophallus > Amorphophallus konjac. The sequence continues at coordinate 123,209,565 of CM040127.1, read as the reverse complement.
AGGTTTTTATGGTACAACCCGCTCAGTCGGCCTTGAGGGAATCCAAGGCTCGAGGAGTCTTACGGAGGTCTCTATGACTAATTCGCCAGTCCAAAGGAACGGAATGTCCAATGGAGAGCTTGTATGTCACCGAGAATTGAGGGGTAAGGCGATAAACCATCGTGAAACATGGGACTATATTCACGGAATGGAAATATAGTGCCAGATAATTATATATATAAAACCCTCGGTTAACAGAAAACAGTTCAAAATAGTAACACAGGAAAATAGCGACTTAATCTAAGTCATTGCTTATCAAATTAACGCCTTCTACAGGGGCGTTTATTTATGATTTGACGACTTATACAGCGATCGTCCATTATATATTTCTATTTTGCAGAAATTTCTATATTCTGGAATTTTAATAAAAACGCGCCTTGGACAGGGGCGTTACTTTCAAATTCGCGCCCTGGTTCAGGGCGTCACTTTTATAAGAGACGACTTACAGGAGGTCGTTATTTCAGGATTTATCAAATTTTCATATGAACAGTAGAGTTTCTAGATAATAAAATTTCAGGAAAACAAATTATGGGGTTAGGACAGGAAAAATAGTAGGATTCAACAGGTATGATCATGCATCATATTAGATTCTAGTTTCATAGATATTAAATTTTAAACACGGTTAATTAACAATTAGGTGAAATTGACGACTCCTGGGCAGGGCGTCAAAACTACAATTAGCGCCCTGGTGTGGGTCGCTTCTTTTAAATTAGCGCCCTGGTCAAGGGCGTTTCTTTAAAATTTCATAGAAAACATTCGAAACCACAATAAAACTATATGCATGGATGAATATATGTTATTAATATGATTTCATAAGTTACTTTGGGCTACAATCCTTGAGAAAACCTACCTTTTGTTGTGGATTGACTGGTGAACTTTGATGAAGAAATGGTACTCTGTTACGAACAGAGTATGTTGTTTTGTAGGATTGGAAGAAAAAGTAGCAGTCTTTGTCTTCAGTTCAGTAAGGAGGAAGGAAGACACGGTCTTCACGTCCCACGTACAGGAAGAAGAATATGGTCGAGGAATAGCTTTCAGGCGTCTTCACACCACAGGCAACCTGTAGAGGAAGAGGAAGAAGATTATCAATAAGTTCTTCCTTTGGCACGAACAGATGTAGATGCTTGCCGTTTGAAGAACCCACTTCTTCAGTTGATTCAACAGAGTTACTGCAGGCTTCCTACAAATAAAAGAAGATGAAGAATAATTAACACTCTTCATGAAATCGAAAAGCAGAGATTCAAGAAGAACCTGTTGTTCTTCACATACCTCAGAAGAACCGAACGCCAAAATAGCGAACAGATCGAATAGGTGGGTATTTATAGGATTTTTAGAATCCTAATAGGGTTAGAGTTATATTGGATGTAATACTTCCATGATAAAGTCCTTACTATTTTCCATCTTCGATGTAGTTATCCAGAACTTGCTCTGGATAGACTCCTAGGTCGAACGAAACTCGAACTGAATTCACGCCTTAGGCTAGGTCGTGTGTTTTAATTGACGACGTTGTCCTAGTCGTTTCTTATTAAAAACGCGCCCAAGGTGAGGGCGTTTCCTTTCCTTTCTTAATTTTATTTCCCGTCGTTTGAAATTTGACACCCTAGGGTGTAGGCGTCCTTTTTAAATTAACGTCTTAGATAGAGGCGTTTCCTTTTGAATTAGCGCCTTGATAAAAGGTGTTATTTTCCTCTTGATTAATGATTTACTCATTTAGGCTCTTTGTCATCTATTTACTTATCTTTTATTTTAATTAGATTTATTTAAAAATCTTATTTGTATTAGGGTTGCTACATTGCATTAAATGCCTTACTTAAAAATAACTTGTTATTTACTAACCCTCATATACCCATTAATAATTTGTATGTATATAGGGATTTTATTCCTCATAATTTGTTTAACTTTTATTAGTCCTTGTCCTAGGTGTCAGAGGCAGGTTCGATCTGAGCAACCCTATAGGAATATCACTTGACCATTTATTTATTTGAATAAATTTTATTTATTAAACATTATATACTTATAAGAGTATGTATTTATCATTATGTATATTTTTATTTCTTATTCCAAAATTACCGGGCGTTACAGTGGAGTTCAAGATCGTACCACATCCGAGCACAATCGTCAAGAATAATCATCGGGCTGCACAAAGTGTTCAACGAAATTCGCTGAAGTGATAGGGGGAGCACCGATCAGGATAAATCACTTTCTAAACTTCTCATTCTGAATCATTTAGCTTGATCTTGAATATTTGTGTAAACATAACTTTAGATTCTTGTGTGTGGTGTTCGTGTTCGGAAACACGAACGCGCGTGTGTGTATGTGCGCATGTGCGCGTTTGGCTGCCAGATCAGAAGCCGTGTGTGTGTGTGTGTTTGCTGTTCTAAACAGCGTGTGTGTGTGATTCACTCGTTAGTGAAGCTTTAATCCTCAAGTGTGAGGGGTGGACATAGGGGACACAGCTGTGTAACCGAACCACCTAAAAAATCCGTGTGTCTCATGTGCTGTGGATTTTCCGATTCTTGACGAGTGGGTTTCACGGTGAGTTGAGAGATCACTACAACAGCTATTCAAACACATTCCGCACGCATTCACGAGTGTGATCCTGTTCATGCGAGTATTAGTGGTTGTTTGTTTAATCAGCATTATTTTCTTAAGAGAAGTAAAATTTTATTAGCCAATCAATTCACCCCTCCCCTCTTGTTTGCCACATTTTGGACTCAACAATTGGTATCAGAGCCTTGGTCTCTGTTTAATCTCGACCACATGGTCGTCAGAGCTAGATCCCATTATATGGCAAACAAGGGGATGATGCCCGAAAGACATTCTATTCAAAGGCCTCCGTTTTTTGATGGATCAAACTACCCCTACTGGAAAAACAGAATGTATGTTTTCCTACGTGCCCAGGACTACGATGTTTGGCGTGTCATAAGTAGGGATCCATATGTTATATCTGAAAATGAGAATGAATGGGATGAAGAAGATATTAGGAAGTGTTCAGCGAATTTTAAAGCTATAAATGTAATTCAATGTGATATTCATCCTAATGAATACTCACGTATATCTACGTGTTCCTCTGCACAGGAGATGTGGAACAAGCTACGGCTTATCTATGAAGGAACGTCGGAAGTAATGGAAACCAAAGCCAATCTTTTAGTCCGAGACTATGAGTTGTTCGCAATGAAGCAAGATGAGTCCATTTCCGACATGTTTGCTAGATTGACAGAAATTACAAATGGACTAAAGGGACTTGGCAAGGAGTATTCCAACAAGGAGCTTGTCAGAAAAGTTCTAAGATCCCTCTCTCCACAGTGGCATACAAAAGCCACTGTAATTGAAGACTCCAAGGATCTCAGCACTCTAACTCTGGATGAGTTGATCGGCTCGCTGATGACATATGAAATAAACATCAAAAGGAGCGAGGAGGATCACAAGAAAAAGAAAATTATCACACCATTGGCCCTAAGGGTGAATCCACAAGATTCAGAGGACAGTGACAATGATTCCATTGGCAACACTAAAGATGAGGAACTGGTTGCCATGATCACACAAAGAGCAAGAAGGTTCGTCAAAAGGACAAGAAACTTTGGTGGTCAGTTCAGGAAGGGACCAAGAAGGCAAGGACCAAACAGAGGAGAAAGTAGAAAGAAAGAAGAAGTGATTTGCTATGAATGCAAGAAACCTGGCCATATGCGGGGTGAGTGCCCCGATCTCATCAAGAAGGTGAAGAAAGGCAAGTTCAGGAAGCCCAAGGCCATGATGGCCACATGGAGTGATGAAGATCAGGAGGAATCCGAAATGAAGATGGTCTAGATGAGCTAGTCCAGAATCTATGTCTCGTGGCCAATGACTACGAAGGAGATAAGGTAGATTCTGAAACTAAAACTCTTACTTGTGAACAATGGCAAATTGCATATGAATCTTTATATGAAAAATGTAAAAGATTCAAATCTGAAAACAGAAATTTGAAAAAGAAAATTGATCATTTTGTGCATACTAAAAAATCATGTGAAGAGTGCCATGCTTTAAAATCAGAAAATTAAAACATGAAGCATGAAAATGAAATTCTTGCATCCAAAATTGAACTATTTGAAGAAGAGATTTCATGCATGAGAGAAGAACAATCCACATTTCTGAAAATGCATGAAGAATTGAAAAATGATATGGAACAAGAAAAGCTTGAAAGCATTACTTGCAATGAAGCCAAAGTAAAGGCTGAAGAACAAAGACAATCTCAAATGGCTCAAATAAAAGAGCTAAAGGATGCTCTTGCCATCCTTGAAAAATCAAAAGTTCAAACAACCCATTGGGCCCCCATAAGTTCAGCATCCTCCAAATCAAAGAAACACATGAGTAACTCCTTTTCAAATGTTGGTAGAAGGAGAAAAAGAGATAAAGCCATCACTTGTTTCTATTGTGGAAAAATGGGTCATGACATGTATGATTGTAGAATTCTGAAATATGATAAAGAAAATTCTGCTGGATTCAGAAATAGATCATATATGCATCATGCCTCTAACCATCATGGACCCAAGCTTGCTTGGGTACCAAAATCTCCATAAGCACTTTGGTTAAATTGCAGGTCTACTCGAGAGCTCAAGGGAACAAATGGTATTTGGACAGTGGTTGCTCTCGGCATATGACGGGAAACAAGAAATGGTTTGTGGACCTGCATGAAAAGGATGGTGGGGCGGTAGCATTCGGTGGTAAGGATAAAGGTAAAATCATCGGAGAAGGTAAGTTAGGTAAGAATTAAAATCATACCATTTAAAATGTATTGCTTGTGAAAGGTTTGCATCATAATCTCTTAAGCATAAGCCAACTTTGTGATAAAGGATGCAATGTGATTTTTGATTCTAACCACTGCACTATTTTGAACAGAAATACTCATGAGATAAAGTTCATTGGTTTCAGGAATAACAATGTCTATATGATAGACTTGAATGATGCCTCTCATGGGAATTTATGTTTAGTTGCAAGGAACAATGATGATGCTTGGCTCTGGCATCGCCGGCTTGGGCATACTAGTTTCAATATTTTGCTGAAATTATCTAGAAATGATTTGGTTATTGGACTGCCCAAGTTGAAGGCCGTCGATGATGGAGTGTGTGGGGCGTGTAGCATGGGGAAACAAATAAGGACATCATTCAAGAGCAAGAATGATGTGACCACATCGAGACCTCTTGAAATCATCCACATTGATCTCTTTGGACCAAGCAGAACACACAGCTTGGGTGGTAAATTATATGGTTTTGTAATTGTGGATGATTACTCAAGATTCTGTTGGGTTTACTTCCTTTCTCATAAAAATGATGCCCTGATGGAATTTGAAGCATTTTGTAGGGTGGTTCAAAATGAAAAGGGGTTTTGCATCAAAACTGTGCGGAGTGATCACGGCAGGAATTTTATAACCATGAGTTCAGCAATTTTTATAGGGCTCAAGGCTACACTCATGACTTCTCAGCACCAAGAACCCTCAAACAAAATGGCGTTGTTGAAAGGAAGAATAGAACATTAATCCAAATGGCAAGAACCATGATAAATGAGAATAATCTACCGAGGTACTTTTGGGCTGAAGCAGTGAACACAGCCTGCTACATAATCAATCGTGCCATGGTAAGATCGTTGTTGAAGAAAACCCCCTATGAGCTGTACCGAGATAAGAAGCCAAACATTTCATATCTTAGATCATTTGGCTCAACCTGTTATATTCATAACAATGGTAAGATAGACCTGGCAAAATTTGATCCCTAAAGTGACAAAGGTATACTTCTTGGGTACTCACTTAGCTCAAGAGCATATCGAGTGTACAACTTGAGAACTCTTGTAGTTGAGGAAAGCCCCCATGTCATTATTGATGAATCATCTCAAAATAGAACTAATGAAAAATCTATCTTACAGGATGATGAGTTGGATGCTGGAGATATCGGGAAGAAAGAAAGAAAAATTGAGAAACAACAAGAAGAAGAACCACAAGAAGATGATACTAATTAGGAAATTCAAGTTGAACAGCAGCTACCAATGCAATGGACCTTTCCAAAGGACCATCTGCCGGACAATGTGATGGGCAATGTAGAAGAAGGAATACGGACACGAGCCTCTTTCAGGGAAGTTGAAAATCAGGATTACATAGCCTTGCTTTCTCAATTTGAACCTCACTCCATAGAAGAAGCCTTGAATGATGAGTCATGGATCATTGCCATGCAAGAGGAACTACATCAGTTCCAAAGGAACAAAGTATGGTTCCTTGTTCCATACCCTAAGAATCACTCCGTGATCGGAACGAAATGGATTTTCCGAAACAAAACAAACGATCAAGGAGTGGTAACTAGGAACAAGGCCAGGCTAGTAGCCAAAGGCTATAGCCAAGAGTTAGGAATTGACTTTGATGAGTCTTTTCCTCCAGTAGCAATACTTGAGGCAGTGAGGGTTCTCTTAGCATTTGCATGTTGTCACAATATCAAATTATTTCAAATGGATGTTAAGAGTGCATTTTTGAATGGCTATATCTAGGAGGACGTGTATGTGGAGCAACCACTGGGGTTTGAAGACACAGAGCATACATACCATGTGTACAAGCTGGACAAGGCACTTTACGGTCTGAAACAAGCACCCCGTGCATGGTATGAACGATTAAGTGATTTCCTCATTCAAAATGAATTCAAACGAGGTAATGTTGATCAAACCCTCTTTACAAAATTGAATGGTAAGGAAATCTTAATTGTTCAAGTTTATGTTGATGATATTATTTTTGACTCCACTAATAATGCTCTCAGTAAAGACTTTACAAAATTAATGCAAAGCGAGTTTGAAATGAGCCTTATGGGAGAGCTAACATTTTTCTTCAGATTGCAGGTAAATCAAACGATAGATGGGCTGTTCATACATCAAAAGAAGTATGCAATGGAGTTGCTAAAAAAGTTCAATTTGACTTCAACAAAACCACAACCAACTCCTATGTCCACCTCAATAAAAATTGATCAAGATGAGACAGGTAAATCAGTGGACCAAAAACTCTTTAGAAGTATGGTAGGTTCACTATTGTATTTAACTGCCAGCAGGCCCCACATTCAGTTTGATGTTTGCCTTTGTGCAAGATTTCAGTCAAATCCAAAGGAATCACATATGTCAGCTGTAAAACGGATTTTTAGATATGTTGCTGGTTCAGTTAACTTAGGATTGTTATTTCCACGTAATTCGTGTTTTGAACTAGTTGCTTATTCTGACGCCGATTATGCGGGCTGTAAGATGGATCGGAAAAGCACCAGCGGGTATTGCTAGTTTCTTGGAGGATGCGTGGTTTCATGGGCCTCCAAGAAATAAAATTCAGTGGCATTATCAACAGCCAAAGTCGAGTATGTGGCTGTCGGTAGTTGTGTTACCCAGGTGTTATGGATCCAACAGTAAATGATTGATTATGGCATATCCTTTAAAAACACCTCAATTCTTTGTGACAACACATCAGCCATAAGCCTGTCAAAAAACCCAGTTCATCACTCTCGCACCAAGCATATTGAAATTAGACATCATTTCATTAGAGATCATGTAAGCAAGGGTGATATTAATATCAGCTTTATTGAGACAGATCGTCAAATTGCCGACATTTTTACCAAACCTCTTAGTGAAGACAAGTTCACATCATTTAGGAGAGAACTAGGGGTTTGTAGGATAGACAAGTCTGAATAATAGTCATGTGCATCCATGTAAATAGGTCACTGCATTCCATGTAATTGTATCAAGTTCCATGCATATAGTATATCCCTTGTAATGCATATGCATCATGTTGTGTGAAAAACAAAAGAAAAATCAAAATGTGTGAAAAATCACTTCGGTATGCTTCTGCGTTTCTACTATGTATATTGTATTCACCCATGTTCATTGTTACTTCTATGGCCAAAATCACCTTGGATACAATTATTTTGCCAACAAAGGAGCTAATTTGTTCAAAATCAGAAATCTGGTTAAGTGGACCATAAACGTCTTATATATTCTTAGTATTTTTTTACAAACATCTCCCCAATTGATTTCAACCCACAATTTATTCATATTATTGATTTCCATAAATTTTTGTCATTGGGGACTCGAGCCGAACCTTCATTGATCTTCCCATCTTTTTAATCTACTTTTGCTAAAAACCAGGAAATGGGTCGACCCCAAGGGTCGACCCTCGCGAACCCAGTTTTTGTCTGAGGTGGAGAGTGAAATGGGTCGACCCAAACTGGCTGGGCAGACTCGCCGCGCCGCGCCGCTCGCGAATGGGGCTCCCAACCCTAAGTTGGACCCTCCCAATGCATAAATAACCTCTCCAAACCCCTTCAAAGCCAAGCCACCAACTCTTGGAAGCCCTAAACACCCACTCTTGAATCAACATCTTCAAGCCCTAGTCGCGGTTCCTTCGGTGGCCATCCGTGCGAATCCTTCATCTTGCGGCTCCGGGCGTCGTTCCTTTCTCTTCCAACACTTGAGGTATGCTCTTGGTGTATGTGGAGGATCTTTTGGCTTACATAGCATTCCTCTCTTGTTGAACCATCTCGATCTATACAGCATCAAGCAATTCATTCGGTATATGTTTTATATGGCCCCGAAGAGGCGTTCTTCTCAGCGAGGAGAAGCATCGAGCTCAGCCCGTGAGCGTCGACCTAAGGCGGCTGTAGCTCCGCCAGCAAGCAAGGTCTTGGACCGCACTGTTCTTCATCCCTGGGCGGTAAACTTTGTAAATCTTGTTGCATATTGTGTTTTGATGATGACAAACTATGACTCATATGTTTGATGTCATATATGCTTACTTGTGTTTTGATGATGTCATACAACACATTATTTAACTGTGAGCATAGCTACATTTCAGATTTTAGTCTATACAGTGGTGCATGTCCGAACATCCATGATTCAGTGTGTAATATGCATCTGTGCATTCATTTATCTGCTGCATAAATCTTTCACATGCATTATTTGTTCAAGTGTAAACTCTGTCAGCATTGTCAGGACTGAAGTGGGTCGACCCATCACACACGTTCAAAATCTCTACATGTGAAGTCTACACATCGACTGTTCATGCAAAGTCTAGACATTTGATCAAGTTTGTACACTGGTCTTGGCATATGCATTCATAAAGTATATACACTCTTCGGTTGACTTCAACTAAAGTCTGTACATCGGCATGCATTACATCAAGTGTGTACATTGCATAGCATGTTGCGTATAAGTCTATACATCACTGTTCATGCATTCACTGTCAAGTCTACACATCGACTGTTCATGCAAAGTCTAGACATTTGATCAAGTTTGTACACTGGTCTTGGCATATGCATTCATAAAGTATATACACTCTTCGGTTGACTTCAACTAAAGTCTGTACATCGGCATGCATTACATCAAGTGTGTACATTACATAGCATGTTGCGTATAAGTCTATACATCACTGTTCATGCATTCACTGTCAAGTCTACACATTGCTGGGTCTTCATGCATTAACTCCAAGTCTGTACATCGCTCAAAGATTTCCAAGTCTATACAGCCAATGCACTCAATTGAAGTCTATACATTGGTCTTCATATTCGAAGTCCATACATCGGTCTTCATATTCGAAGTCTGTACATTGATCTTCATATTGGAAGTCTATACATTGGTCTTCATATTCGAAGTCCATACATCGGTCTTCATATTAGAAGTCTGTACATTGGTCTTCATATTGGAAGTCTATACATTGGTCTTCACCTGAAGTCTGTACAGCCATTATCTTATCAAAGTCCATACATCCTTCTATTGGAATTCCAAGTCCATACATCGGACTATTTGAGCAAGTATGTACAACATTTCATTCACACCGGAAGTCTATACATTAGACTGTGGCAAAGTCTATTCATTCGTTTCCAGAAGTTCAAGTCCATACATTGATCGTTTGGGTAACAAAGTCTGTACAACGTGAGCTTCGGTTCTTAAAGTCTATACATTCACCGTTCAAATCCTTCAAAGTCTATACATCAGTTTGTTGAGTAAGTCTGTACAGCATGCCTTGTTGTTCACAGCCTTTGAAGTCCATACATCCACCGTTGAACCTTCCAAGTCTACACATTGCCTTTTGGAATCAAAGTCTATACATTGGCAGCTGAACTGAGCAAGTCTACACATTCTTCACCTTTACCTACGTTCAGCTCACAAAGTCTGTACATCGACTTGGCGCTGGCTAAGTCTATACATTGGGGTATTCTTTACCTACGTTTCATGCTTAAAGTCTATACATTGTTCAGCGTCTTGTCTCACTCGAAGTCTGTACAGTCTGGCAGCGTCTCATGCTGCGTCTTAGGCAAGTCTATACATTGCTCTGTTGCACGAAGCAAAGTCTATACATCCGATCATCTCCCTCATCGTCTTGGCCATCGTTCTTTCAAAGTCTGTACAGCCCATGGTCTAGAGACCAAGTCTGTACATCGTCCTGTGCCTTCAAGCTTTCAACGTCAAGTCTGTACATCGTACTGTGCCTTGAGCTTGGAGCAAGTCTATACATTACTGTTGCATTCACGCAAGTCCATACATTGTTTGTTGGGCCAAGTCTATACATTGTTCCAATGTGTGCTTGTCTAAGTCTATACATCGCCATTCTTTGCACGAGCTGAAAGTCCTTCAAGTCTGCACATTCTATTGTTGTGTTCATGCATCATATGAGCAAGTCTGTACATTGTTACACAGAGCCTACACATTTGTTTGGCTTGGCTGAGTCTACACACTCGGTTTGGCTTGGCTGAACATTCATCGTCAATGTACACACTTCACCATATGCATACTGCAGCATGTGCTATTAAGTCCATACACTACTTTTGTGCATCGTTCAGAAAGCAAGTTTGTACATTGGTTCTGTCATGCACAGAAACACTTAAGTCTATACATTGCTATGGCTTGTTCTTGCAACGCTCTTTAAGCAGCAACTCTGTACACCCTTCTAATATTGTCTTCAACTGATTATCTGACAGGATTAATGGACGAGGTTATTAAGACTGGCACGTGATCCTAGAGGCTGAGAGCCTCCACGTGGACTGAAGCATTTGGGCGGGAATCGTGGAGAGCGCACGCCGCCCTAATCTTCTGCTGCTATATATATGTGTCTTCTTCCTCTGAAGAAAGGCGTCCGAGTGCAGAGAGTGACTGAAGAAGAAGCAGCCATAGCTAAGAGAAGAAGTGCAGAAGAGAAAGAAGAGATAGAGAAAGCTGAGAGCCAGATCGAGAGAGCAGAAGAAGAAAAAGAAAGAGAGACAGTGAGATAGAGAGGTTGTGAAGAAGAAGGGAGCTTCATTGTTCATTGGACCTTGGATCAGATCCAACCCAGTTTGTCATTGTGCTTTTCATTTCTCCAGCTTTATGTCACTGTGATTTTTTATCTTTTATTGTTTTCCCTTTACCTTGTTCTTCCGATTGCCCTGTTGGGGATCGGGTTCCTCTTGTGTTTTCAGGAGAAGGGAGATTTGTTTCTCCTGTTTGCTGGTGACCTTGGGTCATCAGTTGTTCCCTCCTTTGGGGAGGAAGAGAGGTCCGAGACCTCTGGCTTGTAGGTGACTTAGTGTCACTTGTGCTTCCCTCTGAGCTTGAGAGGAAGGGAGACTTGGGTCTCCGGGTGCAGGTAGTGTTGCTACTTGTAGGTCCCCTCCAGGTCTGGAGGAAGAGAGACTTGCGTCTCTGGTTTGCTAGTGACTGGTGTCACTAGTCGTTCCCTCCGGTTGGGAGGAAGAGGGGAGGTTGTTCCCCTGGTCAAGCTGTGTGGCAGCATTTGTTGCAGACTGAGTCTGCTGTGCTAGTGTTACTAGTGGAAGCCTCACTCCGGTTTGGAGTGAGGGGTGGACGTAGGTCTGTTGACCGAACCACCTAAAAATCATGGTGTCCCTTATGGTTTGATCTTCTTATAAGTTCACTTAGTTGCTGCGTATTAGATGTTTGCATAGGATCGAGTGAGGGCTAATTATAATGAGTTGTCTTGCCGAGATGATCCTTAGTATTCTCATAATATAGCTGCAACTGTTTTAATTCTGCATAACTGAGTTTTAAGTTTGTATTTAAGCTAATTCTGAAAGGGGAGATTCATTCACCCCCCTCTGAATCTATTGCACCTGACTCAACAATTGGTATCAGAGCAAGGTTCTCTGATTGATCAGATCCAATGATCTGTAGAGGATCCCGTTGTCCCTTGGTTCATTTCTGATTTTACTCTTTGCTGCATTAATTTGCTTACCGATTTATTCAATGTGTTCTCCACCGGTTTTTAGTGGCTCTAACTTTAACTCATGGGTTAGCAGTCTACATAACTATGTGAATTTGATGAATCCGGATCTGTGGAAGTTAATCTCACATGGTCCTCACAGACTGCCAAAGGAAAAGTCCAAATGGACTAAAAGTCACAGATCGAGAAATGAAGAGAATCAGAAGGTTTTGAAATTAATGAAAGAAGCCACTGACAAGGCTCTACATTCTTGTTTTTATGACTGCAGGTCCGCTAAGGACATTCTGGATGAGCTGAAGCTAGCTCAGAGGGGAGATGAGGACAGCTGCCTGATGGCTGACAAGAGCAACCATGGCAGCGATCAAGATGAATCCGAAGAACAAGATGATGAGGAGGTAAACCCTTTCGAGAATTTTTCTTTAGATGACTGGGAGGATGCCTATGCCAATCTGACAAAATCCTATAAAAAACTAGGGAAGAAGTATAAAAGTCTGAAAAAGGAGCTAAAGAATCATGAGAATGCTAAATCTCGAGGTGAAAGCCCTGACATTCTAAAAACTGAAAATGAAATTTTTAGAAGACAACTACAAGATTTTGATTCTATTACTACACATCTAGATCATTTGAAATCTGAAAAATAAACCCTTGTGAAACAAATTGGTTTACACAAAAAGGAGAATCAGGAGCTTGTTTGTAAAATTTCTGAACTAAAGGAGAGGCTTAGTTTAATTGATGATCAAGTTCATCACTATAATGCAGTTCAGAATGAAAAATTGGTGAGAGAATTAGAGTGTGTCAACTCTGAACTTGAAAAAATGAAATCTGAAAATGCTTGCAATACTTGTGCATCTTTAAGAGACTTGATAAATGAATTTGATTCTGATGATAAACTTCAAAAGGATTTAATCAAATCTCTGAAAGAAGAAAATAAATCATTGCTAGAAAAGAAAACTGAAGCTGAAGATATGAAATCTGAAAATGAAAGACTCAAAAACCAGTCCAAGGAATTTGAACACAAATTGATGAGTCTTGAAAAAGAAAACAGATTGATTTCTGAAAAAATGGAGGCTGATAGAATAATGAATCTAGAGCTTCAGAAAAATCTCAACAAACCTCAATCTGAGAAACAACAGGAAAACTTTTATGAATGTCAGTCTTCCTTAGATGATTGGATGTTTGATGATGATCTCCTAGAGAAAAAAAGGAAATTGAAAGAGGAAATCAACAAGCTGAATCATCTAAACACCCAACTATCAGATAGGCTATTGACAATTGAAAAAGGCAAGGGTGTGAGCATGAATAATTCTGATAGGTTGGTGGATGCAGAACAAGAAATTGAGAGTCTAAAAACCATCAACTTAATGTTAAATGGAAATGTCAGTTGTAATGAACAGAAAATAGCTGGATATGAGCTTACTATCACATCCCTTCAACAAGAAGTTGATGATCTTTACAAGTCCCTATCTGAAGCTGACAAGGAAATAGAATTAAAATAGGAAGTAGAAAGACTCAAAAGTCTGAATGATGCCTTGCATCAACAAGTAATTTCCTGTGAAACAGATTTGTCCAAATATGAAGCTAAAATTGCTGATTTGAATTCTGAGATTAAAGATTTGAAAAATTCTCTATCAAAATTTGTCAAGGGAAAGGACAATCTGAATAAGCTTCTGGGAAAGAGTGATAACTCTCAGAGAGAGGGGCTGGGTTACAATTCAACAAACAAAATGATCAATAGCAATAAAACTTCAACTGTGTTTGTAAAAGCTTCTGATCAAAACACAACTGCTGGTCCTTCTGTTTTTCAATTCACTGCACAAAAGTCCACTGTGAAACCCAAAACTGTGGAACAAACTCGAAAACTGAAAAAGGGTGAAAATTCACAGAAAAAGGAAAAACCCAAAACTGTGGAACAAACTCAAAAACTAAAAAAGGGTGAAAATTCACAGAAAAAGGAAAAAGACACTCCTGTTGTTATAAAGAAGACTGCACACAATTCACATGATCTCTCACACACTCACATTAAAAAGGGTTCATGTTATTATTATGGGAAAGGAGGTCACATAATGGAGGATTGTGGATTGATGTTAAAGGATGAGCATGCTAGTGGAACTTTACATTCTAGAAATTTTTCTGATAGAAACCATGCTGCTAGGAAGCCTGATGCTTCATGTTATTATTGTGGGAAGCATGGCCATCTCATGAGTGAATGTTTTATCATGAAAGAAGACAATAAACTGCATGCTAGATCTTCCATTCATTTTCATGGTCCATATGGATCTAAACACAATTCTAGTCAGCACATTGTGTGCTTCAACTGCAATAAGCCCGGGCACAGGGCTGCTGAGTGCTGGTTTAGATCCACTTGGGGTAAAAGTGGTTTCAAAAGTAAGCAAACCAGATGCTTTGAATGTGGGAAAATTGGGCATATAGTCAAGGACTGTTGGTATGTTCAAAAGAATTCTGTTAAACCCCATTTTGTCAAAATCCCTGCAAAACCTTTTGTGAAAATTTCATGCTATAACTGTGGGAAGCCAGGCCATAGATCTGCTGAATGTTGGCTGGTTAGGAATAAGAACAAAACTGTTCATGCATATAACAGAAAATATTATGATCATGTTTATAAACCTCATGCTGCTGTTACTATGCATCATAAAAACCAGAAATCAGTCACTTCATGTAGATATTATGGGAAGTTTAGTCACTCTATGGACAATTGTTATCTGATGGATCATGATGACCCTGGTGCTATGAATTTGCTTAGAACATCTGTCAGGGCTAACGCAGGACCCAAAGCTGCTTGGGTCCCTGCAGGATCAAGATGATCAAATACTTTGCAGGTGTGCCTTGGACTGAGGAATAAAGAGGGGTAAATTAAACCAAGGCACCCAAGTTAATAAAGCCCCTTTCAGGTAAATTCTCTGCACTTCTTATTCTTAGAATAACTGAATAGCATGTTAAATCCGTCTTTGCATATTCATTCATCATCTGCATAGTCAGATTC
Source organism: Amorphophallus konjac (assembly GCA_022559845.1). NCBI lineage: Eukaryota > Viridiplantae > Streptophyta > Magnoliopsida > Alismatales > Araceae > Amorphophallus > Amorphophallus konjac. Next base: position 123,194,326 of record CM040127.1, on the reverse strand, counting down.
AAATTTTCTGAACTCTCCTCATACATGATTTGTTCTTTTTATGACACTCTGAATGAACATAAAATTTAAAATTATGTTTCAGTGCCCTAATTGCATATCATGCACTTTGTAAGGGGGAGTCTGATTGATGTTTGCATAATTCTGATAATCTCATTTGCTGAATGCATACATGTAGTTAGTTGCATTGTATTTCCTTACATTGAAAAATCAAAAAAAAATTTGATTCCTTGCATCTAGATACGGGGAGCATTCCAGTTTCATCTCTTCACCTCTTGAACTCCTTCTGTCTAGCAATCTGATCCATTCTTGGCAAATATGTGTTTCACTTGAATTCTCAGCTATTGGTATCAGAATTGCTCTCTGCTAATCTCTCTTGACAATGCCATTGATTCAGCCGAATGAGGAAAGATTTAGTCAGTGCACTCTAGGCATAAATCAGACATTCTGAAAAGAAGAATCTTCTATTATACTGGCTTAAGAATGTTTTGATAAATCAAATTGATTTAAGCCTAATGTATTTTCTATGTTTTATTGTAAAAGACTTGAGAATATCTGAATCATCATGCTTAATAAGTCTTAACCAATTGCCTCATGAATTTCATGCAAAACTTTCTGAAATCTGAAATTTTAAAAGACATGGCTTTCATTGGTTAAGATACATGTAGAAAGTATTGTTCTTAATCATTTCAAGTGTACTGAGCTTTGTTTGAAGAATCTGAAAACAGTTAAAATTTAAAGCTAGAGCAATGACTGTGGTCACAGAGAAACTGGGTTTTCTATCAATGAAATAGAGTAAGCCCATGTCATAAAGTGCCATAGTTACCTCTTTTCAATATGTTTGAAAATCTAGCAGAGCAATGGCCTGGATGTGTTGAGTACTGGGGATTCTGACCTCTGATCAAGGTGTCTCCTCATGTAAAAAGATACTCCATTGCTAACTCTGTTCTCTTTGAGAGGCAATACGGTTGTCACACCGAGTAACTGGGTCACTTCACCTAAGACGTGTTGTGCCTCATGTAAAAAGGTGTTGACTGAACCAAACTTGCTCAGGAAAAATAAGTGTTGCTCAATTGGTATCAGAAAATTCTGAAAACCTAAAGACAAGCTCAGTCTCATTTATTTCTGTTTAATCTCAATATTATCTTGTATAACTTCCATAGGAGTCACTGAATTTAAATGAGTAAGATGGAAGGAGGTTAAACATGAATAAAAAATGAGTTGTTGGTTCACCTTTATTAAGAGGTGTTTCAGATATAAGTATTGAGTTTTCTTGATAAACTTTGAATACATCTCTCTTAAATCACGATGGTCAGTTTAAACTCATTCATAATCTATTATAATTGAAGAATCTGAAATTCGTTTACAAAGATTTATGAATTTGGTGTGCTAATGAAAATCTGTCTTCCTCATTTATTCACTGTGATTACAGTCTGTGTTTTGATGATAGATGCTCATCACTTCACTATATCAATTGGCGTCACTCCATCATCTAATCAGGGGGAGCTTTCCTGTCTTGCTGAGTGTATTTCTTAAAGGGGGAAATCTAGTCAGCATTCTTGAGTGTCCCTGTGTTTTTGTTGATATTCTCCCTTCATCTCAATTGGTTTCAACTTTCTAAACATTTCTGATCATATTGCCCTCTATCAATGTGTTCTGATTGACATTAGTTCTCTTTTATGTGACGCACAACTCTCAGAATTTTTTTTTTTTTTTGGATAACCAGAGTTCATCCTTATAGATTTCACTTGCATCATGGATCATAAGGGCAGAATTCTCTGGTCTGTTTGAGACACTATATGCATAAGGGGACAATGTGCTAGATTGTCTGATCATGTTGTTTGTCTGCATTAGCTCTATATCTTCTGCCATGTCAAAGGGAGTATTTGTTGCATATGCATGACTGCATAAGTTGTTTGACTAAGGGGGGGAATTGTTTTAATTGCTTCTGATATTGTGTTGCCCTCTCCTGCTGAACTATCTTGAGTGTCACATATGACATCACTAGATTATCAAAGTATTGTTTTCTTTTTGATGAAGTCAAAGGGGGAGAATACTTTGATGAGTCTAGTCTGAATATTCCATTTCTTTCATTCATAAGACTCATAGTGTTGCCATCATCAAAAAGGGGGAGATTGTTGCATATTGTGTTTTGATGATGACAAACTATGACTCATATGTTTGATGTCATATATGTTTACTTGTGTTTTGATGATGTCATACATCACATTGTTTAACTGTGAGCATAGTTTCATTTCATATTTTAGTCTGTACAGTGGTGCATGTCCGAACATCCATGATTCAGTGTGTAATATGCATCTGTGCATTCATTTAACTGCTACATAAATCTTTCACATGCATTATTTGTTCAAGTGTAAACTCTGTCAGCATTGTAAGGACTGAAGTGGGTCGACCCATCACAAACGTTCAAAATCTCTACATGTGAAGTCTACACATCGACTGTTCATGCAAAGTCTAGACATTTGATCAAGTTTGTACACTGGTCTTGGCATATGCATTCATAAAGTATATACACTCTTCGGTTGACTTCAACTGAAGTTTGTACATCGGCATGCATTACATCAAGTGTGTAAATTGCATAGCATGTTGCGTATAAGTCTATACATCACTGTTCATGCATTCACTGTCATGTCTACACATCGACTGTTCATGCAAAGTCTAGACATTTGATCAAGTTTGTACACTGGTCTTGGCATATGCATTCATAAAGTATATACATTCTTCGGTTACCTTCAATTGAAGTCTGTACATCGGCATGCATTACATCAAGTGTGTACATTGCATAGCATATTGCGTATAAGTCTATACATCACTGTTCATGCATTCACTGTCAAGTCTACACATTGCTGGGTCTTCATGCATTAACTCCAAGTCTGTACATCGCACAAAGATTTCCAAGTCTGTACAGCCAATGCACTCAATTGAAGTCTATACATTGGTCTCCATATTCGAAGTCCATACATCGGTCTTCATATTCGAAGTCTGTACATTGGTCTTCATATTGGAAGTCTATACATTGGTCTTCATATTCGAAGTCCATACATCGGTCTTCATATTCGAAGTCTGTACATTGGTCTTCATATTGGAAGTCTATACATTGGTCTTCACCTGAAGTCTGTACAGCCATTCTCTTATCAAAGTCTATACATCCTTCTGTTGGAATTCCAAGTCCATACATCGGACTGTTTGAGCAAGTATGTACAGCATTTCATTCACACCGGAAGTCTATACATTAGACTGTGACAAAGTCTATTCATTCGTTTCCAGAAGTTCAAGTCCATACATTGATCGTTTGGGTAACAAAATCTGTACAACGTGAGCTTCGGTTCTTAAAGTCTATAGATCGTTTGGGTAACAAAGTCTGTACAACGTGAGCTTCGGTTCTTAAAGTCTATACATTCTTCCGTTCAAATCCTTCAAAGTCTATACATCAGTTTGTTGAGTAAGTCTGTACAGCATGCCTTATTGTTCACAGCCTTTGAAGTCTGTACATCCACCGTTGAACCTTCCAAGTCTACACATTGCCTTTTGGAATCAAAGTCTATACATTGGCAGCTGAACTGAGCAAGTCTACACATTCTTCACCTTTACCTACGTTCAGCTCACAAAGTCTGTACATCGACTTGGCGCTGGCTAAGTCTATACATTGGGGTATTCTTTACCTACGTTTCATGCTTAAAGTCTATACATTGTTCAGCGTCTTGTCTCACTCGAAGTCTGTACAGTCTGGCAGCGTCTCATGCTGCGTCTTAGGCAAGTCTATACATTGCTTTGTTGCACAAAGCAAAGTCTGTACATCCGATCATCTCCCTCATCGTCTTGGCCATCGTTCTTTCAAAGTCTGTACAGCCCATGGTCTAGAGACCAAGTCTGTACATCGTCCTGTGCCTTCAAGCTTTCAACGTCAAGTCTGTACATCGTACTGTGCCTTGAGCTTGGAGCAAGTCTATACATTACTGTTGCATTCACGCAAGTCCATACATTGTTTGTTGGGCCAAGTTTATACATTGTTCTATTGTGTGCTTGTCTAAGTCTATACATCGCCATTCTTTGCACGAGCTGAAAGTCCTTCAAGTCTGAACATTCTGCTGTTGTGTTCATGCATCATATGAGCAAGTCTATACATTGTTACGCATAGGCTACACATTCGTTTGGCTTGGCTGAGTCTACACACTCGGTTTGGCTTGGCTGAACATTCATCGTCAATGTACACACTTCACCATATGCATACTGCAGCATGTGCTATTAAGTCCATACACTACTTTTATGCATCGTTCAGAAAGCAAGTCTGTACATTGGTTGATGTAAAACTACCTTGGACCTCTTTTGCAAGCATTCAAGTTTGAGTAGTGGACTCACACTAGCGAGCTCACCCGTATGGCGCACACTAGTGCCCGATGGCGACTAGGCGATGTTGGAGAGGGTCCGAGGCGGGACCTTGAGGCTCCAATGGTTGGCTAGCTTGGGGAGAACCCCAAATGGGCCTAGGATGCCCAAATCATGGGCGGCCAGCACACCAAGGGTGTGGGTTAAGTGGATGCTCTCACAACTCACCCGCGGTGGTCACTCAATTTGGGTAGCAATTTAAAATCGGACACTCTCTTACCGCCGACGGAGTAACTATAGCAATACTAAGCTAAGCAAGTCCATTACAGCAATGAGAGATGTTCAGGAGCTCACCTAGCCGGCGTGAAGACGCCGACTCCGGCCGGAGACGGGGGCGAGCGGGGAGGCGAGGGTATGTACCCGCACGCCGTGTCGATTGAAGCTTCAAACCTGCGACTTAATAATTACATGAACTACACACCACGCAAGGGGGGGATCTTGGGGTGGGATTTATGTAGATTACAGCCAAAACTACCTCCACGCAGGGAGGGGCCTTCAGCCGGTCAAGCGGGGTGGGGGAATGATGTAGAAAACCCGACCTCCGGAGCTTTGCCGGTTCTGCCAATCTTCTGAATTGCGGGACAGGGAGTCAGTGATGAAGCTGCTAAAAATTCCACAGAACTCAGAACATGATGAGACTTGCGCCAAAAGCTTGCCAACGGACCAAGGATGATCTCTGAATTTTTTCTGAGCTTGGTACAGTCGTTTCTAGCCGGGGAAGGGTTTGGAACCGGACTGATTATTTCTGCCTCTATCTGGTGCAGAATAATGTGGCTGGTTCCAGAGGGTGCCACGATCTCTACCAAGATCTGATTGATATGAGACCTGAACCGTTGGAACCGTGGTCGAGTCTTCTTTCTTTCGGCGCCAACGGCGGGGTTGGAAGATGTCGGAGAAGACCGGAGCGATCAGATGAGTAGAGGGGTGTCAGTTCTGGCTCCTGTAAACTGACCTGACACACTTGGAGTAGAAAATTCGTAACTTTAGATGCCGATGTCCAAATGCAGCTATGCTTCTTGAGGATGAAAGAGGACTTGAGAGGGAAGAATGTTGCTGAAGAACACTTGATCTGAATCCCAACAGGTTCATCGTGGCCGAGCTTCCACTCTCGCTCTGGTTCTCTGCCTGGGGTCTTCTGCGCAGTCGAGGGAGATCGGCTCCTGCGGACAGCTCTGACCTCGGAAGCCGGAGAGACCACCACCGTTGGAAAGCTATCTCGCAGAAGATTCCAGAAATTAGGCCTTGCGACCTGAATCTTTGGGGGACGGTCGTGACTGCTTCTGCAAGTTGCTGTAACTCTGCTGCCTGAAACAGAGGCAGAATGAGGAGAAGAAGAAGATGTGGAGAAGGGGATGGCCAAGAGAGTAAGAGGTGGAGGAGGGCGACCAGACCAAGGGGAGTCTGGTTTGGGTCGACCTAGGGTGTGGGAGGGATGTGAGAGGGGAGGGAATTTCGAATTTGGGCTTTGGGAGAGGTTAATTCAGCCTTGGGAAGGTGGAGAGGTGCTTAGGGAAGTGGAAAGGTGCCTAGGAGAAGGGGTTTCCACCTAGGGGTTGGAGGGGAAATTGAATGAGTGCATGGGGAAGGGGAAGGGGCCTTAATGAGGGGTGAATGGGGAGGAGAGAGAATGAATTTCGAAATTGGGGTGGGGAGGAGAGAGAGAGGGGGCACAACCCACTTAGAGAGAGTGATAGTAAGAGAGAGAGAGAGAGGGAGATATTGAGAGAGAACTAGAAGGTATGGAAATTTTCTGGATTCAATATTCAAGCATAAGTTGTTACAAATGAGAGAGGGGTGGGGCTATTTATAGACTCCACACTTTTCCTAAGACCAAACTAACCCTGACAAACTAACTAATGACCAAACAGTCCAAGGGAGGGGCACCCCTGGGCCTAGCCCAATGGTTTGGGCCCATTAACTAATCATACCAACATAATGACTTCAAGACTTAGGAAAAATGACTCAACAACCTAGGTACATGACTCAAATAAAGGGAAAATTACATGATATTGACTCAAAGAAAATGTGAAGATTACATGACTAGACTCAAAAATACATGACTAACATAATGGCGCTTGCCGACGAACAATCCGAGTCTGGAGAAAATGTGGAGGGGCAAGGGATGCCCTCATCATACCCCCGGGGTGGGGAAAACTCGACCCCGTCGAGTATGGGTCCACCAGGGAAGTAGTATATCGAACTGCGGCTCTGGGCGATCCACGATCTCCATACTCAACCCGTGACCATAGTCGGGGAACGGCGCTTCAGCTCGACAAAGTGGCTCGGTCATACCCTCATGCTGGCGATGGGATCTTGCTTGCCTAGTATTGATGCCGTATGCTCACGTCGGGCTCTCGGGCTAATTTGTGGTGGCACTCCGAAGGTGTCTCTCGCAAGGATAGGTGTAAGCTCAAGGCACTCACTAGGATCCACCGCGGTGCCCCTAGAGGGTGCTGGATCCGCCACATGAGAGATGGGGAGAATCCCAAAACCCTTTTGAAAGTTCAATCCATAAGCCGGGTTGCCAAAGCCACTCGAAGCTTGGCAAGGTCCAAGTCCTCGTGCCCTCAATTTGGAGGTGACCCCAGGGTAGAGCCACTCCAAAGTCATCATCGTCAAGTTACCAACTTGGAGTTTCAAGTGGCGCTCACGAGTTTTTGCTTGCTTATTGTGAATCTCACCGCTTGCTACTTGATATTTGCTTGGATGCATATGCCATGCTTTATGATGTGGTGGGAGTGGACAATGTATGTTATGTAAAGGTGGTCCGGGGCAGCCAAATGTAGTTCGATCATGCTTTGATGCTAAGAGGACTGTGATAGACTTAGGGGGCCCGGGACATCCATAGATGAACCTTTTATGCATGGGTATGACGAATGTCGGGGGACCCGGACATCCATGTATGCTCCTAACATTCATAAGACCAATGGTGAATTGGGGAGGACCGTTACACCCAAATATGGACCACTCATACTTCCTACTTGACATGTGGGTGTTGTGAATGAATGGACCCGACTTTCTAATCATGCCAAGTGGTGTGTTGTGCCAAGACTCATGCACTCCTATCCTAGAGATGACTTCCATGTGCATGGGTGTGGGGTGGCCCTTGAGCTTCCACTCGTATGGATCAAAGGGATCTAAGAAGGGAGGCATCATGGGGTGGGACAATTCATCAATCCCAAGGTTTATGTTGCCTAAGGTCAATGCTCCCTTGGTGTAACCCGATTCTAGGAAGGGAGGGGTTTGGGTTAATATGGGCGGTAAGGGTAGGGTAAGGTGGGTGGTGAATAAGGTGAGTGGGTTACATAGAGATCTAGGCTCCCAAAGGAAAGGGTCAAAGGGATCATGGTAAAGGTCACCTAGATGGGGGTACTCCATGTCCTCAAGGTCCTCATATGGTGGGGAGTCGCCTTCCTCTAATGAAATGGTTGGGCTGGTGTATGGGGTGGGTTGGATGGTCAAGGTTCTAGCAATCACAATGGTAGGGGAGTGGACCAGGATGGGCTCTTCCACTATGGGGAGAATGAAAAGGAGGTCACTAGTGTAGCAACCAATAGTGCAAATCGAGGTGATAGGCCCAATGCATGGATGGATGAGGTCAAGGCTCTTGGGTCGGTCCGCCCCTAGGGTCAACAAAGAAGTCAAGTCTAATTGCCACTCTAGACCTTAGAGGAGATCATCCCAACATTCTACCTCATAGTAGGATTGGATTGTGGTGTGATAGGAGTGGAAGGGTACAATGGGAAGGTTTTGCTCCATGGGTGGGTAAACATAGGACATGATGGGGTGAATTGGTCTCTCCTTTAGCCATCTAGCTAGGGGCTCATCTATGATTACGGTGCTAGTTGTGAAGGCTTGTGGCTCTTGGGGGTCCAAGCTATGTGGAGGGGACATTTGTGATTCTTCCTCACCATAGGTATCAACTTGGGTTTCCTCAAGGATGGGGATGGGTTCCGGAATGGTATCTACTCCCATGTGGATGGTTGTGGTCTCCTTTCTCAAGGGAATGGGAAGGTCTATTGAGGGTGGGGTGATGATGGTTGGTGCATGGTGTACCCGGGGTGGTGGGTAATGGGAAACTTGGTTTTGGATAGGGAGGGGAAGTAGTGGAAGCCTAGGACTTGGGACTTTTGGGGTAGGGAGTGGGAGATGGGTTGGTTGGGGTGGCTTGGGTTGGTTGGTTTTGGGGGGAGTGTCCCTTTTAGGGGACAAGGGAGGGGTGGTGGTGGGGACCAAGGGGGCTTGTGGGGTATGGGTTTGGTGGGAGCTTTTGGATTGGAGGGTGGTGGCCGTCATGGGCCTAGGTGGGGAGGTGGAGGCCTTGGACACTTGGGTTCTAGTGGTAAAGGTTTGGACGGGTGGGTTTGGGGAAGTGGGAGTGCTCCTTGAGTTTTGGTAACCTGGGTAGGAAGGGGACATATATTTTACTCTAAGTTGCTCCTTCATATCCTTCCAAGTGGTGATGGGGGTTTCCCTTCTAAGTACCTTTAGCCCAACAATTTGCATCCAATAAGTTTCTGCTCGTTTGGTAAGTTGCATTTTGGCAACCAATACCTTTTCATCCTCGGACATATGATACCAAGTGAAGTATTGGTCCATTGTATCTTCCCAATCTAAATATTCTCTAGGAGAGGTTCCATCAAAGGTGGGAAGTGGGAAAGGGACCATCCTATCATCCATCCTTGGGGCAGGCCTATTTTCTCCAAGTTGGTTGAGTCGGCCCGATATGTTATCAAGCCGCTCATTGGCATAGGTCAAGGCTTTCATGAAGTAGTAGACATGGCCAGGGAAGTTATGGGTGTTAGTGGTAGGCATCTCTTGGTGGCTTGGACTTATGGAGTGGGCCGATTGGTAAGGTCGATATGAGGTGGCCATACTAGGGGACAAGAGTGATGCACTTGAAGACTCTAAATGCATAGACATGCCCTAGGACCAACTTGATAGAGACAAGTTGTGAACTTGCTCTGATGCCACTTGATGTAAAACCACCTTGGACCTCTTTTGCAAGCATTCAAGTTTGAGCAGCGGACTCACACTAGCGAGCTCACCCGTATGGCGCACACTAGTGCCCGATGGCGACTAGGCGATGTTGGAGAGGGTCCGAGGCGGGACCTTGAGGCTCCAATGGTTGGCTAGCTTGGGGAGAACCCCAAATGGGCCTAGGATGCCCAAATCATGGGCGGCCAACACACCAAGGGTGTGGGTTAAGTGGATGCTCTCACAACTCGCCCGCGGTGGTCACTCAATTTGGGTAGCAATTTAAAATCGGACACTCTCTTACCGCCGACGGAGTAACTATAGCAATACTAAGCTAAGCAAGCCCATTACAGCAATGAGAGATGTTCAGGAGCTCACCTAGCCGGCGTGAAGACGCCGACTCCGGCCGGAGACGGGGGCGAGCGGGGAGGGGAGGGTATGTACCCGCACGCCGCGTCGATTGAAGCTTCAAACCTGCGACTTAATAATTACATGAACTACACCCCATGCAAGGGGGGGGATCTTGGGGTGGAATTATGTAGATTACAGCCAAAACTACCTCCACGCAAGGAGGAGCCTTCAGCCGGCCAAGCGGGGTGGGGGAATGATGTAGAAAACCCGACCGCCGGAGCTTTGCCGGTTCTGCCAATCTTCTGAATTGTTGGACAGGGGGTCAGTGATGAAGCTGCTAAAAATTCCAAAGAACAAAGAACATGATGAGACTTACGCCAAAGGCTTGCCAACGGACCAAGGATGATCTCTGAATTTTTGCTGAGCTTGGTACAGTCGTTGCTGGCCGGGGCAGGGTCTGGAGCCGGACTGATTGGTTCTGCCTCTGTCTGGTGCAGAACAATGTGGCTGGTTGTAGAGGGCGCCACGATCTCTACCAAGATCTGATTGATACGAGACCTGAACCGTTGGAACCGTGGTCGAGTCTTCTTTCTGTCGGCGCCAATGGCGGGGTCGGAAGATGTTGGAGAAGACCGGGGCGATCAGATGAGTAGAGGGGTGTCGGTTCTGGCTCCTGTAAACTGACCTGACACACTTGGAGTAGAAAATTCGTAACTTTAGATGCCGATGTCCAAATGCAGCTCTGCATCTTGAGAATGAAAGAGGACTTGAGAGGGAAGAATGTTGCTGAAGAACACTTGATCTGAATCCCAACAGGTTCGTCGTGGCTGAGCTTTCACTCTCGCTCTGGTTCTCTGCCTGGGGTCTTCTGCACAGTCGAGGGAGATGGGCTCCTGCGGACAGCTCCGACCTTGGAAGCCGGCGAGACCACCACCGTTGGAAAGCTATATCGCAGAAGATTCCAGAAATGTAGGCCTTGCCACCTGAATCTTTGGGGGACGGTCGTGACTACTTCTGCAAGTTGCTGTAACTCTGCTGCCTGAAATAGAGGCAGAATGAGGAGAAGAAGAAGATGTGGAGAAGGGGATGGCCAAGAGAGTAAGAGGTGGAGGAGGGCGACCAGACCAAGGGGAGTCTGGTTTGGGTCGACCTAGGGTGTGGGAGGGATGTGAGAGGGGAGGGAATTTCGAATTTGGGCTTTGGGAGAGGTTAATTCAGCCTTGGGAAGGTGGAGAGGTGCTTAGGGAAGTGGAAAGGTGCCTAGGAGAAGGGGTTTCCACCTAGGGGTTGGAGGGGGAATTGAATGAGTGCATGAGGAAGGGGAAGGGGCCTTAATGAGGGGTGAATGGGGAGGAGAGAGAATGAATTTCGAAATTGGGGTGGGGAGGAGAGAGAGAGGGGGCACAACCCACTTAGAGAGAGTGATAGTAAGAGAGAGAGAGAGAGGGAGATATTGACAAAGAACTAGAAGGTATGAAAATTTTCTGGATTCAATATTCAAGCATAAGTTGTTACAAATGAGAGAGGGGTGGGGCTATTTATAGACTCCACACTTTTCCTAAGACCAAACTGACCCTGACAAACTAACTAATGACCAAACAGTCCAAGGGAGGGGCGCCCCTGGGCCTAGCCCAATGGTTTGGGCCCATTAACTAATCATACCAACATAATGACTTCAAGACTTAGGAAAAATGACTCAACAAACTAGGTACATGAGTCAAATAAAGGGAAAATTACATGATATTGACTCAAAGAAAATGTGAAGATTACATGACTAGACTCAAAAATACATGACTAACATAATGGCGCTTGCCGACGAACAATCCGAGTCTGGAGAAAATGTGGAGGGGCAAGGGATGCCCTCATCATTGGTTCTGTCATGCACAGAAACGCTTAAGTCTATACATTGCTATGGCTTGTTCTTGCAATGCTCTTTAAGCAGCAACTCTGTACACCCTTCTAATATTGTCTTCGACTGATTATCTGACAGGATTAATGGACGAGGTTATTAAGACTGGCACGTGATCCTAGAGGCTGAGAGCCTCCACGTGGACTGAAGCATTTGGGCGAGAATCGTGGAGAGCACACGCCGCCCTAATCTGCTGCTGCTATATATATGTGTCTTCTTCCTCTGAAGAAAGGCGTCCGAGTGTAGAGAGTGACTGAAGAAGAAGTAGCCATAGCTAAGAGAAGAAGTGCAGAAGAGAAAGAAGAGATAGAGAAAGCTGAGAGCCAGATCGAGAGAGCAGAAGAAGAAAAAGAAAGAGAGACAGTGAGATAGAGAGGTTGTGAAGAAGAAGGGAGCTTCATTGTTCACTGGACCTTGGATCAGATCCAACCCAGTTTGTCATTGTGCTTTTCATTTCTCCAGCTTTATGTCGCTGTGATTTTTTATCTTTTATTGTTTTCCCTTTACGTTGTTCTTACGATTGCCCTATTGGGGATCGGGTTCCTCCTGTGGTTTCAGGAGAAGGTGATGTAAAACCGACCTAAGACCTATGATGATGTGATGAAGATGTTTTGATACACTTGATGTGAGACCAACTAGGATGCTATGATGATGATACCAATTGATGTGAGACCGACCTTGGACTTAAGTATGCAAGCATTCGGGTTAGGCAGCGGACTCACACTAGTGACTCACTCGCTTGGCGCACGTTAGTGCCAGAAGGTGACTCGGTGATGATGGAGAGGGTCCGAGGCGGGACCTTGGTTCTCCAAGGGTCGGCTAGCTTATTGCGGACCCCAAATGGGCCAAGGGAAGCCCAAATCATGGGCGGCCAACACACCAAGGGTGTGGGTTGAGTGGAAGCTCTTACAACTCGCCCGCGGTGGTCACTCAATTTGGTGGCAATTTAAAATCGGACACTCTCTCACCGCCGACGGAGTAACTACAGCAATACTAAGCTAAGCAAGTCCATTACAGCAATGAGAGATGTTCAGGAGCTCACCTAGCCGGCGTGAAGACGCCGACTCCGGCCGGAGACGGGGGCGAGCGGGGAGGCGAGGGTATGCACCCGCACGCCGCGTCGGTGTCGCTTCAACCTGAAATTGAAAGGAGTACAACACTACACCCCATGCAAGGGGGGGGATCTTGGGGAAGGGAAACTAAAGAATACACCCAATTACTACCTCCACACAGGGAGGGGCCTTCAGCCGGCCAAGCGGGGAGGGGAGAAAGCGATGAAAACACAAGAGAAGAAGCCGATGCCGAATCTGTCCAGTTCTGTGAGTGTTGACAAGGGACTGAAGAATTGACTGATGCAACTGCTACCGAATTTTGTTGGGGACGAGACCACCTGGAAAATATTCGTAGGAGGCCGGGGAAGTCGTCCAAACTTTGTTAATTTCTTCTGTCGCCGCTGCTGGTCTGGGTGGAGGCCCGAACAGGGAGGCAGAGTCTCGGACTGGCAGCTCCTGGTTTCCAACAGCAGGTTGCAGAGGATGCCCCGACAGCTCCCGAACTCGGAATCAAGCACCGCGTAGCTGAGGGAGAAAATTGATAACTCTGGATCACGAATGCCGATCAAAGTTCCGCTTCTTTATTCTAAAAGTAGACAGGGCGAGGAAGAACTTTGCAGAAGCACTCTTGAACTGATTCTTCCAAGGTTCGTCGTGGTTAAGCTTCTACTCCGGTTCTGGTACTCAGTAGGGGCAGCTCTGCGCAGTTGTGGGAGAACGGAGCTCCCGGGCAGCACACAGCTCGGATGAAGATGAAACCACTTCCGTTGCGAAGAAGACAGGAAGATGCTTCCGTGGATAGCTCTTGGGTCTTCAAACTCGCTGGGATGTGGTCGGAGTCGCTACTGCAAGTTGCTGGTCTTCTGTAGGTCGCCGGCTGCAACCTCGTAGTATCAAATGGTGTTGGAGTGGGGCAAGGAAGAATGGTGGAGATGAGAGAGAGAGAGGGGGGTGCGACCCTAACCAAGGGGAGGGGTCTTGGGGGTGCCCTAGGGCTGTGGAGGGAAGGGGGATTTGAATTCAAATGGCCTAGGGAAGTGGTGGGTTGTATGGGGGAGAGGGAAGGGTGCTTGGGGAAGTGGGTAGGGTAGTTGGGGGTTGGAGGGTGGCCTAGTGATTGGGGGTAGTTGATTCCACCTTGGGGTTGGGGGATTCCACCTTGGGGTTGGGGGGAGTTAAATGAGTGTATGGGGAAGGGGAGGGGTCTTAATGAGAGGTGAATGGGGAGGAGAGAGAAAATTACAAATTTTGGGGTTGGGGAAGAGAGAGAGAGAGAGAGAGATCTAGTGGGATTTGGAATTGGATTTCAATATTCATGTAATGGTTCATTAGTTCAAAATGAGGGGAATGTGGTCCTATATATAGGAAACCCACATTTCTACAAAAGTCCCTGACATTTGACTCAATGATAAATAACCGAAGGGGTAGGGGCGCCCTTGGGCCAAGCCCAATGAATTGGGCCCAATAGCCTAACAAACCAACCTAATGACACAATACTTAGGAAAATGACTCACTAACCTAGGTACATGACTCAAATAAAGGGAAAATTACATGATATTGACTCAAAGAAAATGTGAAGATTACATGACTAGACTCAAAAATACATGACTAACATAATGGCGCTTGCCGACGAACAATCCGAGTCCGGAGAAAATGTGGAGGGGCAAGGGATGCCCTCATCATACCCCCGGGGTGGGGAAAACTCGACCCCGTCGAGTATGGGTCCACCAAGGAAGTAGTACATCGAACTGCGGCTCTGGGCGATCCACGATCTCCATACTCAACCCGCGACCATAGTCGGGGAACGGCGCTTCAGCTCGACAAAGTGACTCGGTCATACCCTCATGCTGGCGATGGGATTGTGCTTGCCTAGTATTGCCGCCGTGTGCTCACGTCGGGCTCTCAGGCTATTTGTGGTGGCACTCTGAGCGTGTCTCTCACAAGGGTAGGTGTAAGCTCGAGGCACTCACTAGGATCCACCGCGGTGCCCTTAGAGGGTGCCGGATCCGCCACATGGGAAGTGGGGTGAATCCCAAAACCCATTTGAAAGTCCAACCCATAAGCTGGGTTGCCAACGCCACTCAGATCTTGGCAAGGTCCAAGTCCTCGTGCCCTCAGATTGGAGGTGACCCTAAAGTAGAGCCACTCCAAAGCCATCATCACCAAGTTGTCAACTTGGAACTCAAAGTGGTGCTTAGGAGTTTGTGCTCGCTTCTTGTGAATCTCACCGCTTGTTGCTTGATACTTGCTTGAATGCATATGCCATGCACTATGATGCGATGTGAGTTGACAATGTATGGTATGCAAAGGTGGTCCAGGACAACCACATATAGACCTATCATGCATTGATGTTATGAGGATGTTGAATGATTTGGGAGGACCGGGGCATCCATAGGTATGCATGGTGGTGACAAATGCTGGGGGACCCGGACATCCATGTATGCTCCTTTCATGCTTATGACTCATGATGAAAGAGGGTGGACCATTACATCCAAATATGGTCCACTTATGCTTCCTACTTGACATGTGGGTGATGTGGATGAATGTACCCGACGGACTAATCATGCCAAGCGATGTGATGTGCCAAGACATATGAATTCCTTTCCCAAAGATGACTTCCTCATGTGGGATGGTGGGGTGGCCTTTGAGCTTCCACTCAAAAGGGTCGAAGGGATCTAGGTAGGTGGATATGGGGTGGGGCACTTTCTTGATCTCTAGGCGGGTGTTGCCTAAGGTCATGATTTCTATGGTGTAACCTGGGTCATGGATGAGGTGGGCTTGGCCCAACATGGTGGGTGGGGGTAGGAAAGGGTTGGTGGTGGGTGATGTGGGTGGGTCACGTGGGTACCCATACTCCCAAAGGAAGGGATCAAAGGGGTCATGGACTGGGTTTCCTAGAAGAAGAGACTCTATGCCCACATGGTCTTCACACGGTGGGTCCTCCTCCCTCAAGGTAATTGGACCAAG
The DNA here is from genome assembly GCA_022559845.1 of Amorphophallus konjac. NCBI lineage: Eukaryota > Viridiplantae > Streptophyta > Magnoliopsida > Alismatales > Araceae > Amorphophallus > Amorphophallus konjac. Next base: position 123,178,666 of record CM040127.1, on the reverse strand, counting down.
GTCGTTAGTGGGCCAGTCGATCAAGGTACTTGGGATCTCAATGGAAGTGGAGTGGATCATGATGAGTTTTTCATCCATAGGGAGAATGAGAAGGAGGTCACTAGTGTAGCAACCAATGGTGACGACCGAGGTGATAGAACCATCACATGGGTGGATAAGACTAAGGCTTTTTGGGTGGGCCTTTCCTAAGGTCAATGAGCAAGTCAACCCTAGTTGCCATTCTAAACCCTTGAGGAGATCATCCCAACCTTCTACCTCATAGTAGGATTGGATTGTGGTGTGATAGGAGTGGAGGGGGGCAATTTGGGATGGATATCCCAATGGTGAGAGAGGTGGGGGTGAGCTAGGAAGGGTGGGTCCTTGTTTGAGCCATTGGATTATGACTTCATTCATGGTGAAGGTGTGTGGCTTTTGAGGATCCGGACTAGGAGAGGTGGGTGGAAGTGGAGGTTCTTGGATTTCCTCTAGGGTAGGTTTTTGTTCGGGACTAGCATCTATTTCCATGTGGATGGGTGTGTGGGTTTCAATTCCTAGTGTTAATGGGTTGGGTAGGTCTAATGCGGGAGAATTGGTGATAGCTGGAGCATGGTGCACTTGGGGTGGTGGGCAAGGGTGGTCTTGGATTTGGATAGGAAGGGGAGGTAGAGGAGGCCTAGGTTGCGGAAAGATTGGTGTAGGAAGCGGGAGGTGGGTTGGGTGAGGGGTTTTGGGTTGGGGGGTGATGGCCATTATGGGCCTAGGTGGAGGGGTGGTCATGGGGTCCACTTGGGTTTGAGTGGTGAAGGTTGGATGAGTGGTGATCCTTATGGAGGGAATCGGGCCGGTTAAGGGTCTCTTGCCCTTGGGATCGTTTGGGGTGGAGGTGGGGGTTAAAGGGGCTTGACTAGTGTAGGTTAGGGGAGGGGGTTTTGGTTGGGGTGTGGGGGACCTTATGGGGTTGGGTGAGGCGGTGGAGGCCTTAGATACTTGGGTTTTAGGGGTGAGGTTTTGGACAGGTGGGGTTGAGGGAGTGGGAGTGCTCCTTGGGCTTTGGTAACCCGGGTAGGAAGGGGACATATATTTTGCCCTAAGTTGCTCCTTCATGTCCTTCCAAGTGGTGATGGGAGTTTCCCTTCTAAGTACCATTAGCCCGACAATTTGCATCCAATAAGTTTCTGCCCGTTTGGTAAGTTGTATTTTGGCAACCCATGCCTTTTCATCCTCGGACATAGGATACCAAGTGAAGTATTGGTCCATTGTAGCTTCCCAATCTAAATATTCTCTAGGAGAGGTTCCATCAAAGGTGGGAAGTGGGAAAGGGACCATCCTATCGTCCGTCCTTGGGGCGGGCCTATTTTCTCCAAGTTGGTTCAGTCGGCCCAATATGTTATCAAGCCGCTCATTGGCATAGGTCAAGGCTTTCATGAAGTAGTTGACATGGCCAGGGAAGTTATGGGTGTTAGTGGTAGGCATCTCTTGGTGGCTTGGACTTATGGAGTGGGCTGATTGGTAAGGTCGATATGAGGTGGCCATACTAGGGGACAAGAGTGATGCACTTGAAGACTCTAAATGCATAGACATGCCCTAGGACCAACTTGATAGAGACAAGTTATGAACTTGCTCTGATACCACTTGATGTAAAACCGACCTAAGACCTATGTGTTGGGTTCGGTGCAAGTATTCAGAGGGGGAGTGAATGAATATGGCCTATAAAAACTTTCATCCAATTAAAATATTAGGCTCACTAACTATTTAGAATGCTAACTAGACAGATTCATCAAATCTTGAAGACTAATTAGCAGATGTGGAATTAAACAAACAGACAGTGAGCACTCTAACAATACAAGTTAGACGAACTATAGCTCAATTTGAATTTCGATTACTCAACAGATTAAGACACTCTAAGAGAGCTAATCAACTCTTCTTTTCAACCAGAAAGCCAACACTAAGTGCGCCCCTAATCAATCATCTAACAGAAGCAAACCACAAATATATCAAACCACTGCACAATAGGTTTTTAGGTGGTTCGGTCCAGCAGACCTACATCCACCCCACACTCAAACCGAGTGTGGATTCCGTTGACTCACAGCTTGAACAGCTGGGCATCACAGCTTGCCATACATCCGCTGGGCAACACAGCTTGCCGTCCGAGGAATCCTCCTCGCCCCGCTGAGCAACACAGCTTGCTGTCCAGTGGAATCCTCACTGCAAACCGCTGGGCAATACAGCTTAGCCGTCCAGAGGCAGCACCTCTGCAATCCGCTGACTAACAGCTTGAACAAGAAGTAAAATGGAAAACAAAAAATAGAACAAGACAGCAATCGGAAAGCTGTAAAGAAATGAAGCACGAAATATAGCTCTAACAATGAGCAACCTCAGATCCGGTTTTGAACCAAAGATCTGAGGAACAAACTCCTTCTCTCTTTCTCTCCCTTCTTCTTCTTCTTCACACTCTGCTCTTCTTTCACTCCCTGTCTGGATCGTGGCTGTATGGACTTCACCTCTAGCCAGATCGATCTCTGCTCTCCTTCTCTCTCATTCTCCTTTTATTCTCTTCTGCTTCTGCTCTTCTTTCACTCTCTACTCTTTCTCTTTCTCTTCTCTTTCTCTCTTTCTTCTCTTCTGCTGGATCGTAGAAGCTCTCTCTTCTTTTTCCCTTTTTCTTCTCTCAGCTTCTGCTCTCTGGCTTCGATCACGATCAACCTCCATCTGAAGACGAAGGCTCCATTATATACCAGCAGCAGCAGTAGCAGCAGGGCGCGTGTGGCTTCTACAGTTCCCGCCCTAAGAATTCGGACCACGTGGCAGCATCCAGCAGGCTGTCAGTACACGTGTCCTCATCTGGGCACTCTCCTTATCCTCGGATCACGTGCCCAGCACCAGTACGCTCAGCAACTGGAGTTAGATGGCGTCAACTCACTTGCTCCAAGGAGTTGACGCAGCCTTCAGAGATATTCTATCAGCAAAGCTCAAGTCTGCTGCGTTGACGCTTCCAACCCGTGGCGTTGACGCATTGATGCGTTCCAGTGAGCAACCAGCCTAGCCCTATTGACAGTTGCGTCGACGCTGCTCCACTGCTGCGTTGACGCATCGGTGATCCAGTGATCAAGGTCTTCGGCAGATAACCGTGCTGCGTCGACGCTGCTAATCCATAGCGTTGACGCAATGGTGTTCCAGAGCTGAATGTATATCAGACTCAATTGCTGCGTGGACGCTGTCTTGCAATGGCGTTGACGCACTGCAGTATTCCAGTGAGCTATGGACTCTGCCTCATTAACTACTGCGTCGACGCTGCTGTAGCATGGAGTTGACACAGCCAGGTGAAGCTCTGAAATCCTCTTCAACTGAAGCGTGGACACATTGAACTCCCAGCGTCGACCCTGTTCTTCATTGTTGTCATCATCTGAAGACAATGTATAGACTTTAGAACTGATGCACGATGTACATACTTCATGATACTCGTCCAATGTATATACTTAGCTGAACATGAACAAATGCAATGTATAGACTCTTCAATCGACAGGCAGACAATGTATATACTTGCTCAGTGTATGGACTTTATTAAAAGAACATGCAATGTATATACTTGCTCAGCCTGAAGCAATGTCTAGACTTCAGCTCAAGGCCAGTGTATAGACTTCAATGCCCTTCGTCAAAAGCGATGTGCAGACTTGTGAAGGCGAATGCAGTGTACAGACTTTGCCAAGCAATGTACACACTTGTAGAGTTGACGCTACATGAAACACTGAGTTGACGCTGTATAAAACATGGACAGTGTACAGACTTTACCCACTGTATGGACTTTATGCAATGCAAACGAATGTGTAGACTTCACTATGTAAATGGCTGTACAGACTTAGTCAAAACATGATGTATAGACTTTGGACTCCAAGGGCGATGTATGGACTTTCATATGAAAGGCTGTACAGACTTTGATGGCAAAGGCCAATGTACAGACTTTGAAGGCTGAGGCCAATGTATAGACCTGGAAATCTGGGGCGTCGACTCATGATGCATGAGACACACTTGCTGCGTTGACGCTGCATGACTTGCGAAATGCATAGAACACACAGAGGAAGCAATGCACCGATCTTAATTCAAGCACAAAACACTTTATGCACTCTCATGCATTCTCCACAGAATATATCAGTTATATGCATTCAGATTGTTATGATTCAATGTCAAGCTATTAGTAAAATAAAATGGTGACTCATTCGTGTTGCTATCATTAAAACACCACATTCATCAAAGCACAAGGGGCACAACAATCTCCCCCTTTGACATAATCAAAAAGAAAGGGAATGGTTTGAGAGACACAATACAGCACACAAAGACACTTATGACAATGAAACATCACTCCCCCTATCAGCATGCAAGATTAACTACTCTCCCCTAGATGCAAAGAAACCATAACTCCCCCTGAAGCACAGGAATAGATTCAGGTTATCCAATAAATCAATCTGAATTCTGCCTTTACAAAGAATCTGAATTCTGGTGAAAAGACCACATAATCAGAACTTATTGCAGAACAAGATGGAAGATTCCAACAGTGTGGAGAGTAAAGTGATTGGTGATAGAAGGGCAATAATAGACAACAATCATCACAAGACATCTCAATGAATAATCAGACTGAATCTGATCAGGCTATCTGGAAAATCTGATCATGAGGGATTTTAATGCATACATCACTTCAATAAGTCTTAAAAGATGTAGACTCTTCTATCATAAAGGGTTATGAAGTGGCAACTTAACCAAGTTGATTTAATTTTGATGTATACCAAATTTGTCAAATTAAACTCAATACTCATATCTGAATCCAAGTTTTAATAAAGGTGAACCAAATATTCAGATAACACCCAAAATCAATCATCTTTTATCTTACACATATGATCTCAATAGCACTTTTGAAAAATACACAGGTTAGTACTGAACTTAAACACTTTTTCAAGAACATGAGTTGACAGATTTTTCAAGATAATTTTATATGAAGCACATTATATTTTTCCTAAGTAATTTAAGTTGATCAACACCTTTTTACATGAGGCACAACAAGTCTTAGTTGAAGTGACCCAGTTACTCAGTGTGATAACTGTCATTGCCTCTCACTTTGAGAGCAGAGTTAGCAATATGAGTGTCTTTTTACATGAGAAGACACCTTTATCAGAGGCCAGACTCCCCAGCTACTCAACACAAATAAGCTATTGCTCTGTCAGGTTTTGTTTCACTAAATTTTTATCAGAGATAACTATGGCACCTCATGACATGAATTGCTTTATTTCATTGATAAAGAACTCAGTTTCTCAATGACCGAGTCATTGCTCTGAATTCACAATTTCTCATTTAGTCAACATTTTTCAAATTATTGTTTAACAACAATACACACTATATGCATCTTAACCAAAGAAGCCCTGAGTTCAAATTTTCAGATATCTGATGAGAGAGTTTAAGGTTTACATGAAACATGTGGTTAAAGTTTATTAAACCTTATCATTCAGATATTTTCAATTCATTTAACTACAAATCTGAGAATACATTAATCTTATATCAGTCTGATTTAGTGATAATTCTTAAACCTATATGATAGAAATTTCTACAATGTTCTCAGACTGAATTGCATGACATGCAGCTTAAGTTCCTCTGATCAGAAAAAATAAGTTTAGCTGACCAACAATCAATAATAGAACCAAAATAGTCACACCAGCTAAGAGGTATATGAAGGAAGAGTATAAATTGGTGGAAGAGTCAATCAGCAAGAGAGAATAAAAATTTAAACCCAATAGCAGAGTTAAATTTCAGTCAGACAAAAAGAGACACTCCTTCAACAGATTGAGGATTAGCAGCCAAATTCTCAGATTCAGGAAGGTATGAATTCAAAGTAATCAATTGAAGATTTGAAAGAGTGTAGAGTGTGAATTTCAAACAGTGACAACAATATGATAATGCTCCCCCTTGTCTATATGCAGTGACTCACATAAGACTCAACAAGCTCCCCCTGAATTGATGCAATTTATGCAAGATGATTATTCAAACGTCAGAGCATTCTTTATTCAGAGAGCATCATGCTAGAGCAATCAACTCTTCAAGATAATTCAATTTAGCACAGACAGATTATTATGATATGCATTGATCAAAAACAGTTGGACTCCCCCTGACTATATGCATGAAATGTATTGAAATCACATCACATGATATCAAATTTAGCATTCAGATATGATTCATGCAAATTAGACAGAAGAGAATTACTATAACCATGATTGTTCAATTCATATTTCAGAAAACTTCAGTTTAGCACCAACAGATCAACATGATATGTAATACAACATGCAGGGAGTTTGACATATCATGCATCATGACATGGATATGTAATGCATTCAAAGGTAAACTACAATTATTTCCATGTGCATTTCAGATTTTCAGTTAGATTCAGTTAGATGATGCACAAAAGAATCAATCATGATATGCAGGCATTTAGAGCACACAAATTCAGAAGATAGAATTTAAGCAGAGTTTTTAGAACTAACCTGAAATATAGTCATAGGGTTTTCATTCTTGAGTGCCTTAGTTGATTAACCCCCTTTATTCATTTCCAAGGCACACCTGCAAAGATTAATCATTTTGATCCTGCAGGAACCTGTAGACACGCCAAAATTGACGCTATGTTGATCAAATCTCATATCACTGTGATGACACCCCAAAGTGAACTTCAATATGTTCATAATATGAAGTTTTTCTATCTTTTTGTGTGTGGTTTTTAATTTGTTCTTGCATTTTGTGATTCGCGACCTGAAGAGGGGCGTGTTTTAAATAGCGACCGTATCTAGGGCGTTTTCTCAAGAAAGGACGACTAAATGTCAGGGCGTCAATTCCTGGTATTATCCGGTACCAAAATAAATTCAAAATTAATTTAAATTATTGATTAACGTCCTTCCTCAGGGTGTTGTTTCAATTAACGCCTTCATCATAGGCGTGTTCTCATAATTTTCATATAAAGTAAGTATTATTGCCAAATTTAAATCCAAGAAGTGACGCGCTTGACAGAGGTCGTGTTTTGAGTAACGTCTTTGTGTAGGTCGTCAATTTGGGATTTGACGCCCTTCGGAAGGTCGTGTTTTCCGTTTCGTGTCCTGCTTAAACTTCTCTTTCCCGAGTAGTTCCCTGCCTCCGTTAGTCTCCTTGCTCGAATTGGAGCTAGAGTCCTACCTTCTTTGATCGTTGCCTATCCTTATCTTCCCAAATTTGACCTTATCTTCCATTGAAATCCTATAAAAGGATGCTCTGGTCGATCGAGGCAAAGGTTCAAGAGGTTGAAGAGTTCACAGGTTGAGAGTTAGACGGGTCAGAGAGTTCGAATCAAACAGAGGTTTACAGTTTACAGGTTATAGAGCTTCGTCTTCCTCCTGTGCGATCATTTGAAGGGCCTCTACTTCCTCTGCTTCCTCTACTTCCTCTGCTTCCTCTACTTCCTCTGAATCCAGTCAACTGCGTCCACTCTTTGGTTCCCCTTTACTATCAACAGGGACAGCAGGGTTTCTTCTATTATTTTTGTCCGTTTGCTTTTTCTATCTTTCACGTTTGCATTAGCATCATCACGCCACTATTTTCTCCTTTCACGTTTGCAGTAGCATCATAATATCACTGTGTTGTTTCTTATCCCACGTTTGCATTAGCCCGATCATCACTATTATTTTTCTTCTTTGCGTTTGCATTAGCTTCATCATATCTCCTTTCTCCCTAATTCCTCTTTAGGGGTTTTAAAAAAACCAAAACAATAAGGTGCGCATGTTTTTGTCTTCTCCTCATCTTCATATCATCTTTGGATTGATACTACGTGCACTTGGCTGATCTCCTTCTTGTTTATTTTGTCTTATTTTTGCAAGGATAATCAATAAAGAAAAATCCCCTTCATCGGCCGGCCGATTGAGGGCGGAGGAGGGAATTCACAATCCATCCCGCACTTTTTCACCAGGTATTCGTGATCTTCTTTATTTATTATTGAGGTAACCCCTCTGGCGATCACCCTCCTTCATAGCACCGCATGCTTATTTGTTTCTTTATCTTCATATCATCATCTCCAAACTCATATTTATTTTTCTTATATTTAAAACTCCCCATGTTCATGTGTGGATTTATCACGATCTACAAATTGGCGATCACGGTGGGACCTCCACTGTTTTTCTATTGATTATCCCTTTCCCTTTGGCACCCACGTGTGCCCTTTCCCCATCAGCACCCACGTGTGCCCTTTCCCCTTAGGCACCCACGTGTGCCCTTTCCCTTTAGGTACCTACGGTACCCCTCCCTTGTGCCCCACGGGCACCCTCCCTTGTGCACCCTGCACACTCCCCGGGATCAGCCAGTTTGTGATTGCATATTTCCTAAATTCACGCCTCAGCCAGAGGCGCCTTTTTCTGTTAAAGCCTTCATCCAGGGCGTTTTATTACTGTGTTACGTCTTCTGTCAAGACGTCTTTCATCATTTTACTACTTTTTATTACGCTATTTGTGAATTCACGCCCTGCCCTAGGGCATTCTTTTATTGCATAGCGCCTCATCTCAAGGCGCTTCTTCAGATTTGACGCCCTCACCCAGAGGCGTCCTTTTGAGATTTCGCGCCTCAGCCAGAGGCATGTCTTTGTTTCTCGCTGCTAGCTCATTGTCTCTCGCAGTGATTCACGACAGTGACCCTGTCGTTGCTTTGGTTGATAGCGACCTGCCCTAGGTCGTCTCTTTACTGCGTTTTACAGAACCCTGCTTCATGTTGCTGTCTGTGATAGTTTGCTTGGTTATTACATTGTTTGCCTATATTGCTGTGATCTTATCATCTTATTTTGCATATTGTGGCATTTGGTTGAGAGACCTCCTCTCTCTACACTAGGATTCCACACACCTCTCTTGGAATCGGGACGACCCTCCATTGAGCATTCCGTCTCTTTGGACCGGAAATCCCTTTTCCAAGACCTCCGTAAGTCCCCGCACCCGTGGATTCCCTCACGGACGCCGGGCTGGTTGTACCCTTGAAGTACCCGGAGTATAGAGAACCTATCGTTAGTGAGGAGAGAGAAAGAATCTAGTTGACCCGGATGTTACACTTGGATCAACTAGGTTTCATATTGCAAACAGAAGTGAACTATTCAACAATTTAATCCATGCTAATCTCAAGCATAACACTAAAACCTTGCGTTCATTTCAACTTGGTTGCATAAACTTGTTTGGGTTGATTTGACTTGTTTGGATTGAGTGGTTGTTTGTTTGATAGTGCCTTTATAAAGTTGTCTCTCCCCTTAAACATGAAACTCCGTTCAGGTAAGATCATCAACATGGCAGGCTACGGGTATTCTAATGATGATGAGGATGAGAATGTTTTTGGTCAATATGAGACCCCCCTCCAGGATTCCATCTATTATGAGGGAAATTACCCTCCTCCTCAGTCCCATCATCCTCAAATCCATGTCGTTGATACCACTCCTCAAGAGGGTGTGCCCTCTTCCCAAACTTTACCCTCCAATACCTCAGGTAATTCTTCTCCATCCCTTAATGTCACAGATTTAACTAATGATTTATCTCAGTTAGACGATTCCCAGCGGCAGGCTATTCAGGCCGCTTTGAAAGGGAAGTCTGTTCCCTCTTCATCTTCCAATCCCCCTCCGGCCGAGAGTGGCCATCACCCCGCTAATGACCAGGCGGTCTTGCATAAATCTCCTTCCCGTCCACCAACGCCCGGTGCGGCCATGCCGGCCCAACAGGCGAGTCATTCAGCGGTTAGGCCTCAATTCCAACCTCCCCGAATTCTGCGGACACCTATACCGCATTCTTTTATTCAAAATCCGGCCCCAGTCGAGTCCGACACTAATGTTCTATTGCTTCAGAAGTTGGCCAGCATAGAGGAGCAACTAAAGAAGGTCACCACGGCTAAGAATGCCCCAGAAATTTCACTCCCTACATTGCCAGTTTTCCACTTACCACCATCTGAGATGCCGAACTTCCGGCGATATAATGGGACTGGTAATCCTTTTATTCATCTAAAGGATTTTATGTACGAGACCTCCTTCTGGCAAGACAACAAGGCCTCTTTGGCCTATCTATTCAGGAGATCTCTGGAGGGGCCAGCCCTTGAATGGTTTTATTCACTGGATTCCGCTGATGCCGGCGACTTCGATATTGTTCAAAGAAAGTTCTTGCAAAAATACAGAGACCGGGTCGGACCATCCCTTTCGCTCACAGATCTGGTCGCGGAAAATATGAAGCCCGAGGAGGACTTCATAATGTTTGCTGATAGATGGCGGTCTATGGCCGAAAAGTTGAAAGATACACTGTCTGAACCGGAACAAGTCAAGATGATTATCTCCAATGCCACTCCTCAGTTCCGGCACATACTGGCCATGAACCGGTTAACTACCATGGAGGAGCTCTATGAAAGGGCTCGCTATGTTCAAACACAGATGAAGGACTCGCCCATTATGGGCATGTTTGAACCGAAGGCACGGCTATTCAAGAAAGCCACCAATGTCAACAACAGCGGGCCCACGACTGAGGGCACCATTGCAAATGAGCAGGTTGGTGTAGTTGGCCACCCACACCACCAAGCTAACCCACGACCAAACCCACTTCCACCACAAAACCCCCATTTCAACTCCACTCCACAACGCCAATTCGCACCCCAACATTCCTTTGCTTCACCGCAAAACCAAGCGCCCCGCGCTAACCCTCCAACCCCGCAACAGTACCACCAGGTACCACCCCCTGCCAACTATGGCCAACAACAACAACAGAGACCACCACTTGGCCCCAAAAGGGACCACTATCCTCCATTGCCAGAAAGTCTCCCAGATATTTTCAATGCTTTAATGGCCGCCAATTTGCTCATATTACCAAGGGAAAGGACGGCGTGGCCCGCTAATGTTGACACATCCCGTTACTGCGCTTTCCATCGTGCACCTGGTCACAACCTTGATCGTTGCTTCCACTTCAGAGATTACATTTACGATCTAAATGACCAGGGTGACATCAATTGGGATGAGATGAGACAATTCATCACCGCCATGAAAGAAAGAAGGGCTCCTCGGCAGCAACAAGCTCAGCAGCCACAGCAACCAGCTCCACAGCAGCAGCAACAAGCTCCAGCACCTCAGCACGATATGGGCATCGTCCACAACCCACTGCCGGAGCACCCGCCGAACCAGCACGTGAACCCTGTCACGTCTCTCTACGAGGTGGAGAGAGGGCATGGATGGCATGAAGAAAACGCCTCTATCGGGGCACTTAACCACAATCAAAACCAACCTCCGCGCCTCTTGCGCACCCCTACTCCTTCTCCTGCCCTTCAACTGGGCCGATCTCTTCTGCGCACCGTTAACCCACCTACCTCCGCCTATTCTCCGACCTTGCCGGTTCGCCCCCTTCTTACACATATACCACGTCCACAGCCTACGCCACCACAAAACCCATCCACCACCAACCCTTCACCATTGCCATCTAGGCCACTCCTCATCCGCCCATCACCAACGCCCACTGCACCCGCCATCACTACTCCTTTGCCGGTAAGGATCTCTCCACCATCAGTACCACCACCTTTTGTGCCCAGGTCTCTTCTTATTCCACCCCCCACCAATTCCCCCCCCATTCGGGTATCTCTTTCTACTCCTACGCCTCCTACAGGGGCATCTCCATTGATTTCTTCATCAACCCCCCCCCGTGGGGGCTCCTCCTACAAACACCCCTCCATCACTCCTTAACACCAACACACCTCCATCTTCTTCCAATCCTCCTCCCACATTTTCCCCGACAGAGGCTCTACAAGGCGTGGCGCCGCTCCGCAGTGGGCGGATTTTCCACCGTATTTTTCCACAAAGAGAGCTAGAGCCCGTGCAGGGGCCGCAAGAGCAAGAACAAGAACAAGGGTCCGTGCCGGGCACTGAATATGATTTGTTAAAGCATTTGGACCGGACTCCAGCAAGGATTTCAATCCTGGAATTGATCAAACGGTCCACCACTCATCAGCTAGCATTGAAAGAGTATCTGCAGAAAGTGATGGTCAATGAAGATATCCCAGTTGAGCAGATAGTCACGGTTTTGACGCCCGCTAGCAGCCAGCCGGCGATTACTTTCCATGAACATGAGTTGGCACCACTCCCAGCAAGAAAGTATGCTCTGTGCATCACAGTTGATATCAACAAGGTGGCTGTCAAGCAATGTCTGGTGGACACTGGGGCATCCATCAATGTTTTGCCACCTAGCACTCTGAAATTGTGTGGCATTCCGGAGAGCCAAATTCGGCCGTCCACCATTACAGTCACTGCATATGATAACATGAAGAAGCCTCCTCTAGGCATGATTACTTTAAAGGTGAGTTTGGGTCCTGCCGCCATCACAGCAGATTTCCACATTCTGGATATGGATCCGACATTTAATGGCATTTTGGGACGCCCCTACATTCAACAGCTCGATGCGGTTCCCTCGACAAATCACCAATGCCTTAAATTTCCACACAAGGGCCGCATTATTAAAGTCACCAATATGCCAATTTTGCCAGAAGAGGATATTCATGTGGCTTCATCAGTTCCTTCTATGTGGCCTGCCAATAAGCCACTATTATCTGTGCTGGACGTCCCTTGTCCACGGCCAATGCCATCTGAAACTATCACAACAGTTGCTATGACACCCCTGCCTTCCAAGGGAAAAAAGAAGAAAAATATGATGAATACCTCTGGCTGGAACATTTTAATGAAAATGGGGTATCAAAGTGGCAAAGGCTTGGGTATCAAACTCCAAGGCAGGACTAGGCCCGTTAAACCTCAGAAGCTGATTACACGAAGCGGCCTAGGTTATAAAGGGCCATGCAAAAATAAAGATGAACCTTGGGCATTTATGACATCCACTCTGAAGACAGATCGCCAGCCGCTTACTTGGACACTGAAGACGCATTTTGTCACAGGTGGCTTTCAAAATAATGAGCAAACTACCATAATTACTTCCATATTAGACTGTCAAGATGTTCATGCTAGACAGTTTGCTCGTCATATTGCCCCACTGGCTACATATAAAGCTCTGGAGTCTTTAAGGCCTGGCAAGAGAAGGAAAATGGATGATCCAGAATGTGACTGGTACCGGTGGTTTGACATGAATGATATCACTATTTCCTTGAGCCGCCTTTTCATGCCGACTGATCCGGAATGGCCGCCATTAATACACCAATTGATTGAAATGCCAGCTGCAATTACAGACAAGAGGCAGCTGCTGAGTGACTACACTGATACTGGAGAGCTGGATGTTCCGTTTGAAGAAGGTTTCACTGTGGATAGGCTGTGGGCCGGCCTCTTTTCTCTCACTTCCATGCATCCATCTGTGCTTACTTCTCTATATTCCCATTGGTTTGGTCATATCCCAAGACCGCCTCCGATTATAATCAATTTGTCTCCAGATTCAATCCAAGTTGCTCTCACAATTCCTCCCTCGCTCCTCGAGCGATTTTCTGAACTCTCCATCACGCCCCCGCGCGGGCCGTCACTGATTAAATCTTTCTCCGATCTTGCAATTTCCACTCTCCCGCTATTCTCCCCACACATTGCTTTCTTCTTGAAAAAGAAAATAAAAATAAAGAAAAAGATAAAAACGAAAAAAAAACGTCAAATTTCCAACTTTCCAATCCTCCATCTCCATTGAGGAGACTTCTTATCTCTTTCCCGAGTGTGTCCCGACCTAGGGGCCGCTCCTTCAAGATTCATTGCTAGATCTTTTCTCCCCCTCCGGCGAGGGGACTTCCTCTGTATCACCTCTTGTATCCACTTTTTCACCTCCTTCCTCTTTTCTAGCTTATCCTAATCAAGCTAGTTGCTCCTCCTCTTCTTCTGCTAACACTAAGATTCATGGGGTATATTCACATAAGAAGTCCAAGGGTAAGCAGATTCCTCGTAGGTTTCTGTTGGAGTTAGCTATTAGATGCCAGGCTTGTTTAGCTCTTCCTGAATTTATAGAAAATCCAATTATCCTGCCAGAGTTGGAATATGAGGATGCTGCTGTTGTCTCTTATGAGGGTTTGGGTGTCTATGAAATCGTGAATGATGAAGACCCTATTGAAGAGGGGGAAGAAAGCTATGAAGAATATGAGGATGAGGCTGATGCTTTTGCCAGTGGCATAAGACGATTCGACGAACCATCAGCCTCTGTAGAAGAGCCTACCAAAGAAATTAATTTGGGTACCGAGGAAGACCCTAGGATTGTCCTCATAAGCAAGAATTTACCGCCCTCCGAAGAGGAGGCCCTCATTTCGGTTCTTCAAGAATACAAGGACACGTTTGCATGGAGTTATGAAGACATGCCTGGATTAGATCCTGCGCTCGTTGAACACCGCCTTACACTTAAGCCAGGGTCTGTCCCGGTCAAGCAACGGTTGAGGCATTTCCACCCTAATATGGCGTTAAAGATGAAAGAAGAGGTCGACAAGCTCCATAAGGCTAGATTTGTTAGAGTTGTCCTCTACCCCAATTGGGTGGCTAACATCGTCCCGGTTATGAAGAAAGATGGAAAAGTTTGGATTTGTATAGACTTCCGGGACCTCAACCGTGCGTGTCCTAAAGATGACTTCCCCCTCCCTCATATTGATGTTCTGATTGATAACACGGCATGATTTGAGACTCTCTCTTTCATGGATGGCTTTTCATGTTACAATCAAATTCCTCTGGCTGAGGAAGATCAAGAGAAGACCTCGTTCACTACACCATGGGGTACTTATTGCTATGTGGTCATGCCTTTCGGACTTAAGAATGCTGGAGCCACCTATCAGAGGGCTATGATGGCGATTTTTCATGACATGATTCATATTTATATTGAGGTGTATGTGGATGACCTGGTTGTGAAATCAAGGACAAGGATTGAGCATCCTGGGGTTCTAGCTAAGGTCTTGCAAAGATCACGAGAGTATCAGTTGAAGATGAACCCCAAGAAGTGCGTATTTGGCGTCTCTTCAGGGAAATTGCTTGGATTTATTGTCAGCAAGAGGGGAATTGAAGTTGATCCCAACAAGGCGAAGGCCATCAGAGACATGCCTCCTCCCAAGAATTTGAAGGAAGTTCGAGGATTAATCGGGAGGTTGCAATTCATTCGCCGCTTCGTCTCCCAGCATTCACAAAGATGTAGGCCGTTTTACGAGCTTACCAAGCCGGGAGTCAAGTTTAATTGGGATGACAAGTGTCAGGCAGCCTTTGACGGATTGAAGGATTATTTGGCCAATCCTCCTGTCCTGAGGCCGCCAATTCCAGGCAAACCACTTATTCTCTATGTTTCGGTCTTGGATGACTCTGTAGGTGCTGTCTTGGCTCAAGTAGACAAAGAAGGTAAAGAGAGGGCAGCATACTATTTGTCTAAACTTCTTAACCCCTGTGAACAGAGGTACTCAGCCATGGAGAAGACTTGTGCTGCTTTAGTCCGGGTAGTTCAGAAGTTAAAACATTATTTCCTAGCTCACGAGGTTCACCTTATTGCTCGCATGAATCTGATTAAATTCCTCCTTGAAAAATCTGTCCTCACTGATCGATTAGCACGCTGGCAAAGCTTCCTCTCTCAATTTGATATCACTTACATCCAACAAAAAGCTATCAAAGGTTACGCCATTGCCGAACACCTTGCTCACCACCCTCTCCCCCGTTTTGATCCTGTCAATTCGGAGTTTCCAGATGAAGAACTGATGTCCATTAATCAACCTCATGATCCTATGTGAACATTACATTTTGATGGAGCTCTAAATTCTCAAGGAAGAGGGATCGGCATGGTTCTTTTAACACCAGAAGGGGTCACCATCCCATTTGCTGCTCGGCTCACTTTTCCTGTCACCAACAATATAGCTGAGTATGAAGCTCTTTTGGCCGGTCTTCAAACCGCTCATCGATATGGTGTCACCCATTTGAGGATTGTGGGTGATAGTCAGCTCATTCTGCGCCAGGTGCTTGTCAAGTGCCGCACTATCAATCCTAAGCTCAAACCCTACCAGGAACTTGCTTCAGCTTGTGCCAAGCTCTTCACCAAATTGATTTTTGTCCATGTTCCTCGTAGCCAGAACATCTTAGCCGACGCTCTCGCTTCTTTGGCCTCGGCTTTAGTCTTCCCTCCTGAGCGTGATTTTCATGTTCCTCTAATTCATCAGCGCGACACGCCAGCTATTAAGGATCGCGCATTCCTCGATATTAGGGATCAAGTGCTTGAGAAGGTTAAGCAGAAGGAATCTCTTAAAGGCAAAGAGGTCATGCTTTTAGACTGGGAAGAAGAATTGGCTGACGAAGAGAAGCCTTGGTATTATGAGGTTGCCAGGTATTGCAATGATCAGTCCTATCCCGAGGAAGCCACTGCAGAAGAAAAGAAAGCAATTAGAAGAGTGGCTCAACGATATGTTTTGGTCGGAGGTGTGCTCTACAGGAGAGGGCTCATCGGTGTTTTATTAAGATGCCTCGACGATGATGAATCATGAAAAATTATGGAAGAGGCGCATTCTGGAGTGTGTGGTGGTCATGTGAACAGCCAGATGCTAGCTAAGAAAATCCTTAGGCTAGGTTTCTATTGGCCAACTCTAGAAGAGGATTGTTCCATCTATGTCTGAAGGTGTGTTAAGTGCCAACTGCACGCCGACAAGATTCATTCTCCTGCTTCTTCACTCCATCCTACGTCCTCCCCATGGCCTTTCTCCATGTGGGCTTTTGATATCATTGGACCTCTTGGTGATTCGAACCTCCTGACCAAACAAAAATCATTCATCCTCACGGCAACGGAGTACTTCACCAAGTAGGCGGAAGCGGAAGCTTACGTGGAGATTAAAGCGTCAACCGTCTGCAAATTCATAATGAAGAACATCATCACGAGGTTCGGCATCTCGAGCACCATCGTCACCGACAATGGACCTCAATTCATCTCTCAAGAAATCAAGGATCTCTGCAACAGGTATAACATTGCATTGCATCATTCTTCTCCCTATTATCCGCAGGGCAATGGCCAAGCAGAGGCTACTAATAAAACTTTGATAAAAATCGTTAAAAAGACGTGTGAGGCTAATAAATTTTTGGATTGGCCAGACAAGCTAGTTGAAGTTCTCTGGGCCTATCGCACTTCCATTCGCACCCCTACTAGGCAAACCCCTTTCGCCCTTACTTATGGAATAGAGGCGGTAGTCCCTTATAAGATTCTTATTCCCTCTCTGCGAGTACAATTGGATAAGGAATTTTCTATTGATGAACGTCGTGATTCACTCCTGGCCCAATTGGAACTCCGAGATGAGAAGCGTCTGGTCGCCGCTGAGCATGCGCGCGTTTATCAAAACAGGCTCTCACGTTTTTTTCAAAAGAAAGTAACTGAGAGAAAATTTAAAATCGGTGAGATGGTAATCAAGAGAATTTTTGTAAAGCCGGGTGGCCCCCGCTCCAAACTCCAACCCAATTGGGAAGGACCGTTTATCATAAAAGAAGTTTATCCTGGTAATGCTTATAAACTGATTAATGCTGAAGGGGAAGAGTTAACTCACCCTTGGAATGGTTTATATCTTAAGAAATACTACCCTTGATTCAACAAAAAAAAATCAAAAAAAAAATTATATCTTCAAAAAAAAAATGTTGAAAATTGATTCAAAAACTCAAAAATATATAGAGATTCTTCAAAAAATAAAAATAGAGATTCTTCAAAATTGGTGCCATGGCATACGAAGGATCAAGGTCCGAAAGGTCAAAATTCAGAATTCATTCATCAGTCTTGCTAATTTAAAAAGGGGTTGATTCCCGCACACACTACACACTTCATTCTTGAGCTCAAGCAGTGCAAAATCCGATGGAAAGTCAAAAAACCTGACTAAAAGTGAAAGACAATACCCGTTCTTTTCTTCTTTGGCCCATAAGGGAGGAAGGGAGACCTCGAGGTAGACACGCCAAGCCTATCCGCCGCCCTAGTAGGTGGAAGTCAAGGCCCAAAAAGGGAGCAAATGCCACGAAAGCCCAAGTACAATTAGGTTTATTTTCATCAATGCAAATCAATGCCAAAGTGAAAGTTAAGTTGTGAAAAGAAAAAGCATGTCAAGAGGGCAAAGTCCCCGCAAGGAAAACCTTGGGCGTATGCATGCAATGTAAAAGAGGCAAAAAGGTAACAAATTTCCCTACGCCAAAGACCGAACCCCAACAGGCATAGGGTAGGGGAGGTAACTTTGCCTTGAGTATCTCAGAATCCCTTATGGGCTTCCCTTATACTTTCTTCCATCCTTTCTATACGGTAAAGTCACGAACTGGCACGATGGTCAAGACGGACTTAAGAAATTGCACTGTGCGAAATCTCGAATACAAGCCAACTATGATCACGTCAACCCCCTTTTAATTACTCAAGAAAGGTTAATGAATTTTAGAGGGTGACCGTGTAAGACCTGTGGTCTTGATAGCCTTGACAACTTTTTGCAGAATAATTAAATTAACGCCTTCGGCTAAAGCGCCTTTTATGGAACTAACATCCTAGATTAGGTCGTCTTTTTCAGAATAACGTCTTTGAGCAGGTCGTTTCTTTTCAAAAATCAAATTCCTTTTCAAAATTCACGTCGTCTTCTAAGGCGTCTTCATGAGAACCACGACCTACTCTAAGGCGCGTTTTTAAGAAAAATAACAAAAAAAATATATAAATGAGTAAAAGAGAAAAAATACATTTTTTCACGATGTATGCTTGCATTCTTTTGCATGGGCAACTTTTATGGTTTGCATATGTGTGCTTGCATGATGCATCTCCCCGTTATCAGTCATTTTATTTACCTTATTTGATTAAAGGCTTGGTCCCTTGACCCGTCATTAAGGTCAAAATGTTGCTACCCCTTGCTTATCGGGCAAGGGGCCAAGTCAAACAGATGAATTAACCTGTTTATTCAAGTGTGAACAGCAGCTGCAGAAACATGGCACAGTAAAGCAAACACGAAGAACGTGGAAAGTACACAAACACAGGGCCACAACCACACAAAGTGCTCAGGTAACAGAGAAATCTCAAGCTTATATATATATACATCATGAATGTCTAAGTACATGTGTGAGGGTGGAGGAGTACAAGTAAATCCCTCAGCTCTCGCCTCCACCCTCCTCTCTCCTACTCTCAACCTCCTCCTCGCCGTCCCGAGCTGGCGCTGGTGGAGGAGGCATGGGCCCCCGTGAAGAAGCAGGAACCCGAACGTGTCCCCCTGCCTCGCTCCTCTCTCGGAGGGAAGAGCTCGCCACGAAGGTGGAGCTAGTGAAGGAGTACCCCGCAGCCCGTGCTCGCTCACGTCCTCGCTGGAGACGCTCCTCGGACACTCGTAGCCGCTCCTGAGAAAGGATCAACTGGGTCCTCGAATCTGCCAGCTCTCGCTCGCGCGCTGCCACCTGCTCCTGGTACCAGGCACGCTCCGCCTGGTGCTCCTCCCGCTCACGAGCACGCTCCTCGCGCTCCCGGGCTCGCTCCCATCTCTCCAGCTCAAGAGCTACACGCAGCTCGGCCACGTCCTGGGGAAGCTCCTCTCGTCACCTCAGGGACCTCTCAAGCTCTGAGATCCGCTGATCATGGATTGCCAACTCGGTACGTACCGTCTGAAGCTGAGTCACCTGCAAACAGGTAAACAAATCATCAATTCCACAATAAATGCAATGATTCAGTAATCTAGCAATTCAAGCAATGTATGATTGACTCACCTGTGCGCTCGTCGCGCGGAAGCCCTCGTCTACGCAGGTAAGAGCGGCTCGAAGCTCCTCAGTCTGTAAAAATGAATTTTCATCAGTGCACATTTATAATCAATATTTGAATGGAGTTGTGTTTTGGAATTTACCCGTGAGGCGAGGTCGCGCTCTGCTGCCTCGGCTCGTGCCACCGCCCCCGCTAGCTGCTCCGCCAGTGCAGTCACCTCTGCACTGGGCCCTCTCGAGCTGGAGGCCTCCCCTGGGTCTCTCCTCACTGCTCCCTGCTGGGCACGCTGCATTCATTGAGATCGTCAGTGGCTAATCATCAATAATTCAACAAAAATATATACATTTGCATATAGAAATAATTTAAACACTCACCAGGGTCTCTAGGTCTGCCCGTGTGGCGGCTAGCTGGTCCTCCAGGCTGTGTAGGTGGGCCTGGGCATCTATCGCCGCTATGTCCCGCGCATCCTGCATCCATTACATATTAGTCACATGATAGTCACATAAGCATTTGCATTCAATTTAGAAATAAGTGCATTCATACATACCCCTAAGACCCTCATCTGGGGTCGGCCGGCGTATACCTCCCAGTAGCGCCGGAGGTACTCGGAGCTGTCAGTCGCGCGAGAGGTGACTCTGGTCCCGCCACGCTGCCAGTCGGCGTACTGCTCCTCGAACCGCACCCTCCAGTCGGTCGCCTTTGTACGACCGCGCATCTTCTTCCCGATGCCACGGCTCGCCTACCTCTACCCACTCCTGGTGGAGGCCTAGTGTCCTCATCACCAACCTAAGCCGTAACGGCTCGATCTCGCTCAATCAGTGAACCCAAAGCTCACGCTCAAAGCGAGGTCGGCCCGCTACGACCCAAGGCTGGCCCTCGTCTGTCATCCCCTCATAGGGTCTCCACTGCACCTGCATTCATAAACATACATGTCATCATTTCATCATCATCATAAATTCAAATAATGCAAAAGAAAGATGCATAACATTCATACATACCAGCAAGGGAGGGAAGTCGCGAAACTCTCTCCGTAAAACCCACAACTCGTAGCCGAGTGGGGCGCCGAAGACGATCGGCACCCAGCGCCGTGCTAGAGGGAAAGCTCCCTCACCTCCAGGCCGTGGGTCAACACACCCCATCGGCATGCAGAGATGGCTCCAAACCTGCATCCATGCATTGCATTAGGAAGGCATTCACATGCATAACAAAAAAAAAAAAAAGAAGAGAAATGCATACCTGAAGAAAAGGTGAGAAGCCACTGACGGTCGTCTCTCGTCCTGTCCCCGCGGACAGGTCGGCCATCATATGCGCCAGTAGAGCCGCTCCCCAGGCGTAGCTGCCAACTGCCTCCAGGTCTTCGAGTATCCCTAGAAAGCGGCAGTTGATGATGTCGCCTTTTGTCTCGAGCAATAGCCTCCCGAGCAGCAGTAGTAAGAACCTCCTCAAGTCTCAGTCCGCTCTCTCCCTGTCAGCTGGGTCCTGGCAATAGACTGCCCTAGCCCCGTCTATCAACCTCTGCGAGAACTGCTCTAGGGTCTCCCCTGACCTGTGCCTAGCATTCACTAAACCCATCACTGTAGTAAGGTCGGTGCGGAGGATCGTCCTACACTCGCTAGGCGTCTCATAAACCATCTCCAATCCTAGCAACCTCTTGGCGAACTCGGTGTAGTCTGGGTAGGTAATCCGACTCACAGCATCTCCATCTACCCTCAACCCCGTAATCCTGGCCACATCCTCTAGGGTAGGAATCATGTGTCCCCAAGGCATCAGGAATGCCCGGCTAGACCTATCCCATCTCTCCCGTAGAACCTGAATGAGTGGTAGGTCTGGCCTAACTGGCTCTATGCTAAGGAAGGCCCCGAACCCCATCGCGTCTACCCTCTCTCTCTGGAACTCGGGGAGACCGTAGTAAGCTGCCCAGACCATGACCCATGAGATGCGTGTCCTCATCAGCCCCTGCATGCATAAAAGAAGAATTTTTGGCTTAATTGTTTTGATTATTCATGCTTATTTCATTTTGATTGCCCCAGGTTGAATTTTGATGTTATTGGAATTAACGACCTTCCTCAGGTCATTTTTCGTTGAAGTAGCGCCCTTAAGGAGGGCGTGGTTCTGTTTGTGCTTTAAGATAACGACCTACCCTAGGTCATTCTTCATCTATGAAACGCCTCTGTGTTGGGCGTGTGTTTGTGGTTAATTTCTAAAATCCTAAAAGGTTTTATCAATTCACGCCCTTGGGTGGGGCATTTTCCAATTGGGTTCATTAATTAATCAAGAATTAATGAATGGGCGACCGCTGGTTTGGTCGTCTGTTTTTGAATTGATGCCCTGATGTGGGGCGTGGTTTCCAAATTTTCCAGAAAATGAAATAAAAATAACAGTATGCGAGAATTAACCGCATAACATGAATTTAAATGGGCGACATGCTTTAGGGCGTGTTCTCATGGGGTTAATTTATTTTTCAGGAAAATAATTTAATTAACGCCCTGGGGTCGGGCGTGTCTTTTTTAAAACGTGACGCCCCTGAGGGCATCTTCTTTCTGGGTTGCAGGGTTTATACCCCGAGAGCTATGGAAATTGCATAAAAATGAAATAAAAATAAAAAAAATGGGAATTGGGTTGGCGGCCTACCTTCTTGTGCTTTGGCTCTGCCGGTTGGGGGCGTGGTTGCCTGGGTCGCCGGAGTTGGCCGGCACGGGGGATGGCCGCCGCCGTGTGCGGTGGTTCGTCACCACCTCCGTCCTCTTCTTCTTCCTCACCTTCTTCTCCTCCTTCTTCATTTCCTTCACCTTCTTCCTCGTTTTCTCCCTCTTCTCCAGCATCATCTTCTTCTTCCTCGCCTTGTCCTCCGGTCTCGTCGCCGGCCGCCACGGCCTGTTCTTCCTCCGCCGCCACGGGAGGGGCTTCCTCCTCGGCATGGGCGTCTTCGATCAGGTCCACCACTTCTGGGGCAGCCACCCTCTGCCGCTTCAAACCTCCGCCGGCCATCGTCTAGGGCTAGGGCTAGAAGGGAGAGAGATAGAGAGAGTTTGGGGAGGGGGTTCTCGGTTAGGGTTGCAGAAGAGAGAAAGAGGGGAAATGGGACGGAGGAAGAAGAAGGAAGGAGGGAAGTTAAGTCGAACGGTCAAAAAGAAATCACGACTTAAGGAAGGCCGCGTATTGAGGAATCAACGACGAACATCAAGGCGTTTCTTAATAATTGACGACGTTTCGTAAGGCGTTAATTCTATCTGCATGGGGAATGATAACCGTCGTCAGACGCATTCAATGGGCGTTGATTGATGTGATTGAAGTAATTATTACGGTTTTTGATTCGCGCCTGAGCTTGAGGCGTTACCTTGTTAAAACGTGGCTTTCCTAAGGGCGTTACTTTTGGAATTTCAACGAATACTTTTGGGGAATTTGAATCAATTAACGCCCTGTTCTAAGTCGTTGTTTGGTTAACGCCTATTGGGGAAGGCGTCATATGTGTGAACTGGAATGTTGAAGGTGACATTGTCTAAGGCGTCCTTTTGATAAATCACGACATTGCTAGGGACGTTATTTGCAGCAGAATCACAGAACGCTGGACATTTGATCAGAAAAACAGTAAGATGGCTCAATTAAAGGAAAGATCATTGGTTTATTTGAAAGGAAGATTACAATGTTTTAATGAGCCACCTTGGTCCTCAATTTTCTCAAGGCTGTTACATATGCCTTCCACTGTTCCTGTCTTCTTCTAAGCTCTCTACAGGTTGATAAGTCTTGCTGATTTTCAGAGAGCTTGAACTGTGGTGCATTCTTCACCATCCTCATTGCCGCCTAAATCTCGTGTCTTGATCGAGGAAGATGAGAGGGATCTTCGAGGATTTGTCGTGGAAGCCCGAGTTGAGGGAGGCACCGGTGTGAATTATATAGCACGAATTCCGAAGCGCCCTATGAGACGAAGGTCCGTCCCGGGAGAGAATCTTACACGGAGATCTTGGGTCTTGAGTATTCCCGGGGCGCAAGTGAAGAGATTCTTTGGCATCACTTTGAGATGCTCTCTCCATTCGTCTCTTTTTGATTTGAGGAATTCGGTTCATCACTCTATTGCTTATTCCAAGTGAACCGGTCATATAGGAGAGTGGGCTTTTTGAAAAGATTCTTGAGGGTTGTTGGGCCTCACCACATGGATCGAACTTGAAGTGAAGATCAACCCAACTAGAGAGTGCTAGCATGCATCCGTAGATGGGCCTTCCCATCGCCGCCGAGGTGAGCCCACTATAGAGATAGGCTAGAATAGCCGGTCCAACTCTATCTCCTTCCCATAAGCTCGCTACGGCGCTTAATTGGGCCTCTTCTAGAAAGTCCTCCGTGGATGGGAATAAGATCGCTCCTGCTAAGCACACCACGAAGGCCTTTGCTACCCGCTCTATCTCCTCATCTTCTTTGGCTTGATCCGCTCTCTTGTACACCCATGAAGCGAGCTTTAGAAGGTTGATGCCTTTGGTAGCTTTGATTTGGTGCACTAGGTTGGGACTAGGAATTAAGCTTGTTAATAGTTCTTGAGAGAGATTGGCTTTGGCATGATGGCCATCTTTTCTTCATCTTCTTGCTTCATTCTCTTCAAACCCAAGATGATCTCCAGTTCCTCTAATAAGATAGTGGCTTCAAAAGTTGAAAAGAGAAAGGTATGAGTGGAGGGTGCCAGATTTCAAGTAGAGCTCCTATGGCAGCCCAATCTAAATGGATTTGGTCATGATGTTTGGCATGGGTGACTAGGCCCAAAAGGTGCCATCTTGCAAGATAAACTCTCATGTCTGAAGAGAGCTTGGAAAGGATAAGGGGAGCCACTTGTTTTTTGTAAATCTCCTAGCTCCTGGCACCAAAGGATAGTCCTGTAGAAGAAAAGAACAGAAAAGAATGCATGGACAAGAAGAGCAAGTGAGAACAGTAGAACAGTGAACAGTTGTTTGGTTCGGATGAAGTTAAGAAAGAGACAGAAGATGCATTACCTGGTTCATGGAAATCATGTTGCTTATATGCCCATTGATATCGGATAACCTGGGAGTGGAGGACTTGGACCTCTTAATTGCCCTCTCCATCTTCTGTTTCCAGGAAGCTCCTCAGATGAAGCCTGCAGAAGAACAGACGGAAGAAGAGGCAGTAGCAGAGCTCGAAGGGTTGCTTTGATCAATTAGAATTGCCTTCCTTTTATAGGGATCCGGGAGATCTCAAGGCTGTTCGGAGTTAGAAGTTGATGGCTATTAGGACTGGGTTTGGCTTTCGATTTGGAAACGGAAGTTTGCTTAATTAACGCCTTCTGTTAGGGCGTCAATTGTTGAATTGACGACCTTGCAGAGGTCGTGTTTTGTGTAACGCCCTTTAGTGGGTCGTTTTCTCTTTGGCCTCTCGATGGATTTCACGCCTTAGTGAAGGGCGTGTTTCATGTTTTGACGCCCTCGCATTAAGGCGCCTTTCATGTTTTGACGACGCTCAGTCCAGGCGTGTTTTTGTAAGCTTATGAATTTGCTTCCCCGTGTGCTTTGATGAACTTAAGTGCTATTATTTCATTGGAATTCTATTTTATTTAGCACTTATGATCATGTCATACTTTGAATTGAAGATTATTGATATTGAAATTGTGAAGACTGATGAATTCCAAGTGCAGGAAAGTGCAGGTTTCGAGACGCTTGGGTTGCTCGTGGAAGTAGCATTGCGCTTATCATCTTGTATTTGTTTCTGTAAGCATTTTTACTATATGGTATCTACGCTATTATAGCATATCAAGGACCTTGTGGTTCTGATGAACCTGGAATTTGAGTTCCCCTTCATCAAAAACAGTGATAATTCAGGAGAGTCTTGATCACACGGATAGGCCGTTGAGTCGTTCAAGGTCTGGGACGATGGTTCCACTTTCTGAGTTGATGCGCGGACAAACGGGCTTCGGCTTAGTGTCAGCTCAGAGATTTGGATTCTTGACCAAATCTGGAGGCTTAGCAATATTATCCTTGATTATTTTCTATATTCTTAGTTTATTTTATCTTTTCTTTTAGCCCAGCATGCATCATGTAGGACTTTGAGTTTCATGCTGAAAATCTTCATATTATGGCAATAATGAAGGTCACTCGCTCTTGATTGAGTTGACATGAGATATTCCATTCCAAATCAAGTACTTTATTCTATCTGAAGCCGCTCGGGCTGATTCCTTGAAAATGTCTCTTTGTTGGATCTCCATCTCAATTCTCTTTATTTTTCTACAAATCTACCTTGGTTGTAGCACGTCCACGTTGGCTGGTAACCGCTCTCCAATGGTCTTTCCCTGTCGTGCCCGCGCGCACACCTTTTGCCTTACATTTTTACTTGTTTAGTTTAGTCTCCTTTATCCAGCAAATTGATGCATCCTTGGAATCATTTGGAGTTGTTTCATTCAGAATCTTGGACAGATTTCCAATGCTTAGTGTCTGAGGCGTGTCACATCACACCTTGGCATCTACTTATCAGTTCGCTCTACTTCATTCCGTTTGTTGCATTTCACCTCCATTTCGTCTCACTCCCTTGCAAAGCAGACGCCAAGGCGGGGCAGCTGTAGACACACCAAAATTGACGCTATGTTGATCAAATCTCATGTCACTGTGATGACACCCCAAAGTGAACTTCAATATATTCATAATATGAAGTTTTTCTATCTTTTTGTGTGTGGTTTTTATTTGTTCTTGCATTTTGTGATTCACGACCTGAAGAGGGGCGTGTTTTAAATAGCGACCGTATCTAGGGCGTTTTCTCAAGAAAGGACGACTAAATGTCAGGGCGTCAATTCCTGGTATTATCCGGTTCAAAATAAATTCAAAATTAATTTAAATTATTGATTAACGTCCTTCCTCAGGGTGTTGTTTCAATTAACGCCTTCATCATAGGCATGTTCTCATAATTTTCATATAAAGTAAGTATTATTGCCAAATTTAAATCCAAGAAGTGACGCCCTTGACAGAGGTCGTGTTTTGAGTAACGTCTTGTGTACGTCGTCAATTTGGGATTTGACGCCCTTTGGAAGGTCGTGTTTTCCGTTTCGTGTCCTGCTTAAACTCTCTTTCCGAGTAGTTCCCTGCCTCCGTTAGTCTCCTTGCTCGAATTGGAGCTAGAGTCCTGCCTTCTTTAATCGTTGCCTATCCTTATCTTCCCAAATTTGAGCTTATCTTCCATTGAAATCCTATAAAAGCATGCTCCGGTCGATCGAGGCAAAGGTTCAAGAGGTTGAAGAGTTCGCAGGTTGAGAGTTAGACGGGTCAGAGAGTTCAAATCAAACAGAGGTTTACAGTTTACAGGTTACAGAGCTTCGTCTTCCTCCTGTGCGATCGTTTGAAGGGCCTCTACTTCCTCTGCTTCCTCTACTTCCTCTGCTTCCTCTACTTCCTCTGAATCCAGTCAACTGCGTCCACTCTTTGGTTCCCCTTTACTGTCAACAGGGACAGCAGGGTTTCTTCTGTTATTTTTGTTCGTTTGCTTTTTCTATCTTTCACGTTTGCATTAGCATCATCACGCCACTATTTTCTCCTTTCACGTTTGCAGTAGCATCATAATATCACTGTGTTGTTTCTTATCCCACGTTTGCATTAGCCCGATCATCACTGTTATTTTTCTTCTTTGCGTTTGCATTAGCTTTATCATATCTCCTTTCTCCCTAATTCCTCTTTAGGGGTTTTAAAAAAACCAAAACAATAAGGTGCGCATGTTTTTGTCTTCTCCTCATCTTCATATCATCTTTGGATTGATACTACGTGCACTTGGCTGATCTCCTTCTTATTTATTTTGTCTTATTTTTGCAAGGATAATCAATAAAGAAAAACCCCCTTCATCGGCCGGCCGATTGAGGGCGGAGGAGGGAATTCACAATCCATCCCGCACTTTTTCACCATGTATTCACGATCTTCTTTATTTGTTATTGAGGTAACCCCTCTGGCGATCACCCTCCTTCATAGCACCGCGTGCTTAGTTGTTTCTTTATCTTCATATCATCATCTCCAAACTCATATTTATTTTTCTTATATTTAAAACTCCCCATGTTCATGTGTGGATTTATCACGATCTACAGAACCCAAGCAGTCTTGGGTCCTGAAATGATAGTGGCACCTTTGAAAGGTGCTTTCCACCATTTTCCAGCATTATAATTATCAGAGTTCATTAACCGACAGTTAGACATGACATGACCAGACTGTCCACAGTAATGACAAGAGTCACCAAATTTCATGTTCTTTTTATATGAGTAATCATGAGCATGAACTGGATATAACTGAACATGATTCGCATTTCCGTTATCATGAAAAATTTTCTTTCTATTTTCATCAGAAACATTCCTTTTCTTGACATGCCAACATTCTTTGACTAAATGGCCTTTTCTACAATGGGAGCATTCAATATACTTGCCTTTAGAACCATGGTAGGTTCTGCCAGAGGCATAGTTCACATGAAACTTAGTGTAACTAGACACATTTCTTTTCGAATGGAATGTAACAAATTCAGACTTGAACTTCTTCCCTTGACTGTGCCAACAGAGAGCAGCAATGTGGCCGAATTTGCCACAACAATAACATTGAATTTTCTTTTTCTGATCAGTAGAAGGTTTCCTAAGATGATTTCTAGGATACATTCTAACAGCATTTCTTTCATCATTCTTCAATGTTATACACTTATGCATAATATGTCCAACCTTCCCACAATAGTGACATGTTACTACCTTTTTATTCACATTCACTTGATTGACAGAACTAACATTCTCATGAGAGTGTGAATGTGTGTGTGAGCAGTGAGCAGCATGCATATGTAAATCAGGGACAGATTTGGACTTATTCAAGTCAGCATTTTTCTTTTGTTTTTGAATCTTTTTCTATTTCTTATCTGAGTTTTTAGCCTTCTTAGCAGTGAATTGAAAGATTGAAGAAATAGATGAGTTGTCATGTTCTGAGCTTTTCACAAACACAGTTGATTTCCTCTTATCATTGTCTTTCTTATTAACAGGCACATACCCAAGTCCTTCTTTCTGGAAATTTACCTTAGAGCCAAGCAATTTATTCAAATTGTCTTTACCTTTGACAGATTTTGACAAAGATTTTTTCAGATCTTCAATTTCAAAATTCAAGGAAGCAATACTCACTTCATACTTAGATAGCTCAAATTCACAAACAATTAGCTGCTGTTGCAAAGCATCATTCAAGTTCTTCAGAGTTTCATTTTCTTGTTGAACCATTATTTCATTGTTGTTCTCATTTTCCTTCACAACAGATTTTCCTTTTTCAAATGACAGCCATCTCTCAGAGAAGACAGTATTAAGAGTCATTAACTTTTTATTTTGATCTTTCAAGTAACTATTTTCTTCAAACACTTTTCCTCCACCTTTTTCAACCTCAATTTTCTTGGCCAATAATAATTTGTTTTCTTCTTCCAGGGATTTGATTAATTCCTTTTACGAATTATCATCATGGTCTATATCATTAATAAAATCTTGGAGAATGGCACATGCTTTGCAAGAATTATTTTCACTGATGAGTTTGATTCTAGGATTCTCATTTTCAGATTTCAACTTGTTCAACTCATCTTTTTCTTTATTCATGTCAGATTTCAAGTTTTCATTCTCTGCCTTCAGACGAGTGACTTCATGAATCATTTCTTTTTCCATTTTTCTCTTTTCAGATTTAAGTATATCATATTTGTTCAATAAATGCTCATTCATGGCAACTAAATCATCATAGCTAATATTCTCGATTTCAGAGTTTACCTGAGAGGAAGAATCCTCGGACTGATCTCTGACCATGAAGCACATTTCCTCATCTCTCCATGATCTCTCCAATATTAGGTTGATGATTTCCGTTGCGCTACTGCACTCATCAACAAATGGAAAGTAGTGAGAGTCTATTGCCCTTTTTGTTAGATCTAGGGCGTTTTGATTTGCTTCAGATTTCAGTCTATCTGAGGACTTCCATTTGGATTTATCCTTAGGGACTTCATATGGACTGTGAGCTATGAGTATCCATAAATCAGAATTCATATGGATCACATAGTCTCTAAAACGACTGTACCAGCCATAGACATCTAAACTAGTGAATATAGGAATTTCAGCCATAAGTGCAGGATAAAACCGATCAGATCAAGAGCAATGCTCGTAGAGAACTCAAAACAGATGCAAGCGAACAGAATCAACTCAGATCACACCAAATCCAAATACGGATCGGATCTGCAGGTCGTTGGACCCTTTGTGCAGACACCGGCTCTGATACCAATTGTTGGGTTCGGTGCAAGTATTCAGAGGGGGGGGGTGAATGAATATGGCCTATAAAAACTTTCACCCAATTAAAATATTAGGCTCACTAACTATTTAGAATGCTAACTAGACAGATTCATTAAATCTTGAAGACTAATTAGCAGATGCGGAATTAAACAAACAGACAGTGAGCACTCTAAGTTAGACAAACTATAGCTCAATTTGAATTTTGATTACTTAACAGATTAAGACACTCTAAGAGAGCTAATCAACTCTTCTTTTCAACCAGAAAGCCAACACTAAGTGCGCCCCTAATCAATCATCTAACAGAAGCAAACCACAAATATATCGAACCACTGCACAATAGGTTTTTAGGTGGTTCGGTCCAGTAGACCTACATCCACCCCACACTCAAACCGAGTGTGGATTCTGCTGACTCATAGCTTGAACAGCTGGGCATCACAGCTTGCCATACATCCGCTGGGCAACACAGCTTGCCGTCCGAGGAATCCTCCTCACCCCGCTGAGCAACACAGCTTACTGTCCAGTGGAATCCTCCACTGCAAACCGCTGGGCAATACAGCTTAGCCGTCCAGAGGCAGCACCTCTGCAATCCGCTGACTAACAGCTTGAACAAGATGTAAAATGGAAAACATAAAATAGAACAAGATAGCAATCGGAAAGCTGTAAAGAAATGAAGCACGAAATATAGCTCTAACAATGAGCAACCTCAGATCCGGTTTTGAACCAAAGATCTGAGGAACGAACTCTTTCTCTCCCTTCTTCTTCTTCTTCACACTCTGCTCTTCTTTCACTCCCTGTCTGGATCGTGGCTGTATGGACTTCACCTCTAGCTAGCTCGATCTCTGCTCTCCTTCTCTCTCATTCTCCTTTTCTTCTCTTCTGCTTCTGCTCTTCTTTCACTCTCTACTCTTTCTCTTTCTCTTCTCTTTCTCTCTTTCTTCTCTTCTGCTGGATCGTAGAAGCTCTCTCTTCTTTTTCCCTTTTTCTTCTCTCAGCTTCTGCTCTCTGGCTTCGATCACGATCAACCTCCATCTGAAGACGAAGGCTCCATTATATACCAGCAGCAGCAGCAGCAGCAGCAGCAGCAGGGCGCGTGTGGCTTCCACAGTTCCCGCCCTAAGAATTCGGACCACGTGGCAGCATCCAGCAGGCTGTCAGTACACGTGTCCTCATCTGGGCACTCTCCTTATCCTCGGATCACGTGCCCAGCACCAGTACGCTCAGCAACTGGAGTTAGATGGCGTCAACTCACTTGCTCCAAGGAGTTGACGCAGCCTTCAGAGATATTCTATCAGCAAAGCTCAAGTCTGCTGCGTTGACGCTTCCAACCCGTGGCGTTGACGCATTGATGCGTTCCAGTGAGCAACCAGCCTAGCCCTATTGACAGTTGCATCGACGCTGCTCCACTGCTGCGTTGACGCATCGGTGATCCAGTGATCAAGGTATTCGGCAGATAACCGTGCTGCGTCGACGCTGCTAATCCATAGCGTTGACGCAGTGGTGTTCCAGAGCTGAATGTATATCAGACTCAATTGCTGCGTGGACGCTGTCTTGCAATGGCGTTGACGCACTGCAGTATTCCAGTGAGCTATGGACTCTGCCTCATTAACTACTGCGTCGACGCTGCTGTAGCATGGAGTTGACGCAGCCAGGTGAAGCTCTGAAATCCTTATCAACTGAAGCGTGGACACATTGAACTCCCAGCGTCGACCCTGTTCTTCATTGTTGTCATCATCTAAAGACAGTGTATAGACTTTAGAACTGATGCACGATGTACATACTTCATGATACTCGTCCAATGTATATACTTAGTTGAACATGAACAAATGCAATGTATAGACTCTTCAATCGACAGGCAGACAATGTATATACTTGCTTAGTGTATGGACTTTATTAAAAGAACATGCAATGTATATACTTGCTCAGCCTGAAGCAATGTCTAGACTTCCGCTCAAGGCCAGTGCATAGACTTCAATGCCCTTCGGCAAAAGCGATGTGCAGACTTGTGAAGGCGAATGCAGTGTACAGACTTTGCCAAGCAATGTACACACTTGTAGAGTTGACGCTACATGAAACACTGAGTTGACGCTGTATAAAACATGGACAGTGTACAGACTTTACCCACTGTATGGACTTTATGCAATGCAAACGAATGTGTAGACTTCACTATGTAAATGGCTGTACAGACTTAGTCAAAACATGATGTATAGACTTTGGACTCCAAGGGCGATGTATGGACTTTCATATGAAAGGCAGTACAGACTTTGAAGGCAAAGGCCAATGTACAGACTTTGAAGGCTGAGGCCAATGTATAGACTAGGAAATCTGGGGGCGTCGACTCATGATGCATGAGACACACTTGCTGCGTTGACGCTGCATGACTTGCGAAATGCATAGAACACACAGAGGAAGCAATGCACCGATCTTAATTCAAGCACAAAACACTTTATGCACTCTCATGCATTCTCCACAGAATATATCAGTTATATGCATTCAGATTGTTATGATTCAATGTCAAGCTATTAGCAAAACAAAATGGTGACTCATTCGTGTTGCTATCATTAAAACACCACATTCATCAAAGCACAAGGGGCACAACACTATGATGATGTGATGAAGATGTTTTGATACACTTGATGTGAGACCAACTAGGATGCTATGATGATGATACCAATTGATGTGAGACCGACCTTGGACCTAAGTATGCAAGCATTCGGGTTAGGCAGCGGACTCACACTAGCGACTCACTCGCTTGGCGCACGTTAGTGCCAGAAGGCGACTCGGTGATGATGGAGAGGGTCCGAGGCGGGAGCTTGGTTCTCCAAGGGTCGGCTAGCTTATTGCGGACCCCAAATGGGCCAAGGGAAGCCCAAATCATGGGCGGCCAACACACCAAGGGTGTGGGTTGAGTGGAAGCTCTCACAACTCACCCGCGGTGGTCACTCAATTTGGTGGCAATTTAAAATCGGACACTCTCTCACCGCCGACGGAGTAACTATAGCAATACTAAGCTAAGCAAGTCCATTACAGCAATGAGAGATGTTCAGGAGCTCACCTAGCCGGCGTGAAGACGCCGACTCTGGCCGGAGACGGGGGCGAGAGGGGAGGCGAGGGTATGCACCCGCACGCCGCGTCGGTGTCACTTCAACCTGAAATTGAAAGGAGTACAACACTACACCCCATGCAAGGGGGGGGATCTTGGGGAAGGGAAACTAAAGAATACACCCAATTACTACCTCCACACAGGGAGGGGCCTTCAGCCGGCCAAGCGGGGAGGGAAGAAAGCGATGAAAACACAAGAGAAGAAGCCGGTGCCGAATCTGTCCAGTTCTGTGAGTGCTGACAGGGGACTGAAGAATTGACTGATGCAACTGCTACCGAATTTTGTTGGGGACGAGACCACCTGAAAAATCTTCGTAGGAGGCCGGGGAAGTCGTCCAAATTTTGTTAATTTCTTCTGTCGCCGCTGCTGGTCTGGGTGGAGGCCCGAACAGGGAGGCAGAGTCTCGGACTGGCAGCTCCTGGTTTCCAACAGCAGGTTGCAGAGGATGCCCCGACAGCTCCCGAACTCGGAATCAAGCACCGCGTAGCTGAGGGAGAAAATTGATAACTCTGGATCACAAATGCCGATCGAAGTTCCGCTTCTTTATTCTGAAAGTAGACAGGGCAAGGAAGAACTTTGCAGAAGCACTCTTGAACTGATTCTTCCAAGGTTCGTCGTGGTGAAGCTTCTACTCCGGTTCTGGTACTCAGCAGGGGCAGCTCTGCACAGTTGTGGGAGAACGGAGCTCTCGGGTAGCACACAGCTCGGATGAAGATGAAACCACTTCCGTTGCAAAGAAGACAGGAAGATGCTTCCGTGGATAGCTCTTGGGTCTTCAAACTCACTGGGATGTGGTCGGAGTCGCTGCTGCAAGTTGCTGGTCTTCTGCAGGTCGCCAGCTACAACCTAGTAGTATCAAATGGTGTTGGAGTGGGGCAAGGAAGAATGGTGGAGATGAGAGAGAGAGGGGGGGTGCGACCCTAACCAAGGGGAGGGGTCTTGGGGGTGCCCTAGGGCTGTGGAGGGAAGGGGGATTTGAATTCAAATGGCCTAGGGAAGTGGTGGGTTGTATGGGGGAGAGGGAAGGGTGCTTAGGGAAGTGGGTAGGGTAGTTGGGGGTTGGACGGTGGCCTAGTGATTGAGGGATTCCACCTTGGGGTTGGGGGGGAGTTAAATGAGTGTATGGGGAAGGGGAGGGGTCTTAATGAGAGATGAATGGGGAGGAGAGAGAAAATTATGAATTTTGGGGTTGGGGAAGAGAGAGAGAGAGAGAGATCTAGTGGGATTTGGAATTGGATTTCAATATTCATGTAATGATTCATTAGTTCAAAATGAGGGGAATGTGGTCCTATATATAGGAAACCCACATTTCTACAAAAGTCCCTGACATTTGACTCAATGACAAATAACCGAAGGGGTAGGGGCGCCCTTGGGCCAAGCCCAATGAATTGGGCCCAATAGCCTAACAAACCAACCTAATGACACAATACTTAGGAAAATGACTCACTAACCTAGGTACATGACTCAAATAAAGGGAAAATTACATGATATTGACTCAAAGAAAATGTGAAGATTACATGACTAGACTCAAAAATACATGACTAACATAATGGCACTTGCCGACGAACAATCCGAGTCCGGAGAAAATGTGGAGGGGCAAGGGATGCCCTCATCAGAAGGGATATTTGTTTCTCCAGTTTGCTGGTGACCTTGGGTCATCAGTTGTTCCCTCCTTTGTGGAGGAAGAGAGGTCCGAGACCTCTGGCTTGCAGGTGACTTAGTGTCACTTGTGCTTCCCTCTGAGCTTTAGAGGAATGGAGACTTGGGTCTCTAGGTGCAGGTAGTGTTGCTACTTGTAGGTCCCCTCCAGGTTTGGAGGAAGAGAGACTTGCGTCTCTGGTTTGCTAGTGACTGGTGTCACTAGTGGTTCCCTCCGGTTGGGAGGAAGAGGGGAGGTTGTTCCCCTGGTCAAGCTGTGTGGCAGCATTTGTTGCAGACTGAGTCTGCTGTGCTAGTGTTACTAGTGGAAGCCTCACTCCGGTTTGGAGTGAGGGGTGGACGTAGGTCTGTTGACCGAACCACCTAAAAATCCTGGTGTCCCTTGTGGTTTGATCTTCTTATATGTTCACTTAGTTGCTGCGTATTAGATGTTTGCATAGGATCGAGTGAGGGCTAATTCTAATGAGTTGTCTTGCCGAGATGATCCTTAGTATTCTCAGAATATAGCTGCAACTATTTTAATTCTGCATAACTGAGTTTTAAGTTTGTATTTAAGCTAATTTTGAAAGGGGAGATTCATTCACCCCCCCTCTGAATCTATTGCACCTAACTCAACAAATCTCACCCGCCATCTAAGTGGACTAGTTGATCTAATTTGCAGCCAACCAAATTTGGAAACCTTCATGTCTACACATCGTCGCATTTACCCCAATTTGGTACACCAATTTTATAGGAATTTGGGTATTTCAGGTGATGTTCCAATTACAACGGTTAATGGACAGGAAATTATTTTATCACCACACTTGTTGGGACTTGCCTTTGACTTGCCAAATGAAGGGTATGCATTTGGTGATGTAGAAGTTTCGGATGCCACTGTTTACTGCTTTATGACTTCTGAAGAAATGGGTGACCGGTCGGTCGCCGGATTAAATGCAAACTGTTTCCCTCCTATGCAACGTATATTGCACGGCATGATTACAACAATTTTATTGCCACGTGGAGGAGGCCATGACAAGGTTACGGAGAAACATATGTTCTTGTTTTACTACTTATTCGGTGGAATTCCCATTAAATTTTCACACCTTATTCTTGATCACATATGTTCAAGCATGATGCACAAGCACCGCACTCTGCCATATGCTGCGGCCTTGACAGCCATCTTTACTTATATGGATATTGATTTGTCAAAAGAAGCATCTCAAACTATCCGTGATGCGGACATATACACCTATCAATCTATTTGTCACCACATGGGGTTTGAAAAGAAAGACGGCGTGTTAGTTCATCAAATGAAAAGGGCAGTACCAACAGACAGTTTAGAAGATAATGAGGATGACAATGCAGATCAGGCTGAAGATGCTCATGTTCCTGCCGCAGGAATGCCTTCTGAGGAGGCACAACTACTCATGGACCGTTTGGATTCAATTGATGACCGGTTAGACAGGTATGGGGAGACTATGGAGGCTATGCAACAAGAGCTTTCTGATCTGAAACTCTCTCACCAGGAGCACTCTCAGTTTGTCACCGACGCCTTGGCCGACCAAGCCCATATGTTTGATGAAATCTTAGCATATATAAGGCGTCCTCCTAGTTCCTCCACTCCGGATGACGATGATGCCTAAACAGCGTTGCTCCTCTAGCTTGGCGCTTTTGCTACTCCTAATTCACCCCCTCCTTTTTGATGATGTCAAAGGGGGAGAACTGTTGGCCTATATGTGCCTCAGCAACTATATGTTAGTGTGTGATGTGTGCTTGCATGAATGTGTGACTTTATCCCTTATCATTTTTCTAGTTCATTAGTCATGTTGCATTTCCTTTTAGTTTTCATGCATTGCATCTTGTTATTTGCATTACAGACCTTGTTCCTTTTCCACTGATTGTCGGCAAGAAAACTTTGGGATTATGCCACATGATGATCAATCTTATATTTGGATTTATTTTTGACCATGTCCTTGAACTGATGGATTGACTCATGATTATGAAATGTGAATGCTTTACAATGTGGTTTCCATTTTTTTGTGAAATAGTATTTTGTCATCATCAAAAAGGGGGAGATTGTTGAACCCCCTCCTCATGTATATAACTTATGGTTTTTGATGATGATCAAATAGTTTTGTATGAACTGAAAATGAGCATAACTACGCTCTGGAAATGAACACATCACTTGAAGAGATGGTATTTAAGAAGGCTCAAGAACAGCAACTCATTGTAAGTATTTTGGTTTCAATGTGCAAAATGTGGAATTAATTCAGACTTTGTTTTTGACAGGACAAAACAATAAGACGAAAGCTCCTCAACGACTGAAGGACGATTGGTGAGATCGATCCTAACTCCTCAATTACTTTGTTAGAACTTATTTCTAGATGTGGAGCATTCATGTTTTAATCCCCCAACTTGAACCCCCTAGACTTAGCCTTGTTATATCTTCATATTAGTAAGTGCAGGAAAAAGGGTGGACCCCAAGGGTCGACCCATTGCTGCCAGGCAGGTTCCCAATCAAATGGGTCGACCCCTGCATGTGGAATTTATTTCCAGAATGGGTTCCATTTTATTTCCAGAACAGGTTTCATCATGGGTCGACCCCAAGGGTCGACCCTTTCTGCTCTACATGTTTAGGCTCCAGCGAGGGTCGACCCTGGGGTCGACCCCTGTTGCCAGGATTAATTAAACCCGCACGGGTTCTTGGAAGGGTCGACCCCAAGGGTCCACCCATATTGTCTGGCCCATCTGGCCCCTCACGAGGGTCGACCCCAAGGGTCGACCCTTTCTGGTCTGAGCGGCGCCGTGAATGTGGACTATTGGCATTTCAACCAAATGGTCCAACCACACTTGTGTGGCTGTCCGTAATCCACTTCATAACAAGTGGATCTTGTCCCCTAGACATCCCTTGACCGCCCTTAGCCTATATATCATCTCATTGAGATGAAAAACCTAAGAGAAATTCGTATCTTCTGATTTTGGATTTTTTGCTCTAACCCTTGTGAGTGCAGGTCGCAACCAGCAGCCACAACTCTTCTTCCACCTTGTTGTGTACGTGAAAGTGAAGGAAAGAAGAGGGATTCAAGCCTCCAAATCGACATCCTGCTGGTTGGCTGCGTGGAGTTCAAGATCATACCACATCCGAGCACAATCGTCAAGAACAATCATCGGGCTGCACCAAGTGTTCGACGAAATTCGCTGAAGTGATAGGGGGAGCACCGATCAGGATAAATCACTTTCTAAACTTCTCATTCTGAATCATTTAACTTGATCTTAAATATTTGTGTAAACATAACTTTAGATTCTTGTGTGTGGTGTTCGTGTTCGGAAACACGAACGCGCGTGTGTGTATGTGTGCACGTGCGTGTTTGGCTTCCAGATCGGAAGCCGTGTGTGTGTGTGTGTGTGTGTGTGTGTGTGTGTGTGTGTGTGTGTGTGTGTGTGTGTGTGTGTGTGTGTGTGTGTGTGTGTGTTTGC
This sequence comes from Amorphophallus konjac, assembly GCA_022559845.1. NCBI lineage: Eukaryota > Viridiplantae > Streptophyta > Magnoliopsida > Alismatales > Araceae > Amorphophallus > Amorphophallus konjac. The sequence goes on along the minus strand of CM040127.1, from coordinate 123,140,577 downwards.
TATTCTAAACAGCGTGTGTGTGTGATTCACTCGTTAGTGAAGCTTTAATCCTCAAGTGTGAGGGGTGGACGTAGGGGACACGGCTGTGTAACCGAACCACCTAAAAAATCCGTGTGTCTTATATGCTGTGGATTTTCCGATTCTTGACGAGTGGGTTTCATGGTGAGTTGAGAGATCACTACAATAGCTATTCAAACACATTCCGCACGCATTCACGAGTGTGATCCTGTTCGTGCGAGTATTAGTGGTTGTTTGTTTAATCAGCATTGTTTTCTTAAGAGAAGTAAAATTTTATTAGCCAATCAATTCACCCCTCCCCTCTTGATTGCCACATTTGGGACTCAACAACTCTATCTCCAAGGTACTTCGTGGTACAACCTGCCTGGCGTCCGTGGGGGAATCCACGGGTGCGGGGACTTATGGAGGTCTTAGAAATAGAATTTCAAGTCCAAAGAGACGGAATGCTCAATGGAGTGCCCTTCCAAATCCAAGAGGGGTGTAAAAATCCTAATGCCTTAAGAAGGGGAAATAGATGAGAAGAGAAATTTTTTTTTCAAAAGATGTTGTAAATAAAGAATGAAAAATAAAAAGAACAAATAAGTGCACAAATGTATGAAAGTAATGCAACTAAGATGGAGATATGCTAGCATGATGAATTTTTTTCTGTTTTTCTATTTTCTGATTTTTTTTTCATTTTCAAAGGAATTTTTAGATTTTTTTTTCAATTTTCAAATAGAGATATGAATGAAAGAGACTATAAACTAAAAATACCACACAATATGCAAACTACTGCAAAATAAAATCTAAAAGCATGTTTTTGGTGTTTTCTAGAGTTTTGATTTTTTTTGAAATTTTTTAAAATTTTTTTGATTTTTTCGGGATTTTTCAGAAATTAGCAAAATATGACCTTTACTTACGTTTCTGACCTTTCAGCGACGCCTGATTTTCCTGGATTTTTCTGAATTTCTGCTTTCTGTGACAAATCTGGGATTTAGCGACGCTTCCTGTGACATATTTTATTTCTTGAAATTTCAGGTCTGAATTTCTTTAGATTTTCTGATTTTCTGATTTTTTTTCTACAAAATAAAAACAGAAAAATTAAGAAAACTATATACAAATCAAACATAAGGAATTTCTAAACATAAAAATTAATTTCCTCCTTGGCAACGGTGCCAAAAATTGATGCGCACCGACTAGTGTCGTTAAGAAAGCCATGACATAATTTCAAAATATTCACACTCACTCACTTTAAAAGATTAGAAAAATCAAATATATAGTGGTAAGCAGAGTCGATCCCACGAGGAGGAATAATCTTTATAGAACAAGTTGGAAAAACACCTTATGCTTTGAAAACTAAAATTTTGAGTGTGATTAATCTAAGGAAAGATAAATTGTATGAAAATTATTTAACGAATATGAGAGGGTTTAAGAAAAGAATTTGGAAGAGATAGAAAGATAAACATAATTTCACAAAGATCAACTTTATTGCTATGAGAGGTGGCAAGTACAATGTGTATGAAAACTAAAATTATAACTTGTAAAATAAAAGAAGAGAAAAGAAATTGTAAGTCAATATGATGAAGAACGCCGTCAACTCCTTGCCGAACCTTTGAGTGTATCACCCCGCCATGAAAGTAGACGCCGCCAAGGGGACCAAAGAGAGAAAATCTGCCATATGGATATGTGAAGAAATATGGGAAGGTGGAGGTAAGACAGTGGAAGTGAATAGAAGGAAGAAGGATGGGCTACGGTAGCAAGAAAATATAAAACACAGTAAAATAGTTTTGAAAATAGAGGGTTACAAGAAGAGGAATATATTAAAATCTAGAGAAAATTAGACGATGTGAAAGAAGAGAAAATTGTAGAGGACAAAGAGATGAAGAAGATTGATGAAGAACACAAAGACATAAAATGAGAGGAAGATGGAGAAAAATGTGATAGAACAGAGAGTGGTCGCGGATGAATAGTGCAGAAAAACCCAGGACAGAACATTAGAAAATTTAGAATATCTTTAAAACCAGGAAGCATTAGAAGAATGTAAAGAAAGAGAAGTTGTAGATCTTTTAAAAACGAAGAACTTTGATGAAGAACACAGATTAAAAATAGGAGTGGAAGAGGGTGAAAAACTAGGAAGAACAGGAGGTGGTGTGCAGATGAATAATGAAAGTCCTAAAAATCTGAACTTTAGAAAACAATAAATAACTTGAGAACGAGGAAGATTTGGAAGAAGTGGTAGAAGAAGAAGTTGAAGAACTTTCAAAACTGCACAACTTTTGTGAAGAACAGAGAGAGAGATGAGGATCAGAAGGGGGAGAAAAATGAGAAAGAACAGAGTTTATAAAAATCGGATGAACAGTAAAAACGCAGAGATAGATGTTTGAAAAACTGAGAATAGATTAAAAATGGTGGAGAATTAGAAGAAAATGAAGAAAAATAATTTGTAGGAGACTTAAAAATGAAAAACTTTGAAGAAGCACTTAACTGCAAAAGATGAAAGGAAAAGCTTCAAAATCAATCCCTACGGCGGACCTTCAACTAGCTCTCTCTCCATGGCCGAACATAGCATCCTATTTATAGGGTTTAGAGCCCTTCCACGATCGTGGGTTCCCAATTTCATCCAAAAACTAGTTTCCAACAATGCAACTTGATTCATTTAGACTTCTTTCCATCCTTGCAATCCTCCTTTCCTTGAATATGGCTTGGATAAGTTTAAAAATTGGTAGGAGACTTCGATCGGGAAACTACAGTTGCCGTTTCTGATTCAACTTTGAATAGCGACCTAGACTGGGGCGTCATTTCTTGAAGTAGTGCCTCTTCATTCGGGTGTTGTTTCCTTATTTGCTATTTTGCTTATTTTTCATAAAATAAGAATTGACGACTGTTTATATGGGCGTTCTTTCAATAATTAGCGACTTCATCTTGGGCGCTAATTCTTTTTCTTTTTATTTTTTCAAATGAATTGACGCCCTTGGAGCTGTCGCTTCTTACTGAATACGCTCCCTAGAAGCTGTCATTATTTAAATAGCACCTTGATCTAGGTCACTGCTTCCTGAAAATTAAAATATCAATCTATTTAATTCCAAAATAATTATGCAAATATTTAAATATTTCTCACATGGTCTTTTAAGCTCAAAAAGATGATAAAATACATGAAGACTCAAATAATGTGTGAGAATGTAATTAATGCTCATGTTGTACAAATATACTCAAATAATGCTCAAAGATGATGGATGTGATGTAAGTTATGATGTAAAATATAGCACTTATCAGTAGTCCATACATTCATAAGCATAGTTCATGATTTCCCGTGCATAAAGGTCCATGCATTTGTGGCATTTAGAATTCTGGATTATATTGCATATAGTTAGGGGGAGTCTGGTTGTCCCTGCATGATGTTCATGCCACTTATGTCCTTGTAATGCTTTTAGGAAAGCCACTGCATATGCATACATGTAGTGACTGCATTGCATATCACTTATTTTGAAAACTCCAAAAAGAAGTAACTCACTGCATATAGACAGGGGGAGCATTTTAAATTCTTCAGTTTTGTCATTGCCTGAACTCTTCCTGTCCACCTATCTGATTTATCTTGTCATATCTGTCATTCCAGTGACTCCATCATTTAATTGATCTCTGTTGGTTGATTCTCTGTACTCCATAATTTCCTGAACGAGAGTTTTAATTGATTTCAATCATTTCAGTGCTATCCCTTTCTGGCAACTAAATAGTATATCAAAAGACTCAGTTGAAAAGATAGGTGAGGCCTATCTGGAAGACTGACACTTGCGTGAGTAGATCCCTGGATCCCACCTCCGCCTAAGTACTGTTCTAGTTGTAATTTCTTTTACCAGCTCACTCTTGACATTCTTCACTGTTATAACTGTTAGGCTGGTTTCACTGAAATTCAATCTCTGTTATTGGCTTCTGAGCTTCTGTTCAATCACAACCTCATAGCACCTACTGCATAACTTGAAATGTCTATCAATTTACTGCTCTTCAACTAAGGTTCCTAAAAATCTGCCTGATTCACATTGATAAACTCTGTAACAAGCGTGAGTTTTTGAAATCATCATTTTCTATGCATTCTTGTTTACACTTTTGATGTTTGTTGCTGCTCAGATAATGACTAAATTGAGATTTGAAGAAAACTTCAGCCTGTGAACTGCTTCATAAATTTGAAATCATCACTAATGTGGAATCTTCCATTATACATGTTTAATAATATTTGTTAATTTGCATTGGTTTAAGTCTAATGTACACTTAAGTTTGAACTTAATGGACTTGAAAATATCTGATTCAATCCTTTTAATAATCCTTAACTATTTGTCTTATATAAGTTCATGTAAGACTTCCTGAAATCTGAAAAGTTGAAATCTTGATTGAAATACATAGTGTAAGTATTGGTCTTAAACATTTAATCTGTCTGAAACTATTTTATAAGAAAATTATGGACATAGCAATGACTCTGGTTACTGAGAAACATGTCCAAAGGACTGTGTCATGAAGTACCATAGTTAACTCTGTTTAAAAAATCTTTGGAAATAATGTGAACATATGGTAGAGCAATGGCATGGTTGTATTGAATAACTGGGGATTCCGGCCTCTAACCAAGGTGTCTCCTCATGTAAAAGATACTTCTAATGCTACCTCTGTTCTCTAAATAGAGAAGCAATATGGTTATCACACTGAGTAACTGGGTCATTTCACCTAAGACGTGTTGTGCCACATGTAAAATGGTGTTGATTCAACCAAAATTGCTCATTGAAAAACAAATTGATGGTCTATAAGAAAATTCTAAAAAATTATGCATAAGAAAATACAGTAAGAACAGTCAAATTCAGATATAAACATGAATGTTCAAGCTTAATACTACCTTGTATTACTTTTAAAGGAGTCATGGAAATTAAACTGATTAAGATGGAAGAAGGTTGAACTAAAATGTTATATGAGCAAGTGATTCATTTTTATTAAAGAATTCTCTCAGATATAAGTATTGAATCTTATTAAAGAACTCTGGTTACATCATTCTTAAACCATACTTTTCAATCAAAGTCAATTCATAAGCTCTTATAATGGAAGACTTTGAAATCTAAATATTAATTTATGAAGTTGGTATCGTACTGAAAAATTCTTCATCTCAGATACTTTAAAAATTCACTGATACATCTGTTCAAATTACTGCTCTCTGTCATTACCATTTCTTGATCACTTATTTAATTGTTTCTCAAAAATCTGGGTTTTGATTGATCTCTACACATTACCTTAATTTCCCTCCTGTATTCTCTCGAGACATATCACATATCCTCATGTTTCCTCTGTGACATGGCTGCATTGCATTGATTTAAAGGAAAGAACATAATCTTGTCTAGACTGCATTCATTGTTTCTCAAAGGGGGAGAACTATTCGTTGTTTCATCTATTTTGTCCAAGGGGGAGAATGTGCTTTGTTGGTATTTGCCACATCTTTAGGCATCAGGTCCTGCATTCACTTTCCATAGGGGGAGAATAGTGTGACACATTGTCTGCATTTATCTGCACTAACTTATGTCTGCACTTGTGCTGTAATAAATTACTCCATTTTAGATCCTTCTTTTTGATGAAGTGAAAGGGGGAGAAAATGTGGAGTCATATTGAGAGAGTGTTTGTGCATTCATATTAAGTGTTCGTGTAGTCATGCATGGAATCATATGTCTGCATGCATGAATAATTGAACATCTGGTTCATTTGACATATTACATGGTCATGTGGACTCATATGACTCATAGTGTTGCCATCATCAAAAAGGGGGAGATTATTGGATATTGTGTTTTGATGATGACAAACACTATGACTCATATGTATAATGTCACATATGTTCTTATGATTCCATATGTACTTATTGCATACAATATGTGTCTTGTTACATATAGTGTTTGTTGTGTGCATACAATGCTCATATTGCTGTATAGATGAAGTACATGGAATGAACTGCTGCACATGTGCATCTTAGTTCATATGTGATTGTCTGTATGTATCCGTGCATGTATGTGCATGTTTTTGGATGTCTCTGTATAAGCATTGCGTAATGATGCGGGACAGATAGCGAACCTGGGACACTAGCTCGCGGACGTCCCTATGCGAGGGAAACGTGGGATCTGCGCGGTTGAGAAACCGGCAATAAGTCGGGTAGCCAACTCTCTTTCATGCCCAGATAGGGTCACGGGATGGGTTTCGCTCTCTCTTGAAGTAGTGATAAAAATATCAGCCTAGATTAACCTATCACTCATGCAGCGACAATAGAATACATACGAAATAAGAAAAATGCGAAGAGAGGAGTGGACACGATACCTCCATGCTACCGGGCATGGGGAAGATGACCCTGCCCGAACTTCGTACTCCCGAAATAGTAAATAATTAAATTACAGTAATGAATATTACTATCCACTCCACCCAGGGAGGTAAAGGGCTAGAATGTGGGATCTGGGAGTAGCGGGTTCGGGTTGATGGGCAGCGATTGGAATAGCTCTGGCGGTAACGCGTGCCAACGAACGTGGGGCCCACATTCTGGTCGAAGGGCCGATCGGGCCGGAACTGGTACCGCTGCAGTGGGGACTCCTGGAGGGACGATCTTGAGGAGGGGGACGCACTGGGTCACCTTGTGGAAGGCGAGGCAGCTCGACTGGGAACGATGTTGCTTGCTGCCCACGAACCTGTTCTGCTATCACAACACTGCGCGACCCGGCGAGAATAGCTGCTGCGATCAGACCTGGGCTTAGAACGACGTGAGACTAGCGCCGTTGAAAAGATATCTCAGAGATATACAACACCATGTTCTCACAGGAATTTTAATCTCTCTGTATGCTCCGTGGGTGAATTTACAATAGACTGGCTCATAGAACCAGATCAGACACGGTAGAAAGTGGATCTGCCTGAGAACTCGGTTTGACCGGAGGGTAGACGATGCATCTAGGTGCTAGAAATTTTATGGCTGAGAGAGGGGAATGTGAGGATGACACAAAAATATTTTGGGATTTTTGGGACGTGGTTTAAGGGGTGAAAGCGATTTTATGGTGGACAGGGGTCAGATATGGACTGCATTGGACTAAACAGAAATGAGATTTTTCAGATATTTTTATGGGAGGAAAAAAGAACTCCTAAATTCGTGAAAAAATTTGTGGAAGTGGCCTTTGGTGGACAGAAACTCCAATACAATTTTCAGCTCAATCTGAAATCGGAAAGGGGGTGAAAGGGGTGAAGAGATAGCTTGTAAGCTTGTGGATCTGCACAGAGGAAGATTATCTACATCGGGGGGAATAAATATGAATTTTTTTGTGGAGGTTGGGTGAAACGTGGGGAACTCACCCTCAAAATCTCAGATTGATCTGACCTGGGGATTGGGAGGAAGAATTCCGACACCAGGCTTTCGTCCAGGGGTGGACAGAACTCCGACGGGTTGGCGGTGGCGGTGCGGCGGCGGCTCGAACGGCAGCGGCGACGGAGCTTCACACTCAGAGATGATATAACACTTGGAATCCACCATGTTTTCTAGGGAATCCACCCTATGAACATAGCAATCCAGCTGCAAGGGGAGAGGAGAGACAGAGGGCGCCCAAGGCTTGCTCTTGGCAAAAATGCAATAATCTCTTTATTAATTCTACAAAATGGAAAATACAAAGGATATATAGAAATGTAAAAAAGACCAAACCTCTCCCTAGATCTAGGGTTTGGGAGGGGCAAATGGGGGAGAAGACATTAGTCCCCCATGTGGTCAAATGGCCAAAATAAAGAATATTACAACATGAATAAAGTAATATATAAGGGGGGCGCCCCCTTGACTAAGGGGTTTCCAACTTTGATTTTTCTTCTATTTTGTCCCACCTTGGTCCAAGTCCAACCTTGGACTTTGAACAAGCCCCACATGGACCCCAGAGGCCAAGTGGCCCAATGAGAGAGAGGGTGGGCGCCCCTGCTGGACCTACGTGGCCCTTTTACATATAGACCCAAATAAAACCCAAAACATACACACATTACACACCAAGTACAATATTAAAAAAATACATCCCAAACATTTAATGGAAAAGCCCCGATGCCCCATCACATAAAGTCTTGTACAACTATTCATATAAGTCAATACATCACAGGTCAACCAAAAGTCAACATAAAGTCAATACCGTGCACATAAAGTCAATGTGTCTCCATAAAGTTTATGCGCATGATATTTTACTGAATAATCTGTGTGCATGGCATTTGGTCGAACAGGTGGTGTGCATGATCTTCATACTGCATTATGCTTATATAGAGCCAACGCCAGTTGCATCATGCATAACTAGGGTCGGTGCTAGTTGTGTTTTCACGCAGCCAAGGTCGATGCTAGTTGATATTGTTTAAGTGTGCATCATGCATAACTAGGGTCGGTGCTAGTTGTGTTTTCATGCAGGCAAGGTCGATGCTAGTTGATGTTGTTTAAGTGTGCATCATGCATAACTAGGGTCGGTGCTAGTTGTGTTTTCACGCAGCCAAGGTCGATGCTAGTTGATGTTGTTTAAGTGCATGAGTCAATGCATCACATGTAGAGTCGATGCTAGTATCACACAGATTGCATTCAGGATCGATGCTAATTGCACCTTGTGAACACTAAGGTCGGTGCTAGTTGAACTTTGTGCATACTAAGGACGGTGATAGTGTCATTTTTCTTGCATGCATAGTCGGTGCTAATTAGTATTGACTGAATAGTCAGGTTGGTGCACTTGTGAGCATTTTGTATATAAGGTCAGTGCATGTTCCAGTTAATATTGGACCTGAGTCAGTGCATATTGAAGAGGGGCGATCTCGCGCTGCTCCTGAGCGGGGAAGAGGATGTCCACGTACCCTTGAAGTGTGAACTGTAAGAACGAAAATGAGTCAGAGGTGCCCAGGGATAGATCTCCGGGGAAGACCCTCCGATGCTTAAGTCAGCAAAGGTAGTAGAGCTTTGGTGCGAAGGGAAGAGTAAGGAGGAAAAATGGGAGCGCGAGATCCCTCTCCACCAAAAGGTGAAGTAGTTCCTGCTCAGGGTTTTTGGCTCTTGCCTTGCTTACCTCATTGCGGTAGGCTTTTTTCCTATTTAAATAATGGCCTGTCGAGTGAATGATCCCTGTAAGCGGAGGAGTCTCAAGGGGGGTTATGTCCTTCATGCGGGCTCCTTATAGCACGCAGACTCCTGGTCTCCCCCATCCTTTTGAGCTCCCTGCTATAAAGAGACTTGTAACGGCCATTCGAATAAGCTTCCATCAGTTAGCCCGAGCGATAGGCACTTGTGCAGGAGTAGTCTCCCGAGCGATAAGTGCATGTTCGGGGCTGAGAATGAGGGGCTCTGGAGGAGCTTTCCTGATCGCACTGATGCTAGGACTTCCCAACTCGAAGGCCGCCTAGGAAGCACTTGTTCCGAGTGAGTTATTGGGCTTATAATATGTGGGCCCGGGGGCTGCCACTTCAAGGAGTTGGGCCTCATTCGGTCAGGGTTAGACCTCGTTTGGCCTCTCTGTGCGGGCAATGAAATTTCCCCTCTCTACTTGTCCCCCTCCTACTCCCGAGCCAAAATTAGGCTCGGATGAGTAGCATTTGGGCTGAACTTTTTGTGGCCATGGTTGGGTAGAGATCTCTCTCTGGTAGGGGCCACATGATGCGGCTCACCTTGAAAATCTGCCCATCATGATGAATAAGAGAAGGCCCCTCCTCGAGAGATCGGAACACCGCGCCGCCTCCCGTTAGGGGTTACAAGCATTGCACGTTTTTGCATCCTTTTATCTCCGAGGTTTTAGGGTTTTGCCTCTCTTTGCATTTATATTTGAGGGGGGCTCCTGCGTTGTGGGAGTAGTTTCGGAAGAGCGGAGAATCGCTGCGGCCATCGGAGCTAGAGGGGCATCTTGAGGCGATGATTCGTCAGCTCCCTTCTCCTCCGAAGTCCTCGGGTTCAGAGCTTTCCCCTTCTTCTTCCAGTTCTTCTCTTTGCTTCATGGCGGACCATCATCATGAGGCCGAGGGGAGGCAGAGAGATCAGGCCCCAAGAGTTTTCATGGTACCGTTGGAGCCTCTTCGTAGTGAGTTGGGAGAGGCTGATGTGAAGCGGCTAGAGAACCGGTACGGGCTGCCTTGGCGGTTCCAATTCCTGGCGTCTGAGCCTCATGAGTCTAGCTTGGCTACTCGCTCTGGTTTCTTCTGTTCTTTTCTCTTGGCCTGGAAGAGTGGCTTTCGCCTGCCCCTCCATCCTTTTGTTGCTGAGTTGCTTCTGTTCTACCGGCTGGCTCCTATCCAGCTGGTTTCCAACTCTTATACCTTCATCTTCTCCTTCATTTCCCTCTGTGGCCAGTGTGGGGTCCTCGCCTCGTTGGACCACTTTCATTACTTTTTCAAGTTGAAGGATAATCCTCATGCGGGGAACGGCTTCTTCTTCATTTAGGCGAAGCGGGGGAGGAGTTGTGTGCCCCTCTCTGTGAAGGACTCTTTGCACAAGGGGTGGAAGACCCAATATTTTTGGGTGGGTGCGTCGGCGGTCGGTGTGGTCTGTAATTTCTCGACGACGCCCAATTTTCACCCGAATATCTCTCCGAAGCAAGCCATGGTTTCCCCAGAGGTGGAGAGGGAGGCTACCATCCTACAGGAGGGTCGTCGAGAGACTGCTGATTTGGTGACCTCATCCAACATCGAGGGATACCTTTCTCGAGTGCTGTTTCTGACAGGTAAGGAGTTCGGAGACTTGCTGCCTTTCTTGCCAAGTAAGGGCCTTCCTTCTCTTATTCTGCTTTCCTTGATTCAAACACGAGGCGAGCGGTCGAGGAGGAGATATCACCTACCGAGCTGGAGGTCATCGATTTGGACAAGACGCCGGCTCCAGATGATCTTCAAGCTTCAGAGGGCTCATCCCGTGCCCTGGATAAAGGTAAGCGGGTGGTTCGGGATGACGCTTCTGAGCGTCAGGGGGTCAAGCGCAAGGATCCCGTGGCCAAGCTACTGCAATCTTCAATGTAGGCTCAGTCTGCCGAGAAGAAGCGGGTGAGTAAGGCGGAGGTCGCCCACCCGTCCGAAGACGATTTCTTGCTGGCTCTCCCCTCCATCCAGCAACAGGGGGCCGACGAGGAAGGAGCCACTGTCGATGTCGAGGCGCCGAGTAGAGCAGAGGGGCCACTAGACGAAGGGGCCTCGTCCGAGCCGGTCGAGGCTAGAGGGTCGTAGGAGGAAGCGACTCGTTCTCAGCCGACCGAGGCCGGGGAGGTTCACGGTGGGGCCGCTCATTCTGAGCTAACCGGTGGGGCCCCTGGGAAGGGTTGCCTGGGGGAGGTGCCCCAATCCCGATTGCTTCGGTGAGCATTTCCCCTCCCTCGACCAGCGCCTTCAGCATCCGAGCTCCTCTGTACCGGGCGTGCCATTCCCAGGCTTCATGAGACTTGTGGGAAAAAGTCTGGAAGGGTTCCCCCTCCTTGCTTTTTGAGCAAATTATGGAGGGTGGGCTGGTCTTGGCCTAGCTGGGAGCTAAAGCAGTGGATGCGTACGCTCGGGTGGAGTTAGAGCAGGAGACTCTTTCATGGATCCGTGGTGCGCTTGATCGGAAGATCGAGCATCTAACCCTCGATCTTGAGGATCTTCATCGGGAGGTGGCCCCACTCCGGGCATTGGCGCACTCGAGCCAAGCTGAGGCTCGGTCGTTGGCAGAGCAACTGGCTGTGGACGTCAAAAAAATGATGATGATCATACGACATGCACGTCTCAGCACTCGAGAGCGAGTCGAAGACAGAAAGGCTGAATAAACCTTATGCCTCCTCCAAGCAGGACGAATACCTACCCGGTGCTCCGTCACCCGACAAAGAATCCCCTCGCGTTGAAGAGACAGCCCCGGCTCTCCAGTCGGCATTGCCAAAGGCTGAATCAAAAGAAACTCGGGAATTCGAACACGTGTTCGGCACGCGCCGGGGATCACTCGAAGTTCCAAATCGGGATGCAGAGGCCCTGAACTAAACACCCCGACGGCAGTGCATTACGACTAAAGCAATACAGGAGGATAAGCATCCATCCGAATAGCCGCGAAGCCGAGACGAAGTCTAAACCGGCGTGCCCTTATATGGTCTTTAAACCGGCGCGCCCCTTCCAATAGCCTTAAACCGGCGCGCCCCTAAGGGGGCCTTAAACCGGCGCGCCCTTTACAAGATGCTAGTCCGGCGCGCCCCATGAACTCCCTTGCTTTATGTTAAAATGGCATGCTCCCGTTGAGGGGTCACCCCTTTGAATGCACTAAACCGGCACGCCCATCTTGGAGTGCTAATACGGCGCGCTTAGTTTAGAAACAAGCCTTTCTCTGAGGACTTTATCCGGCGTGCAGTGAAGCCATCCCGTCATCAATGCGGTCCCCTGTTTCCTGGGAACGGCATGATGACGAACAAGCCTAAAATGGTTAAAGCTCCCACTTCGATCCGGCGGGCTACCGAGCATATGCCGTGAATGGAAGTTCTCGAGCCCCATCCCGCCTTGTGCTCATTCCGTCCGTCGGCCAGCCATTCTTCAGCAAATGATGATAGCAACGTGGCTCGCGGTGGATGTGCCAGCGGAGGAGGAGGCTATGCCTCTGCCCCCCCCTCCCGATCACACCATAGCCTCGCCGGAGGCGACGTCGACAGCAGTAGCAGGGAAACGTCACCAACGTCAGCAGCTGCAGTGGTGGTTGCAGGAAACAAGGAACCAACGGGAGGAAGAAGAATCCAGAGGGCATCCCTCCAAAACAGGGCCTCCGGCCCCTATAAAAGGAGCGCCCAGGCGAAGCTTAAATGGGTTGGAAGGTTGGAGGGGGAGAAACTCCTTGAAGCCCGAAGCCAGTGTTCCTCTGAGAGCGAAGTGAAGTGAGAAAGGAGAGAGCAGAGAGTGAGGTGAGGGAGATACAGATCTCCCCTCCCCCCCTTGTTTCTTTTTCTTTCCTCCGATGTATTCTTCCCTTTGGTTCTTTTCTTTAGATGCATGAAGAGCCCATGTATTAGCACCCCTTCGTGGTGAAATGAAAGTGATCCTTCGGGAGATTCCTTTTTTTTGATATGTTTCTGATCTCCTACCCCACTCGTTCCCCTTTGAGGGATCATTGCCCGTGAGTCGTGAGAGCTCTTGAAGGCTAGTCCTCGAGCTTTTCCACACTCACACTTGGGTTATCGGACCGCCGTGAGGTCTAGATTTTGAGGTTCACCCTGGAGCAATCCACTTGGTGTTCCTCGATTTTCTCTGGCAATCGTCAGTACGGGGGAGGTGCTGCCCAAATTTTGCTAGAGGAAGAACATGTAAGAACAGAGAATGCGTAAGAACAGACAGACAAACACACTAAATCACTGAGACAAACTAAACTTCCAAGTTCCTGCACAGCAAACTGTTCTAATAAAACACTTGAATCATCATGAAATCCACCTGAACAAACACTTAAAACACTTAAATCTTCTTTCCACAAATATAATTCATCAATAAGATGAACAAACCAATCAATAAATCAACTTGCAGTTGAAGGAAAGAAGAAACAGAGCACAAACGGGTTGAAAGAAGCTATACAATGCTTAATCCGGCGCCCCCTAATCCGGCGCGGGTTAATCCGGCGCGGTACCCCCCCCGCGCCGGTTTAACCCCACACTCAAAACCCATTTTTTTTCCTTGCAGCTATCCGGCGCGCCCCCTTGCACTAGCCCATTAAACCGGCGCGCCCCCTTCCTGGACCTTAACCGGCGCGCCCCCCCCCTTGAACTCCCTTAAACCGGCGCACCCTTCGGCCCCCTTGTAGTGTCCTTAAACCGGCGCGCCCTTCCCCTTGTGGCATCCTTAACCGGCGCGCCCCCCCTTCAATATCACTTAATCCGACGTGCCTGGAAGAGAGAAGGTGATCAAGAAAATAAAAGAAAACATGCAATTCAAGTTAATAGAAAACTAATCAAAAGTCTCCCCTCCACTATAATCCAAATTTTGTTCCAGGGGCGCTGCCCCCGAAAACCCCCGCAAGGGGCGTTGCCCCCTTGACCCCCACGACCTGACCGGGCAGGTCAAACCCCGCGACCTGACAGCACAGGTCGATCCGCGTGCGAGGGCGCACGTTGTCGAGTTTTGGCTTTACACTTAACAACCCGCTCCCCCGGACTGTACGTGAAGAGAAAAGTAATGATGCCCCGTGGTATCGGACGTGGACCTCGGGATCCCCGACATGGTCATGATCCGTGCACCTCTTGGGCCGATAGTTCATCAGCTTGACCCACTCCTTCCGGGATCCGATCCCGCACCCACGTGAAGCGTGCCGTACCTACGGCAGATATCCGAATGTCTTTGTTGTTACCTTCGATGCTTCGAATATGGACTCTCGACCGAATACTGGAATTGTCTGTTAGTGACTGATATATATATATACCGGGATCTAATCCCGCACTTTCATTAAATTCGCCGCACTCGCAGCAAGTATTTGTATGGTTTTTGAACACCGTTTTACATACCGACGCGGAGGGTTTAAATCATGTCAACCCAACTCGCATGCTTTAATGAAAATTGATCTTTAGGTCATTTGACCCCTTTTCTTGGTGATTAATCAGAGGTCTTCCCCTCTCCGAGGGGATGTAATTAACGTCGCGGCCTTTATGGCGCGGCGGGTCTCCAGTCCCGACCCGATATCCACAATCGTCTGATCAGTCAGATGGAGCGCACCCCTGTAGACACGCCAAAATTGACGTTACTCTGAGTACACCTCATATTACCTTGTAACGCCCCAATTTGACCCTCAAATTAACTTTGTTTGAGTGGTTTTCCCCACTTTTCTTGGATTTCTCCCATTTTTATCTCTTTTCCTATTTTCCCCTATTTTTCTGGATTTTTCTGGATTTTTCTGGTTTTTTTGGATATTTTTTCCTTATTTTTCAGAAATAACGGCTTGACGTGGGGCGTCTTTTAAATAACGACTTATAAATGGGCGTTTCTTATAAAATTAACGACTATAGTGGAGGGCGTCCATTCTTTCAAATTTTCATTTTTTGGATTTTTCTGAGAATTTTTCGGATTTTTTTGGGAATTAACGACTTAACCATGGGCGTTATTTTGAATTCGAAAAGAATAAAAAAATAGAAAATCAAATTCACGCCGTATGTGAGGGCGTGTCTTTCAAATTGAATATTTTATTATTATTTTTCAACCCCTTCCAGAGGTGATTTGGTGGCCTTCCGGGTGTCAAAAAAATTCACAAAAATAGTCGTTGGAATCAGGGCGACGAGATGCACCTTCACCTAAAAATGGGAAAATAATATTGAGAAATGAAAAATAGCCCTATTTTGAACTTTTGAATTAACGTCCTAATCTAAGGCGTGTTTCACCTTCTGGCTTCGCAGCCCTTTCCTCGGAGAGTCTGCCTCGTTAGACTCCTCCTCTATTTGGGCTCTTGCCCGTTCTTATCCCTTCCTCCTTTAATCTCTTCCCTTCTTATCACCTTTTTCTAACCTATTAATAGAGGCTCTCGCCTCTATTAAGGGGTTGGTTCCGATAATTTTTATTCTCCCCTGCGTTCTTCTTTTTTTTCTTTCCCCTTTTTCTTCTGTCTTCTACGTGTCTCCTTCTGTTTCTGCTTATTCTTCTTTCGTATCCTCCTGCTTCTTCTTCTTATTCTTCTTCTTCTTCTTCTGTTTCTTCCCTTTTTTCTTCTGTTGTCTTCTTTTCTTTTTACAGGAACCGAAGGTGCTTGGCTAAGGGAAGGCTTCTTCACATCAAGCTTCATCCTTTGAAGCCTTTCTCCCCATCGAGCATTCAAGCCAAGGAACCACAAAAAAGATTTTTTTTTATCTTATCTTCCCTTCATTAATCTTCTTATCTTCATTATCATTATTGTTATAGATCATGCATCATATATCATTGTTTTTCATTGATTTTTCTCAACTATCATATTGAGATCTCTCCTTAGTGCAACTCTTGCACTCTTTCCCCCTATTTTTATTCATATTTTTCATATCATTCATATCATCTCCCATACCCTTTTTGCATAGGGGTTTAAGGGCAACCACCCTTAAGGTGTGTTCTCACATATGTTTACATGCTCATATCTTTTAAGGATTGATGCTACACTCACCATGTTCTAATGCAATTTCTTCATTGGTGTTTGTCTTTTTTGAAAGGGTAATTAAAGGAAGAACTCTCTTCGTCGGCCGGCCGATTTTGAAGAGAAAGGGAGTACTCACATCCCCCGCATATTTGAGGTATTTTGCGATCATCTCCCCATATAATCTCCACTTGAGACCCTCGCGTCTCTGGCGATCACACACACTCCCCTTAGCACCTCGTGCTCATGCTTATTATTGTTATCATTTTTTTATTGATATTTTGCTTTAAGTGGATTTTTAAAGGATTTACAAATTGGCGATCACGGTGGGACCCTTTCTTGTTTTTTATTTGATTACCCCTTTCCCCTTGGCACCCACGTGTGCCCTTTCCTATTGGTACCCACGTGTACCCCTCCTTTTGTGCCCCTCGGGCACCCTCCCTTGTGCACTGCACTCTCCCCAAAGTGATCTGTCAGTTAGATAGATTTGTTTTAAAACTTTCACTTATTTAAAATCTTGATGAGCATGCTTCTGGGTTAATAATTATATTTGTTGATTGCCTATGTGAGTGCTTCTCTACTTTAATATTACTGGCCGCGAGGGTTTTCTGGAAGAAGGCAATTAACGCCTCTGACAGAGGCGCTTTTTTTAGTTAACGCCCTATCGCAGGGCGTCTTTTTCCTGTTTAACGCCTTCTGTCAGGGCGCTTTATATCATATCTTCTTATGCTGTGAATTCACGCCCTCCCACAGGGCGTTTCTTTATTTGGTAGCGCCTCTCTTCAGGGCGCGTTTTCATGATTTGACGCCCCCACCCCTGGGCGTCTCTTTATTTGGTTGAGCATCCTTGATAATTAACGCCCTGCCCTAGGGTGTCTCTTTTATTGGTAGCGCCCTGCCCCAGGGCGTCTTATTCCTGTGTTTTCACCGAACTCCTTTGTTTATCACTGTATCATATTTCTGCTTATATCTTGCATTCATTCATTCATTTTGCATTGGTTTGAGAGGCCTTATCTCTTTATACTAGGAGCCACACACCCCCTTGGTGAAGGAACGACCCTCCATTGAGCATTCCGTCTTTTTGGATTGGAAATTCCTAAACCAAGCCTCCATAAGTCCCCGCACCCGTGGATTCCCTCACGGACGCCGGGCAGGTTGTACCCTTTTGGAGTCCCGATATAGTTGGCCTAATACGTGGTGAGTGAGAGTTCCTAGTTGGCATTGAAGTGAATCATATTGAAACTAGGACTCTCCTTATGTGAATCTTTCCAAACTTTATTAAAATTCATTAATTCACCAAGGATTAAACAAATCAAAATCACGGTAATCATTCCAACTTGTGTGCTTATTTGCATAATTATTGAGAATTTTGATTATATATGGCTTACCATGATAGAAACATGTTCAGTTCAATTCATGAGGATGCACAACCTAGCACTTCTTATAATCCTCACTTTCAACATGTTCACAATTCTCACCATACTTTCAAAGGACCACGTCCTCACTCTTATGGTGTTGCCCGACCCTTGGGCAATGTCCAATCCAATGGTCCTTCAACTCAATTTCGAGCCACTATTCCCATTAAGCCCTCTCGTCCCAATGATGAGAAGGTCTCCCAGATTTTGCATGCATTAGATCATCTCACCCCTCAACAGATCCAAGCCCTTAAGGCTGCCGTTGGGGGTGCATCTCCTTCATCTCATCCTCCTTCCAATTCTATTCGGGTGGCCCATCACCCACCTCCTTCCAATTCTATTCGGGTGGCCCATCACCCACCTCCTTCCAATCATACTCGGGTGGCCCATCACCCAGTTACCTCCCCTATTCATTTTACTCGGGTGGCCCATCACTCGCCTCCTTCTATTCCCTCTCAATCACGGCACCAAGGCCCATTTATTCCTTGCAATCCGGCCCATCCGGGTTCTTCCATGGGTCGGCCCATTAATTTCCCTCCACGGCCTTTTTATACGGCCCCTCCTCCTTCAAGGCCCTATCAACCTTCGGTTGCACAGGTCACACCCCTCCAGCAAACTCTCCTTGACAAAATCACTCTTATGGAGGAACAATTAAAGAGGGTTACGAGCCCGCGGCCCGCTCCTCCTACTCCAGTTAATTCTCTTCACACTTTCCTGGATGACATTACCAAGATGGAGAGTGAATGGAAAGATAGGAGAGATGATTATGACTTTGGCACTTCAAGCAATCAAGAGCCGGCAATTGAAGAATCTGAAGCAATGTATGATGATGAAGCTATGCAGGCACCCATTCCGAGTTTCCTTAACTTCCCGCTTCCTCCACTATCATTTGATGAACCCCCTGCTCAGGACGAAGCTACCATCCCTGATCCAACCCCCGTTTCCGAGACCTCTTGGTGTTACGATGATGGGTCGATACTCCAATCACCCACATCGGCGCATCTTGAGTCTCCTCCCACTCCTAACACCGCTCGCCCCGTCCGGAGTTTTCCCCGCACCAAACCTCCACCAGTTATACCTCCCCCAGTTACATCAACCTTCATATCATCACCCTCCCCTGAACCTTCCATCAAACCTCCACCAATGACACCTCCACCCATTAAACCATTAACCTTCACACCATCGGCCTCCATTGAACCCACCATTAAACCTTCCCCAATTAACATCCCACCACTTCAACCCTCCATTACCCCTTTAACCTCAAAACCCTCCACTATGCCTATAACACCTATTCCACCACATAACCCTTCACCTTTACCCGTGGCTAATCCTGAGCAGGATTCACCCTTTTTTGCACTCGAGCCAATCCCAACTGCTTCCGAGCAAAGGGAGAAACTCGACGTGTTTATACCTCCGCCTCCACTTATCCTTTATCCAACGCCTTTCATTACGCCCCCACCATTCATGGAGCCTTCCGCCTCTGCTTCACCTCCCTCTACTACTCGGAAGGGGAGTGCTTCTACAAACACTTGTGCCGAGGATGATCAAGAGCTGCGAAAGAAGAATTTGGCCATGGCCGCGCTATTCAAAATGCAAGAGTTCATTTGCCGGATGCCAATCCAGGTTATTGTGCCAGGCATGATTGAAGAGGCCAAGTCGCCGTCATGCCAAGCACTGATGCTGTGTAAGGGCCGGGCAGGGCACCCTCTGTTCCAACTTCCAAATCTTGAACCCCCGGGCAACATGATGCTTCTGAGCCCTACTTTCCAACTCCCTCACACCATTACTTTTCACCCTCCAAGGGAGTTGTCGTTTACTATTGAAGCTTCGTCATGGGCTTGTATTTCATCCATTAGGCCATTTGGCTGTATTCTTTCACTGCCGTGGAGGGGCAGTTATCTTGGTGCCGAAATGCCTTCCGCTATTTCATCCACCTTCTTGTCTATCACATCTTTTCCACGGGCCATTCCCAGGGTTAGGAGGAGGATCTCGTCCTCTCACCCTTCATATTCTCCATATTCTTTGCATCTCATTGCATTCGTGCATTCATTGCATTTATCGCATCCATCCCATTGCATGCATTTGCACCTCCTGCTTCCCGGGTTTCCAAACCCGTATCTTCCCCGCCTTCCGGTACCTCCGGATATTCCGCATTTCTCATCCTGTTCATCTTCATCTTTTTGTCCACTCTCCCTGGGACATTACGTCCCTTTTCCTGCTATCTCCCTGGAACCTCCAGGAATTTTATCCCTCCTCTTTGGGCATCTCGCCCTTTCTGATTCTATTCCTCCGGAACCTCCGGACTTACCCCTCGGGCATCGCCCCCCTTTCCATTCTCCTCCTCCGGAACCTCCGGACCTTTCTCTCGGGCATCGCACCCCTTTCCACTTTCCTCCTCCAAAACTTCCGGACTTTCCCCTCGGGCATCGCGCCCCTTTTCATCTTCTTCCTCCGGAACCTCCGGACTTTCCCCTCGGGCATCGCGCCCCTTTTCATTCTCCTCCTCCGGAACCTCCGGACCTTTCTCTCGGGCATCGCGCCCCTTTCCACCTTCCTCCTCCGGAACCTCCAGATTTTCCCCTTGGGCATCGCGCCCCTTCTCATTTGCTACCTTAGGAACCTCCGGATTTTCCTCCTGATCCTCCTTCATTCCTCTCTCTTGGGTATCGCGCCCCTTTCTATATTCTTCCTTCGGAACCTCCGGATCCTCCACCTGATTGTCTCCATCTTTTCCCCGGGCATCGTGCCCCTTTCCATTTGCTTCCTCTGGAACCTCCGAATTCTCCGTCTTATTCTCTCTATCATCTTCCAGGGCATCGTGACCCTCCTGATTTCATTCCCCCGGAACCTCCGGACCCTCCATCTTTCTTCCGATTCATCTTTCTACTCCTCCGAGACATCACATCCTTCATTTTCTTCTTCCTTTTCCATCATCTTTTTCCCTATTTCTCCCCAGGGCATCGCATCCCTTCTTTCAATATCCCTCCGGAGCCTCCGGATGATTCCTCCTATCACGATTCTCCTCCTTTACCTCCGGACCCTCCGGATCCGTCTCTTTCTATATATCAATTTCTTCTTCTAATTCCTCCTGATTCTGGGTCCGACCCAACTTCTTCCACATCCACTACCTTGGGCATCTGCCCTTTCTCCCATTGCTTCCGAGGCTTTAGTCCTCACTCCTCTATCTAATTCTCCTCTCCTTCTGTAGACCTTTCATGTGATCAGGGTCTCCACACCTTAGTGAGGGAGTTCTAGCCCTCGCCTCTCTTCCTTTTCTCCTTATTCATCTGAGTCTGGTCTTGGCACCACTCCTTCTTGTTAAGCCACTTTCAATCCTTTGCTTCAAATCCTATGGACTGCCAAAGAGGACTATCCCACGATGATCAACATCGCCTCGCAGCAGCTGCTTCTACAAAGGTTGCAAGGTAACATATTGGCGTAAGTATGCATTTTAATGATATCATTTTCTCATTACTTCACGCATGATTTACAAAATCAAGTGCTTCTTAACAAGATTAAGAGTGGTGTTTCAGATCTTTATCTTAGGCTTTTGTTAAATTAAATCATTCTCAAAAGAGTCTTTAGGCTTGCTTTTGCAGCACCTTTGGTAATAAGAACCCCGCGCTGGGAATTCAACATTCTCTCCCCGCTTGTTAAGAGCAACCCTTAGCTGGGCATTCCACACACTTCACGGCGTCCTTAGCCGGCTCCTTTGATAAAAACACCGTTGCTATCTTGGCCATGCCATGAGTATATCTGGAAGTCTTTTTCTCTTCTTTATTCGGCCACATGCAGGGGCAAGAGGTTGACGGATGAGATGACCAACCTAGGTAATCCCCAATACGAGAGGAGTCTCAAATAGGGGCAGTCTTGACCCAAAATCAACATCAATATGAGTTTTCATATGAGCTTTCATGATATACATCTAGCCAAAAGGGCTATTATGAAAATCAAGTCAGAATTTCGATAAAAGCAAAAGTATGAATTAAGGCATGTCAAGAGTGGCAAAGTCCCCGCAGGGAAAACCCTGGTCGTATGCATGTCAAGGGTCTAAAAATCAAAGGCACAAAGCCTCGGCACAACAGACTACCTCTTTGAGGGGAAGCACCTTGGAAGGAATTCAAGTCTTGATATCTCCCATCCTGCGTAAAGCTTATCTCCAATTATTCTTCTCTTCTCCCTCCAAGACCGAATGTTTCTCGGGTATGGCCTTGGTAGGGGCATCGTTCATCAAAGGCGGTCGGTTATAGGGCGCCACCTTACAATGCACGCCCAGCTTTGGACAGTTTTAAGCAAAAAGGGAAGGAACGAGGACCCCTAGCCAGTGGTTTAAAACACCCTTTGATGCTGCTTTAGCAATGTCTAACCAAAATCAAACAAAAAATTGAATATTTCTTGTCCAAAATCCATAAAAATTTGAATACCTTTCTCAAAACTTCACAAAAAATTGAATATCTTTTACAAAACTTCACAAAAATTTGCATATTGATCAAAACTCATAAAAATTTGCATATTCCAAAACTCCATAAAAATTTGCATATTTCCAAAATCCAAAAATTTGCATTGTATTTTCTGATGGTGTTTTGCAGGAACAGCTTTGCAGAGACCAAAAGCACGGGATGGGTCCTCTCTCTACTTATTGCTATCAATCTATTGATTCTTCCCAATATTCTCATGACATGCCACCCAGGGGCATCATCTCCCTATATCATTCTGATTATCATATCTCATGATTATTCATCTCCAAATCTTTCAATCAACTCCTGCTCGTTTCATCTGATTACTCCGCCGATGGGCATTATCAGATCCTGATTATTTAACTCCAAAACTTGATTAGCCAGATTGTCATCCTCATGACAAACAACAAATAATGATGCTTTGCTATGCCATGATTTGACTTATGCTATATGCTATGATTGGTTGCTTTGATTCATGCTATGCATGCTATGATTAAATGCCATATTCATTGCTTGTTATATCTTGGCTAATGAATTTTTGAGCGCAGGAAGAGGCTCTTGGTCCCGCCGGCAGGGCATCATCACTCAAAGTCCCACGGTGCTTGCAGCTCATTTCTCAGTTCCCATGCTTATTGATATCACCATCTCCCTGTATGCATTCTACTATATGTTACATATGTTACTAGATTATATCAAGGACCTTGTGGCTTTGGTAAATCTGAGATTTGAGTTCCCCTTCATCAAAAACAATGATGATTCCAGAGGAGTCTTAGTCACACGGATAGGCCGTTGAGCCGTCCAAGATTGGGGACGATGGTTCCCTTTTGCGAATTGGTGCGTGGATAAACGGGCTTCGGCTTAGTATCAGCTCGCGAAATCGGTTTCTTGACCCAGTCTTGACAGTTTAACAATATTATCCTTGATTATTCTATATTTTCGTTTGATTTAATTTTTCCCTTTAAACCCAGCATGCATTCATGTAGGAATTTGAAACAATTGTTGAAAAATCATTCTGATAAGCTGTTTTTGAGGGTCAAATTGATCTTGATCTTCAATGTGAGATATTCCATGCCGAATTGAGTCCTCAGTTCGTTTTGACGCTGTTCTGGGTCATTTTCTCGAAAGTTCCTTGTTTAAATTTTTATCATCTTATTTTCAAACTTTCCCCTTTGATCCACCTTGGCTGCAGCACGTCCACTGGCTGGTAACCGCTCCCCAATGGTGAAATCTACAGGTTTGTGACCTGAGGTACTTCCACCGCGCTGGAAGTTAATCATTCTCCTTCGTGCCCTCGTGCACATCTCCCCATTTTATCCAAACATCGTTGATTTCATTGAATTTCCTGAGATTTGCTTCATCTCGAGCTTTTGATTTCATTCTCATCAAGTGATGTTGATTGCGTGTCTCATCACGCCTTGGCATCTACTTTTCAGTTTGCTCTGCTCCCTTGCAAAGCAGACGCCAAGGCGGGGCAGCTGTAGACACGCCAAAATTGACGTTACTCTGAGTACACCTCATATTACTTTGTAACGCCCCAATTTGACCCTCAAATTAGTTTTGTTTGAGTGGTTTTCCCCACTTTTCTTGGATTTCTCCCATTTTTATCTCTTTTCCTATTTTCCCCTATTTTTCTGGATTTTTCTGGTTTTTTTGGGCATTTTTTCCTTATTTTTCAGAAATAACGGCTTGACGTGGGGCGTCTTTTAAATAACGACTTATACATGGGCGTTTCTTATAAAATTAACGACTATAGTGGAGGGCGTCCATTCTTTCAAATTTCCATTTTTTTAGATTTTTCTGAGAATTTTTCAGATTTTTTTGAGAATTAACGACTTAACCATGGGCGTTATTTTGAATTCGAAAAGAATAAAAAAATAGAAAATCAAATTCACGCCGTAGGTGAGGGCGTGTCTTTCAAATTGAATATTTTATTATTATTTTTCAACCCCTTCCAGAGGCGATTTGGTGGCCTTCCGGGTGTCAAAAAAATTCACAAAAATAGTCGTTGGAATCAGGGCGACGAGATGCACCTTCACCTAAAAAATGGGAAAATAATATTGAGAAATGAAAAATAGCCCTATTTTGAACTTTTGAATTAACGTCCTAATCTAAGGCGTGTTTCACCTTCTGGCTTCGCAGCCCTTTCCCCGGAGAGTCCTTGCCTCGTTAGACTCCTCCTCTATTTGGGCTCTTGCCCGTTCTTATCCCTTCCTCCTTTAATCTCTTCCCTTCTTATCACCTTTTTCTAACCTATTAATAGAGGCTCTTGCCTCTGTTAAGGGGTTGGTTCCGATAATTTTTATTCTCCCCTGCGTTCTTCTTTTTTTTCTTTCCCCTTTTTCTTCTGTCTTCTACGTGTCTCCTTCTGTTTCTGCTTCTTCTTCTTATTCTTCTTCTTCTTCTTCCGTATCCTCCTGCTTCTTCTTCTTATTCTTCTTATTCTTCTTCTGTTTCTTCCCTTTTTTCTTCTGTTGTCTTCTTTTCTTTTTACAGGAACCGAAGGTGCTTGGCTAAGGGAAGGCTTCTTCACATCAAGCTTCATCCTTTGAAGCCTTTCTCCCCATCGAGCATTCAAGCCAAGGAACCACAAAAAAGATTTTTTTTTATCTTATCTTCCCTTCATTAATCTTCTTATCTTCATTATCATTATTGTTATAGATCATGCATCATATATCATTGTTTTTCATTGATTTTTCTCAACTATCATATTGAGATCTCTCCTTAGTGCAACTCTTGCACTCTTTCCCCCTATTTTTATTCATATTTTTCATATCATTCATATCATCTCCCATACCCTTTTTGCATAGGGGTTTAAGGGCAACCACCCTTAAGGTGTGTTCTCACATATGTTTACATGCTCATATCTTTTAAGGATTGATGCTACACTCACCATGTTCTAATGCAATTTCTTCATTGGTGTTTGTCTTTTTTGCAAGGGTAATTAAAGGAAGAACTCTCTTCGTCGGCCGGCCGATTTTGAAGAGAAAGGGAGTACTCACATCCCCTGCATATTTGAGGTATTTTGCGATCATCTCCCCATATAATCTCCACTTGAGACCCTCGCGTCTCTGGCGATCACACACAGTCCCCTTAGCACCTCGTGCTCATGCTTATTATTGTTATCATTTTTTTATTGATATTTTGCTTTAAGTGGATTTTTAAAGGATCTACAACCCCGGGCTTCGGACCACTCCAGTCTCGAAGCCCGAACACATTGTCACCTAGGTGACTGGCACGCCCTCGTACTAGATAAACCGATAAAAAGAACACCGATATCCCACGATATTTTCGAACCCCACGAAATCTAGTGCGTTCCACACTGGCCCAGGTCCGTTGCATCGTCGATCAAAAGAATGAGCTCCTGGAGTTGGTGAGCAGAATCCAGGTCAAGCGCAACCATCAATGGCGGGCCGAGCGAGAGGGGCTCGAGGACCGAGTCTAGGCGGTCGAGGATTCACGGACAGAGGTCGAAAGGAAGCTGTTCGAGGCTGAGAGAAGGCTGTCCGAGTCTGAGCAGCGGATAGCCGAGCTCGAGAGGAAGGCAGAGCTGGATGGGATAGAAGCACTCGAGCAACACAAGTGCTCAGATGCTTATCAGGCAGTTCTTCAATAGGCGGCCTCTCCTTACTACGAGTCGGGCTACCGTCGTAGAATCCGGAAGGGCTTCTCCCAGGGCTTTGATCAGGCCATAATAGAGGCGGAGGCCCAAGCGTCTAGGCTCATTTTTCCTTCCAGGCAACGCTATGACTCGGATTGGGGTTCGACCGACTCTTCCCACTATACATCGAGCGAAGAGGAGGGTTGGGAGTCCTCGATCTCATCCGAGCGATCGCCAACTCCCGCAGCTTCGGGAGGGCGCACGACCGAGATAGTTCCCACACCGGTGGGGTTAGTGCCTAGGTCGGTCGTCACCGAGAATACTGGGGGCAGATCATCTGGTGCCGAGGAAGCCTTGTCTGGCAAGCCTGAAGATGGGCCTGAAGGCCGGATGCAATAGCTTTTTCATTCTTTTTTTATTTCCATTATGTAGCCGGGTAAGACGTTTTTGGAAAACATAATAGCGACAGTATTAAATGTTGAACTGACTGTTCCTTACTACTTTTGGTATGATTTGACTACCGTATCCGTAGTCGTTGGGGGAGGCGCCAATTTTCTCTACAGATATCGTGCGTGCCAATCTGACGTGGCGTTTGCAGCCTGGCACCTTTCCATTTTTCCATGCCGCCCTTAATGACTTGCTGCTTCGCGCGTCCCGCTGGGGGGAAGTTTGGGAAATGAGGTAACCATCTCAGGGAGGGCTCTTTTTAGTGTGTTTGTAAGGGGAGAGTCATTTAAGGTGAACAGCTCCCCCTTCAGTATATAAAAGGTCTGAGGGGCATCTCCTTTTCCTTTCATCGCTTAAGGCCATCCCTGGCGGTTTCTCCTTCTTTCTCTTCCGCGAAGCATTGTTCTGTCGATCTTGGCGGGGCATGGAGGGCGCTTTAGAGGACGATGATGAAGATGGCGGTAGGATTGAAGCTCCTGCTATTTCAGTCTGGAAGAGGGTTCGTCCGTCGAGGGTCACTCTGGGAGAGGGTTCGTCATGCCGGAGCATGTCGCCTTCCTGTCCCTGACCCGCCGACGCCATCCTGAGTGGAGGGGGGAGCTTATTAAGCTCCCTCCTTTCTGGACCTCCCCTCCCTCCTCGTCCATCTCTGCCATTTTCTTTTTCTCCCTCCTCTTTCACTCTTCGGAGGGTGCTTGCACAATCTACCTTCCAAGGAGTTGGCAGATAGGAGGCCTTCACTTGTATTCCTTCCTCTTCTCCTCTCTCCTCCGAGCTTTCTTAAACCAACGGGTCGGCTATCCCTTATCCGAGCCAGTTTCCGCACAAGGCAGAGTCAGTGGATGGACGTGGGAGCGCCTACCGGGTCGGCTGAGTGATTTGCTCGCGTTATAGTACCAGAGGATGTAATTTTTTGTTTTTGTTGTACATGCATATTGTATGGGCTGTAGCCTATTTGATGTACATCAAAGCCTTATAATAAGAGAGGAATGGCGTTTATTCTACTTTGCTTACATGTGTATGCTTGCTCAATGATCAAAAGTAGAACTTGCGAAGATTTGTCGCGTTCCATGTCCGAAGGACTAGTGTTCCTTCCATGGTGGACAATCGATATGCTCCTTTCCCGAGCGTCCCGACCACTCGGTAGGGGCCTTCCCAGTAGGGGCCAGCTTCCCCGCCACCTCTAGTGGTCGAGATGCTTTGGCCTTTCTCAGTACAAAGTCCCCTGGCTAGAAGTGTCTGTCTCAGACTCTGGAGTTGTAGTATCGAGTGATACGCCGTTGGTATTCCGTTGCTCGGATCTTTGCAATCTCTCGGATTTCATCCGCTAAGTCGAGGTTCTCTCGCAGTTTCTGCTCGTTTACCTCGGGTTGGAAGTGGATGACGTAGAGAGAGGGATTGCCGAACTCCAACGGAATTACAGCTTCCGTGTCATACACCCGCTGAAAAGGTGTTTCACCGGTGGCCGTTCTCGGAGTAGTTCGGTGCGACCATAGTACGCTCGGTAATTCCTCGAGCGAGCTTCCCTTGGCCTTGCCGAGCCTGGTTTTGATGCCTTTTAAGATATTCTTATTGGCATTCTCGACCAGCCCGTTAGCCTGAGGGTGGGCTACCAAAGTGAAGTGATTGTGAATGGTTAGGTCGGCACATCTGTCTCTGAAGTAATGAGAATCAAATTGCTGACCGTTATCGCTCACGATCACTCGGGGGACACCGTAGCGGCAGATGATCGACTTCCAAACAAAACTCCATATGACTGCCTCGGTGATCCTGGTGCTGGCTTCGGCCTCGATCCACTTGGTGAAGTAGTCGATGGCGACGATGATGAACTTCTTCTAAGCCTGAGCCATGGAGAATGGCCCCAGGATGTCGATCCCCCACCGAGCAAAAGGGTACGGCTCGACAAGGGTGATGAGCTCCGCAGCAGGCTGATGGATCAGGTGGTCGAAGCGCTGACATCGGTCGCACTTCTATACGCAGGTCGTGCAGTCACGCTGGAGAGTGGGCCCCTTGTAACCCTACCAAAGCAAGATCCTGGCGAGCGCTCTTCCTCCTTGGTGCGCTTCGCAGATGCCCTCGTGTACTTCCTGAACCACTCGGCTGGCTTCGCTGATGCTGTTGCACTTGAGGAGGGGACCAGAGAAAGATCTGCGATATAAGGCATCATCTAGCATGATGAAATGCCGAGCTTGGTATTTGAGTTTCCGAGCCTCTCGAGGATCGGTGGGCTCTTGAGAATCCCGGAGCCAGGATATAAAGGGGGTCCGCCAATCGCTCGGGGGTGCCGGGTCAACGGTCATAAGCTCAGACTCGATGCTTGGTCGCTTGAGCTCTTCGAGGATTACCGATCATGTACATGCGGGGTCAGGTGAGGAGGCTAATCATGGGAGGGCGTCCGCTAGGGAGTTTTCCTCCCGGGCTATCTGGACTACCTCAAAGCTCTCGAAGAGTTGGGCCATCCTCTTGACCGCCTGGAGGTACTTGACCATTTGTCCTTCCCGAGCTTCAAAATCACCGTTGACCTAGCTAGCGACCAATTGAGAGTCGATGTGGATCCTGACTCACTCAGCCCCTAGTCGTCGAGCCATCCTGGATCCTGAAATAATGGCTTCATACTCGGAGGCGTTGTTGGATGCTTGGAAGTTGAACTTCAAGGCGTACCGTAGCTCCGCTCCTTCGGGGGATTTAAGGAGAATACCGACGCCTCTCTCGGCTGAATTGGAGGATCCGTCGACGAACAGATCCCAGGTGGGCCCGGGCGCAGGTGGTAGTGCTTCTTCAATCAGGACCGTGCTTTGGGCGATGAAGTCTGCGAGAGCCTGTCCTTTAATGGCCGAGTGGGGGCGGTACGAGATGTCGTAGGCCCCGAGCATGATGGCCCATTTGACGAGGCATCCCGAGGCTTCAGGATGAAAAAGAATCTTCTTCAGGGGTTTGCCGGTCAACACGATAATGGAGTGCCCTTGAAAGCAGGGTCGGAGGCGCTTGGCCGAGGTAACCAATGCTAGCATGAGTTTCTCAGTTGTGGGGTACCTTTTTTCAGCCTCATTAAGCACCTTACTGGTATAGTAAACTGGTCTCTCGACCCCTGCATCGTTCCTGACCAGGACCGAGCTTACTGTAGAAGGGATCACCGAGAGATAGAGGTGTAAAGCTTCACCTTGGACTGACTTGGACAGCACCGGGGGCGAGGCCAAGAATTCCTTGAGTTCGGCGAACCCCTTCTGAAATTCCTCGTCTCGGGCGAACATAGCAGATGCCATTTTGGGTCCCCTCAACAATTTGAATAAGGGTAAGTGATGGGAATCGACGCCGAGCTAGTACTTTTCATATTGAATTTATATCCTTTAGTTTATTTTTATATCCACGGGAAGTATATGCGTAATTGTACGGCTTTATCGGCCAATGCGTCACTCCCGTAAATTGTGTGGGTTTCTATGTAATTTGTCAGTAGGACCAGCAAGGGGGCCCTCAGCCCTTTCCCATTGGTCCATGTCATCTTGTGGGGCTGGTCAACCATCCTAGGTGGACATCTAGAAGGTTGGACTAGTCATATGCCACATGGGTAGACAAGTGGCCCATTTTGTCCAAGGTAGGCCACCTACCATTCAACCCCCCATTCAACCTTCTACTATATGGTCAAGGGGGCACCCCTCTCCCCTTATTAGATTATTAATTTTTGTGTGTGATTCACACTTAATCCCAGCCCTTGATTCCCCTTCCCTAGATCCAAGGGTCCACATTGCATTTGATGTAAACCATATAAAAGCTTGTATTTTTATGTGAAAATCAATGAAAAATCAAAATTTTTGTGTGTAAGTAAGGAGCTTGGTGAGCCCCTCTCTCCTCCCCTGCTGTTCTTCCCTCCCCAACCCCAGATCTAGAGTGTTTCTACCTCCTATCCCCTCCTCTCAACCTCCGGTGATCGTCTGTGTCGCCGCCGCCGCCGTTCGTGCCGCCATCGAGCCGCCTCTGCAGTTCTGTCTTCATCCGACCACATCAGCTTCCACGAATTGTCTGTCTCCGCCACGAGCTTGGATTGATCTGAATTTGTTATGGTGTTTTCAGCCCTTGCATCCCAAGATCCACCTAAATTTTCACGCCATAATTCCATCATTTAGTATTTTTACATTTTTGTCCAATCTGTCATCCCAGATCTGCCAGGTTTCCATCTACAGTGATAGAACCTCTGAGTTCGCCCCCTCCGACAATCTTTTGGATTTGTCCAAACCCTCTCAATTTTACTGAGAGTTCTGTCCATCACTCCCTACCTCCAAAAATTTTCTTAATTTTTTATCAGCCTCCTATCTATTTTTAGAAATTCGTGTTCTTCCTCTGATACAATATTTTTAGTCAGATCCTAGATCCGACCACCCTCCACTTCCAAAATCAGAACAAATCACCACCACCTCCAAATACAGATCCAAAAATAGTCCTGGTTTCCTTGTTATATTTCCTACAACCTTGCTGAAGAACACATCTTCATATTCGGACATCTACTTCACGGTCAAAGGTAATCCACAGGAAAGTTCTCTGCAGATCTGAGTCTTCGGTTACTGTACAACAGCAGCATATAAAATTCGCCAACACAAAGTACAAATCTGGTGAATTTTTCTGAAGGCCTCTAGATTGCAGTACTTCGAAGCAGCTTTCCAATAGCTCTGATCTCGTCGCATTCCGTCACCGGTGCTGATCGCAGCGTCCGTTCTCGCTGGAGCGCGCGATGAAATACAGAACCGACAGATTTCCTATCGATTTTTTCCGACCGGTGCCGAACGGAGCCGCCCGACCTCCGGCCAGCGAACCAGCGTGCCGCCCGCCCGGGGAGCGCTTCTCCAAGTGTCCCCACTACAGCGGTACCACCGGGTCCCACACGGCCCCTCCGGGCAGCACGTGGGCCCCACGGTCGTGAACACGTGTGTAGCTGAATCAACACACGAAGCTACCCGTCAACCCAAATTCGGTCCTCCCGGACCCATTTGTATAGCCCTTTACCTCCCTGCGTGGAGTGGGCATGTTCCCATTGCTGTAATTATTGTGTGTTAAGTTTCCCGGGAGTACGAGTTTTCGGCCGGGTCCGTCGTCCCCACGCCAAGCGCGTGGAGGTATCGCATTCGCTCCCTTACTTGGCATTTTGCTTACTTCATATATATTTGTTTATGCCGCTGCTAGAGAGCATGTGTAGGGATATCTAGCTCGCTTTATCTATTCATTACCGCTGCTGCGAGAGAGTGCGAGACCGTCCAGTGACCCGATCTGGGCACACGAGAGAGCCGATCATCCTAGCTCATTGCCGGTTTCTCAACCGCGCACGTCCGACGCTTCCCTCGTTAAGGGGCAGTCACGAGCTTGTCATGTCCGTGTCTTGTCCCACATCAGTAAGCATCGTTCGGCTGCCCGGGATAGGAAACAGTTGAGTGCAATAATGCGCCCCATAAGGCGTTAGACGTCCTTATTGCAGGTGGGCGGCCTCATGTTCAGGATGGCCTAAACCTTGTCGGGGTTGGCCTCAATCCCATGCTAAGTTACTAGGAAGCCAAGGAACTTCCCGGATCTTACTCTGAACGCACATTTGGCGCGGTTGAGCTTCATGTTGCACTTCAGGAGGGTGTCGAAGGTCTCGGCTAAGTCGACGAGGTGGTCTTCGGCCTTTGGTGTTTTGACGAGCATATCATCAATGTAGGCCTCGACGTTCTGACCGAGCTGTCCTTCAAAAATGTGATTGATCAGTCTCTGATATGTTGCTCCGGCGTTCTTTAACCCGAACGGCATCCGGGTGTAGCAGTGTACACCGAAGTCGGTGATGAAGGCGGTCTTCTCGATGTCCTCCGGGTGCATCCTGATCTGATGGTAGCCAGAGTAGGCGTCCAGGAAGCTGAGCAACTCATTGCTAGAGGTTGAGTCGACCAGTTGGTCGATGCTTGGCAGCGGGTAGCAATCCTTCGGGGTAGCCTGGTTGAGATCGGTGAAGTCCAAGAACATTCGCCATTTTCCTGAAGCCTTCGGCACCAAGACGATGTTGGCAAGCCACGTAGGGTACATGACCGGTCAAAAAAGGCCAGTCTTCTGCCCTTTGATGACTTGCTCTTTGATGACCGCTTGCTTCTCTGGGGCATGCTTTCTCCTGCTCTATTGGACTGGCTTCACCGTTGGGTCGAGGTTGAGCTTGTGCATCACCATGTCTCCCGGGATCCCGGGAAGGTGCTCATCAGACCATGCAAAGACTTGGATGTACCATGCAAGGAAATCCTTATATTTTTCTTGTTCCTCAAGTGGTAGCTCAGCTTAAATCTTTACTCCTACAGTCGGGTCACCATTGAGGATGACCATTAGCAACTCGCCACCAGGCTCAGATGTTGCGAGTCCCTCTTTAGCTCCCTTTACTCCTTTATTTTTCCCTTCCAGCCTAGTGACTTCAACTGAGATTATATAGCACCGTCTAGCCAATGCCTGGTTACCTCGGACTTCCCCCATGCCATATTTGGTTGGGAACTTCATTTTTTGGTGAAAGGTAGAGGGCACGGCTTTCATTCAGCTGAGAATGCCTCGGCCGAATATGGCATTATATATAATGCCTTGGATCCTTGGTAGATCTTTATTGGATCTTTCAGATTTGTTTCGGTGAGTTTCGGTTCGCTTTTGTGGCTTCCGAGTTGACCTTTACGAGCCATGTGGGTTTTTCTCTCGTACTAGTTACGGAACCCTACGGTGAGTTTATTTGTCAGTTCCTCGACGCGTAAATGCTGCAGCGACGATGTACTCTTTGAGCCGATCGTTTCGACTATTTTTGCATATTTTTCGGAGATAGGGCCAGAAATCGGATTTTTCAGAAATTAGGAAAATTCCTAATTTCTTTTCCTTCCTCTCTCCTCCCTTCTCATTTCACCGCCGCCGTCTCTCTCCCGTTTTCTCTCCTCTCGAGCTTCTCCAACTACAGACAGAGGACCTAGGGGCGCGTGTTGGGGATGCTGTGGAGCTGACTAGGTGTGCGATAGGGCGAGGATGGAGTGGTTTTGGCGCGATCTCGAACGGTGGATTCAAAGCCGGTGTTTGAGCTCGCGGCGTGGTTTTCGGCACAGTTTAGTCCCTTCGGGGCACGGTTTCTTCGGTGGAGGTAGGGAGACGGACCGCCACCTTGTTCTGCACATTTCCTCTGTTTCTGTGCATGATTTGGTGCTCGATCGGGGGAGATCGGGCCGATTTTGTGAAAACGTGGTTTTTGGGGTTTTCAGGATTCGCCAGAAAACGGCAACCATTCGTGGTGTGGTTAGTGTCCAACTGACCGCTGGGATGTCTGGATCCCATCCATGCTAGTTTCGTGTCGATCGGTGATCATTCGAGGCCGGTAGGAGTCCGGGAACCTTGGTCACTCGTTTCGGGTCGATTTGCTCAAATCACCTTGATCTTACGTTTTAGCGCGTGCATGTGGGCTTATTAGCCTCCTAGTGTTGTTTTTCATCGTCTAGTCTTGTTTCCCCTACGCTTCGGTGTGAATGGGGCGTGGAACGGTTCGATTTGACCAATCCACTGTTTTCCCGCCGTGACCGGTGTAGCGGTCGTTTCAGTGACCGCCAGAGGTCTCTGATGGCCCAACGACAGACCGTCACAACGTCTAGGCATTTTTAGTTCTTCGTGGTTTTGGGAGTGTGACGGCCTAGGGGTGGCGCGTCACAGCTCTCTGACGCGTCCGGGGTGATGCGTCACGCCTATTTTGTCGTTTAGCATTTTGGTTAAGGCGGTTCCTCTGGCACGCCTGCCCTAGTGCATCAGAGTCTTGTAATGCGCCTGGTGTAGGCCGTTACGTTGCGTTTGACTTGGAGTTTCACCGTTGAGGCGGTTTGTGTAACGGTGGTGTCCCCGTGCATCACAGCATTGTAACACGCCTGCCCCAGGCCGTTACATGCTATTTTGGCCGAGTTGGGTGGTTGTGCCGTTGGCTCTAACGGCCACGCCCCCATGCGTTAGGCGTCTGTAACACGTTCGATCGGGACCGTTACGTGCCTTTCGGTCAGTGATTTGTTTGACTTGAGCCTGTTGGCCCTAAGGCGCCTGCCCTGGTGCGTTAGGCTGTGTAACGCGCTTGGTCTCATGCGTTACGTGGTTCGAGTTGTCGTTTTAAGTTTGAGGTCTGTTGGCCCTGACGGACCGGGTCGGGCACGTCAGAGCGGTGTAACGCGCCTGGTGTAGGCCGTTATGTGCCTTGTGTGTTTTAGATGTTGGTTAGGGCGGTGTGTGTGACGGCTCTCCTCCTGACCGTCACGTTGCTATAGCGTGTTTGTTGTAGACCGCCACAGTTGGAGTGTAACGGCCTAGCGTTAGACCATCACATTCATGTAACGGTCTAAGGGTGGTGCGTTATAGTCCTTCTGCTCCAATTTCCGTTGTTCTGGTTTCTGACTGTCTTGGCTTATCCTTGTGGTCTGCCCGCTTTCCCGTGGATGTCTCCTGACACCCTATGAGGGCTAAGACTATGTTGTGAGGTGGCCAGGAGTCTTCTTCCGTGTGGTAGGATTCTCATTCCAACTGTTGAGTCATAGTTGTGTGGTTCCGGTCAACCCGGGGTGACCCAGTGGTTGACAGGTGACCTTGTGTGTGGCCGTGTCTGAGGGCCTTCGGTGTTCCCTCAGGTCTCCGTGAGTCGTTTCGTGCAGAGTGTCGTTTCCTCTGGTTTAGGATTAGACCGATTGGCGGCTTGTTCTGCTATTAGTGACGATCTTGCCTTCGAGTTGTCCGACTCAAGGATCGTTACATGGTAGGTCTAGTTGCCTTGTCCTGAGTTTGTCGGTAGTGGTTGTGCTACCGTTGTTGCTTCGAAGTGCATGCCATCGGGCGTTCTTGCCTACCTGTACTTTAGCACTTATGTTTTGAGTCTCTATGTCCTGTGAGCCTCCGCTTGTTGTAGCCCTAAGGCCTTTGAGTTGCTGACCCGCTAGCGGATAGCAGAGGGGTGTTCTCGTGATGCGGTTTGTAAGCTAGTTCTGTGGGCTCCCAGCCAGCGGTAGCGTCCTACCGAGGGAGAAAACTAGCTAGAGAACCTGGCTTAGACTAGAGCCAGTGTGTGCACACGTTGTCAGGGACTGAGGACCTACGCCGACGGGCGTGACCCTGACTAGTTACTTGTTCTGTTATTGCTGTTGTTCCTATTTGGTTCAGCTCGTGTCTGCAACTCTGCCGTGGTTTCAGCGGTACCCACTAAAAACAAGCGGAAATACCGGCGGATATTTCAGACGGATATATTCCGTCTTAAAATCCGTCTGTATTTCTGACGGATTAGTTTCCGTCACAAATTCCGTTGGTATTAAGGACATACTATACTCTCTCTGAAGATCCGTATATAATTATAGATGGAATATATTTCGTCTTTATATGCGTCGCAATTTGGGACGGATATTCAGATGGAAATAATCCGTCTGAAATTTCAGACGGAAATAAGTTCTATCCGTATTTCCGTCACAAAATTCCCCCTTTCCCACCATCGTCGACCCCGCCCTCCCACCCCTTCCACCTGGCCCCATTTCCACCCCCCCACTCTCCCTCTCACTCTCTCCTTCTCCTCTGCCCTCTGCTTGCGGTCGTCGTCGCCGGAGCAGCCGTCGCCGTCGCCGCCGGAGCCGCCGTCCTCACCGTCGCCAGAGGCCCCGCCATCCTTGCTGTCGCCGGAGGCCCCGCCGTCCTCGCCGTCGCCGCCATTCGCCAACCTCCCTCCCTCTCACGGTCATGGTCGTATTCTCGCGGTTGCCGTCGCGGCAAGCCGGTAAGTGGTCTCCCTCTCCCTCTCTCTCTCCCGATCATGTTCCCCTCCCTCACTCAATCCCTCTCCCTCTCCCGATCATGTTCCCCCTCACTCAATCCCTCTCCCCTGTCTGGCTCCCTCACTCCCTCTCCCTCTCCCCTCTCGCGCTCCCTCACTCCCTCTGGCCGCCCTCCCCCACCCCCTCCACCGCCCTCTCTTCCCCTGTCCGTGGCCCCCCTCCCCCTCGCAGACACACACACACACGCACAACACACACCTCAGCCCCCCTCTCCCGCTCCCTCACTCCCTCTGGCCGCCCTCCCCCACCCCCTCCACCGCACTTTCTTCCCCTGTCCGTGGCCCCCCTCCCCCTCGCAGACACACACGCACACATAGACACAAACACACGCATACACCTCAGCCCCCCTCTCTGTTATGGAGGAAACCCATCGAATTGGGTGAACCACCAGGTTAGTGAGCTGGAAACGGCTCAAACAACCCACTATTGTTGCTCTAACAGTCATAACTGTCATCCACATATACGGTTAGCATTCCATTGAGCAGTGTGCGATATACCTTTGTTTTGTATGTTAGAAATGGTTGAGGAAGAATAATGACAGGGAAATGTAATTCTTGATTTCTTGTATGAAAATAGGAGTTGTTACATTCTTGGAGACTTGCCTACAAGAAATGTGGCATAGCTTCCGGACCCATGTAAATACCAGGGAATAATATAAATAGCAGAGGAAGGAAGGCTGTAACATGGCTTTTTGGCTCCAGTCTTCTCTTCTATTCTGTCCTCTATCTCTCTCAATCCTCTTCCTTCCTATTCCTCAACTCTGTTCTTCCAGTTATTTCTGTTCTTAGCAGCTACGGCTTCCTCCGCAAGAACTCGGAGCTCTTCCGCGAGACCTCTTCTGGAGGGCATCGACCGGGAACCTAGGAGGAAACACAACAAATTGGTGTCTGAGCTTCTCTCCAGCCCCAGTTCTTCTTCTTCCGCAGAGATCGCCATGGGCGATTCTGATGCTTTGAAGTCCATGCTGCTTGAGATTCGTCAGGAGATCGGGTCTCTCCGGCAAGAAGTCTTCCAACGGGTGACGGATCTAGAATCCATAGTTCACCGCTCGGCTAATACCGCTCCCTTGGATGATCATGCTGATTCTATAGGGTCTTTTAGACCCAAACCTCAAGAATTTCCACGTTATGATGGATCCACTGATCCTGCTGAATGGAAATTCAAAGCTGTGAGGTTTTTTCACCATCACAAGACCCCTGAGGGTCATAAACTCAGCACAGCTTGTTACTATTTGGAGGGTGAGGCCCTAGAATGGTATTGGCACATTACTGCTACTCGAGATTCACTTACCTGGTTTGAATTTTTAGCTGCTCTTGA
Organism: Amorphophallus konjac; assembly: GCA_022559845.1. NCBI lineage: Eukaryota > Viridiplantae > Streptophyta > Magnoliopsida > Alismatales > Araceae > Amorphophallus > Amorphophallus konjac. The sequence goes on along the minus strand of CM040127.1, from coordinate 123,103,492 downwards.
TTCAAGATTTGGATCTGTTTCTTTCCTTGATGCTCATGGTTCCCTTAGTAAACTCAAACAAACATGATCTGTTTTAGAATACCAAAGGCTCTTTGAAAAGCTATGCAATAAAATCTCTGGAGTACCTGAAGAACACCTTCTGGGCACATACCTTAGTGGTCTGAAGGAAGAACTTTCCTGTGAAGTGAGATCCTTCCAGCCCAGAACCTTGACTCATGCCATGGAGTTAGCTAGAATTCAGGAACCCAAACTGCTTTCTAGGCGACGGTACACTGGTCAGTCCTCTTCACTTCCCCCATTGTTACCGACGCCATCTGTCCACCACAATCCTCCCATTAGGAGACTAACTAGTTAGCAATTGCAAGAAAGGAAGTCTAAAGGGCTTTGCTTCAATTGTGATGAAAAATGGACCCTTGGTCACACATGTCAGGCAAAGAAGTTGTTTCTTCTGCAGTTGATTCCAATGAGTGATGATTATGATCTTGTTCAAACAGAAGTTACAATGGAGGAAGACACTGAGTTCTGTCAGCTTGAGAACAACATTCCTTCTATCTCATCACAAATAGTGGGTAACATGGCTACTCCTGGTACAATGAGAATATTGGGTACAATCAGTGGGGTGACAGTTATAATATTAGGTGACAATGGGAGCACCCATAACTTCATTGACCCTTCAATAGTTAAGAAGCTTCACCTCCGCACAATACCCTGTGAAAATCTAGCAGTCAGACTTGCATCTGGTCTGCAAGTTCCTTCTGAAGGACTATGTCCTAACGTTAAACTTCAGCTCCCTGAAGTATCTTTTGACTTGGATTTTTTAGTTCTTCCATTGGGCGGTATTGATGTGGTACTAGGAGCAACTTGGCTACAGCTTTTGGGTGACATTGTGTTGAATATCAGGTGTAGATCTATTTAAAATCCACTTTTAAATATAAAAAAAAAAGTAATAGATATGATGAAAGCAATAAAATAGCACGAAGTGCTAAAAGGAGGAGTTTGTGATCGCCAGAGGGTTTACCTCAATAAAAAAAAATAAGATCGCATGTACCTGGTGAACGATGTGATGCGGGATAAATGTGGATCTCTTCCTCCAACTCCAATCGGTCGGCCGACGAAGTGGGTTTTCTTGATTGATTACCTTGTTAAAAAAAAACAATAAAGACAAGTAAAAGAAAAGGGATCAGCCAAAGTGCAGTAGCATCAGTCTAAAACTAACATAAAAATAATGAAAAGACCTCAACATGCGCACCTTCTTTTTTGTTTTCTTTTAAAACCCCTTAAGA